>JAJJWX010003929.1:0-733079 GCA_023529315.1 Papaver bracteatum | reverse complement strand
AACTCTTGGTTATGGGTGAGATTAGCTAAGGGAATCAAGTGCGCAGTATCATGCTGGGATCAGAGGCGTAGGAGCATAAATGTTCCTTGGATCAGTGTGATATTGATTGGGGTTCAACTACAGTCCAGACCGAAGTTAATTTGGAGTAGGCTAATGTCTGTAGTGGCTTAATACAGTGTATGTTTAATCTGGACTAGGTCCCGAGGTTTTTCTGCATATGCGGTTTCCTCGTTAACAAAATTTTGGTGTCTGTGTTATTTCTTTTCCGCATTATATTTTGTTATATAATTGAAATAATACAGGTTGTGCGTTGTTCAATCAATTAGAATATCCGACCTTCTTGGTTGTTGATTTAAATTGATTGACACTTGGATATTGGTCTTTGGTACCATCCAAGCTATCTCTCTTTGATTAGACTCGCGAATCACATTTGATTGATTAAATAAAATTGATAGATTAAGATAATAACTCCTTGAGATATTTTCTATTGATTGAGTCTAGTTGATTCTCTAGAAAATAAATCGGAGTTGTCCATACAGATTGCTAATCGAAATATTGGGTGAGGTTGTTAGACCCCCGCTTTTTCAATTGGTATCAGAGCAGGCAAACACGTTCAAGACCTTACAAGTCTGTGTTTGTAGCGATCTGAACCTATGGACGACAAACTTTCCTATAAAACTTCACCAGGATTAAAAAACAATGGTAGAAGAAATTCTGGTAAACTATCCTTCAAAGGTTAGATGAACAAATCCAGATCAATTATGATCTTATTGCAGAAATTGCAATCCTAAAGGATTTGAAACCCAATTTAAGTTCCTTAATGGATATGGGTAACTATAATAGTTCCTCTCTAAGGATTCGTCATATATCAGATGATAAACAACGTATAAAGGTTGTGAAAACTGATGTGACTCATAATTGTTCTACCAAGCTTAAAGGTGTTAGTTTATGTTTGTTTTGTGATTCCTCTAATCACTTTCAACATAAGTGTGTGTCTTTTCAAAAGAGTTTAAAAGTTGCAAGTGATCTTTATAGAAAACTAAACAACTTGTTGCATCTCTAAAAAGACATACAGAACTGTTAGAAAACACCTAAAAGGACAGCACTAATAGTATGGGAACATTTGCTTTAAATTTAACGTCACCTTTTCAATAGTTCCTTGATAGTGGATGTAGCAGACACATGGCAAGTGATCTTACTTGGTTTGTTTTCGCAGAAGACTATAAAGGAGGACCAGTAACATTTGGAGATGGAAGATGTTGCTACATAAGTTAGAAGGGAACGATAAAATTACCCGGTGTACCTGAAATTCATGACGTAGTCTACGTAAAAGGTATGACTGCAAATCTTCTTTCCATTAGTCAAATTTGTGACAAGGGCCATCGAGTTGTCTTCAATGAAAATGGATGTGACATTGTAGACAAAACTGGGAAAGTAATTTTTTAAGGAACTCGTAGTAAAAACAACTGTTATCTTCTCGATACTCAGTTTAGCAATTATTGCAATTTGACTAAGGTGGAATCTACACATCTTTGGCATGAAAATTTTGGTCACATCAATTATCGCCTTCTAACTAAGATCATTAACAAAGAACTTGTTAGAGGTGTTCCAAAAATAAATGCAAAGATTGAAGGTGTATGTGGTGCCTGTCAAAAGGGTAAACAAACAAAAGTTCACCATAAATCATATGGATCTCTTCAGACCAATTCAACAGCCGACTGTTGCTGGAAAGAAGTATGATTTGGTTATGGTAGATGATTACACTATATTCACTTGGGTTGCATTTCTATCTCATATGAATGAAAACCTTGGAGAATTCAAGATGATTGTGAGTAGAATCCAGAACGAACAAGGTCGTAAACTAAATAAAATTAGGAGCGACTTTGGAACTGAATTCAAGGAAACTAAAGTGTTTGAATTTTATGGCGGGCTAGGGATTACTCAACAATATTCTCCACATATTACTCCTAAATCTAATGGAGTTTCCGAAAGAAAGAAAAAGAATATTCAAGAGATGGCCAGGGTAATACTCCACAACAAAAATCTACCTTTAAGATTTTGGGAAGAAGCTATTTTTACAGCATGTTACTTGATCAACCGTGTTTACTTACGGTCTAAAACTATCAACACTCCTTATGAGTTATGGTATGGTAGAAAACCCAACTTACACTATCTTAGAGTGTTTGGAAGTAAGTGCTACATACTAAAATATCGAGAGAAATGAGGGAAATTTGATACCAAAAGTGATGAAGGTATTTTCCTTGGCTATGCTTCTGACAGTCGTGAGTTCCGAGTATTTAATCTCAGAACACAAGTCATGATGGAATCTGATAATGTTATTATTGATGATATTAGTGATTTCCGTCATGATAATTCTCCTACTGAGTTGCCTCCAATTGAGACAATTGAGAAAGTCAAGGAAATATCGGAATCAGTTGAAGTCATTCCAACTATTACTGATCCTGATATTTCTAGTGACGAGGAGAAGGACACTGATCAGGCCTCCCCTGACGAACCAGAATGTGTTCCCCCTCCACGACACCTCTGGGTTCAAAGGAATCATGATCCAAATAGTATTATTGGAGGAAGATATTTTACAGCTAGAACAAGAGGACAACTTCAAAATATTTACAATTTTGGTTGTTATCTGTCTCTTGTAGAACCAAGAAATATTGATGAAGATCTTAATGATCCCGCTTGGGTGAATGCTATGCATGAAGAGTTAAATCAATTTCAAAGGCAAGACGTATGGGAACTCGTATCTTGTCCCTCCAATGTTAATATTGTTGGTACCAAATGGATATTTAAGAACAAGTCTGATGAATTTGGCACAATTGTTATAAACAAAGCCAGACTTGTCGCTCAAGGATACTCACAAATTGAAGGTATCGACTTTGATGAAACCTTTGCACATGTGGAACTCCTTGAGTCCATTAGGATCTTATTATCTCATGTTTGTTTTCTCAAAGTTAAAATTTTCCAGATGGATGTAAAATCTGCGTTCCTGAACGGGATTTTAAAAGAAGAAGTCTATGTTGCTTAACCAAAAGGGTTTGAAAACCGTGACTTTCCATATCATGTTCTCAAACTCAACAAGGCTTTATATGGGCTAAAACAAGCACCTAGACCCTGGTTTGAAAAATTTACCACTTCTATTATTCGGAAAGGTTTCTCAAGAGGTGGAGCTGATAAGACCTTATTTACCAAATAGAGTGGGAAAAACGTTGTCATTTTTCAAGTATATGTAGATGATATTATCTATGGATCAATATCTGAGAAGCTAGCAAAGGACTTTCAAGTTTCACTGGCTAGAGAATTTAAAATGAGCAATGTTGGTGAATTGAAATTCTTTTTAGGATTAGAAATTCAACAACATAAGGATGGAATTTACTTATCCCAGGAAAAGTATGCAAGGGATCTTGTAATACGATTCGTCTTGGATAAGTCTTCTCCAAAATTGACACATATGCCTACTACTGGTAAATTACATAGAGATAAGAAAGGAGTAAAAGTAAATCAAAAGATGTATCGATCTATTATTGGAAGCCTTTTATATCTAACAACTATTAATTAGACCTGATATTTCTTTTAGTTTTGGTTGTTGTGCTAGATTTCAGGCTGATCCAAAGGAATCTCATCTTGCAGATGAAAAAAGGATCATACGTTATGTCAATCACAATGTCGGGTATGGTCTATCCTACATGTTTGATACTAACACTGAACTTTCCGCCTATTCTGATGCTGATTGGGTAGGATGTGTAGAAGACATAAAAAGTACATAAGGTGGTTTCTACTATGTAGGACTAAATCTTGTTGCTTGGCACAGTAAGAAACAAAATTCACAATCCATGTCTACATGCGAAGCAGAGTATATTGTTGCTGGGTCATGTTGTACACAACTCTTATGGATGAAACAAATGTTGGCAGACTATGGAGTTGATACTAGAATAATGAAGATCTTTTGTGATAACTCTAGCGCGATTCGAATCACTGAGAATCCTGTTGAGCACTCAAGAACAAAGCACATTGACATAAGGTACCATTTTATTCGAGATCTTTATGAGAATAATATCATAAATATGGAATTTGTGCCTTCCGAACAATAGTTGGCTGACATTCTCACCAAACTATTAGACACTGCCACTTTTAAGAACTTAAGGTAGTCTATTGGTGTTGTTTCGGTTCATTATCTACTTCAGTAACTCTTGCCCCTGTGCTTATCTCGATCTTTAGGTAAATTGAGTTGGAACTCCAGTAGGTGTATACCTTGTTTGTAGTTGATTCATCTATTCTTTTCTGTTAGTGTGAATAAATCCTTCTTTTCTTTTGAAATTAAGGTCGCTCTTGTTGTTCCTTAGGTAATGGCATATTATGGGGGAGAGTTCTTTTGAACTTGTGCTTAATTTCCAAATCTTTGTGGGGAGTGCGGTTGTGGAATATTAGAGGGGTTATCTTGCGTTTTTATAAAGTCCTTGATGAATGCATTTAGCTTCGGCTTTATGATTGTATCTAAACAAGATGATACACATTTACCTTTGGTCATGAAATGTCTCTTACGAAAATTTTATTAGGATCCCGTTCTTGTACCTTTGCCAATTTTATTGACAAAAAGGGGGAGAATTAATATGTAGTTCACACTACAAATACATATGGTTTTCGGATCATTATGTAAGGGGGAGTGGTTTCCATGTGAGATGGAGTATTGACTAAGGGGGAGTGAAGTATCACCATAGTATTTTTGTTGAAGTTGTGATGCAATTGTACTTTGACGCTGTGCAATAATACTATGACACTGTATAACAATGATTAAGAACCGATGCTTTTCTCATTGTTATAGCTACAGATTTTCAACAACGATGATGCTAAACTTACAACCTTTGGTATCATTGGACTACTTGGAAGTGACGAAGATTTCGAGTATTGTTGAAGATTAGACATGTGGAATAGGAGCTACAAAGTTTATTTATATATTTTTTGTATTCCATATGTATTAATAGTTTTGCCACTAAAATTGACAAAGGGGGAGATTGTTAGAGCATTGTTGGGTCGAACTCGCATGCGTTGCTATATCAAGCATGTTTGTCAATGTTAGTTATCAAAACTATAAAGTCTTGATTTCTAGTCTACTATAGCTAAGGTCTCGGACTAGGATAGAAAGTGTAGTTGAGCACAAGAACTCCATGGCAATCATCATACAAGACGAAGGACTACTCAAGGAACCAGTGGATCTTCATCGAATAAAAGGTATGTGTAGACTTGAACTTATCTATCACTCAAAAGTCTATCTACTCTATCTCCTATCTTGAGACAAAAGTCGTATTACTATATAGACTAAGAATATACAC
Source organism: Papaver bracteatum (assembly GCA_023529315.1). NCBI lineage: Eukaryota > Viridiplantae > Streptophyta > Magnoliopsida > Ranunculales > Papaveraceae > Papaver > Papaver bracteatum. The sequence goes on along the minus strand of JAJJWX010003929.1, from coordinate 727,734 downwards.
ATGTGACATTTCGAGCTGAGTATATCTCGCTTATCTATTTCTCGAAATGTTTGTTGGTAAAGCTTTCGCTTTAGCCAAGTTCATATTTACCTAGTGACGAAAGTCATGTTATGTTTCAATCACTTTGGAAATTTCTCTGACGAAAACTAGTTTGTGAATAACAACTATATGACGTCCTCTGAGAATGTTTCAATGGTTGAAATGAGAGTTTAGATAATATAACCACTGGAGATATAAATATTGTTATGGTAACACATATATGTATAAGTCCTTAGCACTTGAACCGAAGTTTGCGAACTTTTTTGATCAAGTGAAAACCGGAACTTGAGCAGTCAACCCAGTCCGCGAACGTGCGTAGTTCTCGAACCCGAGAATTTCTGCTGGATTTGTAGCTCGGTTTCAGTCCGCGAGCTGACGGAAGTTCTCGAACCCGAGAATTTCTGCTGGATTTTGTGAACTCCAACCGGTTAAATTGAGTCCGCGAACCCAGTCCGCGAACTTGAGTGGTTATGTCTAAAAACGATGTTCGTGAATTTATCTAAACTATCTAAGGAATGCTATTGCAAACCGTGGATTTATAGTTCATGAATTGATTCGAGTGAATTACATCGTTTTTGCTTCAATTGTGTTTTGTGTAGTACATAATATCTCATAGCAATTGAACAACTCTCTAACTAGTTCATTTGAGTCATTTGGACTAGTTATGGTGAAGAACAATATGGTTGATATGAAAGTTATCATTTGGCTGACTAATATTGAACCAATTATTGTACACGTTTGGGTACGGTTACACAAACCCAAAATCGTCAAGTACATGTGTGTACGACAAGCTAAGTTTTCGATCTAACGGTTGAGAGATATTAGCTTGTATCAAATCAGGTTTTCATTTAACGGTGAATATTGAATGCTTTGTTACTAAGATAACATTGATTACAAACCATGATTTGAAAGACTATATAAGGGGGAACTCTAGCAAATGGGAAACCTAATCCCCACACATTCTATGTGATACTAGTTTCTAAGCTAGAGTCGATTCTCCTTTACCTTTGGTTTTCTTCTTCTAATACCAGGTTAACGACTTAAAGTCTTCATTGGGATTGTGAAGCCAGATCGATACTACTTTTCTTGTAGTTGTTTAATTTGATCTTTTTGTTTCTATCGTACTAGTATAATTATAATAATTGGCTTGAGATTTATATCTCTGATAGGAAAGATATAAAAGTAATCACAAACATCTTCGTCTCATCATTTGTGATTCCACAATATCTCTTTTCGTTGTGTCGATTAAGACTATTGTGAGGTGATAGATAAAACTGAGTTGTTCTTCGAGAATATAAGTCTGGTTTTATTGATTGGTTCATGTTCACCTTGATTTATCAAAATACGGAACAAAACTCATAGGTTTATTCATGGGAGACGGATTTATTTATCTTGTAGACTTTTCTGTGTGAAACAAATTTGTTTTCTAAAGTCTTCGACTTTGGGTCGTAGAAACTCTTGGTGGTGGGTGAGATCATCTAAGGAAATCAAGTGCGTAGTATCCTGCTGGGATCAGAGGCGTAGGAGCATAATTGTACCTTGGATCAGTTTGAGATTGATTGGGGTTCAACTACAGTCCAGACAGAAGTTAATTTGGAGTAGGATAGTGTCTGTAGCGGCTTAATACAGTGTATGTTTAATCTGGACTAGGTCCCGGGGTTTTTTTGCATTTGCGTTTTCCTCGTTAACAAAATTTTGGTGTCTGTGTTATTTCTTTTCCAGCATTATATTTTATTATATAATTGAAATAATACAGGTTGTGTGTTGTTCAATCAATTAGAATATCCGACCTTATTGGTTGTTGATTTAAATTGATTGACACTTGGATATTGGTCTTTGGTACCATCCAAGTTATCTCTCTTTGATTAGACTCGCAAATCACATTTTCTTGAGTAAATCAAATTGAGAGATAACTCCTTGAGATATTTTCTATTGATTGAGTCTAGTTGATTCTCTAGAAAATAACTCGGAGTTGTCCATACAGATTGCTAATCGAAATATTGGGTGAGGTTGTTAGCCCTCCGCTTTTTCAAGTATGAGAACGGGTACGCATACCTCCAAACCCAACAGAATTTTCCGGTCACAAACCTTTCGCCAGTATGCGTACGGGTACGCGTACTTAGGTTCCCGGACTTCTCAAACCAATAGGTACGCATACGGGTATGCATACTATGGTTCCCGGACATGGATCACATATATGCAAGAGTGCACAACATGTTTATAATCCAATTTTGGTTAAGTGTTCTAAACCCTATTTGAATCATTGAAACATTCTTAGAGGATGACAATAGCCGTTTTTACACACTATTAGCATCAAAGCAATTTTTAAATTATTGAAATAATTATAACGAAACATTCCAAGTCTACACCAAATGATTGTATCACACAAACCATGTAAGATGTTACTCGGCGATTTTCACATGATCATCTTTTGAATCTCGTCAAGAATATAAGATAAACTTGGTTGAAGCGAAAGCTTACCAACACATATTTCGATAAATATGTAAGCGAGTTAAACTCAGCTCGAAATCTCAAATGTGTATAATCGAAAACTATAGTAATACGACTTTTGTCTCAATATAGGAGATAGAGTAGAAATAGACTTTCCAAGTGATAGATGAGTTACAGTCTCCACATACCTTTTGTTGATGAAGTTCCACAAGATCTCCTAGTAGTTCTTCGTCTTCAATTGATGAACGCCGTGAAGTCTAATGCTCAACTACACAATCTATCTTAGTCTGAGACATTGCTATAAGTAGACTAGAAATCAAGACTAATAGTTTTGATCACTAACATTGACAAACAAGCTTGAGATAGCAACGCTTGCGAGTTCGACCGAGCAGTGCTCTAACAATCTCCCCCTTTGTCAATTTTAGTGACAAAACTATCAATACATATGGATTACAAAATAAATAAACTTTGTAGCTTCTCATATAAATGCTTGATCTCTTTGGTTCTTCAACATTACTCGAAATCTTCATCACTTCCAAGTACTCCAATGATTCCAAATGTGTTCAAATCAGCATCATCGTTTTTGAAGATCCGTAGCTATAACAATGAGAAAAAAAGTTTCTCTCAATCATTGTTATATAGTGTCATAGTATCATTATACAGCATCAAAGTCCAATTGCATCACAACTTTTACAACAATACTATGGTGATATGTATCACTCCCCTTATATAGTAATCCGTAAACCATATGTATTTGTAGTGTGAACTACACATTAGTTACCCCCCCCCCCCCTTTTGTCAATATAAATTGGCAAAGGTACGAAAACTAGTGGGATCCTCATGAAATTTTCAAAGACATACTTCATGACCAAAAGAGAATAACATACCAACTTATTTAGATGCCATCAAATAGCCGAAACTAAATGCATTCATCAAGGAGTTTAAAAAGATACAAGATAACCCTTCAAATATTCCACAGCCGCACTCCCTACAAAGATTTGGCAATTAAGCACAAGTTCAATTAAGAACTCTCCCCAATAAAATGGCATTCCCGAAAGAAAAACAAGAGCGACCTTACTTTTACAAGAAAAGAAGGATTTCTTTGGACATTAACAAATCATATGAAACATGAATTTGTATAAAAAAACACACACACATAATTGAATTAACCACAAGGAAAATGATCAGTTCAATTGTCCATGCTCAACATAAGAGAACTTATGGACCAACATAGTACATACACAAAGATGTGGATCATGGAAAAACCAATACTGCGGTAATCCAAGATTCATTCTATCTTTCATCACTATTTGCACAATGACGTATAATAGACGTCATCTTTGAAAACAAAAGTTCATCCTTTATTCCATCAATATTTGCATAATGACATAAAAGGCTTAACTTTTGTAGTCAAAAGTTCATTATATCTTTTATCAATACATTCATATCGACATATAATAAAGTTAACTTTTGAACAAATATGGGACAGTCAAGGTTCGCAGACGTAAACAACATATCCCATAACAATTTACAATATATAAAACCATAAAGATTAATACTGCAAAAATTATCTTCCAAATAAACTTTAGAATTTAAACAAATAAATCTAAAAACATTGCAAGATGCAAACGTTGGTAATAGATATGTGTACTCAAAATAATGGCTATTCCAAACCCTAGTTATCCTTCTTCAACTCATCTCTTAACATAAGAAGTTTCATAGACAATAATCAAAAGAACAAGAGCAACTCTAACAAAAGGATCACAAGAAAAAAATCAGTGTTCACGTACGGAAGCTTCATGGGTTTCAAGACCTTCAAGGTTGTGACAGATGGTATTGACTATATCTTCGGACACGATACACTTCTTGAGACAATTCTTAACATGTGTCTTCATGAGAGCAAGGTCAGAATTAACCTTTTTCAACTCAGCTCTTAACATATCAAGGTTTTTTAAGGTATCAACAAGAAGCAGTTTTGCATCATTAAACTGACCGATAAAATCTTGAACAACTTCAACAGAAATCTCCTCATCATCCTCAATGTCTGAATAATTATCAGGATATTGAGAAGAGGTGTCATTAACTTCCACAAGAGTTCTTTTCTCTTATTCTTTGAAACCACAACCCTTATCATGAAAACCTTTTGCAAATCTACAAGATCCTGAAGGAGATGTCATTCTTGATAAGTAAAATAACCTAGAGTATGTGTACTCACGCAAAAGGTTTTGGTATTTAAATGGTTTCTTAAGGAACTAGAGTTCAGGGTTTCCAAAGTTAGTCCATGACAAGTAACATGGGTACCCATACAAACACAAACTTGACTCATAGACAGAAAATACCCAAGTAGCGAAAAACAAAAGAACATGAAAATTGTTTGTACACTAATGTTTTGCTATGTAACTAATTTCACAAATCTTATCTCAGTAAATTTTACTTTCTCACCAGAGAAAACATTTCGAGCAAAAGAGTAGCATTTTTTAACACAATAAGATTTCAAAAGACTTGAAAAGCTTTGTCAAAACATAATACAAATACTTATGCAAACATGTTTGAGAATGATAATCCGACTAGAAACGATAAGAAAATAACCAGAAAATCAGAAAACACTTTGCTATCAAGTATACTTGATTATATATCATTCAACCAGGAATTTTTGTGAGTGAGATTTCAACCTTGTGATTAATTGGCACAAGTATGCGCCTTGAGCTCATCAAATGAACGTTGTTTTCGGTTAAACTTCTTTCTTCCGATCTTTGGAGGAAAACCCTTTTGATGTGAAAAGTTATCATAAAATTTACTATCATCAAAAAACGACACATAGTATGTATTCTTACCTGAAGAATTTTGACTAGTGGGAATTAACAGCCTGTTAATGATTTCCTTATATCCTTAAATTATCATATTTAGGTTTTCTTCCATATATTTTTTCTTCCTTATTCTGGTACCTTCTTCACATCAAGAACAACATTATATCCATTTTTAATAGAAGAAGATCCCTGAGCTCTTCTTAGATGAAATGGTTTAGGAAAATTGTTTTGCAATTGAACATTTGAAGAACACATAGAACTGACTTTCCTGGTAGGGTACACAAGGTGAGTACTAAAACCAATTGGTCTAGACATACGAATGTCAGTTACACCTTTGAGAATTAACTATAAGGTGTGTTGAAGACGAACAATAGAATTGTCATTCAACCTAGATTTCCTCTTTTGTTCACCATGTCCTTTTGAATCACAAAAGAGACACACTTTCTGATCACCTGAGTGATTAGACAGAACAGTCTTAACACCATCGTTGGGATATGTCTTCCTTACATGTGATGTGGATATTCCTTGATTAGAGGAAGACACAAGCACATCTTTTTCAACATGAAAGAATTTCGATTTTTCTTCTGGAACTGAATTTTTTATAGTTAAATCAGAAGCGATTAGTATAGTGGACTCTTTGGAACATTATTGAACAGAGGGTTTACTCAAAATAAGTTCAATATCATCATCTTTGAGTTTTTCCTCGAGCAGAGTTAGTGAAGAACAGACTGGGGGTTTTCCTCTTAAATGACCTTTAGAAGAGAGTCACGCTTATTTACCATACCAACAAGGACATTGACTTTGTGTTTCAACCGGTTGACATCATCAGCCTGGATTCTAACAAGTTTTAAAATCACTGCACTCTTTTCGGCCGCTTCCCTTTCAACTTCAGAGTCAGACACGTCAGTAGGGTACTCTGTGTAAAACTTGTCAATGGAAGTCTGTTTCGTTGGAACAATTGGTTCGTCTATATTCGATATTGATAAATCTTTCTCTTTAATAGATTTCATGGAAACAAAACTTTTGTTTCTGGTGATGCGTTTATCTGAGATAACACTTCTGTCCATATTCAGATCTCTACAAACTCAGACTTATGAGGTGTTAATTAAGTTTGCCTGCTCTGATACCAATTGAAAAAGTGGGGGTACAACAACCACACCCAATATTTTGTTTGACAATATGAATAGACAAACTACAATATACTTTCAAGAGAATCAACTAGACAGTCATAATCAATCTATAGAAAGGTATATCAAAGATTTTTATATCTCTATCTCTTAATTCAATCCGCAATCAGCAAATAGGAATTTGCGAGCCCGATTGAATATAAGAGAAATAACTTGAACGGTACCAAAGACCAATGTTCAAGGATCAATCAATTTCAATCAACAACCAAAGGCTGGATTTACCACTTGATCGATTCAACGCATAACCTGTGATATTTCTATTATATAACAAAATATAATGCGGAAAATAAATAAAACATACACCGGAAGTTTTGTTAACAAGGAAACCGCAAATACAGATAAACCCCGGGACCTAGTCCATCTTTGAACACCACACTGTATTAAGCCGCTACAGACACTAGCCACTACCAATGAACTTCATACTGGAATGTAGCTGAGCCCTAATCAATCTCACACTGATCAAGGTAAAGTTGAGCTCCTTACGTCTTTGAACCCCAGCAGGATTCTATGCACTTGATTCCCTTAGTTGATCTCACCCACAACTAAGAGTTGTTATGACTCAAAGTCGAAAACTTGATAAAAAAAATCTGTCTCACACAAAAAAGTCTATTGGAATAGATAAATCTGTCTCCCAGAGAAATACTTATGAGTTTTGTTCCGTCTTTTGATAAATCAAGGTGAACATGAACTAATTGATCAACCGGACTTATATTTTTGAAGAACAACCTAGTATTATTTAATCACCTCACAATAATCTTAATCGTATGGTAGCGAAACAAGATATTGTGGAATCACAAACGATCATACGAAGATGATTGTGACTACTTTTTATCTTGCCTATCGGAGATTAAATCTCGATCAAATCTTAAAGAAGATAGTAATCAATACGATAGAACATAGCAACATCCGAACACGTAACTACATAGAAAATAGTTGGGTTTGGCTTCACAATCCCAATAAAGTCTAAGTCGTTAACCAACAGGGTTTCTTGAAAAACCTAAGGTTAAAGGAGAATTGACTCTAGTCGCAACTAGTATCACACATGAGGTTTGGGGAATAGGTTTCTCAGTTGGTAGAATTCTCCTTTATATAGTTTTCAAATCAGGGTTTGCAATCTAAGTTACCTTGGTAACAAAGCATTCAATATTCACCGTTAGATGAAAACCTGATTAGATACAAGCTAATTAGATCGAACTTAGCTTGTTATACACAAATGAAATTTACCCTCATTTAGGTTTATGTAACCTTACCTAAATGTGTACAGCATGTTGTCTCAAAAGTAGTTAACCGAGGTTAGCTATATGAACACTCTCATATCAACCTTATTCATCTTGACCATAACTAGTTGAAATGAAACTAGTTAATGAGTTGTTCAATTGCTATATTCTCATAGAAGTATACAAGAACACAATTAAAGCAAAATAGGTTTGATTCGCTCGAATCAATTCGTGAACACTATTGCCACGATTTTCAAAAAATGCATTCCTTATTATATAAATGTATTTGTTCATGTTACAACCGATTTTAGAACTTTAACCATTCAAGTACGCAAATGGGTACGCATACCTCCAAACCCAGCAGAATTTTCCGGTCACAAACCTTTCGCCAGTATCCGTATGGGTACTCGTACTTAGGTTCCCGGACTTCTCAAACCAACATGTACGCATATGGGTATGCATACTATGGTTCCCGGACATGGATCACATATATGCTAGAGTGCACAACATGTTTATAATCAAATGTTGGTTAAGTGTTCTAAACTCTATTTCAATCATTGAAACATTCTTAGAGGATGACAATAGCCGTTTTCACATACTATTAGCATAAAAGCAATTTTCAAGTTATTGAAATAATCATAACGAAACATTCCAAGTCTACACCAAATGATTATATCATACTAACCATGTAAGATGTTACTCGGAAATTTTCACATGATAATCTTTTAACTTTCGTCAAAAATATAAGATGAACTTGTTTGAAGCGAAAGCTTACCAACACATATTTCGATAAATATGTAAGCGAGTTAAACTCAACTCAAAATCTCAAATGTGTATAATCTAAAACTATAGTAATACGACTTTTGTCTCAATATAGAAGATATAGTATAAATAGACTTTTCAGTGATAAATGAGTTTCAGTCTCCACATACCTTTTTTTGATGAAGTTCCACAAGATCTCCTTAGTAGTTCTTCGTCATCAATTGATGAATGCCGTGAAGTCTAATGCTAAACTACACAATCTATCCTAGTCCGAGATATTACTATAAGTAGACTAGAAATCAAGACTTATAGTTTTGATCACTAACATTGATAAACAAGATTGATATTGTAACGCTTGCAAGTTCGACCGAGCAGTGATCTAACCAGATTGTCTCTGAATTTGTCCATGAATCAAACTGGAGGATGCTCCGAAGTTTAATGATTCTATAGAACAATGACATCCCAAGCAGATTATGAGAATGCGCACGGGTCAATAGAAATTTCATGCGAGCATATTGATGATTAATTACACTTTCTTAAGGAAACATATCAAGATGAGATCAAACCAATCTCCTTGTTTCTTAATTAATGTCAACAAAGAGCTTATTTGGCCTATACAATCCAGGTAGAACTCAGTTCTTTGACAAATATATAGGTATTTGGTGTGGTAGTGCTAAGTGTAAATCCTATTGGATATACATGATTAATTTGTCACATAGCATAATGAGAAGAAAGCAACATTAAAGTATAAATACTCGCCTTGTGGCGTGAGGTTTCTCATAAATCCCTGGAATTGTTCTCTTTTAATGAACGTTATAGAGTTTCGCTACTTAGTTAGCTTGGTAATTTTAAAAGGACTTGAAATGCAGCATATGTATGTGGTTGTTACGTATCTCTGAAAGAATTAAGAGATAGAAGATATTTATAAAAGTACTTGATAGCCTTTTGTTGCATAAATAAAGTGACTCTAAACCACAGAGTGCATTTACAGTTAGATAGAATGCTCACTTATAGATTGAAGCAATCAAGCATATGTGGTATACCCGTCTAAGTGACTATTTGATTTGGAGGAGATAGACAAGTAAGTTATTTTTCCTTGCATATTCACAAGAAAGTTCCCGATTTTAAATTGTAGTTATCTCTATTGATGGTACAGACATGATGGGTACTCTTGATATAATAAGAGACCTTAAAAGCTATTTGAAATCTGAATTTGAGATGAAAATCTGGGAAGCTCGACCAAATACTGAGCTTGTGGTATATTATTCCACCATTTTGCATATGTCTAAAGTTGTCAGTCAATTTAACAAAGACATGCATCCTGATAGCACTCCCATGTTTAGTGGAGGTTCAAATGTAAGTAAGTAATATTCCGTCTAAAGGAAGATAACGAAGACGTGTTAGGAGATGAAATTCCCATATATAAGTACAATAGACGCACTGTTGTACTTAGTATAATAATATACTCGATTAAATTTTACATCCTTAGGGAACTTGCTAGCTAGATATAGCTCAGCGCCAACGCAACGTCATTGGAATGATATAGTGAATGTAATCAGGTACTTAAAAGTAACCATTGACATAAATTTGTTTTATCCCTGCAAATACATAAAAAGGAATTCTAATGAAAGTGAAATCCAAAATTTGTTGATTATGAAGGAACAATAATCTCTTATCCAATGAAAGTAATCAGGGGGAGATATGGTAGACTATTTTCTAAGTCATTACCGGTATTCAGTTTTGAAAAGTTCATGACTAAATGAACTGTCTGGAACAACTTTGAAAGTAAACAGGGGAGGGGTGCCAACATCAGGGGGAGGATCCAAAGATATGATTTCGATATATTTTACTTCGAAATTGAATAATTATTGTAATATTTTCCTTCATCGAGGTTACTTTTTCCTATAGGGTTTTGTTACTCGACAAGGTTTTAATGAGACAACAACAAACACCGGAAAGTAATTTCCCAACTAAGGCTATTATCTTTCCCACGAGGATTTTCTGCCTTAGGAGTTGTGAAGCAACTAATCAACTTTAACGGAGCAAACTGATCATCTGCAATGAATCACATTTACTTTCATCTGTCACGTAGTACTCTTTTCCCTTCGTCAAGGTTCTTTCCCACTGGGGTTTCCTTGTTAAGGTTTTAATGAGGCAACATATTCGATTCCAACTATGTTCTAGGTTTACGTAATATTGTACTCTTTTTCTTTAAGTTCAGGTTTTATCGCTCTGGATTTTCCTGACGAAGTCTTAAGGAGGCAATTAACTTAGACTAGTCGGTCCTTGAAGGTCGTATTGCATGTGATGAACTACCTATAAAGTATGAGATAACATGTAAAACTACATGTGAAGAGTTGTACCAAGGTTTTGTCCCACTGGAGGGCTACCCTAAGGTCATTTTGCTGATTTTGAGTGAAGTCCCGTGGTTTTGTTTGGTAGATGCTACATTGACAGTGGAGTCTTTCCTTCAACTTCGTGTTTAAGCTTTCTGGCAGTTAAGCTTGTGACAGAAATATAAATTTTACCATCTGAAGTTGTTTAGATTTGGAACTTAAGTATTTTAGATGGTTTAAGTTGTAAATTGTTGGCACTTTTTAGTACAAATTCAGTTTTAAAGTTATCAATTTAATTTTTTGACTAATACAGTTTTGAAGTATGTATTAATTTAATTGTGATTCAGCTTTTATTTTCATATATAGTTTTATGATCCATCATTCAAAATAGTTTTAATATTCTTACATAGCAGGCAAGCGAGCAACAAGCTGCGCCGCAAGCCCTCATACCAGTAATACAGATAGTTGAATCAACTTTTGATTTAGCTGAATCAATTTTTTTTTGTAAAATATGTTCAATATAAATGTATGCTTATATCAGTAATACAGATAGACTGTCCATGGAAGTCATTTTTGGAAAGATTCTAGTGCTCCAAAGCGTAGTCTTTTTGAGAAATAAGTCTCAGGATTTAGGGCTCCCAAAAAAAGACGTTTTTGGTGATTCTAAATCTTTTTTGGAAGGATTAGTTGGGGGATATGAAAATTAATTGGGGGATATTTTATTGTTCATACCGGCATGGAAAAACCATGTCGGTTTTGATTTCCGGTATTGAAAAATCATGCCGGTATGAACAGTAAAATATCCCCCAATTAATCGTTCTTTTTTTGGTAGACTTTCTTTTTTGATTTTCCACTAGTGTGGTTTTTTCCTTGTCAAAGTTTTAATGAGTCAATTGATTTCGACACAAGTCATCAAGGAGAGGAAAATATTTGAAGAACTACATTCGAAGCACTATATGTGAAGCACTGCATATGAAATTCTATTGGACCGCACAAGGGGGAGTGTTGTAGGGTTTACGACCTATAGATGTGCGGACCAACTAGATACCTAGGGTTTACGTTTCCATGTATATATATGATATTTGTATCCATATAACTCTACTAATGTGATGAATAAGAAACTCTCCGCCTCTTTGTGTTTTTCTTTGATTCCACTATAACAAGTTGAGGGTTTTAGCATATGGGATAGTAAGATTAGTCATTAATGAGTAATGGACTTGATGATTTCTTTAACCTCTAATTTGGAAAATTAGAGATCTTTGCAGAAACACTTGATATATGAATACTTTAACCAAATTAACTTAATAATTTAATGGTATATTTCTCCAATGTCTACTGATACTTCTAGATTTTTAAAAAAAAAACTCGAATACCGAGTAACTCGAAAATAAAGATCCCTAAAAATTGCTTTATAATCTATTTTTGTTTTAATGTTTAAATCTATACTTTAACCATAATTAACCCAAATATGCTTCATCGTTCAAATTTTACTTCCTCACACATGGCTATCAATGTAACAATTTATCATGTGGCACAAACTCCTTTATGTGACATGGAAATTTTTTAGTGATCCAAAATTTGAATCATGACTTCAAGATTTTTGTATGGCCGAGTTGTTAGTATAGTTTAGCCATGTTAAAATGTTTTTTTTTTTGTTGCATTTGAACTTGTTAGAGCATTTCTCGGTTAAACCCACCAAGCGTTGGTATGTCAAGTTTGGTTGTCATATTTTAGTATCAGAACTCAATTAAAGTCGCTTGATTAAATGTATTATAGTCAAATTCGTTTAGGTTAGACTAGAAAGTCTAGGAATGTTGAGACATAGAAGTATTACCTTTCAAGACCCGAAGAACGTGAAGATGTATCGACTATGTTGAAGACATCATCCTTCCACTTGAGGATAGTGATACTGACTTGACTTGTTTACATTCCTATCGTTACTTTCAAGTCGTTTAATATTGAGAATGTAACATGCAAGGGTATATTTAATACTCTAGTGTTAGACTTGGCCATTTTATTATGATCAAATTGTTAATGAAGAATATTTAATTACGAAGTATAACGTTTATCCTTTGAACTTCGTATATGCAACATCGACACAATCTATGTAACTTGTTACTTGATTGTGTATTGGATATATGTGTGATTTCATCCTAGGAAACTATGCTTGATTACATATGTTTAAAGGAAGTACATATACGAAACTTGTTTCATAATCGAAAAGAAATCTATATGTGTTTGGTCCGGTTTTCAATGAAGATTTATTGGATGACCAATTCAAACCTAAGGTGGGAATTCTGGTATAATCGATCTTAACTTATGTTGAGAGTTATAGTAGAACCGACCCCTACCTGATTTAGGATACATGGCGGAACTGATCTTAACTTATGAGTTAAGGTAGAAACGATTCTTACATATATTTGAAAAATGGTAGAAACGATCCTAGCTTATGTTGGGAGTCTTGGTAGAACCGATACTTACCTAGATATATTAGAAATCATGGTATAACCGATCCTAACTATTTTTCGGAGTCCTGGTAGAATCGATCCCTACCCATGTTTGGAAACTTGGTAGAATTGATCCTAACATATGTTAAAAGTTGAAAATGCGGGGTCTAAAAACCATACCCAATATTTCGTTTCGGAAATATGTATGGACAAACTCCAATATAATTCCAAGAGAATCAACTAGACAGTCAGACTCAATCAATGGAAATATATCCAAGAGTTGTATCATTGTTTCTCAATTTAAGCAGCAAATCAAACAGATAAAATCCGTGGGACTGATTATTATGAGAAACAACTTGAACGGTACCAAATACCAATGTTCAAGTGTCAATCAATTTATATCAACAACCAAAGGTTGGATTATCTAATTGATTGAACAACGCACAACCTATGATATTTCAATTATATAAATGAATATAATGAAGAAAAGAAATAACACAGACACTAGAAATTTTGTTAACGAAGAAACCGCAAATACAGAAAAACCCCGGGACCTAGTCCAGATTTGAACACCACACTGTATTAAGTTGCTACAGACAATAGCCTACTATAAGTTAACTTCGGACTGGAATGTAGTTGAGCCCTAACTAATCTCACAATGATCAAGGTACAGTCATATTCCTTACACCACTGATTCCCTTAGCTGATCTCACCCACAACTAAGAGTTGCTATGACCCAAAGTCGAAGACTTAATAAAAAATCTGTCTCACACAGAAAAGTTTATTGAGTAGATAAATATTTCTCCGACAGAAATACCTACGAGTTTTTGTTCCATATTTTGATAAACCTAGGTGGACATGAACTGATACACCAGACTTATATTCCCGAAGAAAAGCCTAGTAATATCAATCACCTCACAATAATCTTAATCGTATGGTAGCGAAACAAGATATTTTGGAATCACAAACGATGAGACGAAGATGTTTATGACTACTTTTTATATTTCCTATCAGAGATTAAATCTCGAGAAAATCTTAGAGAAGATAGTTGTAGGACCATAATATCGCTACAACGCTATTTCTGCAATATTAACAACACTTTTGCGAGCGTCACAAAAGGCTTTTTAGCTGCGTTTCGCGAGCGTCACAGAATATCCAGAAGAAAGACATAAAAGCTGACAATGGAAGAGGTACAAGAAGATTATGTTTATCCTGCGATGGTCATCATTCTTGCGAAAGATAACATTGTAGCGATCGCGATGAGATCGCAGAATAGATCCGAAATAGTAGGGAAACTTAGCTGTCATCCACTATGTAAATCCCTATATAAAGGGTTCGTTAGGTTCAGAAGATGATGATGTCTTTTTGAGAGTTGATAAGGTTTTGAGGAGATAGAAACTCTAGAAAGAAATTTGTACTTCTGAGTTCTTATGTCTTTTGTAAAGAATTCTAAAAGTTAGAATAATAAAAAAGTGTCATAATTCATCCTCAAATATAATTCAATTTCTGTAGATTCATATCAAGGGTGTAGTGTGGGAATTCCTGCAACTACATTTTGGCGCTAGAAACAGGGATTGAATTAACAAAAAATGAAGAGAAAGTGAAGAAGAAGGTAAGAATTGTTCAAGATTAAGGAAATCATTAAGTAAATCGGTGAGATAATTGAAGGGAGAATGATCAGAATCAAAGAGGATTGTAGAAAATTGGAGTGTGATATGGTAACAAGAACAACGATTGATAGATTTCATGAAAATATTAATGGGAAGATACACAAACGGGATTTTGAAGGAAGGAAAATTATGACGGTGGAAAAAATATCACCATTGAAAGATTGGGAAAATCAAGAAATCACGTTTACAGCAGCAGAATAGCATAAGAAAATCTAAGTCATACATCTCCATTGGTAGTCACAGTATCCACTATACCAATGAGAAAGGAGAAATCAATAAAATCTGTAGAAGAATGGGCTATGAATAGAACTTTGGTGGATGCAGGAAGTTCTGTAGACATGATATTTTATCATACATTCAAAAAATGGGATATAAGGATGAAGAAATGTCTTATTCAACATATCATGTTCATGGCTTTGGAAAGTCTTTAACAAAACCTAAAGGCGAGATAATGGTACGAATTCCACTAAGGGAGATTGAAACACAAGTAACGTTATGTGTGGTAGACGTGGAATCACCGTATAACATGATATTAGGAAGACCATGGATACACGCAATCAAGGCTGTAGCATCAATGCATCAAGTTTCCTACACCCAGTGGAATTGGAAAAATTAGAGGAGACACATATTTTGCGAAATTGTGTTTCCAAATTGAAGTAATAAATTGTGAAAGACGTCCAAAGCTTCGAAAGGCTCGCAGAAAATTGGCGAGAGAAACAAAGAAGGAAGAAAAATTTAAAGTTTACATGATACGAGCAAAAGAAGGAAAAGGAATACCCAGTGAAATACCACAAGAAGGAGATGAACTCGCGAGAATTATGAAAACACCGACACCAATGGGAGAACCTGAAGCCAGTTATATTGCAGCAGAACCAACAAAGGAAATAAATATTGGGAGTAAAGAAGAGCCTAAAATGCTGAAAATCGAGACTAGAATGGAGGCAGATGAGGAAGAAAGAACTATAAATCTCTTGCGAGAGTATGCAGATATCTTCGCATGGAGCATGGATGAGATGTCAGGGATAGATCCGTCAATAGCATGTCATAAATTAGAAATTAACAAAAACATAAGACCATTTAAGCAAAGAATAAGGAAGATCGCAACAACATATCATTCTCAAATGGAAGAAGAATTACTGAAGATGCTCGACGCATGAATTATAAGGCAATCAAAATATCCAGAGTGGATTGCAAATATGGATGTGGTCCCAAAGAAGAATAAGGGGATAAGAATTTGTATGATTTCACTGATTTAACCAAGGCTTGTCCTAAAGATAGTTTTCCATTACCAGATATTCCACAGATGGTTGAATCAGCCGCAGAAAATGCTAGAATATCATCGTTGGATGGATATAAAGGATATAATCAAATCCCTCTCGCTGAAGAAGATCAAGAACATACCGCATTTTTTGCTCCAAGAGGATTATATTGTTATACAAAGATGCCATTTGGCTTACGAAATGCTGGTGCAATGTATCAAAGAATGGTGGAGAAGGTGTTTGTAAAGTGGATCCACAAAAAATTAGAAGTGTATGTAGATGATATGCTGATCAAAAGAAAAGAAACTGAGAATCATGTGCAAGATTTGAAAGAGATTTTTGATCAAATGCGGCAATTTAATATTAAAGTGAATCCTGATAAGTGTACTTTTGGAGTAACTTCAGGGAAATTTCTGGGGTATATTGTATCGAAAGAAGGAATACAAGTTGATCCAGAAAAGGTACAAGCAATTCGCGATATGCCAACCCCTGCGACGGTAAAAGATGTGTAGAAATTAAATGGACTCTTAGCCTCGCTAGGAAGATTCATTTCGCGATCTTCAGACAAGTGCAAACATTTTTTCGATAAACTCAAGAAGGGAACAAAATTCAAGTGGACGGATGAATGTGAAAAATCTTTTCAAGGAATAAAAGAACATTTAACGAACATAAATATCTTACAGAAAGCTGAACCGGGAGAAGAATTATTGATTTATCTTGCAACAACCACATATGCGCTAAGTGTTGTGTTGCTGCGAGCAGATGAAGGGGTAGAAAAACAAATTTATTACATCAGTAAAACATTCAATTCTGCAGAGAGAAATTATTCAAAGATTGAGAAACTAATTCTAGCATTGGTACATGCAACTTTCAAACTTCGCATCTATTTTCAAGCACATAAGGTCAAAGTATTAACGAAAGTGCCAATTGAGTCAGTTATGAAAAATTCAAAGAGATCAGGCAGAGTTGTGAGATGGAATGCACAAGTAGGACACTTTGATATTCAATATGAAGTTTTATCCTCGCCAAAATCACAAGTTATCACAGATTTCTTAGCTGAATTTCCCTTAGAAGATGATAAAGCTGTGGAAGAAATGATGGATATAGAAGAGGAACATTGAGATCCAAAAGAGTTATTAACAGAACCCGACAGATGGGAAATTTTTGTGGATGGATCCTAAAATGGGGAAGGAAATGGGATTGGAGTTATCTTTATTTCACCAGAAGGAGAAAAAACAGCTTTTTCATTTAGATTAGAATTTGCATCCACTAATAATGAGACAGAGTATGAGGCCGTGATCCATGCTTTAAAATTTGCGATAGAAATGAATTTGGAAAATGCGAGAATCACCAGCAATTCACAATTGGTTATTCGCCAGATAAAAGGAGAATACACAACAAATGAACTATCCTTGAGAAAATACAAAAGACTTGTTGAAGAATTATCTGCGAGAATTCCAAAAATAAAATGGAGACATATATCAAGGAAAGATAATAGACTTGCAGATGCTTTTGCTTTCATATCTAGTATGATGACAGATCCATTGGCAAGGTGCATAAAAATTCAAACACTTTAATTTCCATCGGTAAACAAAGAAGAAGAAGAGACAGATGTAATGATGGTAGAAGTTGGCGAGGGAGAGCCAACGAGCAATATCACAGATTGGCGAGCAGATCTTCATGCATACTTGGCAAGAGGAGAAATCCCAAGAAATCGATTGGAAGCACATAAATTAAAAAGTAGGGCGACCAATTATGAATTAAGAGATGGAGTATTATATCACAGATCTTTTAATGGACCATCGCTAAGATGTTTGACGAGGGAAGAAGGAAAAAAGATATTGAAGATGTTGCACAGTGGTGATGCTGGTAATCATAGTGGAGGAAGATCTTTGGCATATAGAACAAAAATGCAAGGCTGTTATTGTCCATATATGCATAAAGATGCAAAAAAACTCTCAAGGCGTTGCGAAGATTGCCAGCGATATGGAAAGAAGATACATGCACCAGGAGCACCATTATCATCTTCAAAAAGTGTATGGCCTTTTGGAAAATGGGGGTTAGATATTGTGGTACCATTTGTACTTGGTTTTGGACAAAGAAGATATTTGATTGTCGCAACATATTATTTCACAAAATGGGGAGAAGTAAAGGCAGTACAACATATTCGCGATAAAGATATTTTTACATCATATTTGAGAATATAATTTGCAGATTCTGGATTCCATCACAGTTGGTATCTGATAATGGAAAGCAATTTGAAGGGCATAATATAGAATTGCTACTCAATGCATTTAAGATAAAGTGTGGAAAATCTACTCCTCTATATCCACAAGCAAATGGTCAAGCTGAAGCAACCAATAAGACAATCGCAGACATCTTAAAAAAGAAGCTAGAAGGATACCACATAGCATGGTGTGAACAGGTGTATAATGCAATATTGGCCTATAATACAACTAGACGAGAAGCTACTGGAATGTCACCTTTTTGTTTGACATATGGAGTTGAAGCTGTGTTACCAATAGAAGTAGCTATTCCTACAACAAAAATGGAGGCTTGGGAAATAAATCTAAGTGTTGGAATGATTTTAAATAAATTGGATGAATTAGAAGAAAAAAGAGAAAAAACTTTGCAACATATGGAAAATTACCATCGAAGATTAGCTCGTGAGTACAACAAACGTGTTAAGAAACGTGAATTTCAACCTGGCGATTTAGTGCTGCGAGAAACACCAAGTTATCAGCGAGAAAATGGTAGAAAGTTGGCGAGAAAATGGGATGGACCATACATCATTAAAGACATAGTTGGAACTGGGGCATATAAACTAATGGATCTTGAAGGAAGATATGTTGGTCAAAGACTCGATAGACCATGGAATAGATTATTTCTGAAGAGGTATTATCAATGACACCTTCTGTGAGATAAGAAATACTGGTATGTTATATGATGAAATAGGTAATAAATTCTTCTATCTCTATTTACAACTAAAAAATTATTTTGATAACAAAGCACAACAAGAGCAGCGATCATCATCGCAAGAAAAGCGAATACAAATTTCGCAGAGATTAATAGAATGGGACGAACCTTTATGACGTGCACCCTAGTTCGCGAATAAAATTTCACAAGAGGCAAATGTAAGACCTAATAGCACGTCATAGGAGGGGGTATCTCTTGACATGATTCAGGGGTAAGGTTATACCGCTGCTGGATCCTGAGTCATGCAGATGTTGGGGTTAAATAAAACCTATCCGGGAGAGAGATCTTGGATTTCCAACTATATAAGGTTATACCCTGGTTGGAAGACCGAGAATCTCTTACAAGAAATGCAAAGTATGAACAAGGCGCAGAGGTACACGGTTGAGCCAAGAGTGCCCGGGGTGTACGAAACTCCCTTTCCATTCTTGGTAAGTCTTGGCTATGATGCACTTGGCCTGGAGAAAACCCCACTTAGGGTGCATTCTTGTAACTATAAGCCATATAGGCATAAAGGATAAGAGGCTGCGAAAACAGTTGGTTGTTGGTAAATCTGGATGGGAGGAGCTAGTCTTGTATGGCCGATGTTCCCTGATAGGTGTCTAAAACACCTATATATTTATCTATTTTTTTATGCTTTCTTTGCTTAGTTTTCTTGTAAAATATGTATCTTATGTTTGCTTTTGAATACTTAGGTACGTTGGATTCACTTGGAATAAAAGAAGAAGAAACGGCACAAAAATCTCATCTCATGTGCAAATGCTTTTGGAGGCAGATTATTTCTCATAATTTACTTTTATTTCTTCATCTATGTCTGAAAAGTATGTCGTCTTTAGTGATGCAACTTTTTGTCTGAAAAGCACGACAACTTTAGTGATGACTCTCATAGAAGAGAAGAAGTGAATATTAAGAGTAAAAGACGGTTGTTGTTGGTGGAAGCACTCGGAGGAAGGAAAGAAAGCATTCATTTGGAGCGCAAAAGGGCAGAAAAGTCATTTCACAGGAAACATTATTTGGAGCACAACTAAGGATAAAGGGCTAGAAATTTGGTTAGCTCTTATCAAGAATTGATCACCCATTATAAGAACTCCATTCTGGGGTGGTTTCTTTTATTGGGGTGTACTTATCCACCCAATCATTCCATTACCCTAAAATTGAGTAGAGTCATTTTGTTCTCAATCATTGTTCATGAAATTGAGAACACAATCAGCAGCTGCTGCTACCAAAAACCGAGAGAAATTGAGAAATTTAGAAATGGAGGCTTGAATCTGAGACTAAGTAGGTGTTAATGGTTATTAAGCTGTGTGGGTTGGTTGTGCAGCTGTAGTGGAGGAGTAGCTGCCATTGATCCAGGGAAGACGTTGCTGTCACTTAACTGAGAAGATTGATGGGGGTTGGATCTCTAACAAGGCTAGAGAGTGATTCGAGGATATTGCGACAGTAGTAGAGTTGTGTTGGGAGAAATCAGTGAAGATGGGTTATTACAGGGTGATTAAATGGGTGATTGATATGTAACATGGTGGCTTTGAGCAGTAAGTCGAGGAACTGGGAATTGTAGCTTCAGGGTGTTGGTGCTTTGTGATGGTGGTGTTAGTGCCATATGAATGAGTAGCTGGAGTGGAGCTCAGGTGATGGAGATGTTGGTGGTATGTGAACTGAGATGGATGCTGTAAATCTGAGGAGAACCAATCAGCTGAAATGGGTTTTCAATGTAATTGCACCTGAGTTCGATGAACAAGACAAGGAGTTTGAAGAATTACATGAACTGTCGCTGGTGATGAGTAGATTTTGAATTTAAGCATTGCAGCTGGAGTTGATGCAGTATGGTTTGAATCTGAGGTGATGGTTGAATTGCAGCTAGTGAATTTAGCTACAAGAGTGATGTGGAGATGGTTGGTGGAAAGGTCGCGATGCTGCTGTTGGTCGTGAATCCAGGCAGTCTGTTGTTGCTTGCTATGGAACTGGTGATGGATGTACTGTGGAACCAAACTCTCTGCTGGAATAATTGCTGTAGCTGCTGGGTTACTGTGAGAATCAGGAGGAGTATGAACTGGGTTGAAAACTGGTGGCACTGTGTAGTGGTTTGTACTGTGAACTGAGGTGGAGTTGGCGGTGATCGGAGAATAGGTTTGGGAGCTATTGGCAGTTCACATATACTGTCATTGTTGTGGTTTGTCAAGCTTGGGAGTGACAGTTTCAGGTGTTGTTGCTTGCAACAGAGAGGACAACAGGGCTGGAATGTTGGTTGTAGTTTCAGCTGAGAAACAATGAGGCAGTGATGGAAAGAGTGATGCTGGAGGTAAAGAGCAGATGGAGTTGGTTTGATCGCAGCAGTTATTACAGGAGGAGAGAAAATGGGTAATGTTTATGAGATGGGTGGTTGAATGGCAGGGTTTTGTGAATCTGTAGCATTAAAATTGCAGGTGAGGGTGCTGAAACAATTGTGCTAGTTCGCATTCAAGCATTGGAGGCAGTTCAGGGAAGGAGATGGTGGCTGTGAGCTGTGCTGATATGATTTGGAAATAGCAGCTGGAGTTATATTGAGCAGTGAGCTGCGAATTCTGGTGCCAACTGATGCTACAGAGATAGCTACAATGAAGGCATGGGTGATGGAGTTACAGCTGGGTAACCTCGAAGTGGCGATGATTGAGGCGAGATATGGCAGGAGGAGCTGAGATGCTATGGTAACAGGGTGCAAAGAAAAGTGATGCAAGTGCGGAATGAGTGCAATTGGCTAGCTGATGTTTCCGCAACTGAAATGAACTGAACTGTAAACTGGTGGTGCTATGATGTGTTATCCAATGTCGCAATGGCACAGGCTTTAACAGATTTGGTTTTGGACTGAGCTACCTGAGATTTTCCGGCAACCAGATTCCGGCGCCGACGGCCAAGTTCCGGCGCGCTGCCCAGTTTTCCGGCGACTATTAATTGGGCAAGTTTTCTACTGGGCTACTCTCACACATGAACTATATGGGCTTAGTGGATATATTAGACTTGGACTTTTTAGTTATGACCTAGTTTGGAGAGAAAAAGCTACAAAAAGGGAAGAATTTCTACACTTTGGGTATCACGTATTTTTTTTTTCTATTCTACTAGGAGTTTTGCAGAGAGCTGGAACTAGGGTTTGCTATTCTTTTATTTTTATCTTCATTATTTCATTTAATATATTTGATGATGAGCTCCAATATTATGAGTAGCTAAAACTCTCTTTGATTAAGGGCGATTTCGAAGCCCGAAATATGAATCTATATTTGATATGAAATAACTTGTTCACTTGCATTCATTTATGTTATTGATTGATTTTCTACTATTCTAATATTGTCTATGGATTATTTGTTAAGGGTTTAAGTTCGAAATTGAATCATTAATTCTTAATCTATTTGCTAGTATAGATTTTCTTCGACCCGTAATTGTCTAGAGAAGATAAACACAAGTAGCAATATGTGGGTACTGATGATGGGACTTTGTTAAGTGTCCATATGTAGAAACCAACACTAGTAGGTGATTCATGCTTTTGAGTTCATCACTAGGAGCAACCTTATCTCACAGAACTTAGAGCATTTGTTTAAGTCAAACCTAGTAAGCGTACCTCTAGGAAACTTGGCAAGTAGGAACCGGTAGTCGAGCGCTTCCGTACCCGGTGAGCTAGGAGATAATAACGGAATAGTTGAGCGTACTAATTATTCTAGGGTTGTTAGTAACATGATAATGCAACGAACTTAGCAATCTATCAATTTGGTTTGAATTTCGTGGTCTAGAATGAACCTTTAATCAATTCATCTCATATTTGAATACATTTTACAATTTTCAGATTTTCTACAACACAATCATCTTTGCTAAGAGTATTTGCATAACAACTTAGACTTCATTCCTCCCTTGGGACGATCCTACTTACATTATACTACTTGCTAGTTAAAGAGAAGTAGAGAAATTTATTTTTGCGAGATTCGACACCTCGTCATTCCCTCCTTGAAGGGGAAACCAGTGGGAAGATAAGGGCGGAACCCTCCATTAGGGAGATGATAAGTGTCTTAAGACGGCAATTTCATGGGGCTTTATGATCGCAAGAACATTTAGGACTGTCATATTGTCGCGTGACGTAAATTATACAGAGGAAACAAGCCACAAGAGAAATATTAAGATGAGATCAATGGGTTTTTACATGAAAGTGTAAAGACGTCCTGCGATTTCATTGCAAGACGGCAATGTCATAAGGTTAAATTCTTGCAAGAGAGTTTATACTTATCATATTATCGCAGAGATTTTGAAAGAACATGGATAAGACAAAATCAAAGGGTCTTTACATGCAAATGTTAAGAAATCCTGCGATTTTGTCGCAGACAGAAAAAGTTTGGCAAAATAAGACCTTTAATTAGGAAGGAAAAATAAGACCAAAAGAATAATCTTACCAATTAACTATTCTA
This sequence comes from Papaver bracteatum, assembly GCA_023529315.1. Taxonomy (NCBI): domain Eukaryota; kingdom Viridiplantae; phylum Streptophyta; class Magnoliopsida; order Ranunculales; family Papaveraceae; genus Papaver; species Papaver bracteatum. Next base: position 704,162 of record JAJJWX010003929.1, on the reverse strand, counting down.
TTTTAAGATTGCAAGAAATATTCATTCATCGCAGAACAATATATAAGAAGGAAAATTCTTAACATCGTAGATTCCTTCAGAATTTTTCAGAACATCGCAGCAGTATTTATTGCATCACAGATATATTCATACTTTCGAGAATAATGCAACAACACAATTCCCTAAAGAAGATACAAAAAATAATTCACCATTTCAAGAAAGATAATGAATGGCAAATAGGGGAATGAAGAAGTAACATTTCATTATCTTCCTTGAAAATATTCAAAGTAAACTAAGTTAAAAGTTAAATTCTAAAAGTTTCAAAAGTTACATCGCTCGCAAGAAAGAAGAAGGAAAAGAAAGCAAAAATAAAATTCAAGTTTCAGCGATGGCCTCGCCAGATTCATTATTCTTGCTCGTCAGATTTATTATTTTTTCCAGAGTTATCAACTTCATCAGCATCCTTTTCACCACGAGTCTCCTCTTCTTTTGATTCTTCATCAGTGATTACTTCGCCACTTGCAGTTACTTCTTTGGGAGGACTTCTTTCTTCTTCTTCACCATCTTATTGGGTGGTATTTTCTTCATCATTAGTAAACTCTAAATCTTCATCCATGGGAAGAGGAATTTCATCATCAACAACCTTTAGAGGAGGAACAGATACAAGTGGGAGAGAATGGGAAAGCAGAATCTCGTTCACAAGAACTTCAGCACTGAGGTGGACCTTGCGAAGGAAACCTCTATCACGATTCCTAATTTCTATATTTTTAAAGTACTCGAGATAATCAAGTATTCTTTCTGCTTTGTCGCGGGCTTCAAGATAATTGGAAAGAAGAGACTTGTTCTCTTTGCGAACTTTATCCAATTTGTTGGTAAGATCAGCAATGGTAGAATGAAGACTTCTTTCAGATTCTGCGAGTGACAAAAGTGATAAAAGATCATTTAGTCAAAGATTTTGAAAGAAATATAGCACAAAATTTAACAGAAAGGTCAACAAGAGAGGCAGTCAATTGAATACCTTCTTTCTGCGAGGTCAAGTTTTGAATTAATGTAAAGAAACAGTTTTCCCATTGACTCATAGCGTCATCGAATTTATCGCCAACCATACCCTTCAGACAAGATTTCATGTTTTCTTCTCTAGTGCGTAGATACAAGTTTTCCTTTGCTAGTAAAGAATGAGATTCCTTCAATTGAGAGCACTGGTCTTGAAGTTCGCTGGCCTTCAAACGAAGAGTTAACCTACCTTTGTTAAGTTTATCCTTCTCAGCAGCGGATGATTCAGTTACCTCCTTGAGCTCATTTTTAAGGGAACGAAGAGATTTCTCTTGATTATCGCATATCCTTTGTAGATTACTCAATTGCTGTGAAGAAATCACCATCAAGCTTGAAAATCTATGTTTCTCTTGGGATAAAGTTCTATTTTCATCTGATAAAGATTATACCGCCAAGTTAGACTTGGTTAACGAATATGAGAGACGAGAAATCTCGTTACTTAATAAACTTTGACTTCGCGATAATTGGTTATTCTCATTAGTAAGATTATCTATTTGATCAATCGAATATGTATGGATATTATCTAATCTATTATGCTGGTCCATCCAAGAATCTCTTTCGAAACGAGCTTCGTCAACAATAGATTCAAATTTAAGTCTCTCCATGATACGAGTCATGTTTGAAACTAATATATGAATCAAGAATTTAAGAAAAAGACTTGAGTACAGAAGATATAAAAGCAAAACATTAAAACAAAAGAGCAGAGGCAGGAAAAATGTACCTTTCAGCTCGTCATTTTTTCTGCGAAGATTCTCGCAGTCTAGAGAAGAGTTGCGGAGCATATGATTCAAAGTATCGCATTCAGCAGTTTTGACTTGAAGGCTTATCCTCAGAGCTTCAACCTCATTTTCCATAGACCCTCGTGAAGCATTACAATCAGAGCTAAAATACTTGAGTAGAGTCTCGCAAGCTTCATATTGGAGGGGATCAGTAGAAGACTTTCTAGAATTGTCTAAAATGTTGGACAAGATTTTAAAAGCAACATGAACACCTGCAAAAGTTTCATTTAATGAAGTAAGGGGTGTAGAAGGTGAAGTAGTAACGAGAGCAAGTTGACGATTTGAATCATTTGCGATGGTTGAGTTGTCAGGAGGAGGGGTATTTGGAAAAAAAAACAGTTAAAGGCAATAGAGGACAATAAGGAGTCTCGGTCACAGCAATTTTAGAAGCTTGATTCGTCAAAGGGTCAGAATAAGTAGAAGTATGGGTAGTGATATCCTCGCAGACAAAAGAAGAAAGATTTTGTTGCGACAATGTGGGAGTAGTCCTCGCGGATGTTAGCGTGGGAATAGTGAGATTATCCCCAAGAGTCTTAAAGTGGCTAGATCTCTTGGGAGGTTTAACAGGGTTCTAGTCATTCTGCGAATAATAATTCAGATAATAAACAGAGGCAACAATATTGTTATTAAAAAATAGAGGGTGTTTCTTACTACCTTATCATTCGCAGAACTCCCCTTCTTCTTTTCAGCTGGCCTTTTGTGTGTTAGAGATAGTTCCGCTGAAAAGAAGATATAACATGGAAGTTATGAAGAATCAAATAAGAAAGGTTAGAGAATATAAGTAAAAATTGGTTTAAATAAATATCATAAGTCAAGAAATATACCTTGGTGACTCCATTAAAACAGTAGCAGGAGAATATGAAGAAGAAGAAAAGTTGCAGACGGAAGACGAAGTAAATAGATGAAGAAGATAAAGAAACGGAAGAGGAAAATTAGTTCTGAAATTTAACTCTACCTTTTATAGGCAAAAAGGAGTTGACCTATTAAGCAAAGACGTGTCAGTAAAAACAGGGCTACACAACACGTGTAGGCGGTAAGGCTAGATTAACGGAATCTTGTCGAGAAGAAAATATAAGAGGGAAAGAAGTTGCGAGTATAATAAAGAGCATTGGTTCTCATGATCTTCTCTTCTTCGCAGAAAAGACATGAGAAGAGGCAAGATGTAGGACCAGAATATCGCTACAACGCTATTTCTGCGATATTAACAACACTTTTGCGAGCGTCACAAAAGACTCTTTAGCAGCGTTTCGCGAGCGTCACAGAATATCCAGAAGAAAGACATAAAAGCTGACAATGGAAGAGGTACAAGAAGATTATGTTTATCCTGCGATGGTCGTCATTCTTGCGAAAGAGAACATTGTAGCGATCGCGATGAGATCGCAGAATAGATCCGAAATATGAGGGAAACTTAGCTGTCATCCACTATGTAAATCCCTATATAAAGGGTTCGTTAGGTTCAGAAGATGATGATGTCTTTTTGAGAGTTGATAAGGTTTTGAGGAGAGAGAAACTCTAGAAAGAAATTTGTACTTCAGAGTTCTTATGTCTTTTGTAAAGAATTCTAATAGTTATAATAATAAAAAAGTGTCGTAATTCATCCTCAAATATAATTCAATTTCTGTAGATTCTTATCAAGGGTGTAGTGTGGGAATTCCTGCAACTACAATAGTACCCAATACGATAGAATAAAGCAAGATCAGAACACGCAACTACAAAGAAAATAGTTGGGTCTGGCTTCATAATCTCAATGAAGTCTTTAATTCATTAACCTATAATGGTTTTAGGAAAAACCTAGGTTAAAGGAGAATCGACTCTAGTCGCAACTAGTATCACACATGAGGTGTGGGGATTAGGTTTCCCAGTTGCTAGAGTTCTCCCTTATATAGTCTTCAAATCAGCGTTTGCAATCAATGTTACCTTGGTAACAAAGCATTCAATATTCACAGTTACATGAAATCCTGATTAGACTCAAGCTAATATCTTTCAACCATTAGATCGAACTTAGATTGTTATACACAAATGAAAAGTGACTTCATTTAGATATGAGTAACTGTACCTAAACGTGTACACCTTGTTGGCTCAATAATAGTTAACCAAATTTAGCCATATGAATACTTTCATATCAACCTTATTCATCTTAACACAACTAGTTCCAATGACTCAAATGAAACTAGTTATAGAGTTGTTCAATTTTTTATATTCTCATAGAAGTATACAACAACACAATTGAAGCAAATCGATTTTGATTAACTCGAATCAATTCATGAACATTATAGCCACGGTTCGCAAAAGATTGCATTCCTAAATTTTATAAATATATTAGTTCATAAACAAACCAATTTTAGAACTTAACCCACTCAAGTATGCAAACGGGTATGCATACCTAAGTAGCCGGATTTGGTCTGGGTTCGCCAGTAAGCTAACGGGTACGCATACTGTCGTACACCACCAAACTCAGTTGAATTCCCTGACTTGAACTTTACGCCGGTACGCATACGTGTATGCATACTAAGTTCACGTACTTCAACTAACAAACCATTACGCATACTGGAATGCATACTATGGTTCCCGGACTTGAAATAATTGCAATAGTTAGCATAGAAGTACGCATATTGTGATATATTCAATCATGGTTAATTGTTCTAAACTCCCATTTAAACCATTGAAACATTCTTTGAAGACGACAATAGCTGTCTCACACAAACTATTAGATTCAAAGCAATTTTCAAGTGATCAAATGATCAAAACGAAATATTCCGAGTCTACACCAAATGACTGTATCACACAAATCATATAAGATGTTACCAGACGATTTTCACACGATCATCTTTTGACTTTCGCCAAGAATGTAAAATGAACTTGGTTAAAGCGAAAGCTTACCAACACATATTTCGAGAAATATATTTGCGAGTTAAACTCAGCTCGAAATATCAAATGTTTATAATCAAAGTCTATATAGCTATACGACTTTTGTCTCAAATAGGAGATAGAGTAGAAATAGACTTTTGAGTGATAGATGAGTTCAAATCTTCATATACCTTTTGTTGATGAAGTTCTACAAGCTCCCCTTAGCAGTTCTTCGTCTTCAATCGATGAACGCCGTGAATTCTAAAGCTCGACTACATATTCTATCCTAATCCGAGACTTAGCTATAAGCAGTAGAAATCAAGACTTATAGTTTTGACAAACAAGCTTGAGATAGAAACGCTTGCGAGTTCGACCGAGAAGTTCTCTAACATGAGTCATGGTAGAATTGGTCTCAAGGGAAAAACCGATTTTCAACATTCATATATTAATTACTTACGGTTTGTATAAGATTGGAATTAGGGTTTGCTAAATAGGAAAGTTCCATATGTCGACATAATTTGAACATGTATATAATTCTTATCTTTAATTGTTCAAAGATATTCCTTGATATTCAAGGTAATCCCAAATCGAAATATAGAGCATCTTTCAATTAAGATTTTCGATTATATGTGTTTGATTTTCCAGCAATCAAAACATACCTCTTGGAAACTTATATTAGTTAAGTGCTAAACTAATATTAGATATTTTCTAAAGAGAGATTTTAGATTACATGTTGGATATTAGTTGGAAATATAAAAACCAAAATTAGGTACTTAATTACTTATTGCATATCTTGAGAATATTTTAGGTTTTGGAATTTCCTTGTTATCCAAAAAACCTTGGTCTATAAATAGTTGTGTTTTCATTTCTTGCAAACTATCCTAAGAGTCAGGTGAACTTCATTCGTGTTGTTTCTGGTGGAGCCGTATATCCGAAGAGGAAAGTACCCTAATTAAGCGAAATCTCTTGCGATCGCTCGTTCAAAGACTTCTGTGGGATTAAGAAGCTCTATGAGTACTGTTGGTGGGAAACTAGATAATTGCATTGTTATTTTGGTTTTCGATTATTGATTTGGTTGACTATGATTGACTAACGGTTTTTGAAACTTCGATTACACCTAGTTTGATTATTCTTGAGAGCTTTCTTGTCTGATACAAGGTCACTCAAACTAGATCAAAGTATTCATAACTGTTTTTATATCCGAAGACAACTTGTGATCATCCATTGTTAACAAACTCCATTCTGTGTGTGATCGATTATAAGTGGATTCAAGTTTTTCTTGTGCAGGTACAATAAGGAAATTGAAGATTGGATGACAACAAGATTTTTATTATTGGTTTTAGTATCTCGTGATTTATGCACACATCTTGATCAGATGAATCCGACTTAGATTCGATTTATCTTTGATATATTTGATCATATAGTCGTTTAGATCAGGAACTATCATTTGGTGGTATTATTCAGTATCCAAATATGAAAGTTGTGAATATAGATCTGATTTTCGGATTTGGATTGATCTTACCCAAGAGTTTACTAGTTTTAACGGAAGAGCCATTATCAAAACTCAACAAATCTTTTCTTAAAAGATTATTGTAGTTACCAAACAACTTTGTTCCTTTACTGTTCGGAAGACGATCAAAAGGAGTCGAATGCTTAAGACTTTACATCGGTAAAGTAAATTAAGATAGTGGACCAGGCGGTTGTAGGCGCAGGGATACTGAGGGAACTAAGTAATTAGGGGTAGATTACTTAGTCTCAGCTATACGAAGTTGGATTTGTTCTTTGTATAGCGGCTTAATTTTGAGAATCTTCAAAACTGGACTAGGTCCCAGGGGTTTTCTACATTTGCGGTTTCCTCATTAACAAAATCTTTTTGTGTCATTTACTATACTTTCGTATATAATTATATTATTATAATAAAATATAAATAACACTTGTACGTTAATCCCAATCATTTGATATTGATCTTATAGTAAATCATTTTTCGACCGTAAGTATTATAAAATAAATATCTTGAAGTTTTATTGTCTCGACTTTGACGATCACTTAAGATATCAAACTTATATGTCGAAAGGAATATATCGTGGTGTACTTGGGTACCCTCATTATTTTAATTGGTATCGTAGCAGACAAACATAAAAATATCTTACAATCTGGGTTTGGATGATTCAGTTCACGTACCACCAAGATTTGATGGCACTAACTATCTCTGGTGGAATATGCTATGGAATATTTTCTTCAATCTTGCAATTTTAATACTTGGCTATTATTCATATAAGGGTATGAACGACCCGAAAATGGAATATTCGGAAACTGAGTTTAAACGCCTAGTGTTTTATACTAATGAATAAAAAGCTCTTTCCAAGCAAAATTCTGATGGATGGATCATAATACTTGCAGTGAGTCAAGATCTTTTGCATCATGTCTCCTCTTGTGAAACTTCCAAGGAAGCTTGGGATACTCTTGAGACCGTTTTTGAAGGTAATATTTCAGAAAATAAGCTCGACTTCAATTGCTCTCATCTGTATGGGGATACCTTAGAATGATTGATAATTAATGATACCTTTGAGGAGTTTAATGCTAAACTTTCTGAGACTGTAAATGAATCTTTGTCACTTGGAAAGACTATATTTGGAAGAAAAAAAAATGTATGCAAGATTCTCAGATGGTTACCATCCAGATACGAGTTTAAGAAACATTCCATAATGGAAGCCAATGATATTTCTACACTTTCTAGAAGCTCTCTTATACGAAAGTTAAAGATCTTTGATAATAAGGTTCTGCTCAAGAACATGAGTGTTGGATTTAAAGCCACAAATAATACTAAACAATCTTTGAAAGAAGTAAGTATAACTTGGGTGAAGAATGTTATAAGGAAGAAAAGGTACTTGCTGGAGATGAGCTTGATTAAAAAATTGTACTTCTAACACAACGCGTTAAGGAGCTTGTAATGAGAGATAATCATATCCTTGACAAATCATCATCCAAACAGTCTCTTTTTCATAACCGAAAAGAAGATGTGTTAAGAGATGATGAAGAAATCCTATGTTTCAAGTGTGGTTTTGGACATATGGCCAAAATATGTTCCAGCAAAAGAACTCATAAAAGCGACAAAGCACATCACACTACCCTGGTTGATATTCCCGGGAACAAAACCTATGAAGGAACATCAATTTGTGATGCACCTTTCGCCAACGCTAATATTGATTATATTAGTGAGTCTAATCAACAATTAAAAGACTGTTTAGCAAATCTTAAGATCATGAGTAAAGATAATCAAAAGTTAAAAAGGAAACTTGATGACTTGAGAAAATCTTTGTCTGATAAAACTCAATAGGCAAAACTAGAACAGGAAAAAAAATTCGACAAAATTGTTCTAAAATCATTAACTATCAACTAAAAGAACAAATAAATGGTTGCAATGTTGATACTTGTAACCGAAAATGAGTTACCAAATTCAACGGAAAGTTCTTAATCTCATATAAAACAAAATAATTCTCATCACTTGATTCACTGGATTGGTAAATCTACCGAAATCAAGTAACCCAGCAATCAATGTGCCATCAAAGTGCCATAGAGTTTAATTTAATTTCAAAAAAGCTGGAACTCATTAGAGCACAAGGTCCCATGACTCTCTCATCAAATTTGTCACACTCTATATCCACTAGGTTATGCGACTAGGGTTTTTTTGGTCTATCTTTCAAATTCGTTCATACTGTGAACACGGATTATACCTGGTAACAAAAATGTTTTCTGCATCTCTAAAAACCGACAATTACCAACAAATAAACACGGATTAAACACCAACTAGTTTGTAAGAAACCCCGAATGAAAACCTAATACATCATAGTTTTGCCTCCAAAGACATGAGATCCCTCGCAGATTTGCCTTGCAAATCAAAATAATCCAAGGACCAAAAATGGGGCCATACTCAAAAGACATTGTCTGCAGGACATTAAAACAATATAGTGCCTACAAATCTAAGATTATTTTTCATGAAAATGACAAACTCTTTTGTGAACAAACTTGACTTGTTTTCATCACCAACACCACAGAATTTGAATTATAAAATCAATACCCACCTTGGTGGCTAGATTTTGTCCATATGAATATAATTTTCAAATATTCAAATACTAATCTATTCAACGGCCTTTGAATGAAACCCTTACCCTTTTCGGCTAAAAGTAAACCCCTAAATAACTAATGTGTATGTATGTGCTTATCATTATTGTTTGGATTGCATTACTTATACCTACTTCTGATTCATGTACATTTCTTGAATGGGTCAGTTCTTAAGAAAAGTTGATTAATCTTGGTAGTAGTATATGTATATATTGTCAAATAATGTGATCTACTGATTCGTTAAAAGAACGGTCGGGAATTGAGAGGCTGGTTACCTATCAATTCAAATAGGGTTTGGTATTTTTGGAATTGGAATAATTCTCGACCAACATGTTTAGACCAATATCTGATTCTATCAACTCTTTATTCTTCCCGATTATATGTACAACTTACTCCAAAGAACATATAGAACATGAAGTTTAACAAATTAAAACGATAGCTATTTTGTCCTCGCGTTAATTTCAACCCAAATATTAAAAAAATTTCCTTTCGAAAAAAAGTTCAACCAAAATCTTCTTGACGTGGTATGAACTATTGATTTGAATCACGAAGTAAAAATAAAATTGGTGGCAGTTTCATGGTTTCTGGCGAGTTGACGGGGATGTATACGTATATCTTTCACCTATCAATTTCATGAATCAACTTCCGGCCGGTCGATGTTCCTAGGAATAAGCTAAAATGATTCTATTGACTGCCTTGTTTTCGTATCATCGTGTTTTTATTTTGAGAAGAAAGGGAGGGCTAAGCCCTTTTCAACACCATGGAACGATCGAGACAAACCAAAAGATCCATTTAAAAGAAAAACAAAACAGAACCGTAACGGTAACAAATAATAGCTTTTATAGCCAATTCCTATTGCAGGGCCGACTACATACTGTATGTATCTACATGTGGTTAATTAATCCTATGACAATATATTTTTTTCAATATTAGGTAAGCAAAAAGAATTCATCACTCATCAAATGGATGCTCGTTCATCATCTGCTGTTACAGGCAACAGCTAATTGCTAGCTTTTAGCTGCTTATATGCATGGCAAATCCGCGTTTTATCTGTGTGCGCGCTTCGTACGTGTGTGTCTGTGCTGCTTCTCGCTTTCTGCTTACTTTTAACCCTACCACCACCTGATTTTTTCTCTTTTTAAATCCGGGAACTCTCCTCGTTTTTATTTCACCGTCTTCTTTCAAATCCCCCTTAAATACCAACGTCTCTCTCCTCCTACAATCAATCACTACCTCCTCTCTCCAGAATTCATTCTCTCCCTCTCTCTAGAAATCATTCATAGATGAAATGAAAAAGAAAGACCCAGTTGCTGCTAATGTCCAACAGGGTGACCCAACACCACAGCAACCACCTGTTAATATTGTACTAGTACCACCAGACCCCCTTTCTTTAGCCTCTGAATTATCTCATCAACTACCCAACCAACACCAACTACCAATAACTGTCAATATCACCACCGCCTCCTCTTCTTCTTCTTCATCTTCATCTTCTTCTCCTTCTTCCAGTGGTGGTGGTGCTGCTTTTGCTGGTTCTGGTGGTATTGGTGGATTAACAACTACTCATCGTCATAAACCGGTAATAACCACTGGGAAACATCCGGTGTATCGAGGAATACGATGTCGGAGTGGGAAATGGGTATCCGAGATACGTGAACCACGTAAGACTACGCGGATTTGGCTTGGTACATTTCAAACACCGGAGATGGCGGCTATTGCATACGATGTGGCTGCATTAGCTCTAAAAGGTATTAATGATGCTGTTTTAAACTTCCCTGATTCTGTATCATCTTATCCAAAACCAGCTTCGTCTTCGCCCAACGATATACGTGCAGCCGCTACTGCTGCTGCTGCTTCAGCGGCTTCTTCTTCTTCTTCAGCGGCCTCGAGCGGCCATGAGAAGATGCCACCATCACAGAGTACTACTACTAGTCAAGACGATATCAACAAAGATGGCTTAAATGATGATATAAAGAAAGACGAAGGCGCTGGCTCATCTGTTAATACGTTAAATGATGGAGATGATAGAAATGATAATGAATTCATGATAGACGAAGAAGAGATTTTCAATATGCCGAAACTACTACTGAATATGGCTGAAGGAATGCTTGTAAGTCCACCGAGGATAATTTCTCCGCCATCTCACGACTCACCGGAGAACTCAGATGGTGAAAGTTTATGGAATTACTGATCATAAATAATGAATTAACAGAGATTAAGCTAGTTATATATATTACTACTTGATCATAATCATCATGAAATCCACTCCTCCTGCAAGAATTGGAATATATACCAAAAAGAGGAAAGAAATAATCATAAGTATTAATTTTCATTAAAAGTACTGAAGTACCCTACTTAGTCATATATTTATGAGTTAATAGTGATGATCAGTACGTACGTATGACTGACATTTGGTTAAAGAATGTAGGGCTGATTTACTGACCTTGCTTGTTTGTTGGGTTTTCGATTGTGAATTTAGTGATGAAGAATGTGAATTTGCTCGTTACTACGTACCTAATTTATCTCTGTAAACATTTTAGCCTATTTGGCTCGTTTAGTTGTGGAACTTGAGTGCAAAATCACGTCAAATATCTGAAAACAAAGAACTTTAAACCGGAAAAGCCAAGTAAATATCGGCCATTGGTGGTCAACTTTTTTTTTGATGCAAAGAATAAATATTTCATTGGTGGTCAACTTAGGGTAAACAAACACCACGTTTAGTAGACATACATCGATCAAGCCGGTGAAAACTAGAAAGTATTCATTTTGCTTGCTGCCGTAGCACATACGTTGCGACTTTGACGAGAATTAGGCAAATGATGATGCATTCGCCAAATGATGCAACTTTTCACTCTCTGCCCCGGTGTTTATTGTGTCGGTTGTCGCTTCGACTGAACTGAGTAATGAAGTGGTTAATCGGATATGTAGTTGAAGCTTTTTTGCTATATGTTATGTATCCCTTCTGTGTTTTGTTTCTATAATGAAAATAGACGGAGGTTACTTTTTCTTTGACAATTGGTTTCATTCACCACAAAGTCTTGGCTTTCTTGAGTAAACATTAAACCTTCTTTTTAACTTTTTTTGTAATCAAACCAAATTCACCAAATTCACCAAATCCAGACAGAATCTAGCTCCTATTCTTAAATAGGGTTTCCCAAAAGAAAACTTTGATTGATTTTCATTGGATTTGAACAACTTAATTATTTTATTCGCATTGACCAAAAAATTTCATAGTATGTGGTGAATAGCGTTATTTCTTGATCCTTGGTAAACTTAATATATGTTTGAAATGAGTACTTTTTGAAGATTAGTTTACAAGACCCGGCCTCTTTGAATTGTTCATCCAGATCCAATCGCCATCGATTTTGTAGCCGGACAAGATAGAAGGCTGAATGAGCTAGCAATGCAAGGGCGTTTGATACCAACTTCTTGATAGTAATAATGTCCAGCAATTAAGATAGATGCATCAAATGCTGTATGTGTAATGTGGATCTCCTGCGTGTACAAATGGCAATCCCTTATTATTATGAACACATCAATCTTTTATTTATATGGTCTAAAGCCATTGCCGTTCAAATACTCCAAACTTTTTGACTTCAATGTTCTATGGATATCTAAAAGAAACATCTCGGAATGTCGTGAATTAAATTAATGCATATTCATTTGAAGAGTCCATGTTGCTATACCTATGCTTGCATTTCATCATCCATTTATAACCCATTGCAGATATATATTTCATGTGTTTCTTATCCTAATCATCTCTATGCGATAACACTTTGTAGAGCTAGACAAGATATTACGCTAACTAGCTAGTCAAATATTGCTACTTGCTGGCTCACATGCACCGTCCCACGTGCAACCAGAGACACGACCTGTATAGAATTCTTAACGAATGGGGTCGGGTCAGGTGGGACGACCATAGATTACAAGGTACATTCGTTCAGAAGGACAAAAATAGTTCTGAAATGTTGTCCCTCCCAAATATGATGTTTCAACATCATACCTCGCAGTTTGTGGTGCACCATGCATGTATATCTTTTTACCATCTTTTTACCAATATGAAAAATAGATGTGTCCGTGGGTGACTATTGTCTCCACATTTGATGGTTGGTGACGGTCTTTCAGCTTTTGCACAATCTCGATCAGACTCATTGAGCTATATATCCATCGTTTAGTCTAAGATGCACACATTTGGGATACATCGCCTAGTCTAAATTGGAAAGGTATTCTCACAGGTGTTCAACAAATCAAGAAAAATTGTTTCTGGAAAATTGGTAATGGGGAAAATATTGATATCTGGGATGACTATTGGATACCAGACACAAAGCCTCCTCTAACTAAGCCAGTTTCGGGGCTGAAAACTTTAAGAAGGTTAGTCAACTAATACTGTTATGAGAACTTTGGATCAGGCCAAACTAATAATTTGCTTTGATCAACCTACCATTGATAAAATCGTGAGACTTCCAATATCAGCTTCAGCCATGGAAGATGCTCCTCTTTGGAACTTAAATAACACAGGTAAATTCACTGTTAAATCTTTATACGATTATATTAATTCTACTGGCGATGATTCCAAGGATTGGAATAAAATTTGGAACATGAAAGTAGCTCCTTCAGTTAAAACCTTTGTTTGGAAGGAAGCTCAATCCATACTTCCCAATAGTATGAGAGTGGCAGCAATTCTACGAAATATTAATACTACTTGTACTTTGTGTAATAATGGTGAAGAGACTCTTACTCATCTCTTCTTTCAGTGCAACTTTGTATATCAGGTATGGATGCATCTTAACTTTGATATGCAGTATGTCTCTAATGGTACTTCTATTTTTCATGGTTGGCTCAATAACTGGTTTGATAACCAAGACAGAAATGGATTTGCAATGGATTGGTCTGATTTTTGTAGCATTGTAATTTGGCATGTTTGGAAAGCGAGATGCAACCTGGTGTTTAAAAAGACAAAGCAGAACAGTGCTGAAATTGCTAGAACTATAGTCAAATATATTAACAGTTTCATGAATGTGAACAAATTTGACTATGACATTATGCAATCTCTTTACTATAATCCCATGAATGACGAAATATTGAAAATAAACAATATTGAACCTAATAGGTATAAGGTTTTCATGTCTCTTAGAATAAACATTGCTTTGTCAATGTCAAATCCTATCACTAGTTCTGGGATTGGACTAACTCTTTGTAATTGTACAGGTACCATAGTTGACGCAAGGGGATTGAATGCTGACTGTAGTACCAGAGAAGAACTAGAAATGAAAGGGGTCGAAGCTGCTTTCCAGTGGGCAGCACAATGGAGTGGGCACAACATCATTTTTCAAAGCGATTCCAAACCCACTCTCATGCTGCTAACAAGAATGTACGCCAATGCCCGTGAAAGAAGATACACTATCAGTGACGACTTTGGAATTACGACAAACAATTGTATAAATTTTAAAGTCCAAACTTTTGTTTTGAAAAATAGGTTTGATATTATTGAGGCAGCCCATATATCAACCTTTTGTAATCAATATGCCATTAAAAAAGTTTGCTTAGATGAAAATCTTAGTATTCATAAACAATCTTCAATTCCAAATCTGGAATACGAATGTAACTAATGCTCTTTATCTCCTTCTACACAACGAGGAAGAGGAGAGTTTAATCAATGTACGATGTCTTTCCTCTTTTTTTTAAAATAAAATAAAATTGGAAACTCGATTTCGGTCAAAGGTATTAAGGTAATCATTCAAACAAATTGTCTCTGATGCTCTTTATACTAGCATAATGAAGTATGCAAAATAAAGCAAAGTCTTAATTCGTTGTATGTTTATTTGGTTGAGGCGTCAAAACTCCACTTTTTTTTTGCTATAACAAGAAGGGCCCTTTTCACCTAAAAAGACAAGAAAAAACATAATCGAGTCGCCCATGTTATGTTTCTCTCAATCATAAATGATTCTTTTCCATATTGATTTCAAATTTGCCTCATGATTTCTAACTTTTCGACATTTGGGACCCCTAGATGTGAAATTGGGCGCCTTTATCAAGATGATGAGAACGGGCCCTGGCTCAGCTGGTCATCCCGTTCCCCGAAGTTTCATGCGTTTCAGGAGGTTCTAGGTTCGAGCCTCCAATGGCGTAATATTGCAGGAATTAACATGGAAGGTAGTGTTGGCTTGCCCCCTTGTGACACAATCTCGCCCCCCCCATCCGCTTCGACTCCCCTTGGCAAGGTTACCCATGAAGCTCGCTGTTAGGCTAACACATCAACCTGTTCAATTAATGTAGTAGTATGTCGTTGGAACTTAGCTTGTTAGGCTTCCAATTAGTTTCATGTAATAATATTTAGAAAATAAAACAAAATGTTCTATAATAACTATCTTCCCTTTGGATTTTTTTTTTTTTTTGTTTTTTTTTGCCATAGGGTTTATCTCAATCCACTGGTCGAAAGCCCATACTTTAGGTTGCATGAGTAGCCATGGTAGGGTATATACCATCCGCAAAGCCGGTATAAAATTATTTTATCACTTTATTACATTATTATAGTGATGATAAAATTATGTCATGTGTCCGGTATGGTAAGGGAGTGCCCATATCCTATATGTGTCTGTTTTTAGTAATAATAGTGTTATTTAGTATAGTTAGGGATGGTAATTAATATTAGGTTGTACTGGTCGGTTGAAATGTAACCATCTGGTGAATTAATAGTCATTGGATGGTAAGGAAAGAAATACCTATCTTTATAAGGAAGAGTTTGTAATGAAAACCAGTAGTGAAAGTTTAATCTAATTCAATCGTTTATTCGATTTAGTCTGTGTTCTTTGGAACCAGAGAAACCCGATTCCCTGAATTAGGTGTTTACCCTTTCATTATACATCCAGGTGCATGACAAATTATTACGTAATAATACAAGCAACTTGAATTCAAGACTCGTTAGCAAATTTCGAAAAAAAAATAAAAAAAATTCACCAATTTGGCCTTTCGCCTTAACCGTCGCCAACCAATCCCACCAAAGCAGTGAAACTTTAAAAGAGCATCGGTCACTTGATGATCAACTTGTTGTGGCCTACAAAAACACCGGTGATGCCACGTTGACACAAAATTTGTACCGTGAAAAATCCTGGTAGGAACAACACCGTGGGACTCCCAACAGGGATTTGCAAGAGGTGGTATTACCCACCATGGGTCCCACATCATCTGTCACCACCGGTATTGTTCACGGGATTTTATCCCGGTAGACTAAGCATTGTTACAAAAATAGAGCTTAAAGCCCAAAAGGAAGATTACAATGGTCCCACAAAATTTAGGAGTTGTAGTGTCGTACCACTTTTCTTTCAAAAAAAGAAAAATGAAGAAATAGGAAGGCAACAACATCATCAGTTTTTCAGTGCCCCTATCTGTTCATCCATGAAAGTGTAGTCATTATAGGGACGAAACTTAAACTCTTAACTTTTAGTAAACATTATAAGATAAGATTGATCCCGGTGTTCTTCATGTCTATTGCTACTACAACCGAATATATAGGTTGAGACATACTTTACAAAAACTAGTCAGTGCTAATTTAGGAAAAAAGGAAAAAGAATTACCAACCCCGAATGACCTTAAATGTGAGTAATGCTATGTTGACCGCAGCTATCACCGTGACAAATCCCGTGAGAGGGAATGAACGGTTAGATGGGAGCCCTGAGGTGGGGGCCTCTTTTTTTCTCCTCTCACACGGTGATAGCTGCGGTATCCCCTCACGGTACCCCAAAAACTTATCGCTTAAATGTTGCATTTACCCGAAAAGAATCACTATAGCAAGGTTGTGAAATCGTAAATCGTAACGCGAATCTCTTTTCAATTTTTGAGAATCGAATCGTAAATTCATGGTCGATTATTTAATCGGTATATTTTCATTATATATTAAATATAGGCATGTATATATAAAATTAAAATGAAATATAGTGGAAAAGTAAACTTTTATAACGTGAAATCTACAAATATATTGTATACTCATCGATTTCACAAAAAAGAAGAGCTATAGCCCAATGGTTAAACCCAGACGTGTGAAAGAGAGACAGCAGGGGTTCGAAACTCTCAGTGGGCGCTTCTTTTTTCAGAATTTAGAATTTGACTGGTCAACATCTTTCTGGTCAAGAATCGCATAACAAACAAAATCCGATACGATTCTATAAGCGATGCGATTTGGAGTCACGATCTGAAGTGAAATTCAATTTTTTTTCTAAAAACCTTGCACTACAGCATTTGAAATTTCATTGCTCGTATGCACAGGGATAGAGTGTTTTGCCAAGAAAAAGCAAGAAGATAAGGCAAGCTGGCAAATAATGTCATATGTGGTCATTTGGGCAAAATGGAAAGAAAGGAACAAAAAGAGTAGGTATTAACTAGTGTTATACTATTATGGCTAACCGTCTGATAAGATGACACTCTTTTCATTCACTTATCCCATGAATTATAACGGCATCATTTATTTATTGCAAAGATTCATTTCCAAGAAAAATTCATTCACTTATCCTATGAATTATATCACGGCTTGATTGGGGTATACCCAGATTAATCGGGGTATACCCAATAAGACAAAATAGAGTCATTTTGAAGTAAAATAGGCCTCTCCTTAACCATGTATTTTCTAAATGGCTAATATACCTTTGTTTAATTAACACTAAAAATTCTGATTAGGTTGATTAATTGAGTTTAGATTAAAATTTTGAAATTATGAATTCAGTAGATTAAACCTTTTGTTTGTGTTATGAGTTCGATTTCGATCAAAAAATTTGGTTTTGAAAATGTGAAAAGTCGGCAAGGTCGACGTTTGAATAAGGTGCCGAATAAGTTCCGCCGGCATGGTTGAAGTTTGAAACAAGTGTCGACTAAGTCTAGCCATCATGGTCTTTGGATGAAGAAAATGTCGACTATTTTTAGGCCGAAAGGGTCTTTGAATGAAGAATATGCCAACTAATTTGGGCCAGCTATCTTATGGTCGGCATGCAAATAATTTATAACATTGTCGGTTGACTTATAGTCGGCATGCTAATAATTTATAACATTGCCGACCTGTAGCTATACCCGACAGAAAACAGAATATGGGAAGATATAATTCACTTTATTCATGCAATTTTGGTTACTACATTGATTGAAACATAAAATCTAAATCCTTGTCGACGGAATAACGAATGCACTTAGCATGTGCATCAAGCCTTTGAACCCCTAGGCGACCCTACTGGACGAGTTATAGTCTCGTGAGAGTTTACATAGAGATATACCCACAAAACCTACACTAAAACCATCAATCTTCGTCGGAGGAATCCCAGTCCCATTCAGCCGACATGAGGTCCGGAGCATACTCGGGAATTTTGGATACCATGAATTGATAGCTTGCATCGAATGAGAATGCTTCCCCATTTTCCTCCAAGTAGCGCGTTTTGACGACTTCATGCTATAAAAATAAAACACAAACTTACTTTGTTAGTGGTGTTTAGTTGAAAGGCAACTACGCATACCAAGATTTGGTGATTGCCAAATCTTCATTTGAATCAAACGATGCCATTGTTGTATGTGGAGAGGTATTGGGTGAGTTAGATGGAGTGTATGATGATATGAGCTTTGGAGAGTATATGCAAATAGTTGTGTGTTGTTTTGTAGAGAGAAGTAGTGTATTTATAGGATTATGCACAAATTTGGCCGTTATGGTAGTCAATCAATGCACTTGTACTTGCAAGAATTTGAATTTTGAATTCGCCGGCTAGGTTTTTGTTTCCCAAACATGCCGACTACGTTTGGCCGGCAGGATCGTAATTGTATTACCCTGTCGACCTTTGTATGATGGCATCATAAGTTTCCTTTCTTTTGTGTAACAGACGGGAAGGTATATGTATATTAGCGTGCTGGCAGGATCGTGATTTATAACCATGCCGACCTTAGTATGATTTTAGGCATCAGGAGAAGGTGTTTTCTGCAACACATAGTCGGCAGGGTCTATAATTTTATACCTTGCCGGATGTACAATAGCCGAGAGGGTATTAAACTGCTTACCTTGCCGACCCTGATAACTACACCATTGAAGCTGTCATGGCCGGAAGTCTGTCAGTTCAAAACCTTGTCGGCCCTGGTTAAGTCAGCAATGTAACTTAACAAAACTATTCCGGCGGAATGATTGATACTTTACATAGCTAAACAAACCATTCATTCGACAACTAGAAATCCAACATTTTGTGTCCAAAATACGAAAACATGTCCTATAAACCTTAAAAAAATATATGTCCAACCATTAGCCTTAACATTTGTCTACCACAACATAAAGAAATGAACTAGAAATGCATTAATCCAAGACCACGACCACGGCCCCGTTTAGCATTATCACGACCACTACCACTACCATCACCACGGGAACGAGCCCTCTTTTTGTCAGCATTCATCTTGGCTTGTGCTTTTCTCCTGGCTTTTTCTTCCCTCTTTACTTCAGCATCAGCTTGCTTGAATGACTCATAGGCATCCTCATTGTCAAGATTGTTAGCGTAGTGAATGTGCTTGGTTTGCTCTTGAATCGACAAAGGCTCTCCTCTTTCTCTCGCACAACACAACACCTTCACAAAGGTCTTCAAATGCTCCTTCTATTTTCAATTAAACAACAAAAAATTAATAGAATGATTCGATAATGTAATCTTAAAACAGTAAGAGCAACTCTAAAATACTTACAAAGAACTTAAGACTTGTTGTTGGGTCTTTCGCTGCCATCTTCCTATTACGAGCCAATTGTTCAGCAGTCTGTTCCCTAATCATAGTAGGACGAGCCCACCCCAAGTACCGCGTCATGTATGTCTCATGAGCTTCATGTCCTTCGGTCACCTCGTCCAAAAGACTCGTATTGACTTTACGATCACGTCTTCCGTTCCAATGATCTTTAACTGGCGCTGGGGCGTAACGGACGTCAATAAATTTTTGGGACATGTTGCGCTCCTCCCTTACCACTTTAAAGAATGGCTCAGCATAGAAATGGGGTTCTTATTGGACGTAACCCAATTATCGCATAACCCAATATGGATCGTACATTTAAAATCCATTGGAGAACAACAAGGGACTATAGTATAATGCAAAATCATCTCTCATTTGGATTAAACCTTGATTTCTAGCATCTCGATACGGATCAAATATTACCTCATCCGCAGTCAATTTGTCCAAGATGATTAGCACGTTGATGAGCTGCTGCAACATATCCTTATCCTGAACACCCTTAAAACTGCATCTTTGTCCTTTTAGCTTATCAATCACAAGCTTGTCATTCACTTTGACGTAGGAGTTTGCTTTCACCAAAGTAGGGAAGTGCTCATATATCCAAACCTATGTAAACACAAAGTTTAGTAAGAATCTTACATTACAATAATTTTGCAAATATAAATGATTTACATAATAAAATTACTTGGAAGAGACATATATTTCCATTAACTTGCGCAGTGAGTGCCCTTGAAGCCTTTGTAAACTCATTTTTCAAGAAGGCGACCACCACAGTACCCCAAGAATACTCATGAATCTTATCTAAGGGATCCAATAGTTGCATATACCTGACGTCGACCAAGCTTCCGGAACTGTCGGGGAAGATACATTTTCCCAGGATGTAAAGCAGATAAGATGACGCGGTAGCATTGATTTGCACCAAGTCCACTCTTCCTTCCTTATCATAGATTTTCTTAGTCCTAGATAATGTGTCCCTCAACTTCTTCAGATTAAACTTCTTGCTTAGATTACCATCCTTCATCACAAGCATAGACTCCGTCTCAACCTGATTCCAACCGAACAAAGTTTTGGTCAATTTGAAGATATCCTCCCAAGAAATTCTATTATCGAAGCCCTCACTTATTGCTTTTCCCTCAACCTCGATGCCTAGAATTTTATGAGCATCATAGGGAGTTATCTCTATCTCACCAAATGGGAATAACATTGTATCAGTCTCTCCGTAGAACCTCTCACAGAATGCAAATACGGTAACTCTATCATACTCAATATTCGAACTCTCCACTACAGGCCACAACCCAAAGTTCTTGACAATCGCTTGCACCTCGTCACATTCCTTATCAAGGTCCCAGTTCTTAGTTACTGAATATGAAGCTTGGCACCTCAAGAGATGGATGGCATGCTTGCGATCCTAAATACCAAAAACACAAAATAAAAATGAATACAAACACTTGACGCAAATTTAATATAAATACACTTAAATAATAAAAAAAACAAAGACGGATTGAGATTACTTACGATAGTATTTTGGATTTCACATGCCCATGAGTCTTTGTATCCAAAAAGAACATTTCCACCATCTTATGGGGTCCCCCTTTAGAGCCTCACTTGGTTTCAACTTAACCTTCAATTGAGAGGGAGGCATGTGGGAATTAGATGGTTTATTGATAACCCTCTTCTTCGTTCCGGTTTCACTAGTACTTGCAGCTTGGGTTTGTTGATCATTAGCTTGAGTTTGTTCTCCATTTTCTTCTTCTTCTTCTTCTTCTTCTTCTTCTTCTTCTTCTTCTTCTTCTTCTTCTTCTTTAACAATTTCATGTTTGATATCCTTATATTTGTTTTCATTACCATCATCATCATCATTACCTCGTCCAACAGGTGGCATGTCTTGATCACCATCATCATCATCATTGTTACCTCCTCCAGCAGCCGGAGTTCTTTCAACAACATCATCATCATCACCTCTTCAACCAGATGGAATTAATTGGTCTTCATCTGTAGTTTCATATGAATCATTTGGTTCCGGTGGTGGTTGAGAATCATCCCGTACACGAATCTTGAGCATTCTCGGCTCAATGAATTCCCCTCGATGTGTTGCAGTCAAGAGTTTTTCACCAACACGAGGAGATCTTAAAGGAGGAGTAACAGTTATCTTCTTTCCCTTTTGCGACCTAAACAAGAAAAAAAATTAAAAAAATCAACAACCGGCGGGGTCGACAAAAATAACCTTTCCGGAGACACAATAGTCAGAAGGGTCTACAACTATAACTTAAAGGCATCAAGAGACACAATAACCGGTGGGGTCGACAAAAATAACCTTGCCGGCTATGGTTTAGCCGGCAGGGTATTACTCAAATAACATGCTAGCGTAATAAAAACTCAATTAACTTAAAGGCATCAAGAGACACAAAAAAATTGAAATACATCTGGCAAGGTAAAAAAATTATAATGCACCGACTTAAAAAAAATAACTAACGCCGGCAGGCTCCTAGGTTGAAGATCTTGTCGACCCTGTAACTAGCAATTACAGATATTACACAGCCGGAAAGATCTTCAACCCAAGAGCTTGCTGACTATCCCTAAACATGAAAAGTCGGCAAGTTCGTGGAATAAACACCTTGCCGGCTAAATAACTGCAAATTCAAACATTCGATTTTTGTGACCTAATTTGACATGCAAACGTGAAATTGAAGTACTGGAGTGAGTTTAAGTAGGCCCTTACTTTCTTAATCGCGTCATTTCTTCTGTTTCAGCGGCGTTGATCTCTTCTTCTTCGACGGTTTTTTTCTTCACTTTCCTTTGAACTAAATTTGCAATTCCATGGTTATACTCATTGGGTTTTCGATTTGCTCCTTTCATACGACTAGCCCTCGGCCGTGGTTGCTCCATGGTTGAAGATTAACTGGAATTTTCGAATCGACGATTACGACGAATTAATCGACGACTTTTGATGGTGGTGTGATGGAGAGCCGGTATGGTTGTGGAGGATAAGAAGAAGAGAAGAAGGAAGATGAAATGAAAAGATTAAAACTGATTTAGGGTAATTAAAATTATAAAGGGTAAGGGTAATATTGTAACTTCACCCATTTTTGGCCTCCCCTTAGTAAGGGCACTATGTCCACTTAAAATTGGGTATACCCCAATTAATCTGGGTATACCTCAATCAAGCTAGGAATTTTCATTTCCATTTTTATAGATTTCAAGAGGCATATCCCTTTTAAAATTCTTTCAAAAATTATGATTTGAGATGTATAAATTTAGAATCCTATTTTTGGGGTTGTAGAGGGGGAGAATTTTTGGGTATAAATTACTAAGTGGAACCTAAATGTTATAGGGGGAGATCAGTTTTGTATAAAAGTTCAAAAATACATTCTATAATTTTAATTTATTCCCCTTATACCCTCTTATTAACTACCTAATCTAATAAAAAAAACGAAAAATTATTAAAAGAACCCCCCCCCCCTTTTCTTCTTATTCTTCTTCTTGTTCTTCTCATATTCTTTCCTTATTCTTATTTTCTTCTTCCATTGAACATTTTTCAACGATTAATCGTCGATTAAACTCATTCTATAAAACCTAAGTAAAATCTAGGTCAATCTTCGTCGAATCAACCTCTTACTGAAACAGAGAAATCAACTTCTTCAAATGAAGATGGAACTGAAGATCAAGAAAAAGTGAATGAAGGAGATCCACCAGCCGCCGGGACTCCTGATATGACAGCAATAAGGTATGAATTCAAAAACTCACTCTTTATTTGAGCGTTTCGTTGATTATTCAGTTGGTTTCGAAAATTTTAGGTCTGAAAAAACGGTTTCTGAAAATGCTTACGGCTAGGAGTTCTAGTATTCCCAGACGTAAATAGGTATCATGATTGGGAATTATTGACTTCCCAGCCGTTTAACAATTACACGGTTGGGATATCTAAGAACTCCCATCCGTAAATAAATCGACGTAGACGAGATGGAGAATTTTTATCCTTAACTAGTTGTATACGTCTAGGATATTCCTAGCCGTATATTCTCCTGTGTTCATAAATTTGTAAGCAGTAGTATAATTACATCTCAGTTTTTCTATCCGTAACTCTGGTTCCTGACCGTAATATTCAATTTCCTAGCCGTTTATATATTACGGCTTGGAATTTCCTAAACGTATGTGGTCCTGTGTTGAGTATTGAACTAGCAGTATACCAACGTATATGTTTTCCTATCCGTAATTATTTTTCGACTTGGTAGATTACTAAGTCCCCATCCATAATTTGTGTTTCGGTTTGGTCGATTACTATGTTCCCACCCGTAATAGTTGTTGCGTGTTTGAGTATCCAATTTTCCTAACCGTGTTATGTGTTACAGTTTGGTTCTGTCAAATTTTCCCAGACGTATTTCTTATCTACTTTTGGTTTTTTGCCTTGTTTGTCTTGGAACAGAGGAAAAGATCCCAAGAAGAAGAAAATATCCCAAGAAGTAACACCTCGTAGTGACCCGACTCCAAAACCATTGGGTGAAAATGCAAGGAAAGCAAATGGAGTTGTGACTGCTTGAGAAAATGAAGGTGGTGGAGATGGAGTCATTGGAGGAACTGAACTTGCTGTTACTGAAGGAACTGAAGTTGTTGTTACTTAAGTTGTTGGCACTTCTAGTGGTGGTGGATATGAAGGTGTACTTGTTGTTACCGGAGGAACTGAAGTTGGCACTTCTAGTGGTGCTGCTATTGATAAAGGTAAATCCGAAGTTGAGGAGGGGAAAGAGGAGGACAAGAAGGATGGAAAGAAGAATTATAAACCTAAGACAATGCCAAGAGAAGTAATTGATTCTATGGAGCCTTTACCTCCCAAGAGGAATGGGAGACCTTGGGGTGAGGCAAGAGATCGTTCCGTCTTGATTGCTACACGTCTTCATGGGCTGCTAGGGTTTGTGGCACAAAGGTAATAAATTAAATTACATATATGTTATATTCATTTTGTTATGGATTATTATTTTTACAACCAATTTTTTTTTTGTAGTTTCCGGATAAAGCGATCCCTAAACTAAAGCACCAACAAGCAAGGTTTTGTACGTTGGACGATGAGCATCCATATGTGATAGCTTTGGTAAAAGCTTCGGGGTTATGGTCTGGAATCGAAGCTTTGCAGAAGACATATGATGTTGTGACAGTTTGTGGTTTTAGAGAAAGATTTAGGCCCGAAACTATGACTTTTCGCCTCCCATTCGGCGTGATGACTATCACTCCGGGTGACCTAAAGAAAATCACTAGTATAGCTTTGGAAGGAAAGGCAGTGTTTGAGGGTTTCAACAATTCCATGCATTTTGATGAGCTTTGTGCCTTGGCGAAGAACTATCTTGGGTTGGGTAAAGATGAATCGGAATAAGAGTTTGAGATAGGGTATGGAGCACCTCATAGATCTAAAAGGAAATTTAGTACATCGGGAAAAATTGGTGAAGTAGTTAATATGTCAAGGAAGATTAATTTGGGTCGTCTGAGGGATAAGTTTGGGGATTGTAAACGCAATACGGATAGGGTATTGGTGGTGATGGACGTAGAAATAGCTAGACATACGTCTATATCTTACTTGTTGCATGCTCTTGGGACCGTCCTTTTCCCCGATTTCTCAGGCAATAAGGTAAATGCATGTTATTTGCAGTGGTTGAAGACTCTCAGTCTCGATAAGAAACAAACGAGGTACCTAGGTACTCGTGGGCCACCGCCCTCCTAGCTGATATGTTGGACTGTCTTTGCAAAGCTTCTAGATGGAACAAAACACAAATTACAGGATGTGTTGCTCTTATCGAGGTATCTTTTTGTTTTAATATAACAAATGTTTATTTGTTTTACTTTTATATACTGATTTGTGTGTAATAACTTATTTATAAATTTTTTTTTTTATTATTTGCCGTAGTCATGGGCTTACGACCATTTTAAAAGCTTGAGGCCTACTCGGAATACAAATTGGCCTCTATAAAACCTACAGGAGGGAGATACCCCTTTGGAGGGACCCAACACAAGGCTAAAGAGACGGAGATGGTCGACATGAGAAAAAAATTTGATGCTTTGACAATTGAAGATGTGGATTTTGATCTATATTTGAAACTTGATGATGATGGAGAAGATGAAGTTGGTGATAGAGTATTTTATGATGTGGCAACATATACGGGACCTTTGTTTCATGCAACCGGGTTCATCATTTTAGATCCTCGTAGAACGCTCCGCCAAATCGGTATTGTCCAAAAAATTGTGCCTTTAGAGACTCCTTTTAGACTGAGCGTATCTACCTCCCAATTTAAGGACAACCAGGTGAAATTGAACTATGAAAATGCACCGGCGATCGACCATTGGAATGCTCTTTCCGAAGAAGTAAACCAAATGAGTAGAAGACACCTTGAAGCTTCTCATGGGACTTCCCAAGCGGATGTGAATTACATGGAATGGTACCGACAGTGGGCTCATCCTTATGTGGAAAATTTGGATCCGGAGGCGCAGAGACATTTCAAGAATGCAGAGAAATAGAGTTCAAAGACATCAATGAATAAAGAACGTGATTGGGAGAAGATGGTGGTACGTATACTGCTAATTATGTTTGTATATGATGTTTTTTATTATTTATCAATGAATAATGGAAGTATGTGTGTTTTATTTAAAAAAATAGGTCGGACGAATTAATTGGGTGGCCAATGACATCACCCGTATGATTAATTTGGGTGAGGGGTTAACGGTAGCTGAATTAAGATTAATACAAAATCGAGTTATAGGAATAATTATCCCTGAGAAAGGAGGTTTATAGCCTAAGAAAGTGGAACGACCAATGAGAACTAAAAGGGCTAGGTTTCCTTATTCTAGCGACGACTCAGACACTCCCTCCCGTGACCAAGTTCAATCTAAGCAAGGAAAAGTCGGCTGAGGTGGTAGAGGTGAAAAAGGTGGAACAAGTGCTTGAGGTGGTCGAGGTGCAAAAGTTAGAACAACTTCTCGAGGTGGTCGAGGTACTGGAACAAGTGCAAAAGTTAGCCGTGATGGAACAAGTGCAAAAGGTGAACGTGGTGGAGGTAAAAAGGCTCCAATTCAAGGTGATAGCGGTCGAGGTAAAAAATCTAGAGTTATAGAGCAAGTTGTGGAACCTCAGGGAAGGGACAATTTAGATGAGTTTTTGCAAACCACGTCGGAGGAGGGATTAAGTGAAAGTGAATGACTATTTACTCTTTATTATATAACTTCATGGATCTTGTATTATCTAAGATTTTGTCTATTTACTTTTTTTGTTGTTTGGTTATGGATTTGGATGGATGAATTTTTAAAACTTTGCATGTTAATGAATGAATGTTAGTCTTTCCAATTGTATAATCTAAGAAAACTGAGTAAACAATCAAGATTCACTAATTTTTGGTGCACTTTCGGCTAGGTCGATCCTTCACATAACCTCGCCGAAAGTGCATATAATCCTTGTCAAATATACTTGTGGTTGGAAAGTCCCGGCCGTTATAGAAAAAAGGTTCGGAAACTTAACTGTAACTCTATTACGGTCAGGAAATACCTGGACGTATATTTTACTGGAGACTCAAAATTTAACTGAACCTTGGTTACGGCTACATTTCCTAGCCGTGTATTTGTTTGCGGTTGGGATGCCCAGCCGTAACGAGATTACTTCTTGGAAATTCCTAAATATCTAGGCCGTATTTCTGACAAAAAAATAACAACTATTATTTACGGCTTGAACTACCTAGCCGTAAATCTGACACACCACAAATCCAGCAAGTTTATACAGAATAACGGCTAGATCTTCCCTGATATTTCCAAGCCGTAAATACCTATAATTATGAATACCACATCATATCGGCTAGTTTTTTGAATTTTGAAAAATAGATCTGTTTGAAGACTGATCTATAGAAGGTTTTAGTTGTTCAACCACTTATTTAAACTTGAAATAACTCCACCTCCATATAACCACCCATTCCAAAACAAAATCACACCTTCTATATCAATAATCTCCACCAAAACTCCTACAAACTCAATGCAATGTACTCAAAGGATAAACCCAACTCTTCTTGATCTTGTATTATCTAAGACTTTGTCTATTTACTTTTTTTGTTGTTTGGTTATGGATTTGGATGGATGAATTTTCAAAACTTTGCATGTTAATGAATGAATGTTAGTCTTTCCAATTGTATAATCTAAGAAAACTGAGTAAACAATCAAGATTCACTAATTTTTGGTGCACTTTCGGCTAGGTCGATCCTTCACATAACCTCGCCGAAAGTGCATATAATCCTTGTGGTTGGAAAGTCCCGACCGTTATCGAAAAAAGGTTCGGAAACTTAACTGTAACTCTATTACGGTCAGGAAATACCTGGACGTATATTTCACTGGAGACTCAAAATTTAACTGAACCTTGGTTACGGCTACGTTTCCTAGCCGTGTATTTGTTTGCGGTTGGGATGCCCAGCCGTAACAAGATTACTTATTGGAAATTCCTAAATATCTAGGCCGTATTTCTGACAAAAAAATAACAACTATTATTTACGGCTTGAACTACCTAGCCGTAAATCTGGCACACCACAAATCCAGCAAGTTTATACAGAATAACGGCTAGGTATTCCCTGCTATTTCCAAGCCGTAAATACCTATAATTATGAATACCACATCATATCGGCTAGTTTTTTGAATTTTGAAAAATAGATCTATTTGAAGACTGATCTATAGAAGGTTTTAGTTGTTCAACCACTTATTTAAACTTGAAATAACTCCACCTCCATATAACCACCCATTCCAAAACAAAATCACACCTTCTATATCAATAATCTCCACCAAAACTCCTACAAACTCAATGCAATGTACTCAAAGGATAAACCCAACTCCACTTTGGAAGAAGACTTATCTCTTTGCAAAAAATTTGTACTATGCTATCCAAAGAAGGGAGAAGAACGGAAGCAAGGCGGTTTAGCCAGTAAATCGTATTGGAGTAATATTTTTGAGAATTTTTGTAGTGAAACAGGTAACACTAACAACCGCAATGGGGTTGAATTATATCTTCGATTTTCAGACATACGCAAAAATGTGGAAGAATATATGGCTTTACGTCGTATGTGCAACCAACTTCGACTTAGAGGTGAGACTGATAGAGAAGACGCGGCTCAAGCTAAGAAGGAATGGAGAAAATGGAAATGTTATGATTTCAACTTGGAAGCTCAATTCGCCATCATCAAAGACTTCTTAATACATCGAAAGGGATGTTATTAAAACCAACTTTGTAACGGGGATCTATTAAGTATGTAATGGGTTTTATTTTGGTCTAATTAATGAAAGTATTACTAATTTTCAATTGTAGTATGTATTCATGTGGAAAATCAAAATTTCTCAGCTTACATATTAAATTACGGATGAGAAATATATGAATTCCCAGCCGTAAAACAGACTCAGGAGATTCTCGTTGAATAACGGCTAGAAGTTCTTAACTTCCCATCCGTTATCAATGTTTACGGCTTGGAATGCATCATATCCTAACTGTAATTGCTTCATTACGGCTGGTTCGACACAATTTCCCGGCCGTAACAGCATAATATTCCATATTTTAAAGGTTTTTTTACGGATTTGAATTGATGAAATTGATGTTGGGAGTTGATTATAAAGTTATCTTGAATTTTGTGACGAAGGGTTTCATCATTTTCGTTCAAAAAAATTTCACCAAAATCACCATTTTTTCTTCTTCAAAACTCACAAAAATCAAGTTTTAATTTGCAAAAAACTAATGTTTTGATTAGTCTAATCGATTCACTAAGACTGATTAGTTAGCTTAATCAAATTAAGGGTATATTAGACATTACAAAAAAGGATGGATAAGGGGTCCTATAGGTTGTTATTTCATGACCTTATTTATCCCCAAAAACCCATCCGTTTTCAGCCCAAAAATAGGATTCTAAATTTAAGCCAATGTATCAAGAGACAGGCGGTAGGTAATTCAAACTCTGTAAATTGCAGTTAGAATCAGAATTTTGTTGGAGAGAAAATGGAAGGAAAAAAATATGAGAATTATTTCTTTGCTGGTGATAGTAATGTTGGGAATGTTTGTGGGAAAGAGTTCTGCATTGAGCAAGGAGTGTTATATGGGATGTTTGCTGCAATGTGCTCTTACTCATCCTGACAAGGGAATATTTGCATGCCCATTTACTTGTTTGAAGAAATGTATTGTGAAGGGAATTCCTTTAAACGAGATCAACTCTGACAATCACTTCTGCAAGCTTGGTTGCGCTACCTCAAAGTGCCTCAAGAAAAGTACACCTCAGGATCCTCGTGGAGAAGAAGTAGAACGTTGTGTTAATTCTAACTGCGATAACAAATGCACAAACTAATCTTTATGCCAGTTACATTATGTTATTTATGAAGGAATTTCATAATCAAATAAAAGAAAATAAGAATGCGATATGCTACTCGATCAATTGATCCATGAATCTATGTATATTTCGAATGTGATCCAATGGTTTCTACTCCTACTTCAAATTTATCTACAACTTTTTATATTTTCCATTGCGTTATAATCTTAGTGTAAAATAAGCCAAGCAACACTGCGATATTTGCAGTGCAAGTATGGTAGTCATATAGAGAGACGACCCTAAGTCAACATAAATGCATAATGCTTTCTGAAAAAACCACTCTACTTTTTAGCATTTCAAATATTAGAAGCACCACCGAAAGCAAACGACTCCAATTTGAGTTGGTATATTTGTACACCAGAAAGGAAGAAAGGTAGAAAGAAAGAAAAAGATACCAAATCAAACTTTTCAATAATCTGCCTGCGTATAACAATTTAATGAAAGTCAAAAGCGATTGAAAATTTTCAACTGACATTTTTTTAGTAAAAAAATCATTGTTTCGGAGGAAGGATGTTTGGATATACTTTTTTTCGATTTTTAGATTAAAATATCGATTTTTAGATTAAAATATCATAAATTAAATTCCGAACAAAGCAAGCTTCAAAAAAAAAAAAATCCGAACAAAGTTTGAAATGATTTGCAGAAGCAAAAGCAAAATAAGTAAGATTTCTTAACTAAGCTACTATTAGACTGTCTTAAGCAAAATAAGTAAGATTTATTTAGTGAACTAGTTGGTATCTGCATTTGACAATACCATCATGTGGTTCTATGGTCTAGCGGTTAGGACATCAGACTCTGAATCTGGTAACCCGAGTTCAATTCTCGGTAGAACCTTACGTTTTTTGGTTTAACCTTTTTACTTTTCAGTACATTTTTTTTTTGTTTCACTTTTTCAGAGTCACTGTCCTAATTCCTAAACATAGTTTATTGGTCCATAATCAAAATTATTTAAGAGAAGACAATGGCTTTATTGATTCAACAATGATACTCTTAAAGAAGACAATTTGGTGGATATTCAAAATGATCAATCTGATTACTTTCCATAACAGGGATGAGTACAAATCCTCTTTAAGCACTGATAGTGCTAAAACCTTTTCAACAAATTGATATTTGTTAATCCATTCAACTAATGTATTGCCAAGGAATTTAACCACTCGATCGATCACGAGACGCGTTTTACACATCTCGAGAATTCATCGTCAAGGGAGGGTTCGACAAACCACCTCAAAAATTCAAAGTAGTAAACCCAGAAAGAAGGTCCGCCAAGAGGGGAACAAGTATCCTCTTTGTTAGACATGAAGCATCAAAATTGTCTGTTTAATTAGTTTAAGTATACAAAAAATTAGTCTAATCTCATAATTAAGTGATACTAATTAACATTGTTATCTTCTCATAGTGGGTCTGGCCCATGATAAAAATTGAAGGGAAAATAACAACTTTGAAGGGAGTCAAGTGATGACCAATCGGGGAAAAGTGGAATATAAATTTGGTAACGAAATTATAAAATCAGACAAAATGTGCCACCCTGAGATTGTGACATTGTGCGTGAAAGAGGAATAACCAGTATGTTCTTACTTTTTATAGATTGATAAAATCAAATGAATTGTCTTGCATATTGTATTTGTTGTATATGATTACTCTTACAACCTTTAAGCGTATTATATCATAGGAAATTGGATTTGCATATAAATTATAAACATAAAAAAATAGCATACCTATCTCAAAGTCTTTAAAATGAAACGCATGTGTAGTATACCACCATCTTTTAGAGCATCTACCACCATCTGTTAGAGCATCGCTCGATCAGACTCATAATTAGTCTTCAAAATCAAGTGTTCTAAAATTTAGTTGATGAAAACTATATCATGATTTATAGTCTACCAAAATCAGTCTCAGACTTGGAATAAAGCATGGTAGTTGAGTATCAGAATTTACCAACCGACCATAAAGATTGAAGACTAAAGAACAACGAAGACATTCATAGAAACTTCATCAACAAAGGTATAATTACTCATTTGTTCTACCATTATATCTAGTGAGATAATATTGTATGACTTTAGTATTATGATGAATATTGCAAATAAGGAATCTCGAGTTGAAGACTTGGTAAAACTCGAATCATAAATTTAAGCAATGAAGAACTTATCCCATAATAGGTTAAGAGAAATTTATTGTTCGACATATCGTAATTGCATATTTAGTTAATAAGGAGTCGGCAAGTTAGTTTTTATGTTCATAGACTAATTTACTCTGTAAACGGACTTGGAAAATTGTGGCTTGATGAATTATTCTCTAATTAACTCGCTTATACGAACTGATTTGGTCAGTTCACGAATTATTTTATTTTTATAGATTCCAGGACATTTTTGAATCCTCGAGTGCATGAACTGATTTGGTCAGTATGTGAACTGGTTGATTTTAATAGTTTTGTTGATACTTTTTGTTACTTGAGTACACGAACTGATTTGGACAATTCGCGAACTTATTGATACAAAATGTCTCTGAGACGAAAAAAATTTCACAGACTGTTTTGATCAATTTACGAAATGTGTTAGTCTTTTGAGTTATTGAACTTCGCTAATGCTTGAAAGTTGGCGAATAACTTAATCATTGTTCTTGGGCTAACCACTTGGTGCACAGAGCTTATTTCGACATATATGTGGTTGTACATTTATTTTTTAATTCAAGGCAAACTTCTCACATGATCAATCTACATGGAGAAATTAAGCTTGATTGGTATCGAAGTAATGCGTAAACATAGAAACAAGTTCACGAACTCATGTTTGATTGTAAGTTGTTTATTCTCCGCATACTAGAATCTCAGTCCTGACTTATGTGTCCTAGTTGCGGCTAGTGTCTTCCTCTAAAGGCCTAGGTTTCTTCGTGAAACTGTATTAGGTTTTGACTTTTAAACTCTTAACTAATGGGTTGGTGAATCCTCGTCAGACTATTTTTTACGTCATAGTTCTTGGTATCCTGAATTTTTTATTGATCATCAGAACTCTTTTCTATCTTAAGGTTCGTTCTTCTGATATACGCTCATTCAATAATTATCTACTGCGAATAAAACTGACAAAAATTACAAAGTTTTCTCCGTCTCCGACTTTGTAATTTCGCAAGTATCATATCGGTTTGATTGATCTTGTGAGGTAGAATCGATTAGGCGTCTCTATAACTTTTAGAAGAGAGTAAGCTATCCTAATTTTTGATTTTTCTTGATATCTTCTATACCTTGAAGATCCAAAAGGTTATCTATTAGAGGCATATTAGTTAAAAAGTCTTCACTTAGGCTGAAACAGCTCATAGGATTGTAAAAGACGTCACCTATGAGAATCAAGTGAATCGGGTTTTGCGAGATCCAAGATAAATAAGGAGCACAACTAAAGATGAATTGCTTGGAGGGTTGATCCGATCTCAACTACATTACAATCGAAAGTCTGATAGTGGGATAGTGACCCTACTGGCTTAATATATGGCGAATCGGGTTTTTCGTATTATATTGTTTATCATTATAATATAAATATCACTAGTAGTACGTTAAACAACCTAAACAGTTTTTAAGCTCAAACTGTACAGAACCTACAAGACTTTTTCTTGTGAATTCGTATCTTGGAAAATATGTTACAAGACTTGTTCTTGTTGGAATTCGGTTCATGTACAGTCCGGTATATACTTGGTTGATTCTTGGATATTGATTTTTGAGATCGTCCACTTAATCTTGTTTACAGATAAGGTACAAGGATCCTTATTGTTGATCTATTTTTACTGATTGTAACAAGTTAGTTCATACAGGTTTTTGAACGAAAAGTTGGTGGTATACGTGGTACCCTCTCCTTTTCACCAACGTTCCACCAATACAAGCAACAATTTGTTTTAGTGTCTTCCCATCAACATGGTATAAGGTCAACCAAGGAACTTGTCGATAATAATTCTAGCACCATCAAGAAGGTGTTTATTAACTTCTCTAACTTCATATCACCCACCTCTGGGTTTTTGAGCAGAGCTATTTAATTGAGTTTTTGTAGACAGATGACCTTGAGTTTCGGCTAATTCACGTTGAAAGCAGTTAGGGATTATTCTCATCATCATCGAACTTGATACTCCTCTTGGTAGAGATATATTGGGTTTTGGCTTGAGAGATTTTTGATTACTTTGTCAATTAAAAGCCTGAGATTTATCCATTTCTATTGAGAAACTTAGTGAAGTGGAAAAAGAATTAAAACAAATTTAGTGAGAAAAAATTACAGAGAAGAGTGTATGGTATGAGTTGAGTATTTGAAGGGGGTGGTATTTAAAGGTGGAAAAAACTAGTCATTTTGTAGTTGTTGGAAACTAGCTGTTATAAGTTCAACTAGATACGAACGGCCAATCCTTGGCCGAGTATCTCAAGCTGCTGCTGCTTCTTCTTCTTCTTCGAACAAACTATAATTGATTTAATGAGCCATTCGAATATCTCAAGTTGAACCGAGCCTCGACTCAACTTAACCCGTTCATCCCAATATGGGTTCAATCTTTCCCAAGAGACCCTTTTTTCACGGCCCTAATTTGAGTTTATCCATCCAGGTGGATGCTCAAATAGGCATTTTCACTCTACACATTAGACTTGCTCGGACCAACAAATTTTATCTTGTAGACGAAGGGTCTTGAACCATGGAAATGGAAGTATGGAACCCTTCCAACTAACACTAACTAACAAAATATTTAGTCCAACATTTTGAGGTGTGTTGTTTTCTTTAACTCAAGCTAATTGTATAATTTTAATTTAGTTGTTGGACCGTGTCTTTCGTGAAGTTGGGCCTATCTTTTTTGTATCACTGCTGACTTCCCTAATCTTGCGTAATCCAAATTGTGCAACAACAGAGTAATTCATCATGAAATGTGGTGTGGCCAAGGTATTGAGTTGGCATGTCCTTGGTTGGTGGCTATGGTTAAGTGGTTGATGATGAAGGTGCCAACGATTTGATATCGTTAATCATCCATTCGTCCCTTCGGAAACCACACATTTCTTGGGCCTTTAACGTAACTCATGTAGCCATGTTTACTCCAACAAGGTTTCAGACTTGAATAGAGGTTGTTGGGGTAAACATGACTACATGAGTATGTATTGTTGTGTTTGATGAGGTAAATTCCGTACTGTTCCAAATCTCATCCACACCACACACTTAGTTTGAACTTGTTAAATGCTAAACAACTTTCCAGATGTTAAGCAGTATAGTTAACATGGCCCTACTCTATAGACAGTTGCTACACGGAGGAAAAATATTGGACTATCTGGAAGCAGACTGTGCTGCTGGATAGAGATGCATATGAGGAAGTTTCACGAAAAAAAAGAAATTTTGAAGATATTTTTGGATCAAACATTTACTCCTTCCAGTTACCCCTCACTTGAACTTATCAGTTGATATAGAAGACAAATATCAAGATCAAACGCGCGTACATACGGTGTATGGTACACCTAACCGGACGCCTTTACTGCACAAGTGGTGACACAAAGTAAGTAGGAACCACTTTTGGACTCTGTCATCCTACTTCTTTTGTCTATGCTTAGCCTGCCATTATTAATGTAGTAGTGTCAGGTTCTTACAAAGAAAGAAAGAGACCTTTTTCTTGTTTTTCTAGGAAAGTGAGTCCAGTGATATTTGGTCCCCCACAAATCATTTTTCGTCACCTTACGTAGATCCTAGTTGTTGATCATCATAACTTATTAAGTGAAGAACGTAAAATTGTTAAAACTTTTTATAATCCTTGTCGTCAGGGGGGAGACCCTAAGATTTCTTATTAGTATGGACCATCTCCGTTGTAAGGCGCTGGGTGTATGAGACAGGTAACCGTCGTTTTCGTCTCGTTTGTTTAGTCATTTACGAGTCTATTGAACAAGTTGTAAGGAACTTTCTTTGGGATGCCTCTGAAACTAAAAAAGGTTACCATTATGTTTCGTCGAAAACGTGTCGTATTCCGTTGAAATGTGGAGATTTGGGCATTAAGTCAGTCAAATGTATGAATAAGGCTCTTCTTTTGAAATGGTGGTGGCGTTTTAACAAGGAAAAATCTGCGCTGTGGAGAAATGCAATGGCGTCAAAACATAGGACGACCATGATGGATAGAGAGACAAAGAGACCAAAGTCAGGGAACACTTGTGGTGTATGGAAGCATATTTACACTCATCTTAACTCCTTCAAACAGTGCATCAAACTCAACCTGGGAGACGGCAAAAAGATCAGATTCTGGGAGGATAACTGGGTAGGGGAAGCTCCTTTTAAGTCCTCTTTCCCTCACATCTACTCCATTACTTCAACGAAAAACTGGACAGTGCAAGAGTGTGCAGCCTTGCTTTTGAATGGAGGGGCCTGGAACCTTGGTCTGGCTAGACGATTCTCTCAAGTGCAAATTGATGAAGTCGCAACTTTGCTGGGTATGATAGAAAACTTAATGGTTGGCTCTGCGGAAGATTCAATCTCCTGGTCCATTGACAACAAAGGAGAGTTCTCGGTGAAGTCAGCCTATTCTTGGTTTGCAAAGGAGCATCAAATGGAGTCTAAAAACTTGAGCATTTGGTCAAGAGCGTGGCCACACAAAGTGGGTTTCTTCTTGTGGCAGGTATATCATAAAAAACTAGCTACCATGGATATCCTTTATAAAAAAGGCAAGCTTTTGGTGAATGGGTGCACTTGTCTGTCTTGGCGGGATAGAGAGACAACTGCCCATCTTCTCTTTCACTGCCCCTTTGCTTATTCGGTTTGGCAACATTTTATGTCGAGTGCCAAAATGGAATGGGTGATGCCTAATTGCATTGACCTTCTTATCAAAGGTTGGAGGGTAAACAACCTTTCTACTTCCAGAAAAAGCCTCTGCCATGTGCTCCCAGCGGCTATTTGTTGGTGTATTTGGAACTCTCGGAACGACATTGTCTTCAACAACGGGACGACGAGCTTCGATAACGTCATAAAAGACGTAAAAACTCAATCTTTTTTCTGGTGTAAAAACTTGGTTCCTTTCAAAGGGGTTTGTATCGACCAAGTCATTACTAACTGGGATCTTTTTGTTTTCGTCTCTTAATCAGCTGTCTTTGCTCTTAGGTTTCTTTCCTTGTGGTTTTAGGTGTGCTGGGGTGTGAGGTGTGGGGAGGTTGAGCTTGTTCTTCCTCTCCCTTGGGGTTTTTTTTGCCCGTTTGTTCTTAGCTTACTTTTCGTAAGCTCCTTCAATCTATTTTCTTTGCCGAGTAAAAAAAAAAAAAATTAATCATTTACGAACTTCTTTCTTTTTTACCTAAATTACCTTAGGTACGTATGATTTTGGCACCGACAAATATATATCCATTGTTTTTGCTGAATTTTTTGGTTACTCATTAATTAAGCAGACGTCAGTTCATTCGTTTAACAATTTAATTAATTACTCTACTTTTCGACCAAATTTTGCCTACTAGAAAGCTAATTACGTACCAAAATTAAGCGTGAACTAGCATATATGTTTTCCGGTCATCAAACTGAAAAAAATACTTAGTTCATATTTCTAGGTGTCGGTAAAAATTGATTTTCTGGTCGGTGAGGGGAGACCATCATCTGAACCCATCAATCAATTCCTCCATTTAACTCCCCGATGGTCCGCTTTATTTGGTATCGTGTCATATTGGTCCTCACAGGTATATATACAATTACGGTGGTGTTGGTAAGGTAACCCCATTTTCACAACTACAAATTCAAGGTACCACCAATTGATTCTATCAAAAGCCTTCTCAAGATCAATTTTACAAATAATACTCAAATTTCCAGTTCGAAGTCTTGTGTCTACCAATTTGTTGGCAATAAGAGTTCCATCAATGGTTTGTCTGCCTTCAATATAAGCACATTGCACATGAGAGATCAGCTTTTCCATAACAAGCTTTAGCCTTGTAGCTAGTACTTTTGCAATAATCTTATATACACTAATAATCGGGCAAATTGGTCTACAATCCTTGATAGTCTCAGTGTGATCTTTTTTAGGCGTAAGAGTGATGAAAGTAGAGTTGTGTTTAGAGCTTATCGTACATGTAGTGCAGAATTCATTCACAGTACCCATGATATCATCCTTGAGAAAGTGCCAACACTTCCGAAAGAATAGAATAGGGAAACCATTCGGACCTGATGCTTTGTCATTTCCGAAATCTCTAATAGCATGCATAACCTCCTCCTCAGTAAAATCATCTTTTAAGATATTGGCTTCTGTATATGTAATGGATTCAAATAAAATCCCTTCCAAATCAGGGCGAATGACCTCTTCCTCGAAGAATAGAGTTTTGTAGTGAATGTGAATTCCAAATTTTCCTCAGAGAAGTCATCATCCACGTAAAAAATTGCTTGTGTAGAGTTTATTGGAAATAGATCAAAAGCTTTTTGAATCTCCAACTCTGTACACAACAATCTGCCTAAGCTCTGCCATGACTTGACTAGCTCTTCCAGATGAAAAAATGATGAATATTTTATTCCACAAACCTAAATTGGTTGGATCATGATCGATATGGATAAACTGACCATTCTTTGAATTCCTAGTGTTGATAGAACATGGTGTAGCATGTCTATCACAAACAAATGGATAAAGATGGATGGGATGTTGGGTAACGGATTGGACAACCTTATTTTTGGTGAACAGAGATTGTGCATAGGAAGTATTAGGTTTTGTGTAAGACTAAAATCGGGTTTGATGTATGGGTTGATTCATCATCTGGGATTTTGGTTTTAATAATGAAGCAGAAAAGTTAATAATGGATTCCAATGTAGAAGCCATGTCAAACTATCCTTCAAAACAAATACCAGATGGGACATAAAAGGAGATTTGGTAAGCTTTGGGATTTGGTATGGAAAGGGTTATAAGAGCAACCGCAGTGGGCGACTAAGACCACATATTTGGGTTGAGAACGAGACGCAGTGGGACGTACTATCGATCAAAACCCAGACTAAACCTAAATCCCAGAGTATATTTGGTCTGCGACTAAGACCAAACTCAAATTTAGTCGAGCGTACGTAAAGTTAACGCCCCACGCTAGGCGTTAATAAAGTCTTTGCCCCACAACAGGCGTACGTAAAGTTAACGCCCCATGTCATGCGTTAATAAAATCTCCGCCCCTTTTTTTTTTTTTTTTTTCGGAATCTCACCGGGCGAACAGGGAACCATTAATTACTAATTACACTTGGGTGCAACCACTAATATCGAAGTTCATGAGCATATTAATTACAACCTCGAAAACCGGCTTACAAGGTTATAATTGCTCAAGGTTAGACCTCCAATGGTGTATGGAACTGATAACTATACTTCGCAGGGCCGTCTTAGGCACTAGGCGGCCGTCTAGAACCCCAAAATATTGGGGGCCCAATTTTTTTTGTTTTTGTTATAGGTAATATGTGACAGTTATAAGTGTTACGAAACTTTTTTGTTACAGTTATTTAAAATTATTAGAAATGCTGTGACAATTATAATTGTTACTAAATGTATTGAAACAGCTATACAACCATTACTAATGTTTTGGTTTTTGAATCAATTTTCCATTTTAGGCGTATTTTATGCTAATTTACGAGCTTAAAACCCCGAAATCCAACCAAAAAAGCCGAAAACTTTTAGGCCGCCTTCGGCCGCATAGCCGGTTCAAAATTATCACTTTAAATATATTGATGTATCTCCCCCCCTAAACTAAAAAATATAACCCTGTCTCTCTGATTTGGGAACCTATAAAAAGACCCCATATTTTAAGTTCACTTAGAGCACCCCATAACTATAAGACGACCCTGCTTGTTCAAAATTCATTCACATAGCGAGTTTTTGTATTTGTTCATCTCCCTGGCAAATTTATTTGGTGCTTCTAAATCATCAGTCAAAACTTGTTTCTTTGTTTTTTATTCCAGGCCCTGGCCTGGCAAAGTACTGTATTATGGGCCTATATTTGTTGATTTGATGACAGGTTCATTGACACATGTTGAAGTCTTACAACTTAACTTCTAAATGCAAAACACCTACCAGAATATTTAGTCAAGGCGGAGCGGTTACATGGAATCAGTAGAGAAATCATTCGAGTTAGTCTGGTAATGTTTTATTTGATAAGAGGGAGAATAGGAAGAAAGTCTGGTAATATTATTTTATTTTTGTTCATGCAACATCATCATATTCACTTTGTCTAGTCAGTGTAAAACTTCGTTACCTGAATTACCTACCTATAATGTTGGCACCGACAGATCTCTTGGTTTTTTGTTTGTTAGTTTTGTGACTGAATTAAGGAAACGTGAAGTCATTTTTTATTCGTTAACCAAAATTTGACAAACAGAGACAATTAACTAACACTAAACGTAACATATTTCTCTTGGTCTCCATCTGTAAATCTAACTGGTTCATACTCGATGAGTCATTTACATACTCTTGACTTATAACTGTCTAACATAATTTATTAGTTCTCTTTTTGCAAGCCTCCTCCGGTTACTATAACCTTTTCACCATTGTCAAACAATGACGATGATTACTTGGTGCTCATTACAAACTATAATCTAAAATATTCATTACAGATTTTCTACGTTTTGGTCGGTCTGTTGAGGTGAGACGACAAAACCACCGTCATCGCCCGCCATCTCCTCCGCCATAATAACACAGCTGAAAATCAAATCTTATTTTTTTATATTATACAAGTGCAGAATTATTATTATATATAGTTACTGTATTGAAAAAGTGCGCCATACTGTTTACAAAGAAAAAGTGCAATATTAATATTTTATATCAATTTTTTGTGATTTTGTGATTTTTTTTTTTTTTTTTTTTTTTTTTTTTTTTGATCCATAAGTTTTGAAAGTTGTATGCACATATGAACTTTATCAATAACCAGAACTTTATCAATAACTAGAACCATTTTGTTTTTCTCAAGCAACTTAATACAACAAGCTAGGGGTGTAAAATGTGTCATGATCCTAGGTAGCAATTCGGCTAACTATTTGCGAATTATACTTCCGGTCTACTTGGTAATTGTAATTCGGGTTCACGTCACTGATTTTTATATTGATTTATACTAAAAAAGAGTTTCGCAAAGGGGTGGAATAAGACGTCAGGCTCCCTGTACGGTAGATTTAATCACTGTTCCACGAGCTTATTTTTGACTGATGATTCATATATTTTCTATATAACCCATTTAAACCATACGATTTTTATGTTTCTTTACAGATTTTTCTTAAAATGTTACTTTTACTCTGTATAATCTCTACTAATACTAGAATTAGGATTTTAAAATTACAAATACTTATTAATTTAATTATACATATGGGCCATATTTTGCCTCCCGCATTCAAATATTTAAAACGAATTATACACGTACATATATCGTTCAGAGTTATCCCCAAATTAGAAATGGTTGACCGAACAGTGGACCGAATTTATCTTCTAGCGAAATGAATAATACACGTATGTATGTCGTTCCGAACATTTCATGTACACCGATTTGCTAACTAGGGTCATGATATGCTAGCACAACATAAGAGGAAGAGTGCCAAGCACATTTTGCATCATGATGTACTAAACAAAAGCAATGCAGAGAATGACATAGGGACACAACTCACGAATAACCATATTGTGTTAGAAATAAAACCTATATCGAAGTCACAGAATCTAAAATAAAGAAATAAAAAGAAATAATAATAATAATGTTTTCAATAATTTTAGATAGAATTCCAATTAAAGCTGAGAAATGAGGAAAAACAATCAAGAGATCTTCTACCTGGATAAATTGGAGCCTATACATATTAATTTGGGCATATCACTACGTGACAATAGTGTTTGAAAATACTAAACTACCCTCTACACTAACCTTAATAATTCTAATACTAAATATTTAAAACAAAAACAAAAGTTAAATCATTTCTATTAACATCAAAAAATCAAAACTCTTTTTTCCGCAATTTCCATGATAATCAAAAACTACAACCTAATTATAAACAACAATTCAAATTTTTTGTTTTGTTTTTGAAACCATACTTTGGCTAAGATAATTCGAATGATTGAGTAAATTCCCTTTAATCAATATCTTGAGTTTAAAATTTTAAAATTTCGTTATCAAATTTTTCTAAAATCAACCAGAATCGGTTTACATATGCACTAACTTATTCCGATTGTTCTTGATGTTCATCAAAGGTGAAGAAAATTCCCAAAATCGGTCAATACAATACACATTCACCGACCGATTCTGATTGGTGTTCTCTGTGTTTGATTACCATAAACCAGAATCGATATATATATATAAAGGAACTTGTATGCATTTTCTGTTTTTTGTTCGTCATTTCCATTGAGCACTAAACCTAGAATCGGTATATAGGAAGGCGTATATAAACCGATTATGACTTAAAATATATACAGAAAAATTTTACTGTAGAATCGGTGTATATGTCGCAACACTTAAACCGATTCATAACAGGACAGTCTGAACATCCATAATCAATCTACAATAGAAACTATACCATTGTAATGTTTAGCCTCACCTCGAGGAAGTGATTAGATGGAGAGTAAATACGAAGATACTCACGGGTCACGGCAAACATATTTAGTATCTATAATCGTCACCGTCGAAAACCAGGGGACTTTTACTCCTTCTGGACCTGGTTTCTTTATCAGCCCTGCTAATGAGCTTCTTAAATGCTTGTGTTCCATTTTCTTCAATGTATCTCTCCGCAGCTATTAGGATGTCATCTTGCTTACTGAAGACATTCTTCTTCCCACTTGGAATATAACAGTTTTTGAGTTAACGAACGTTGGTCTCACAAAATGTTCATAGACATATGCAACCCCACTGAAATAGGGTAAAACCAACAAGCATGTAGCCACAAGTCTCACGTAAGACCAAAATGGGAGGTGTTCAATGAGTTTAGCAAAAGTGAGCTCAAACAGAGTAATCATGGAATAAAGAAACCAGTAAGTAAGCCATTGTTGATCATCAAGATGAGACTTCGTATCAATTGCCCTTATTGGAGCATATAATGGATAAACCAGTGTAATGACAGGCCCAGCAAGAACATCAAAGTTGTTGAGCAACACCTTGAGGAAACTACCTGAACCCATAAGTGTTTTGAGTATGCGAAACAAAACCAGAATCGGTTCACATGTTGCGAAACATATACCGATTGTCCTTGATATATTTTCTAGTTCGAGAAATTTGAACCAGAATCGGATTACATTAGCACTTATAAAAACCGATTGTTGATGTATAATGCTAGAATCGGATTTTGATGTGTGTCAGGTAAACCGATTGTTATTTACAATTTTCATGTATCTTTTTTTTGTTAGAATCGGATTACATGAGCACTTTTATAAACCGATTCTTGTTGTGCAATGTCAATAAACAGTTTTTATGTGTGTATCGTGTAAACCGATTCTAGTTATACGCAAATTGAAAATGAGTATGAGTATGATTTTACACAATTTCAAAACGAGTACAATTTCATACTCGATCTCAAAATGAGAATATGAATTTATACGCGAACTGAAATCGAGTATGATATCATACTCATTTTCAGATCGAGTATGATTTAAATCATGTT
The DNA here is from genome assembly GCA_023529315.1 of Papaver bracteatum. Taxonomy (NCBI): domain Eukaryota; kingdom Viridiplantae; phylum Streptophyta; class Magnoliopsida; order Ranunculales; family Papaveraceae; genus Papaver; species Papaver bracteatum. The sequence continues at coordinate 660,779 of JAJJWX010003929.1, read as the reverse complement.
TGATTATTTTTTTCCCATAATCGGTTTTTGTGTACATTTGTAAACACCGATTATGGTTCTTTTTTTGTGAATTGAAAAATCAACCCATAATCGGTTTATTAGAGCACGAACATATACCGATTCTGGTTTGATTTTTTTTCAAAAAAACAAAATCAATTTTTTTTCACGTTTTGATGAAGAATCAAGACTAGTTATATTTAGTTTAGTTTAATTTGATTAAATATTAATTAATCACCTTATTAATGTTAATTAATCACATGATTAATGATAATTAATCAAGGGGTAAATTAGCCATTTTTAAAATAATTAGATAAGGGGTGGCTTCTTTTTACTATTCAATGACCTTTTTGTCATCTAGCTATAGGCCCCAATTAAATCCTATAGGACCCAATTTAGGAAGGATTTTCTACAAGGAATTATAACATGTAAACTAGCAGAATATTATATTTTGCTGAAGGGAGTATTATGGGCTATATCTCTCCGTCACCAGAAGTTATTATAAAAACCTTGCTTGATTGGGGTATACCCATATTAATTAAGGTATACCCAATAAGACAAAATAGGGTCATTTTGAAGTAAAAGGGGTCACCCCTTAACCATATATTTTCTAAATGGCTAATATACGCTTGCTTAATTAACACTAAAAATATGATTAGGTTAATTAATTGAGTTTAGATTAAAACTTTTCAAATTATGAATTTGAGTAATGAAATTTTTGATTGAACTTTGGGAAGTTTATTGATGAAAAAAAATTGTTTTGAAAAAATATTTTGGAACGAAAATGAAAGCACACAACCCAAACACTTCTAAAGAGGGGATTGCAAAGCTGATGTATGAAATAATACTCAAAATTAGATCAAAAATCAACACTTTCAGTTCTGAAAGTATGAAAAGTCGGCAAGATCGACGAATGAAGATCATGACGAATTTATTTTTTTAACACACAGGAGACGACAAAAAAAATTTATTAGTCGGCAAGGTCATCAAAAAATACCCTGCCGGCTGTTGAGGAAAATGTATTAATCGGAAAGGTCTTCAAAAAATACCCTGCTGGCTGTTAAAAAATTTATAGTCTCCATGGATGTTATGAAAAGTCGTCAAGGTCGACGAATGAAGATCATGTCGGCTTTATTTTTTTAACACACATGAGATGACAAAAAAAAAATTATTAGTCGGCAAGGTCATCAAAAAAAACTCTGTCGGCTGTTGAAAATACCCTGCCGGCTGTTGAGAAAAATGTATTAGTCGGCAAGGTCTTCAAAAAATACCCTGCCGGCTGTTGAAAAAATTTACAGTCTCCATGTCTGTTATGAAAAGTCGGCAAGATATGCATGTTATGACCTTGCCGACCAAAATCACATAAATCACAATTTTTGATTTTTAACTTAATATAACAATCAAATCACACAACACAATGATGGGTTTGAGTTTAAACATCACTATAGTCTTCTTTTCGCTGGCAGAGTCAACAATTTTTTTGGAAAATCAAAGTTGAAGATTTTTATGTGGCTTTAGTTGATGGAAGATGGAGAAGAAGAAGAAGAAGAAGAAGAAGAAGAAGAAGAAGAAGAAGAAGAAGAAGAAGAAGAAGAAGAAGAAGAAGAAGAAGAAATTGAAGAGAAGATTGAGAGTTGTTTAGTTTTTTTATTTTAGGGTTAATGAAATTAAGAAATGGCTTTATTTTTAAGTCTTAATTAGTTCAAGGGTATTAAAGTAAAATCACCCTTTTTAATAATGACACACCATGTCCCTTTGAAATTGGGTATACCCCAATTAATCTGGGTATATCCCAATCAAGTCAGGTATAAAAACAAACTCTGAAAATATAATATCTACAATGACTGAAGATCTCTCTAATTTATACTGGCTTATTCATATATTATCAAGGACTAGGTGTTTCGCCCGTGCATTGCACGGGCTTGAGTTTAGATTTCTTGGATATTAAGTGTTCTTTGTTGAACTATATTTAGACTACTTTACTCCTTGATTCTTAAATTGGCATGGTCCTTCTGCCAATTGTTGTACAATTGATCTTTGTACAGTGAATTAGGAGTACCATGAATTAGGAGTACCCAAAAAATAGTGAACACAGCAGTCTCTGTGATGTGCTTCGGTTTAGGTTAAGATTCCGTCCTCGTAAAATATAATGGATCATCAAATAAATTCATGGACTTGAGTTCAAATGTAAAGCAATAATGTTACCCATAATTAAAGTTAAAAATAAGTATAATTTTGCTTAACAAATTCTATTCTACTTGTCACTTCTGCAAAAGATGGGAATTACCTTCATCCTTCAAGGATGCGGCATAAAAGAATCTGGAAAGTAAGTAAGATTCAACATCTTCACGGAGAAGGATCTACAAACTATAAATTTCGTTGAGTAGTATATAATTTATAAGTAAAATAAATTCCTACTGGAACTCAATCCCATCTCCAATCACCGTAGTTTGACATTTTTGTGTATGGTTATAATCGTAGCTTCTTCATCTTCACAGGCTCCACCTCAAGTATATTGATCTGAAAACCTGCCATCTCACAACCTCCGCCTACTTCTTCTAAGACAGTCTCTTTAACTCATTGGATCTAAAACATTATGTCCCGGTTGTTTATTGAGTTTATGTCCATAACCTCTCAATCTTGTTCCACATAAAATATCATAAGAGTAATGGAGAATGTCAACTTACTCAGTTCCTAACATACAGATAATTGGTCGTATCGTTTTTCTTTTTCCAACTGATATTGGGTTAGTATCGTTACATCTAATCATTGATGCTTCAAAAAACAGTAAATATTAGATGTAGAAACACTAACCTAATTCATTTAGGTTTCGTAATTATTGTAGCATCAGAAGCCACCACTCCATATGCGTTCGCCATTTTTTCTTTTTAGTATATGTTGGCTGCCTGTAGAGTTTACATGAACCAAATTTTTAACCAAATAAATTAATTTAGAAGAAATCATTTGGTTGTTTATAATTATGTACTTCAAAAACAAAATAAAAAATAAACACGTGAACATTTCGGTACAATAAATAGTGTATATTCTCTGGACATCTCCAAGGATGATCAACTGGGAATTAGGCTAAACAAACCCAAATAGAGAGTTTATTATATGATAAGAACATGAATCACAGAGTACATAAATAAATGCGATGAACCAAACACTCAATTTACCAATTCAAAATACAATAAAGTTTTTTACTATAAAAGAGAGCTCGATAAGCAGATATACCTTGCGAAGAGGGATGCCACTATTACTGGTTCCTTCCTGGTTCCTTTCCACCATTGTATCATTTCTTTGGCAAGCTCAAACTGAGCTTGTTCACTCAATTTCTAAAAATAGTTACGTTAAAATAAACATTGACCCTTAAATGCTCATGAACATCCCAATACCGGCAAGAGTAGTCACAATAGATAGACAAATCAAACCATATTCGTCGACGTAATTGAGAGCATCTACCCTGTAAAAATTCAAGGTTACTGTTCATTGTGAGTCCATCTAAAAGATTCATTTCTCGTAAGAACTATCTTTAGTAAGCTACTTAATGAAAAATATAATACTATTTCCACTTAACAAATCATGTCATCTAACACATATCACATACGAAAACTAATTCACCAAATAAGAAGAGTGATATTTGTTTACATTAACCCACAATCCAAAACTAAAACAACATTTAAGAATTTTGTGACAATGAAACTTAGAAATTGGAGTTGATATTGTGCATACCACATCCACGTTTGATGCACAGGTGAATGAGATTTGTTAACCTTGTTGCACCTTTCTTACCATATGTTATTTAGCAACCATTCCAGGACCCACTTACATATGAAAATGCTTCAAGAACATCATTATAATTGCACGGCTAGTCTGGTCTTTTCACTTTAACGTAGTTAAGAATTTAAAAAATAAAGCATCGACAAATCTAGTTTCAAAACATGGTAGGAAAAAAAAAGGAATACCTACCTCCCTGAGTTGCAGAAGTTTTCATTAACACCAAACACATCCACCAAAGTTGAATCAAAGTAGTTTTACTACAGTGTTCGGAGAAAGATGACCTACCATTCCAGGACCCACTTACATATGAAAATGCTTCAAGAACATCATTATAATTGCACGGCTAGTCTGGTCTTTTCACTTTAACGTAGTTAAGAATTAAAAAAATAAAGCATCGACAAATCTAGCTTCAAAACATGATAGGAAAAAGAAAGGAATACCTACCTCCATGAGTTGCAGAAGTTTTCATTAACACCAAACACATCCACCAAAGTTGAATCAAAGTAGTTTGACTACAGTGTTCGGAGAAAGATGACCTACTAATCATAAATTTCAAGTACAATGGTGGTTCGGTTCCGTCTATGAATCAGGCAATAATAATACATCCATGGAAATACATACAGTTACTGGATCATAGAGACATCACACAACCATAGAAAAGAACACTAATCTTGTCAAGTTCTTCCATACAAAAAAATATACTATGGATAAAAAATAACACTAATCTTGTCAAGTAATTGCAAGCAGTACCAATTTGGTGTACGCTATAACATCAATAACTTTCTATATTATGGGTAGATGCAAATAATTTCCAGATTCATCTGCATACCGAAGTTTATGTTTCTTGGATGTATATCAGCAACATCAGTTCAATAGAAAAATAGGCATTCATGTTCTGACTAAGTTCAAACATTCATCCTCAAATTTGAACGTCTATAATGGAATCTGGTCACTATAAAAATATCAAGTACCTTTAATAACTGGAAAAAGTTGAGTAGAATATAAGCCACTCGCAACCTTTACCTGGCATAATCCATTGGTCTCATGCTCTTATTTCCCCTTCCACACATCATTGAAGACAACCTATAAGATAAAACGAAAACAGAAGCAGATAAACTATCATGAGAAGATAAATTATAAAATGAAAAATCATAAACAACAATAATCAAAGAACGTTACAATGACCATGGTTGAGATTTGAGAACAACATATCCCCTGTGAACATGGGAAACATGAACAAACTCGGCCGAAAAACCTCATCTATTTTATGGTGGTGGGTCACAGTTAAAACTCAATGAATACAAAGGGATTCTCCCAAATATATTTATGGAACCACAAAATTAAGGATTTTGTACAGTAATTAGCACCAACTGTAGAATTTTACTAGGAGTTATATACATCTATATGATAGAGGAAGATTCGAATTAGATCGATTCATTTTCCAGAGATACTGGGAATATACGACAGAAAGAAGAAGAGTTTCTCTGGCTGTCTAGATTACTTGTTAAATCTAGTTTACTCATGGTTCATAATAGAATCTATGGCGATGGCATCGAAAGGAGGAGAATAGAAATAGGGTAGGGGTTAACCGGTTAAGTAGGTTTAATTATAAAAGGCACCAAATATGTATAGTGAAACATAATACAATCATATCATACTTATAGAATGCTCAAACAACACCGTCCATAAACCAATACCGTTGAAACAATTATACCCCGTATAAGCATCAAGAAGCCCCTTTTTTCCTTACGCATGTTACTGAAAAGAAAACAAAGAAGAAAGCTAAAAAAGATTACAAATCAGGTTTGGATATTGTTGGAAAAACCAAAGAAGAAGGAGAATAGGGAGAAGAAAAGAGGTAGCAAAAGTTTTCTTTGTTCTGTAAAAATGAAGGAAATAGACAGAGGGAAATCGGCAGCAGAATGGGAGGTTAGGGTTTTACTTTCGAGCTCACAAAATAGGGTATCGTTTTGGTTGTGCGAGTAGGTTTGGAGGATAGATTTTATATCTTGATATTACCGAAAAGATATCAAACCGCTCAATTCCTACTGGTCGGGGCCAGGAGCTCTAGAATTTAAGCTTTTGGCCTAACTTTCATTCTACAGCCAGTATTTCGGCCTCAAATTATATATACAATGCTAAATATTCTCAATATTATTTAAGTCAATCAAATAGTTGAAAGTACAGACATATTACCTGGGAATGCAATAAACTAACAGATATGCTGGCTAAACATGCTCGAAAATTTGAAAATTTCGAAATGTGGTATAATACTCCACACTTGTAGAAAAACTATGGAGAAGAAACGCTATGGAGAGGGGAAATATGAAGTAATAACAAAGCAAATTCAATAAGTAAATCTTCTTTTAGCACCAAAAAGGAGAATATTACTAACTGTATAGTCTTTATTAATAGATCCGGGGGTTAAGTCCTAGGCTCTACTGCTTTCATTCACAGTCACTAGTATAATGACATTGAGCCCAATGTAGTTAATTCTGCACTTCGTTCCGTCTCGGCCGGGATTGAGATACTGGGACAACTTATTTTCAGTGAAACTAATAAAACTTCGATTTCGAATTTTATATGTATAGTATGCGTAATTAAAAAAATTACACACAGTTGTGTATATATATAATAAACTAGGATATGACCCGTGCCGTAACGGCACGGGGGTATGGGTTGTTTTGGTGTTGGTTATATATTTTTTTCTTGGGAGAATACCATGAGCTGGGAGTGTGAAATATGGGGGAATAATAATCTTTCTTAAACTGAATTCGAAGCTTTGGTGGATATTACTAACATCAACGGGAGCGGTTTCTTATTAAATGGTGATTAGGATGTCCATATATTGATGTACACTGATATATATATCATTAGTATAAAACAAAGTTTGGATAAGTTTGCCTTTGTTAGTGGTGGTCAGGATTTGTCCACACAAAGATAAATCAAGGGTTGTGGTTCCTCAGACCACCCCTTACATCTCGCACGTGTGGCGTTAATTCCAATATTAAGAATGAAAAATGAATACTCAAGTCAAGATATGAAATTTTAAAAATTATAACGGGGAGGTTCGAACTCATGACCTATTGTGTCATAAGAGTGGCCTCTAACCAGTGTTCCACCTTGGTTGGAATTGATAGGAAAGATAAATCAACAGTGGTAGTTTGTTCAACTTAAATATCATAATTGCTTTATTAATTAGTGTTTCACTAATTGCACATAATAAATAATATATTCATTATAAAGTATTTTATTAATTAGTGTTTCACTAATTGCTCATAATAAATGACTAATCATTTTTTAATTATAAATGTTTTCTTAATTAATTATAATATTTATTTCTATTAATAAGTAATTTTGATAAATAATATCAATAGACATTTTCTGCGAAAATGAGTAGTAGAAGAGGTGGAGGCCGAAAGATTAGTGGTAGTTAAGGGCGAAGACAAGCACAATTATATTTATTTTTGTTCTTTTATCGTAAAATTGGATACAAAATCCATTTTTCACATGTATCCAACTGGCCAAGAATTTTTTTCTCCATATCTCCTCAAAATCCTGGCTTCGCCCCTGGTTTGTGGTGGAAGAAGTAGTGACGGTGAATGATGGTGAGTAGTGAAGGACAATATTAATTTTATGTTTTCGTTACAACATCGATAACATCGTAGTGTGGAAGATGTGGTTGGTTGTTTTTTACACTTTTGATAAATGAAGGTACCATATATTTCAGGGATGATATCATACAAGACAATATTTTCATGATCGTAGTTGGATCACCCAAATGGTACCCCTGTTATCTTTGGTACCGTATCGTATAAATCATGATTTTTCAACGTTAAAATAAAATTGATTGCAATACAAAAAAGAATATATACACGGAAAAATAATAATGAAACTAATCAATTGATGAAATTTTGCTCAGTCTAAACCTCATACATGGCATTTGTAATTGAAAATTAGAATTGCGTCCAAAAACCTACATGAGATGGGCGACAGTGATGGTGGCAGTGTTGGAGTCAAAAATTGACATTGAGGAGGCCTATTTAAAAAAAACATGTAAACTTTGGTGGACTAAACCATAAATATATATGGACAAATTACTATTTATAAAATAAAATAAAAAAATTATGTAGTTATTAAAAAATTAAGGAGTTAGAGCCAGGTTAGTCAACCCTTGGCTCCGTCACTAGGTGGTAGTGGATAAGAAAAGTGGATTCATATGGTTTTATTGTGGTGGCGGGTAATGGTGAACAAAAACATATTATGCTAATTTCGTAACGCCACAAAATGTGTAACGTTATATTATAAAGTATAAAACGTGGTTGATCATTCTAATGTTAAAATAAACTCGATAAAACACATGTCCATTTTAAAAAATTGGTGCAATCAATTGCCATGTTATGTAATAACTAAACGAACGACACGAATCAAGATCAGAACATATGAAATTATTTATTATCGATTTTTTTATGTAAAGAGTGGTCAAGTTTTTCCTTGGAAAAGATAAATTTACCGCTGGGGTTTGTTCAACTTCACCATTTTTAAACGTTTTATTAATTAGTGTCTCATTGATTTTTCATAATGATTAATTAAATTTCTATTATAAATGTCTCTTTAATAATATAACATAAATACATAATTTTATTAATAAATAATTTTACTAAAAATTATACTAATTCTAATGGTGGTAGTGGAAGTAGGGTTAGTATAAGCGGTGGCGGGTGTTTGTGAATGGTGGAGGCGGTAACATTACTATTAGTGGAAGAAATAGTGGCGGTAGATGGTTTTTATGGTGCGGGTGTTGGTAATAGTAGTGTATAATAATAGTTTTTGCTTTTTAGTGAGTTTTATTGACCAAGTAAAAAAATAATCTTCACAAAACATGCAACATTGTATTGTGAAAAATGTAATTGGTTGTTTTTAGCACGATTGATAAGGACAAAAACAAAATATTTCGAGGATGATACCGGAACGTATAAGATAATATGATCATGACTTTTCGATCACCCATATTATATAAAGGCAATTGGTATACCCGCGTAAGAGAACATTATCGCTCTCTCAAGTACTATTACATTGTTTTTCCTGAAAGACCATCAATGTCGAGTTGTTTCGCGACAACTACCTAGAAAGACAACAACTTTCACTCAATTCCCGATATAAAACCTTATTGACCGGGAAAATGTATATACATTCTAAAATATTTGTTTGAAAATTATGTTTGTTCATCAAAATTATCATAAAAAACTCTAAATCACAAATCTAAATTTCGCCTCCGATGTTTGTAGAATATTTTTTATATTTTACATTCTCAAATCATGCGACCTCTTGATGACAAATCAACAATATCAAATTACGGATCAATATTTATAGGTTTCATTCACTGGGTTAGAAGGTAGAGTAAACACATGTGGGTAGATTACACAATGCAGAATATGACTGAGAATACTTCAATAATTTGGTCAAGAGATAAGGTCAAAAATTTAAGATTAACTTTCTATAGGACTAATTAGATCTACTTTGATAGGAGCTGACTAAAATATTGATTAATAATAATTTTCACGTAAGACAATTGCAAAACATAGTTTGGCTAACTCTGATTATATAAATAGTTGTCAAGATTTGTCCTTCCTCAATTGCTATGTTATGTGAGAAGAAGGTGATATTTAAGATTGAGGTATAATTCAAATCTATTAGATTCATACCATTTACAACTGGATGCCTTGAAAAAAATTGACATGTTTTTATTATTATTATAGGCAAGGGATACATTTACATTGACCACACTTGCGCAAATAGCTCACTTCGCAAATGATTGGTGTTGCATGTACTGTATAGAAAGAAACGAGGAATTTGAGGAAACAAGGCACCAGAAGCAGTGTCCAGAGTATTTTGGATATAGTAACTTAGACCCGAAGTAATACTTATGTTCTTTTTTTTTTTAGTTTTTCCACAATCTATTTATTTAAGAAAAATAAAGATTGCAAATACATAACATCAACAAAAATTAGACAGATTGTGTTTGACAATAATGGCTACTGATGGTCCGGAAACGGCAAAAGAAAGGAATTGTTGTAGAAGAATTATTGGGATATACAACGGATTACTTGATACGAATGAAAGAGGTATAACTATTTAAATCATCAAATCACATAAAGTTCACAGTAGAAGATGACATCAAGTTTAAAGTTAGTAACAAACATAATATGGCTAACTAAAATGTTAAAAACAAACAAGATATATAACCTTAGAAATCCGTGGGACTTGAAGAGGCCAATTTTGAAAACTACCATCTTAGAAAGCAACGATCCACAATACCATAATATATTTTTTTTTATAAATATTCAACTTAGAATATGTCAACTTTTGGTAAAGGATCTATTGATAACCTATTAATTTGAAATAGGATCAGGGAGTACAATATGTGTTCAAGGTTCTTTATGAGGTAATGTGTCGCCAGATTGTATTCCAAGTGAAGGTAGAAACATATGGAAGTGACAAAATTTCCAAGGCTTTTGAAGTTACCAAAGCCTTCGTTAAGACAAATTGTTGGGCACAATACTTTGTTGAAGATTTAATGGCAGAGTTTCACATATATACAATCCGTTCGAAAAGGTAATGGGTACACATTTTAAACATTGTCATCTAATGGGTGTTGAAAAATTACAGGAAAATCATGTCACATTGGATAGTTTATATCATTCGTTCGGAGCAAAAAAAATACCATTCTCTGCCTATTTGGAGGATCGACAACATGATCATGATAGATGAGTCAGCTGGAGCGAAATAGGAGCATGTGGAGACTTTTATGGACGATATTGATTAGTTGATTTCACTGAGATGAGCGCTGCTGGCGACATATTTTCAAAAAATATTTAAACTTCCATGTTCATGTAGAGCATTATCTCATTATAAGCAATGAACCTAAATAAAAAAATGTCCGGAAGTTAAGATTATATTTCTTTCTTTTGAGCAAATCTCCGGCGGTAAAATATAAAGGAAAAAACAAAGAAAAAAAGAGAGGAAAATCCCAACTATTTTTATGACAAACACATATTAAATCATAAGGAGTTGATAAGTATTCGGGACACAAATTATATGATATATTAAAAATGAACCAACATCATGGCCCGTGCCATTATGGCACGGGTTAAGGGCTAGTATATATATACAACAAAGAGTAATTTTATTGATATATATATACAATAGGATTTATAATTTTTATTAGGATATTCAGAATGTTTGCTTCACTTGTTTGATTAGTTATATTATTGGAGATTATACTCCTTAGGAGTTCAATGTGGAATAACACATCTTTATTGTGACGATTTCGCAATATTATGAATTTGTATCATGTATATTACTTTATATCATTTGTTGTTAGTTATGAGGGGTCTGATGATCGATCTATCAGCAATGGAATTGTCAATTAAACCTTTTTTCACCATTGTTAGTTGGGTTTATCAGTGTAACATGTGAAGAAAATTAGTGTAATATGCTAGTAACTATTCGAACTGAACAGCTGTTAAACCTAAAACGTGTTCCAATTATAGTAGGCTTTTTAAATTCGATTTACAATGTCTAGGTTATTTGTGCTCGTAAAATTCAACAAAAATCGTTAAGAAAATATGTCTTCAATGATACATGAATAAATACACAATACATGGGAGAGTTTCTCTTTATCTGCATATGTGTTTCAGATCTAAAAGTAAATTAGAGACCCAATCTATATGGCAATGGTATGAGACGTTGAAACACCTTGACCTAAGAGCACTAAGGATACCTAAAATTTCCATAATTTTATAATTTTTTAGGACAAAATGGACATGAAATTAAATATTAAAATATTTCTTAAATCGACTTCTACAAAGTGTAAGCTAGTTATATATATTTTGGTTAGTTGGTATCTTCAATGAACAGAAAAAACTCAAATATTAGAAGATATATTTACAGGGTAAAATATAGGTGAATGATCTAAGTATTAGTTGATATCTTTAGATGTACTTAGCTCTCTTAAACCATTTAGAGAAATTGATAATTTGTTCACGTCAATCAAAGATGGGTTCCTATGCACTAAGCTCTCTAAAACCATTTAGAAAAATTGAATACAATATATATGGCTCTTCCCCGTGTACTCTTACTCTCTTTGTGCTTTTCTAACTTTAGCTTTGATTTGGTAAAATTCCCATGCTTATTTAACTATAGTTTTCACGTGAAATGATCAATATTTTCCGTATGATAGGTATACCGTATATGTAAATACCAATTTTAGTCAGACCTAAAATTGCCATAATTTTCTAATTTTGTAGGACAAAATGGACATGAAATTAAATATTAAAATATTTCTTAAATCGACTTCTACAAAGTGTAAGCTAGTTATATATAGTTTGGTTAGTTGGTATCTTCAATGAACAGAAAAAAAAACTCAAATATTAGAAGGTATATTTACAGAGTAAAATATAGGTCAAGGATCTAAGTATTAGTTAGTATATTTAGATGTACTTAGCTCTCTTAAACCATTTAGAGAAATTGATAATTTGTTCAATTATTTTGATTCCATACTATGTTATAAGCCTGTGTGCGAGATCATCACATATATCCAGACCAAAGATGGGTTCCTATGCACTAAGCTCTCTAAAACCATTTAGAAAAATTGACAATTTGTTCACGGTAATCAAAGATGTGCATATGAACCACATCCCATGGAAACAAATATACTTGTACCTTTATTATATACCAAAACTCCTTCATCCACGCCAATGATAAAATACATGGAATGACAATTTATGGAATCTCGACATAAAAATACAGTGACACATCCCAAAAAAAGATATTGTTATGATAAAAATGTTGATAAAAAATCTTAAATTTGTGGCTCAATCTCAACCCTTCTTTATATGCTAGAAATGTAGATTGAAAGACTTAAATCTAGACCGTCCTTTATGTGTCCCAAATGTAGATAATCACCCATATGGAAAAATTCCATTGTCCCTTATAATATAAAAAAAATACATGATATATAAATTGGACAGAAAACAATGGATTTAGTAACGTACCGTAGCATCTGTGGCAACTCACAATGAGAGACAAAACATATACTTGACATGAAGGTGGCTACTACCTCGAGTCTTCAATCATCAATTTGACTAAAAGATGTAAAAGTTAAATCCACTTTAAATTGAATTGAAAAGAAGTATTAGCAAGATGGTTGACTATGTATAAACAAATTAAGAACATCTGTTAAGAGAATAACCATTTTTGTCAACTGCATATATATATATATATATAACCATTTTTTTGTCACAAATTTAAGATAAACAAATACTCTTTTTGTAAACTATCCAAATGTTACAAATATGAAGAGATATAATTTCAAGGTCTGTATTGGACAACAAAAAAAGAGTAGAAATGATATGGGTTTTAGGAAACCTAATATAAGAGTAATTTCAACTACATATATATATATATAACCATTTTTGTCAACTGCATATATATATATATATATATATATATATATAACCATTTTTGTTGTCTCAAATTTAAGATAAACAAATACTCTTTTTGTAAACTATCCAAATGTTACAAATATGAAGAGATGTAATTTCAAGGTCTGTATTGGACAACAAAAAAAGAGTAGAAATGATATGGGTTTTAGGAAACCTAATATAAGAGTAGAAATGAATATAGAACAATCATATTTTTGAATTTTTGAATATTTTTGTTACAATCATAGTTTTTTATTATGAAAGAGATTAAGTTAAAGGAAATTTAATTTAGAATAAGAGTAATGGTTTTACATTAAGTGGGAAAAGTAACTCCCAAATAAATGATATTGTATTCTAAAATGTAGAGGCATTTAATCTAGAATAAAATTAATGATTTTACATTAAATGGGAAAATTAACTCCCAAATAAATGATATTGTATGCTAAAAATTTAGATTGAAAATCTTAAATATGTGGCTCAATCTCAACCCTTCTTTATATGCTAGAAATGTAGATTGAAAGACTTAAATCTAGACCATTCTTTATGTGTCTGAAATGTAGATAGCCGTCGATGGGAAAAAACACCATTGTCCCTTATAATATAGAAGATATCACTAATTATTTTTTAAAGAAACAAGTCTTCATTCAAAATAGCAATATACTTAAGATCCAAAAACTTCAATCGAGATTTCCGGACAATTTCGTTTAATTCTGGCTGAGTCAACCGAAATGTAGCCAAAAATTTTGGCTACTTCGGTCGCGGTGAAATTAAACATTTCCATCCCTTGAGCACCGAAACCAGAATTCAGGTCAAATCTCGGCCGTCGAGACATTGCTTGGGCCATTAAGTATAGACATTTCAATCCATTAAATATAGACATTTCGTTTAATTAAATTACACTCCCTATGTCATTGTTCCGGTACTGGATGGATAACGCACTTCTATGTTCTATCTAAAGCCAGCTCTTTAGGTAAGCTCCATTCTTTCCCAGTATCTTTTCAGTTTTCACTTCTTTTTTCCATGTCGAAATGAAAAATTAAACCCCACCCGTTTATACTTTCTTTCCCTACTTTCCCAAAACCCACGTGAGGGTCCACACGCAAAATCCCACCATCAAGTGATTTTTTGTTGTTTAGATATAGTGAGTAATGAGTATTTGTTTGAACCGTACAGAGCACCTAGTCAGGTCGCTCTCTAGTCTCTACTGCCTCCCACAAACTAAAACTTCCTTCCATTTCTCTAGTCTTTCCGTTATCCTTTTCACTCTTCTTTCCAGGCCCCACATTATCCACAATTATAGCCACCATCATACATCGCATCATTGGTTTTTAGTACTACTTTATCTACTCTTTAATAAACTGCCAGTTGCGCATCACACGCGTTTACATCTTCACAGCCAATTTGGTCGTGCGTGTAGCGATCGTGGGATTCACTTCCCACGTCATCTCCATAAAGTAGAATTTTGTCCTTTTCTGTGATGCTTGCCTACGACTTTCCTGTTTTGGTCCGAATTCGGTTCAATTCCTCGGCGAATTGTCTTGTTAGATATGATTGAGTCTTATCTTTTTTGGTATGTGAAAAGAAGACGTCAAACGGTCAATAACTGAACCTAGATGGACTCACTAAGAAAGAGTACTAGAAAATCTAGAATCAGCTATGTTCAAATTCATTGAAATAAATCTTAAGAAGTGTTTGACTTAAGAGCAAGTGGGAACAATATTAGCATGGATTAAACCCTTATAGTGTTACTATTATCACCAATTGCATCGGTTGACAATTTTGCATTGAAGTGTACTGAATTTTACTTTCAAATTAAGGATCAACTGGGAGTCCTTTCAAATCCTAAAATGATCTTTTGAGGCGGTAAACACTTTGACCATAATATTTTGGCCGGTGCAAGGGATCTTTTCTAAAACTCACCATCACCCGTATGTATTGACTGTTTAGTTAGTTAGGGACTCCGGAAATTTATAAAAAAGCACTTTATTTTTCCGAATCTTTCGGAAATGATGCTAAGAGATTTTAGAAAAAATTTATATGGTGATACTAGTGACCTACAATCGAAACTTATCAAAATTGAATTATTTATCCGCAGAAAAAATAAAAATAAAAGAAAGGTTTAATATCTTTGATAGATGTACCGTATTTCACTCTTAATGCTATTTGATTGAATCTAGTACTTGGTCAGTGGACTAGAGAGCTTGAACATGTCACATGGTTGTCTCGCCAAATTTTAGTGCACGGTTTCAAACCATTGATGTTAGTGCACTAATATCCAGTACAAGATACTTTGGGGTGGCAAAAACGTTGAAAATAGTCTTCTGGCCCATGCAAGGAGTTATGTCCTAAAAGTCATTCCGTCACCGGCATGTATACATTTGTATTGACTACTTAAATAACACGGTGTTGACATAATTAGTAGTTAAAAGTTACGGTTTGACATTTTTAATATATTCACCACGTTTAAGCTTAAGCATTGTTTCATTGACTTGAGAACTTGGAATGCTAGAGAGACTCGAAATCACTGTCTATTCAATTTGAAGATTGATCACGTCATGCACATACATCATCAGCTATAGAGATCATTGGTGGTCATCAACGACGATCCATGATAGACTCCTTTTCAATTGCTCGTATGAATAATGTACTCCTCCCATAAGAACAACTGTTGATGAATCAGTTGAAGGGATGGAGAATAAACATTGTTTGATAGAGTGTTAATAGTAAAATCGTTGCATGAAAATATCCATGAGGATGCGGAATAAACAGTCTAATATAGTGATAATGGTAAAATTGTTGCATGATAATATCCACGAGTAAAAGGTCAAAACTTCGTTAAATTACATCTCAAATTCACTACGGGCCACTTTTTTTATTTTTCATTATTATAATCAGGATTTTTAAACTCCATCTGAAATTGTTGTACTGTAAATTTTAAAAACAATAACTCTTATCAATAATTTTTTTTAGCAAATCATCGATATTTATGTACGACTACGAGAACTTGCATGAAATCTACAAATCTCATAAACTTATTTAAGAATGACAGATTTTTTTTAACGAAGATATCTCGCTTCTACAAGATTGCAAAGTTATTTCCCTAATTTAATCTCATGTATGATTCATAATAAAAAAAGGAAAATGATTCAATAAGTATTACACTATTAGATCACTATTTGAATTTTTATTTGTTGGTGTGATGAAGAAAGCATCATATTGATATGGGAGTGGGGTTACATGAACATAAACACCCAAAAGATATCACTGATGATACGAGTGACCTAAGTTCAAAACTAGCTAGCACCAAATTCTTTACCAATTAAAAAAAAACACCCAAAAGATAAATTTATACATACACACCGAGCATATAGTATAAGAAAACGACATAGCAAAACTGATGTCATGTTTGGATATACTATATAACACATTAGTTCTCGACAAGGTTAGAGATTATTTTAGGAACACAATTTTAAAATGACTTCTAAATATGAAAAGTTTAACTTTTTACGAAGTAAATATTTGTTTATTTCGACTTTTAAATTAAAATTGACTTCTGCTCCTAATATTTGCATACCTTATAAACTAAACAGGTTCGAAAGAGGAAAGTTTTCATCACTTACTTACCCGAAGGTTACATTTTAAGCTTTTAACACTTCAAAAACCAAATATTTTTAAGTTCAATGGTTTTTCTAGATCGTACAGGCTGCGTTTTATGGCGTTCTTTGGAAAACTAATTAAGGTGCTTTTTTACCCTTTACAAGGTACAAGTAGTTAATGTTCCCAATGAGTCAATTCCATTAGATCACAATTGTTGAGCCTATATTAAATCATGGTTCGTCATATGGGGTATCGACCCTTGCAAGTATAGATAAGACACAGTGGTATGTATCAGTGATATTGACAGATAATGACTGAAACTGACCATAATTGACCAAAACTATGGATTCATGTCTAATTTTAGTTATTATCGTCCTCCATCATATATATTTGCAAATACTGAATATTTGGATACACTATAAAACACAATAGAAACGTTAAATAAAGTTGACTGTACATCTGAATCCAAATAAATTATTACATTAGATATGACTAAGCATATTTTATCATCATCATTATTCATGACAATAATGAGACAATGCATTCAAGTTCGATTCAATTTTTCTCGAAATTTTGAAAAACTAGTAGATGGTCGAGTTTGTTCTTCTAGTTTGTATCTCGGTTATAGAGGATATATGCAGGAAGATGAATCTTCATAAGATCCTTTTGTCTATCACGACACTCATGTATTTGATATTGAGACTATTGTGAGAAATTCATTGATTCTCCGTTCTAAAAAATAATAGATCATTAATGACACTGAATGCATTTGCTGGCTAAATTGTCAAATCTCATCAAATTATATTTACCATGTGGATACTAGGATCGTGTATCATCTTAATGATCAAGGCATACTGATAATTTAACATGTTACGCTGAAAAGATATTAATCTTGTTGTCTAGTACCATGATCTTGATTTTGAGTACCAAATGATTATCATGAATGCTATCAGAAAAATAAACATCTATATCGTTATTCCTGTTGGGGTTCATAACCATTTATACATGCTAATTAATGCGGAAAACAAACTAGCCAACAAGAAATCATAGATTTCTCTGATTGCTCCATGAACTTCATTGCGATCTATGATAATAATAAAAAAATAAAAAAAATAATAATAATGAATTAACATGGAAGGTAGTGTTATTTTTCCCCCCTTGTGACACAATCTCGCCCCCCCTCCCGCTTCGGCTCCCCTTGACAAGGTTACCCATGAGGCTCGCTGGTAGGCTAGCACAACAAACTGTTCAATTAATGTAGTAATATGTCGTTGGAGCCTAGCTCGTTAGGCTTCCAACTAGTTTCATGTAATAATATTTAATTATATTATTAATAAAATAAAATAATAATAATAATGTGTATGACTACGCACACCTGGAAAATGGCTTGCAAGCTAAATCTCATACCTCGGTTGTGTCAGGTCCTTACAATGGTGTTGGAGTCGATTTTCTAATCCATGGCGTGGAGAAACCACAGATTGCAGTTCCTGTTGCAGTTGAATGTTTGCCTTGATGTCATTGGAGTTTCTCATTTCACCAGCGCCAAGACACGTAGTTTTATCCCTGGCCATGTCATTTCTGCAGCTGTCTCTCATAAGAACAATAAATACCTCAATGTCTGCTCTTCACTTGGATATGGGTTTGGTGTTCTTGCGTTTTCCACTGTTGGGGAGCTGGGGTCGGAGTTCGTTATTTTTCTGAAGCGATTAAGGAATTGTATGGCTCGTCATGATGCCAATTTCAAAATGGGCAATTCTCTTTTTCATAGGGTAGGGATCGTCATTCAAAAGGGTATTGGGGTCCAGCTTGTTGCTAAGCTGCCTACCATTGCTTGTAATGTTGATCTTGATATTGAGCTATAATAAAATCCTATGTGGCCCCTTTTCATAATAATAATAATAATAATATTGGTTTGGATGAATGCTATATTGATTTTTTGGTTCATGATTTTGAAGATTCATAATAATAATAATGGAATTAACATGGAGGTCCCAGGTTCAAGTCCCCAATGGCGTAATATTGCAGGAATTAACATGGAAGATAGTGTTATTTTGCCCCCCTTGTGACACAATCTCGCCCCCCGCCGCTTAGGCTCCCCTTGGCAAGGTTACCCATGAGGCTCGCTGGTAGGCTAGCACAGCAACCTGTTCAATTAATGTAGTAGTATGTCGTTGGAGCCTAGCTTGTTAGGATTCCAACTAGTTTCATGTAATAAAATTTTAAAAATAGAAATATAATTATTTCATAATAATAATAATAAAAAGAACCACACAAATGCAAACTATTAACAAAAGCAACAATAAATAAAGTACTAATGGATTTAACGTGGTTCAATAAAATACACGATGTGTGTATATTGTCTACATCCACCAAACGGAAATGACGTCTTTCTTTATTGTAGAACCACCAACTAAAAATTACACAAGAATTGAATAATCGACTCACCACAATGTGACCGAACAGAAGAAACTTTCACAAATTCTCTATAACTCTAAATTACTATCTTCACCCAAATGAGATAATGTTTAGCATGTTATCTACCATATCGATATGATCTTCTCTGCGCACCCTGACATATGTTACCACTGACGCCTTCTGCTCAAGACTAATAATCTATCCCAACACCACCAAGATGATCTTCTACTCAAATAAGATGTCTTACCAACATCTCCATACGAATACTCTATTACGACATATTTTCCAACATCAATATGTATTTCATAAGCACCATAATAATGTATTCCTTATTCCATTAATGGTCTCTCACATCCACCCTTAAAGTTAGGATGAATTCCTCACATATCTAGTGAGAATTTCCTTGAAAGCTCATTTCTAAAACTCATATCCTATACCTCATTTTATAGGAGTCACATTACTTATCCTACAAGTTTAGGGTTTCCTGAAATTGTCTATTAAGTTCTTAAACTTAAGGATCAAATAAACAACTAAGAGCTATCCCAAAACTCTTAATTCCAAACCTAATCACTCACCGGCCAAGTTTTAGTTTATTTCAAACCCAAAACTTCACCACCCAAAAACAAATTTGACTTATTTCAAACTTAACACCGACCTTAATCGACAATACCTTGTCCCCCTTTATTTCCATTTTTGTTTCCAGTTTCGTTATCACTTTCTTTAGTTTCACCTATTTCCCATTCCCACTTTCTATAAATTACATCCTAACCACTCAAATCAGATTTTGCATAATTCTTTTTAAATTAGGCAAGCAAAATGAGTGACTTTCATCACAGTCTTCCTTCTTCCCCTCTCCCAGTGGAATCTAATCCTAAATCCATCTACCACTACTGATTTCTGTTTTAGATCCATCTACCACTATTTTTTTCCTCGGTTCCACTACTAACCCATGTAGCTTATGCTACTGCTATGTTTTTATTCTTCTAATGACCTAATAATGGTTTATAGCAAATTTGAAAAGAACGATGACTATAATCAACTATATAATCGACAAATAACCGTTTCTTTTTTTATTGGACTTTCCTATTGATGCGAATGGTAACAATATACTCCCTTCGTACCACATATATAGGCGGAGGGACCAAATCTCTTAGATTAAGAATTCTTTTTTGATTTCATAAAAATACATGACTTTTCCTGTTTTACCCCTTATTATATTCCCTATGTTAAAAACATAAACTTAATGTGAGGATAACCAAGCAATATAAATAGGGGTAAAATGGATAAAAACCATATTGAAATTGTCACTCCGCCTATCTAATGGTAGAAAGAAAATGACATATTCCACCTATATAATAGGTACGGAGAGAGTATATAAGTAAATATAAGTTTCCTATTGATGTGAATGGTAACGACGTATATAAGTAAAACTAAGATTGGGTTTTCATTGTAATAAAGTATCCCCAATTTTAATAGTATTTTTTATTAATGAGTTACTTTTTTGTCCACACACTATCATATTATATACGAAATAAAAGTAAGTTCTGCAGTTCAATCTCCAGACCTAATGGAAAATGGTGATTTGACAATTATGTTCCATCCTGACCTTTAACAATGGAAGATAAGAGAGTAAGTTTTATTTAGTCAATTTAAAAAGAGTTATACAAAATCTAGTTTGTGTAGTTAGGATGAGAATCAGGAAAAATGAGGATACAAAATAGGTAAAATCTTTCCTTACGTCTGCTTTGAGCTATTGTGTGCATGTGTGTTGGAAAAAATCTTCGTTTGTGTGTCTTTTTTTTCCGTTACACATCGGATCCATACGACAAAGATATTGTCTATATTATACCAACGATTACAAAACTTATACCCGGGAATACGAATAGCATGTGATACCACTCCTACAAGGGGATGATACCATTAACTTGGTTGATCCAATGATCAAGAACACTCCAGACCGATACTATTTGGTTGATCGAATGATCTGGAACACTCCATATCCTCTTGTCTTATATGGGATGGTATCCCCTAGTAGGAGTGGTATCATCCCATATAAATCATGTACAAAAAGGCCTATACAATTCAACAGATTTGGACTTTTATCGACGGATACCACAAACCATTATCGAGATAATCGTGATATCGGATACTCATTGCTCACTCTACTAAGCTTCTAAAAAATCCTCAACAAGAATTGATGTCACTTCAAAAAGAAATGACGCCCTATGTTCACAATGCTTACCAATTCCATTTACAAGAAAGAGTCAAAGATTCTAGTCTATTAATCGGTGGTCAACAGAATCGCCACCTAAATCGAACAAGACGACATCATTTCACCTTTTTGAATTAAATGAAGAAAGAGATTATGAATCATCAACTCCCTCAAATTGGAAAAAGGAAGACTCCGCTGTCATCATCATCATCTTTTGATTTAATTACTTCTTCAAGTAAGAATCAACACGTGTATTATACCCATCAAATCTTCTACACTTAGCTGTACACACTCATAAACAAACAGCTGTTTGATTATTATATTCAAACCGAATAACTTCCGATTTAAGTGTGTTACCGTTTTTTTACAGCTGTTCTTTTTAACTAATTCCGCGTCTAACCCGTTTTATGGATTTTAATTAAACACGCGTTTTTTCTTATAAAACCCCCCTCTCCCAAATCTTTGCCTCCTCAAAAATTTCAAACAACTAGAAAAACGGAACTATATAAACAAAAAGAAAAATACTACTCAGTACCAGAGACTCAGTACCAGAGATTCAGTCAAGAACACTTAATCTTCTACTAATTCTTCTTTGAAAATGGATATGTTTTGTTACAATCAGCTACAACAGAGTCGGTATTTGGATTCGAGATCTGTTGAGATATCATCACCAGTATCTGATTCAAGTTTTAGTAACCGGAACACATTTTCCGACGAAGAAATTCAACTAGCCTCCAATAAACCGAAACGGAAAGCAGGGAGGATGAAGTTTCGGGAGACAAGACATCCGGTTTACAGAGGAGTAAGACAGAGGAACAATGATAAATGGGTATGTGAAGTTAGAGAACCGAATAAGAAAACAAGGATTTGGTTAGGTACTTTTGCTACACCAGAAATGGCTGCTCGTGCTCATGATGTTGCAGCGATGGCATTAAGAGGAAGATCAGCTTGTCTTAATTTCGCTGATTCTGTTTGGAGATTACCTGTACCGGTTTCATCTGATCCTAATGACATTCGGAAAGCAGCAGCTGAAGCTGCCAAAGCATTCCAACAATCAGAATCAGTTGATGAAATCAATAATTCGGAGAATTTCTCACAGGTGAATTCGATGATTTCGTCCTCGCCGGTGAGTCCGATGGTTTCTTCTTCGGAGAAAGTGTTTTATATGGATGATGAAGCAGAATTTGAAATGCCTAGATTACTTGCGGATATGGCTGAAGGGTTGTTACTCTCGCCACCTCCTTCAAGAGGGTTCAGTTGGGATGATATGGACAGTAATCATGCTGATATGTCACTCTGGAGTTACTCTATCTGAAATTTACCTCCCCCTTCTTTTTGGCAATCAAGGGTAAATTTTAGGGACAATTTTTTTGTACTTGAATTTTGAAGTCATTGTAAAAAGGGTATTTTCAAATACTCTGCTTTTAGAGTCCTAGGTATATATCAAGTAGTAATTTTTAGTCATGTACAGTAAAAAAAGGTTCAAGTTTGTAAGAGGGAATTTCCTGAATCAATAAACAAGAGTTTTACAATTCAAATTCTCATTTTCATTTACCAGATTGCAAGATACCTGTAAAAATTCACAATTCTGATTGGTCGTTCAAAAAGCGACAGCCGGAATCGATGTCTTTGGGTTTTCTTACTTTCTGTGCCCCATGTTGGCAGAAAGATCATGGCAATAAGTGGAGAATCTCATGGCGAAATCGTGCTAATTTAATACATAATCCAACTGTTAATGATAAGAATAACATAAAATGCGCAACAGAAGATTTCATTGTACAAAGAAAAAAGGCGAAGCCTTTTAGGACGACGAAGGGTCCCAAACCCGGTTAGATTAATAACAAAGACACCCTTTCAGGGTCAGAAATGATTACAGGCAAGTTAAAGAAAAAAGAAACAGATGAAAAAATTACAGGCAGGAGAAAGAAAAAAAAAAGAGAGAAAAGATGAAAATTTACAATAATTTAAGGCTACCTCCTTAAACGAAACATCTGGTGGTGTTGTATCCACTTCATTTTTAATTACAATGAGAAAGAAAGACGTAAACGCAAACGCGATCATAGTTATGTTAGGCATAAAGATTATATATTTATTATGGTTTAGTTGAACAAAAGGCGACGTCTTACGGATTTGGATAATTTCGGAGTTGATGATGTCGTCGTCTCTTTTGAAGATGATGACCCCCCTTGTTTTGTTTGCTCCTCTGATATTTTTTTGGCTGGACCTTCTTCTTTCTCTTTCGTAAGATGAGCTGTACCTTTTGTTGAGCGATAAAATTCAGTAATACTGAGTTGGACTGCACTTGATGTTGGAGTAGTTTCACCACTTGCTTTCCTTTTTTTGGATTTCGACTCTTTCAGTTCCTGGAAGTTCATTTGAAATATAAACAGAAAAATCATGATTGTGAAGAAAAATGTTGGAGGGCCGAGTGCAGTTTCAATAACTTAAAGGAGAAACTTGCATATCATGTCCTTGGAGAGAGAAAATCCGACACAAACTTAGCCTAACTCAATGGCATACAAAAGATGGAAGCATGCAGTTTTCAATATCATGAAGTTGTTTATCTGTTGGTTACACGGAAGCAAACAATAAGATGTAGATGTACTGGGAACTAAGCTAAGATTTACCAGGTGGCTGTTGCAGTAAGTTTATATGAATTTACACCTTGAAAGGGAGCTCTAATTTGTAAGGTTTGAAGATTTACAGAACAAACTGCTGTACAGGATTTGCAGGCCTATAGGAGTCATTGAGTGCTAACATCTTTCAATGGTGAAACTACTAAGAATCTACTCATGGACATAGCCGTCAGCAGACCAGATCGATCCCACTTTTCTTGACAGTTTTTTTTTTTTTTTTCCATATCTGATCTCGATTTGTCTCGCACAGAAATATCTAAGCAACTGGAACATAAATGGCAAAGAAAATGGTGTACCTTTTCCCTCAAGAACCTGTCTGTTTCTTCAGGATATGCAGCCTTAACAAGATCCATGTTTTCATCAGTTAACAGGAACCAGCACCCATCATCAACGTGAATCTCGGGGATGTCAGGCTCATCCAACAAATCACCAAACTCGTTCACTTCCACGACATCATCTTGCTGGGTATCATCATAGTCTTCAGTTTGGGTTGTACAGCTCCCAGTTTCTATAGCACCAACTTTCTTCCACTTCACCAAATAAGAAGGATGGCCAAATCTTATTTTCACACGCTGAATAGAATCAAACTCGTATTGTTCATGTAACAACAAGCCTTTTGCTGGATCTGAAGCCATCTCTCTTAACAGAATTGTAGATAACATTGGAAGCAACCTCTGGCGTATGTAGGAAGGGTCCCATCGCTGATGGTAACCTAAGAAGTCAATCAGTAGTTCGGTATTGGGGCTTTTCCACAATAGAGACATGCTTTCATGTTCTGAAAATAAAACAAGCAGAAAAATATTCAAAAGTGGTTTGTTAGACATTAGTCAAAGGAATATGATAAAGAGGAACAAACGCACAATAACAGGCAACTTGTTAGAGGTGAGAAATGATAACATGCAAATGAAGGATTGCTGACTGCATAATCACGATCTAAGGAGCTTAGGCTTTTCTGGCGGGGAAACGGGATGTGCAAAACTTTGGATATGTTGCAAACAGTGAAACAGACCATGTAAAGCTCAACATGGAAAAGGAGCGGACACAATCTATAGTATGGGAGGAATTAGCAATAAAATGGTAATTTGGCTATCACGAGGCAGTGGAGATGGCATTATAGAGATGATGGTGGTCCCTGGTTTGATCTCGTTGAAATGATATGGCTTGATGTCTATGATATAATGATAGTGCAGTGGTCAAGTTTGATGGGGGGCAATTTTGTGGTCTTCAGGGTGTGGAACAGCAGTGGTAGTATTGCATCTGTGTTTATTTGACGGGGGTGTAAGGTTGCAGTTATGCATGGTGGTAGCGATGTCGAAGGGGGGTTCGGTAATGTTGGCGGTGATAGTGAGGGGACGATGTAGCAGGGAGGTATTAGTAACATGTAAGCTGATTAAATTATCAGAGGAAATAAGAATACAGAAGCAACAAATTTCGAGAGCCCTTTCCGCTTAAAGAAAAAGTAGATCTAGATCTCAATCAAAGAACATACCACTTGTACTTCCATCGGTTTGGTTTAAATACATGTCAATGATCTGATCATTTGGAAACTTCTGCTCCGAGGAAATTTTGCTGCAGACACTAAGTAGCCAATTCGTTTGTTTCTTCTGTTCTTTAACTTGTCTAGCCTGCAAAGGTAAACCAAATTAGCAGATGAAACAGAGGTGTACAGATACTACCCAGGTTGGTACCAAATCACAGACATACAATTAGACGAAGAATACATATTAGAGTAACGACATACCATGATGCAAGAAGAGCATTCACATTTGAATCCCGCTGGTTTTTGCGTACAATTATTATTAAAATTAGCCGTGCAGTACTCACAAGCATGCTTGACATGAGCTCTCTTGCTGCCCGGATGTCCACAATAGGAGCAATGGGATTTGTTCTTTGGAGAGCTTGTATCTGATCCACATACATCACGATCAACAAAAGATCCGCTAGAACCGCTACCACTCTGGGATAATGGAATATCACCATTGCCTACATCGTGTAACCTGCAGGACGTGCAAATCTTGTTTATACGAAACGGAGGCATACAGACACTGAAAAGTATAGAATTCTAAACTCTTCCAGAAGACCAAAAAGTAACTGATGAAGAAATATACCTATTCAAGATCTCCTCTTCAGGAAACATCTGAACAAAGCGTAGAGCTGTATCTATTCCGATTCCAGGCACCCCACCCAAATCATGATCATTTCCAACCAAAAGAGAGATCGCGATTAAGTGTCGTCTCTTCAGCCCTAGACCAGCTTCAATATCTGACATGTGGTAGCACTCAAAAGGTTCCTGCATAAAATGCGATGCCCATCCATGCTAGGGAGGTGAAAACTCATTGATACCAATTCAATCTGGCCATGACCATCGCAAAGAAAAGTAAATAATAGTAAAAATGAAGTTCGTCTTCCAATGCAAACCAAAGAAGGAAGACAATGCAACTAGGGACTGGAAGGAATAAAGCCAAAGGAAGACAAGAATCACAATGTGGCTTTCACAATATTCCCCATCATTGACTCATTATGATCTCCTAGTATAAATTACTTGGAACAGAACATATGGACCATTAATTTATCTTTTTGATATGAACCAAGCAGTTCAATCCAGTTCCCCTTCTCTCATCCTCCCAATTATTTACATCGACTTTCCCTACTAATAAATACATTTGTGAGATGGGTCTGCTCAAGAGTATAGACAAACACAAGTGTCTATAAAAACACTGCAACAAAAAAAATGCAAATTTAGCTTCCCCAGTATTCCACCCATCCATCTCAACAACATAAGCTCCACTATGGTCATGTAACAGGCATGTTCACCATTGTTCCAGAGTTTACACAGTATATTGTCTGATAGAAATCTTGTTTTATATGGATTTCAATTTCAATCTATGAGAGGCGCTGTGCATCGTTTTATAGTCTGGCAGAATCTTGGATTACAGTTTCAATCTACGAGTGGCGTTGTGCATTGTGGTTAATCCCTGAAGCCTAATATGATCGTCGCTTCAGGGTATCTTCCTACCATACATAATACATAGTGATTTTAAAGCAAGTAAGCAAATCATTCTAACTAAACATGCTCATATCATTCTAAACAATAGGCACCAAACAAGATGCACTCTACTGACTACTATGTTAGGAAAATCACTGCAATGCACTAAACAATAGGCATTCACATGTTATTCTTGGAACAAAGCATATGCAGTAGTAACCTCTAACTATTATGTCACATGAATCATCAAATAGGCCCTTTACTAATTGTCAAGCAACAGCCAGTCGCTCGGCTTCGAACATCTAACTAAAAGTTATCAGTACACATACAAATGATGATTCACATTACAATTCGATCAATTGCGTATACTAAACAAAAAAATAAAAACCCACTAGAATAACTTACCTTGGATGTAGGCCTTAGGGATTTTATCACACAATTAGCACCAAAGAGAAAAGCATCACTATCAGCAGTAATACAAGCATCAACATGCCCTTCACTATTTAACTTAGCGCAAAGCGCTTCCGCTTCGCCTTTTGCTTTCAACACAGGCATCCCAAGGGTTTCAAGCAATTCCTAATTACACAAACAGTACATAACTAAATCAATTTAAAATTTCAAACCAAAAAAATAAATTAAAAAACTCATCTTTTTTAAAGTTGAAGAACTTACCACACATTCCTGAACACACTTAGTAAAAGCCCCATTCCTTTCAACAGAAACACCATCGTTAACCCCTGGTAAACCCGACAAATCAATACCCGAAAACCTAAAGAATCTCTCGATTCTTGCCCGATTTTTCAATGGAGAAGAAACCCCATCAATAATAAATACAGGAAAAGCTCCAAGCTTTGAGAATAGATTAATGGTTCTAAAAAAAGTAAGTCTGATATGAGGGTTTCTTGCCTTGTTTTTTAGGGCAGTTTCATGTTGAACAATCCAGTATGATAAATCAACTGCAACTTTCTTGTTTCTGAGAAAATCAAAACCCTCGTTTCTCGCATAGGGTTTTAGTAAATCCCAGAAGTTTCCACCAACACCCATTGTGTCTTGCTATTGTACGCCTCTGGTGAAGGAGTAAACGGACGGAGAAGGAAGAAGAAGAAAAGGGTAATTGATGGAAATAGAATTCCAACGGCTTTTTAGAAAGGGATTAGGATGGCTAATATACGCACGATCGGTGAAATGCGCTACATGTTGTTGGTGCCCCGGAGTAAATAATACGGGTTCTTATATCGATATCGATAATATCCATATCCATAATAACCATTATAAGCTAAGTGTTCCAAAAGCGGCGGCTTCGCTATGGCTAGGCTGAAATTTGATCGAGTGTTATTTTCCACTGCTTCATTGGGGCCACAAGAAACAATTAGGGGCCTCCCACTACAGGACAAAATAGGACATCAAAACCTAATTTTAATTACCCCTTATCCCATTTTTTAAATGTCTAAGCTACCCCTAAATGATTAATGTTAATAATTAGTTAAGTTAAGTTAATTAGTGTGTTTAAGTTAAAATCAGATTTAAGAGTTAAAATTTGTGTGTGTGTGGGTGATGGGGGGAGGGGGTTGTGTTTTTGTGTGTTGAGAAGAAAAAAAGGAGTTTTGGGGGAAAAACTTAGGGTTTTTAGAAATAATTGATTCAAGTGGAGGAAATGATGTTGGTGAAGCTTTAAATACCAAACATGATTGTGTTGATGGTAAGATTATCTTAAATTCTATTATGGATTGGATATATGTCACAACACAGAGCATAAGTCGTCAATGTCGAGGGGTGTATACCCTAACGACTCTACAAAGTCGCCAATGTATTGACACCAAAAATGACGACTCAAACCTGCAACTTTTCCAGGTTATGGAAAATCGTCAGGGTAATATGATACACCCGGACGACTCATAGTAGCTTGGATAGGAAGAGTCATTATTTTGTGTGTTTATACCAAGACGACTCTGAATTTTTTTGGGATAAAGAGGTTATTTGTTTTTCACCTAGGGTCGTTGACGTTTAAAGGGGGTCGTTCATAGTGGATCGTCATAAGTTTCTATATTATGTTAACGACTCTAATCTAGGTCAAAAAAATATGAAAAACCAGAAATAGGGTCGTTATCTTCCACATCATATACCCTAACAATTTTTTATGGTCTTTATATGCATATGAAAAATCGTTAGGGTTTAGTCTTGTCTGGTTGACGACCCTCTTACTGTTACTGAAATTTTTCGGGCGAAGAATTTCTTCTTCTTCTTGGAGTCGTTAATGGAGGAGAAGAGAAAAGACGAGAGAGTTAGAGGGGAGGGAGTCTGATTTTTTCAGGCGAAGAATTTCTTCTTCTTCTTGGAGTCGTTAATGGAGGAGAAGAGAAGAGACGAGAGAGTTAGAGGGGAGGGAGTCTGATTTTTTTGTTTAGAAATAGAAATGAATTGGGGGCTTAGGATTAACGGTTAATAGGATTTTAAGATTTATGAACAGCGAAGGGAAAAATAGTATTTTCACTACGTTTTGGTACGCCCCTAAAATATTTGGGGTGGGAATATAATAAATGAGGCCCCTAATTGTTTTTTGGGGCCCTCAATTAAACATTCTTATTTTCACAAGTGCTAATCACTTTAAAGGATATGATAATCACTTTAAAGAATGCCTAAAGAATTTACCATCCCGTAATTCATGATATGATAATCACTCTAAATGATTTACCATTCCATAATTTATGATGATATCACATCAAATAGCATTATAGTATAGTATCGTTTGATAAAAGTACAAAAGAGTATCCAATACAATTAACATAAATAGGACACTCATTGTATTTATAAAACTGAGATTCCTACTTAACAGATAAGAAAGAAAATATTATGTTTGTACAAGCTATAGTCTGCTACAAGAAATGACTCTCAGCTTGTTTCAAAGAGTATAAAAACGTGGACCTGCCATCCCTTTCGTAAAATATCAGCAATTTGGTCCCAAGTAGAGAGATAAGTGACTTGTACATTCTTGTTTTGCACTAGTTCTCTGACAAAATGATAGTCAAGTGTTTCATTTTACAATGGAACTGCATTGGATTGGATGAAAGAGAAACTGCACTTTGATTATCACAAGATATCAGAGGAGGTGAAGGAAGTAAAAGATGTAAGTCCCTCAGTAACTGACAAATCCAAACAATTTCAGCAGCTATATTGGCCAGAGATCTGTATTCTGCCTCAGTTGAGCTTCTAGCAACACTACCTTATATTTTGCTGAACCATGATATAGGATTAGGACAAAAAAAATTACAAAAATCACATGTGGATCTTCTGGTATCAATAGATCCAGCCTAGTCAGCATCACTGAATCCATGAAAGGTGAGAAGACGTTTTGAAAAAAAAAACACTATAATCCAAAGTTCCTTTTATGTATCTGAGAATTCTTTTAGCTGCAATGAAATGTTGATCAGTTGGAGCTTGTATATAGAGAGACACTTGATTAACATTTAAAGCAAATTTCAGGCCTTGTCCAAGTCAAATATTGCAAAGCACCCACTAAATACTTATATTCACTTGGATTTGATAAAGGAACTCCATCTGAACCTGTCATCTTAGTAGAAAGAGAAACTGGTGTGTTGCATGGTTTAGTACCAGTCATATTAAACTTCTCCAGTAAGTCCAAAGCATACTTTGTCTGATTAAGGAAAATATGCTTAGAATTCTTTTTACCTGAAGACCAAGGAAGAAGTAAAGATGTCCCAAATCTTTAATTGGAAAGTTTGACTGAAACTGAGTGATAAACTGTGAGATACACTCATTAAAAGTCCCGGTAATGATAATTCTAGATCCAAACTTTGAACAAATAAAGAAGAATACGCTAGTGATGGTTTGAACTCATATGAGATAAGAACTTGCAAGATCTTGTCATACCAAGCTCTTGGAGCTTGTTTAAGACCATAAATGGATTTGTGAAGTCTGCACACATGATGTGGCTTATCTGGATCAACAAAACTTGGAGGTTGTTGCATATAAACATCTTCTACTAAATCACCATGCAAGAATGCATTACTTACATCAACTATTTCAGTTCCCAGTTGAAGTTAACTGCAAGAGAGAGTATTAATATAATTGTGGTTGATTTTGCAACATGACTGAAGGTATTAGTATAATCAATTACCTCTTGTTGATGAACCCTTTTTGTACTAGTCTAGATTTGAATTTATCCGCAGTATCATCTACATTGTATTTTATTATGAAGATCTACTTGTAACCTACAACATTATAAGATGGATCTGGTTCCACAAGTGACCAAGTACCATCATTCTTAAAAGAAGTATGTTCATCTACCATGGAAAATTTCCATTTTGGTATTTTGATAGCCTTAAAATAGCAAGTTGGTGTAGGTGGAGGTATTACAGAAGTAAAATTAGCAGAAAGAACATGTTCAATATTGTAGACTTTAGGTTTAAAAATACCTCTTTTTCCCATGGTCACCATTGGATGAGAATTTAATGTTGCATCTTGAATAACAGGAACTGAGTCTGAAGAAGTAACTGAGTTATAAGAAGTAGGTTTTTGATGCGTGTCATATGCGTCAAAAATAATTCACTTCCTCACTTTACTAATTATGAATATAGTATTCGATAATAAAGAGTTCGTATCCACAGAGAGGCGATTGTTGTTATGCAATTTTCAGATTCTTATGTAACCAAATAACCCAAGTTGTGTTTTTGTGTTTATCAAAGTAATAATACTAAATAAAGCAAAGTAAATAGTTGGAATAATCAATAAGGAGAAGATATTGGTTAAGGGATATTATCATTCATAAACATGTATTTTTCATCTATGATTAGAATTGGTATTTAATCTCTCAATTATCAAAAGTCCTAGGATATCTTGATCGCAAGAGTATCCCGTTTATTTCCTGATTTTATCACAAACAACATTAAAAGATGCTATTGAGAAATCTTCTTAAAAAGAAACCTAAAGTGTAAAAGCACAATTAGATTTAACTCCATAAGAGCAATAAGTTCTATGAAATAAGACTAATCTATGCAAACAAACGTGTAAAAGCACTAATTCGTTTTAACAAAGGTTATGATTCATATGCGATTAAAAAGATGTATCACTACCAGTATTAACCACAAGATGCTACTAAAAATCAGAGATAACAACTTTTACGTATTGAAAACCCTAACATAGATTTAGAGATGAAAACAAATCCAATTGATTCCGGACTCAACCAAACTAGCATTCAAATCATATGATAATAAAAACAATGAATCATAAACGATAAACTTGAGACAAAACTAATTCATAGAATCAAATAACATGCTTGAAGAAATCAACTTTTATCCCATAACCAATTATTGTATTTAGCTACTCATATTCATGGAGTTCATCATCATAATATTCAAAGAAATAAGATGAAACATAAAAGAAAGCAAACCCTAGAAGTAGTTCTCTGCAAAAGCTCCAAGAATAGAATAAAACGTTATATATTTCCAAGTTGTAGAAAAACTCTCTTTATATAGCACTTTGCTTTCCAAAAATAGGTCAAAGTCTTCAAAATCCACCAAGCCCACGTGAGAGAGAAACCCATGTAGAAAATCTGTCCCAAAAGGGGTCGCCGAAAATCTGGTTTTTGGTAGGAATTGGCTAATCCTTTACATCATCACCGGAAAACTTTCTCCGATCACTTGAACCATTGGAAATCACACCAGGCAATTCTGCACTTCCAGTAGCTCAACTTTGCTTCTCTGCAATCCACACATTCACAAAAACCATTTTAGCCAATTCCTTGTTTCTTGCGAAAACGTACCCAAAAGCGCGACGCGTAGCTCATATGTCCGGCCGCCAACTCTTTCGTTCGACTCATACCCGCCTCACGATTCACTGAAATATTGCGATCGACACTTTAACCTCTGAAATCCGACTACCGGAACTATGCTTACCGGCGTGCCATTTTCACCCCGTTTTCGCACTATTTCTGCAACACAAATCGATCCGCACTTTCCCTTTTGTTGCACCGGCTTCATTCTCTGCATTGTTTCATTGCAGCACCACCTGCAATGCTATCTCCATACATCTCCATCTGACCACCACCAATGTCTTCATTGCCACTTCGCCTTACATCACCATCAGTACCCATGAATATCAACACTTCCACCTTCCCTGTTGCTTCAATAGTATCTCAGCTGCTCAGCACAGTCAAACTGCCAGCCTTTGCGGCTTATTGCAGCACTTACAAGCATCATTTCCTGTACCATTTGGCATTCTGCAGCTCAGAAATTGCTCCTTGCGCTGCCTTCTAACATACCAGTATCCAATGGCAACAATGCTCATAGCAGCAATACTTCAGCTGCTCACCTGCATCTCCACGTCTTAGTTTCACCAGCTGCTTTTCCAAGCTCAGACCTGCAATTCATAGTTGCAACACTTGCACCAGCAAAACTTGCTCAAATTCATCTCATCCACCTACACAGCAACCTCCACAGAAGTATCTCTACCAGATTCATTCACATCACTTCCTGCAATACAATTCAGGCCATAATGCCCAGGTCACCACCATCTCAAGTTCATAACTTGATCCAACAAAAACCCTAACTCTTCCTTCCTTGGATCAACAGCAATCCACAGCAACCAACTCCAACAATTGCACAACCTCTTGAGCACCAGTTCCAGTCCACCCATTCACAACATCACTGCCATCTTCTGCAATATAAGTCCAAAACCACACAGAACCAACACCTTTATCCATTAGTTATGTAGCTTCAGCTGCACCTCATTACTTCTCAATCTGAACTGAAACACACCTCCATTTCCCCAACTACACTTTGGTTAACTCTGGCCAATCACCAGCCCAAGACTGCAGTTGCAATTCACAAGCAACCAACACCACCAGTTTAACTTCTCTTCATGGCTACAATAATTTCATACTCCCATCTGTTTACTAAACATTCATCTAATATGCAATCTTCCTTATCAACAGCAGCACCATTATCAAAACCCCACAAAATGGACAGTAACAGCTTCAGTTATTTGCTGTTTTTATTGATTGAAAACTGTACCAAAGCCTCATCCAACTCGAACCCAATTCAAATGCAGTCTTGACTCAAATCAAATCTACTTCAGCCTATAATCTGGGCTGTAACCCTCTTTGTTCAAGAACTTTCCCATGCTCCATTGTTCACCAGACTGTACATTCGAACCAGCTTGATTTCAGTCCATAACCACCGCTGAGGTTCTTGTCTCTGTATCTCTTCTTCCGTACTCCAATAACAACAATGACAATCCAATTTCAGTTGAAATTTCGAGTTAAAATGCAACTCAAATCCATCCCAAAACACCAGCAGATCCGACCACTTTTCAGTCTTCTTATTCGTTCTAATTTTAGCTCTTGATTCTTGGCGCACCCATCTCGATCCCTGCCTGGTTGCATCACTTTCTGTCTCTCAATCTCTTGGTTTCAAATAGCAGTGGCTACTTTCCTTCCTTACACAACTCTGAATTTTAGGTCAAATGATTGAGAGACAATAAATCCTCTCAATTTTAGGTTTGGTAGTAAATAAGGGAAGTGGATATATCCACCCAGGTGAAATGGATAAGGGTCAACCAACCCATACAATGTTTGTCGGTTTCGGCTAACCGACAATTCAATTCGACTCAATGGTCAGTTATACGAAACTGACCTTCATTCTTCACTTCCTTCTTGCAAACCTTAGCCCGCTCCAAGTATAGCTCGCCCGTACATTGACTGCTTTTCCCTTTTGCTCAATTCGCGTGTTTTCTCCTTCTTTCGAGTTCCTCCGCTAACAACAACTGTCTCTTATCTCTCATATTCACTTCTACTCTTCAATGAGAATCATCACTAAAGTTGTCGTGCTTTTCAGACAGAAATTTGCATCACTAAAGCCGACATACTTTTCAGATAGAGATGAAGAATAAAAGCAAATAATGAGACACAATCTGCCTCCAACGCTTTTGCCATGTTTCCTCATCTTTTGAACCGAATGACTCCAAAGTACCTAAATACTCAAAAAACAAAACATAAGATACATAATTTACAAGAAAACTTGCAAAGAAAGCATAAATACTAGATAATAAATACGGTGTATTCTACACCTATCAGATTCCCCCACACTTAGACTTTGCTAGTCCTCGAGCAAATCAAACAAAAAAAAAAACAAATACATACATACAACTCCGTCTCGTCGAGGCTATGATCACTTTAAGCATAAATAACAATCCTTTGAACCCCTAGGTGTCCCTAGTGGACAAGGTTTAGTCTCGTGAAGGTTTACAAGAGGTTTGCCTACAAAACCTATATTTCCAACTCCGTCTATTTGTGACAAATCAGTGAACGAATCCACAATGACTACAGGAGGAGGTGCCTTGCAAAAATTCAATTCATATATTAGTAAAGCTTTAATTAGATAGTCGAACAAGCCACAATACTCGGAAAATAACAAACCACAATCACAATGAAAAGATAAAGAAGATGGATATAGATGTAGATGTTGGCGAATGCTCACAAGTGATCGATGTTTCCCATATATGTTTGAAGGTCACTGCCAAGATGAACATATTCCTATTGGATTGAGCTACTTGGTATGAATTCTACATCAACTCACTAGCATATACAAGGGAACCAGGAGTGACTTTATTCAACCAAAATAATACTTTTTTTTTTTCATTTTTTTTTTTCATTTTTTTTTTCACTTTTTTTTTTAGACAACATGATTGGATCAAACTGGATCCAAGCGCATGATTCTTGTCAGCAAGTACATGATAGTTGCCTTGGATCCTGCATTCCACGCTTGTTTAAGCGACGGAGACAGGGACTACGTTTCAAACATACTTCTATTCCCAAGTGTCATTTTATTCCGTTTTGGTCTAATTAGTCGGTCTTTTTTTTTTCTTTTCATATAATTTTTCATTTTTTTCTTTCTTTTTCTAGTAACTCAATCACTCTATTTCATCCTAGAAGTAATAACACGTCGATGTTTAGTGACCCACCAAAGCACTTAGAGAACAATAGATAAATATGGAAAAATAAAAATAGAATGCGATATGGTGAAATTCCGAGATATGGTAACAACTATCATGGTATTTATGATTATGAGCTATGTTCGTCCCATTTAGTTAATTGGTTCCTCAACTCCTGCATTCAAAATGGTTCCATCCACTAATGGTGTCATCCTAAAGGCACAAGTTTCTAGATTTTGGAGTTCAAAAAGCACAAATTTTTTCTTGGTTTTTTCTATTTTTCTGATTTTTTTTTTAAAACACACTAAAACTAACTATACAAACATATAAATTCCCCCCCACACTTAAACTTTACATTGTCCTCAATGTAAAATTGAATCATCCAAAGAAAGTTCAAGGTGGGAAATTCCGCAAATGATATGCAAAAACAAAGAAAATAAAAATAAAAGCAAATGCATAAAAATAAAAATAAAAATAAAAAGATAAGGGTAAAGATACAAAACCGGTGGGTTGCCTCCCACTTAGCGCTTGGTTTAAAGTCGTCAGCCCGACGTTCTCCTTGTTCACTAAGACTCCTCCAGAGGGAGTGCATCCACAAAGTTAACACCTTCCACAACTTCGGAAGTAAAGTTCTCATAATATGGTTTCAGCCGGTGTCCATTCACTTTAAACTCCTTCCCTGTAGCTATGCTATGAATTTCTACTGCACCATGAGAAAACTCATTAGTAACAATAAAAGGTCCAATCCAACGTGACCTTAGTTTACCCGGAAATAATTGCAAGTGAGAATTAAACAAAAGAACTTTCTGCCCAACACAAAATTGTTTTCTAGAAATCATAGAATCATGAAATGCCTTAGTTTTCTCCTTGTAAATGCGAGAGCTTTCAAATGCATCATTGTGTAACTCTTCTAGCTCTTGGAGTTGCAACTTCCTTTGTTTTCCAGCACCATCTAACTCCAAATTGCATTGCTTAATAGCCCAAAATGCTTTATGTTCAATCTCAACGGGTAGGTTACAAGGTTTACCGTACACAAGCCTAAAGGCAGACATCCAAATAGGTGTTTTGTATGCGGTTCTATAAGCCCACAAAGCATCATTAAGTCGCATGCTCCAATCTTTCCTTGTTGGATTCACCGTCTTCTTTAGTATGGATTTCACCTCTCGGTTCGACACCTCGGCTTGTCCATTTGTTTGGGGATGATAAGGTGTTGCAATCTTATGCGACACATTGTACTTCTTCAACAATCCTTGTAAGAACTTGTTTTTTAAGTGAGAACCCCCATCGCTAATTATGGCTCTTGGAATTCCAAACCTTACAAAAATGTTAGCTTGCACAAAATCTGAAACCACTTTAGAATCATTAGTTGGGGTGGCTTTAGCTTCCACCCATTTCGAGACATAATCAACATCAAGTAAGATATAAAAATTCCTATGGGAGTTGACAAAAGGACCCATAAAATCAATACCCCATACATCAAAAACTTCAATAAATTGAATAAAAGTTTGTGGCATTTGATTTCGGGCACCTAGATTGCCTGTCCTTTGGCACCTATCACAAGTTGTGCAAAATATATGTGCATCCTTAAATAAAGTTGGCCAATAAAAACCGCTTTCAAGTACCTTGTGAGCTGTTCTTTTACTCCCAAAATGTCCTCCGCAAGCATAGGAGTGACAAAAAGACAAGATAGAGTTAAATTCAGAGTCGGGAACGCACCTTCGTATGACTTGGTCGCTGCCATGTTTCCATAAGTATGGATCATCCCATATATATTGGTTTCCTAAACTTTTAAGTTTGTCCCTCTCAGCACGAGACAAGTTCTTTGGGATTTGTTTAGAGACCAAGTAGTTCACAATATCCGCATACCATGGTTCCGCAAACGCAATTGAGAATAGTTGCTCATCCGGGAAACTTTCACGCAACGGGATAGCTTCCTTGTCTACAGCAAGATGGATCAAATGATCCGCAACGGTGTTCTCAATTCCTTTCTTGTCCTTGATTTCTATATCAAACTCTTACAAGAGTAAAATCCACCGTATGAGCCTCGGTTTCGCCTCTTTCTTTGCAAGCAAGTACCTAAGTGCTGCATGATCTAAAAAGACAACAACTTTTGTACCAATTAGATAAGAGCGAAACTTCTCCAAAGTAAAAACAATAGCTAATAACTCTTTTTCAGTGGTAGCGTAGTTTTGTTGGGCCTCATTTAACGTTCTAGAAGCATAATAAATGGCATGAGGTATCTTTCCCACACGCTTCCCAAGTACCGCACCAACCACATAATCACTTGCATCACACATGAGCTCAAAAGGCTTACTCCAATCCGGTGGTTTAATGATAGGGGCTGAAATAAAAAGTTCTTTCAAACGATTGAATGCCGCCATACACTTCTCATCAAAGTTAAAAACCACATCTTTTTGCAATAAGGTACAAAGTGGTGATGCTATCTTGGAAAAATCCTTGATGAATCTACGATAAAAACCTGCATGACCAAGAAAAGAGCGTATCTCCCTCACCGTAGTGGGAGGGGTTAGAGTACGAATAAGGTCTATCTTAGATTTATCAACTTCCAAGCCTTTATAAGATACTATATGGCCTAAAACTATGCCATGAGTTACCATAAAATGGCACTTCTCCCAATTAAGCACAAGATTTATTTCAACACATCGTTCAAGGATTAGTGACAAATTGTTCAAACAAAGGTCAAATGAATCACCAAAGACACTAAAGTCGTCCATGAACACTTCGATTATGTTTTCAACATATTCCGAAAATATACTTACCATACACCTTTGAAAAGTAGATGGAGCATTGCACAAGCCAAAAGGCATCCTTCGATAAGCAAAAGTACCAAAAGGACAAGTGAAAGTGGTTTTCTCTTGATCCTCCGGCGCTATCACAATCTGATTATAACCTGAATAGCCATCAAGAAAGCAATAATAAGAGTGTCCAGCTAGACGTTCAAGCATTTGATCAATAAAAGGTAATGGAAAGTGATCTTTTCTAGTAGTGGCATTCAATTTCCTATAATCAATACAAACCCTCCAACCGGTTTGCACACGAGTTGGGACAAGTTCATTCTCATCATTCTCCACCACGGTCACACCTGATTTCTTTGGTACAACTTGTACCGGGCTCACCCACTTGCTATCGGATATGGGGTAGATAACACCCACTTCCAAAAGCTTGAGTATCTCCTTTTTCACAACTTCCATCATTGGGGGGTTCAAACGACGCTGCGCTTCCCTTGTAGGCTTTGCATTTTCCTCCAAACGTATCTTATGCATACAAACGGCAGGGCTTATACCCTTGATATCGGCAATTGTCCATCCTATGGCCGTCTTGTGCTTCCTTAGCACCCTTAGAAGTTTTTGCTCCTGTAATTCACTAAGATCGTTAGAAACAATCACAGGTAACTCTTCATTGTCACCCAAGTACAAGTACTTTAGGTGATTAGGAAGAGGTTTCAATTCTAACTTTGGAGATTTAACAATTGAAGGTAAAAGTTTTTTGTCACTGCATGGTAAAGAAATAAAAGAGATATTATGAGTTTCTGGGCATCCTTGTAGTGAGTTGAGATCACCAAGGGCTTCTTTAACCTCACTACCACACTCTACACCATTATCAATGGATGTAGTTAAAACGGTTTCCAAAGCATCTTCACCATTCAATTCAAACATTTGTTGTGCCAACGTATCCATAACATCAACGGAGAAGCAAGAGTGGACATCACTAGGATATCTCATCGTCTCGAAAATGTTGAAACGTATTAATTCCCCATCAAACTCCATAGTTAGCGTTCCCTTATCCACATTAATAATGGTCTTCGCCGTTTTCATGAAGGGACGCCCAAGTAACAATGGAAGAGACGAGTCCGGTGAACCTTCATCCATCTCTAAGACACAAAAATCTGCTGGAAATACTAGTTGGTTAACCTGCACAAGAACATCCTCAACAATACCCATTGGGTAGACATTAGAACGATCGGCTAATTGCAACACAATTTCAGCCTTTATGAGAGGACCTAAATCAAGTGACTTATACATAGATGCATGCATAACATTAACGGATGCACCTAAGTCTAACATTGCTTTGTTAAATGTAGTGGTACCAATTGTGACGGGGATGTCAAAGCTGCCCGGGTCTTTGCATTTCAGTGGGAGTTTGTGTTGTAAGATTGCCAAAGCATTCTCCCCCACACTAAGCACTTCATTAACTTTGAGCCTTTGCTTATTGGTACACAAGTCCTTCAACACTTTTGCATACTTTGGAACTTGATTAATAGCATCAATGAGTGGTATGTTCACATGAATCTTCTTAATAACGTCTAAAATCTCCTTTTATAGTGCCTCCTTCTTAGAATTTGCAAATCTGCGAGGAAAAGGTAATGGAGGAACATAAGTAGGAATAGGAGTTTTAGAGTTAGGAATAGGTACCTCAGAAGTTTGGGGAGAATCCTCATTCTTATCCTCCAAAACATGTTCCTTTGGTGTTTCCACCTTGCCCGAATCAGTAACTTCGGGTTGCACAAGTTGTGTACCACTTCTCAATGTAATCGCATTGACACCCTCTTTTGGGTTAATAGGTTGAGAAGGGAGTTTCCCACTATTTTGTGCCTTCATTTGGTTCATCTCAAGAGCCATAGAACCAACTTGGGTTTGCAACTATTTTATCGTGCTCTCCGTTCTTTTCATAAAAGATTTCATCAACTCTTCCATACTTGACCCCTGATTTTGAGATTGTTGTTGTTGAAATTGAGATTGTTGAAATTATTGACGCGGCTGGAATTGTTGTTGTTGAGGTTGAAATCCACCCGAATTGTTGAAAGTAGGTTGTTGAACCGCTCCTTGCTTGTTCGCATAGCTAAAATTGGGGTGATCTCTCCATCCCGGATTGTAAGTATTGGAATAAGGATCATACCATCTTGGCTGATTTGGAAAAACCGCATTAGCTTGCTCATTGACGTCTTCATACCCATGAGAATTTGGTATCACCGCGGCTGAAACTTGTTATAGCATTGCTGTGATGTTTCCCATTTGTTGACGAAGTTCCTTCACCTCGCTCACTTCATTGACTCGCCGAAGAAGCACATCCGAACCACGACTCAAGAATTGTTGAGAGTTTGCTGCCATGTTTTCAATCAACTCTCTATCTTGTGCCACCGTCTTGCTCACTAGTGCACCAACACCCGCTGCGTCGATAAGATTCCTATCACTTGATTGGAGTCCTTCATAGAAGTATTGGATGATCATAGCATCACTAAATTGGTGATAAGGAAAGCTTGCCACCAACCTCTTGTATCGTTCCCAACAATCATATAACGATTCACCGAAATTTTGCTTCATTCCACAAATCTCCTTGCGAATTTGAGTATCCTTAGATGCAGGAAAATATCTCTCTAGAAAGAGTTTCTTGAGCCCATTCCAAGTTGTAACACTCCCGGAAGGCAAGTAGTATAACCAATCCTTAGCATTACCTTCCAATGAGAATCGAAAAACCTTCAACATAGCACCATCCGCCTCCATATTTGCTGGGAGCATAGCCATGACAATGGTGTGGAAATCCATAAGATGCTTGTTTGGATCTTCATTCACCAAACCATGGAGCTTTGGTAATTCTCTAAGAAGTCCCGGCTTGATTTCAAAAGTGGAGTCGGTTTGAATGCAACCCTGCTGTATATCCAGCTTGTGAGAATATAAGTATTTAAGTGAACGATTTGCAGGGTCACCCATTGCTTCTTCTCCTTCTCCTTCTTCTTCAAAAGGAATATCGTGTTCTACTTCCTCTCCTTCTTGCCGAAGAACTTCGTGTTCTACTTCCAAGTCGTGTTCTTCCGTCGTGCCTTGCCTTGGTTGGAGTATTGTGCCTTTTCGAGTAGCTATCCCGCACCTTGGATAATTCCAATATTTAGAAGCCAGAGATTAGGTACCTGAAAAACAATTCTCGCAAACAAGTGAGAAACAAGACAATAAACGAAACACAAGTATGCAAGTAGAAAAATAATAAAAAGAAACTAAAAACTAGATAACAAGCCGAATGCCTCCCCATATCGCATTCTATTTTTATTTTTCCATATTTATCTATTGTTCTCTAAGTGCTTTGGTGGGTCACTAAACATCGACGTGTTATTACTGCTAGGATGAAATAGAGTGATTGAGTTACTAGAAAAAGAAAAAAAAATGAAAAAATATATGAAAAGAAAAAACCTTCAACATAGCACCATCCACCTCCATATTTGCTGGGAGCATAGCCATGACAATGGTGTGGAAATCCATAAGATGCTTGTTTGGATCTTCATTCACCAAACCATGGAACTTTGGTAATTCTCTAAGAAGTCCCGGCTTGATTTCAAAAGTGGAGTCGGTTTGAATGCAACCTCTGTTTGTATATCCAAAGTGTGAGAAGCTAAGTCTTTAAGTGAACGATTTGCAGGGTCACCCATTGCTTCTTCTCCTTCTCCTTCTTCTTCAAAAGGAATATCGTGTTCTACTTCCTCTCCTTCTTGCCGAAGAGCTTCGTGTTCTACTTCCAAGTCGTGTTCTTCCGTCGTGCCTTTCCTTGGTTGGAGTATTGTGCTTTTTCGAGTAGCTATCCCGCACCTTGGATAATTCCAATCTTTAGAAGCCAGAGATTAGGTACCTGAAAAATAATTCTCGCAAACAAGTGATAAACAAGACAAGAAACGAAACACAAGTATGAAAGCAGAAAAATAATAAAAAGAAACTAAAAACTAGATAACAAGCCGAATGCCTCCCCGGCAACGGCGCCAAAATTTGATGCGTGTCGTATGCGTCAAAAATAATTCACTTACTCACTTTACTAATTATGAATATAGTATTCGATAAGAAAGAGTTCGTATCCACAGAGAGGCGATTGTTGTTATGCAATTTTCAGATTCTTATGTAACCAAATAACCCAAGTTGTGTTTTTGTGTTTATCAAAGTAATAATACTAAATAAAGCAAAGTAAATAGTTGGAATAATCAATAAGGAGAAGATATTGGTTAAGGGATAGTATCATTCATAAACATGTATTTTTCATCTATGATTAGAATTGGTATTTAATCTCTCAATTATCAAAAGTCCTAGGATATCTTGATCGCAAGAGTATCCCGTTTATTTCCTGATTTTATCACAAACAACATTAAAAGATGCTATTGAGAAATCTTCTTAAAAAGCAACCTAAAGTGTAAAAGCACAATTATATTTAACTCCCTAAGAGCAATAAGTTCTATGAAATAAGACTAATCGATGCAAACAAACGTGTAAAAGCACTAATTCGTTTTAACAAAGGTTATGATTCATATGCGATTAAAAAGATGTATCACTACCAGTATTAACCACAAGATGCTACTAAAAATCAGAGATAACAAC
The DNA here is from genome assembly GCA_023529315.1 of Papaver bracteatum. Classification (NCBI taxonomy): domain Eukaryota; kingdom Viridiplantae; phylum Streptophyta; class Magnoliopsida; order Ranunculales; family Papaveraceae; genus Papaver; species Papaver bracteatum. The sequence continues at coordinate 617,355 of JAJJWX010003929.1, read as the reverse complement.
TTTTACGTATTGAAAACCCTAATATAGCTTTAGAGATGAAAACAAATCCAATTGATTCCGGACTCAACCAAACTAGCATTCAAATCATATGATAATAAAAACAATGAATCATAAACGATAAACTTGAGACAAAACTAATTCATAGAATCAAATAACATGCTTGAAGAAATCAACTTTTATCCCATAACCAATTATTGTATTTAGCTACTCATATTCATGGAGTTCATCATCATAATATTCAAAGAAATAAGATGAAACATAAAAGAAAGCAAACCCTAGAAGTAGTTCTCTGCAAAAGCTCCAAGAATAGAATAAAACGTTATATATTTCCAAGTTGTAGAAAAACTCTCTTTATATAGCACTTTGCTTTCCAAAAATAGGTCAAAGTCTTCAAAATCCATTAGTTGAAAATCCACCAAGCCCACGTGAGAGAGAAACCCATGTAGAAAATCTGTCCCAAAAGTGGTCGCCTGAAAACTGGGTTTTTGGCAGGAATCCGTCCACGGTCACCGGAAAACTTTCTCCGATCACTTGAACCATTGGAAACTGTCATCAGGCAATTCTGCACTTCCAGTAGCTCAACTTTTCTTCTATGCAATCCACACATTCAAAAAAACCATTTTAGCCAATTCCTTGTTTCTTGCGAAAACGTACCCAAAAGCGCGACGCGTAGCTCATATGTCCGGCCGCCAACTTTTTCGTTCGACTCATACCCGCCTCACGATTCACTGAAATATTGCGATCGACACTTTAACCTCTGAAATCTGACTACCAGAACTATGCTTACCGGCGTGCCATTTTCACCCCGTTTTCGGACTATTTCTGCAACACAGCTCAGTCACCGCACTTGCCCTTTTGTTGCACCGGCTTCATTCTCTGCATTGTTTCATTGCAGCACCACCTGCAATGCTATCTCCATACATCTCCATCTGACCACCACCAATGTCTTCATTGCCACTTCGCCTTACATCACCATCAGTACCCATGAATATCAACACTTCCACCTTCCCTGTTGCTTCAATAACAGCTCAGCTGCTCAGCACAGTCAAACTTCCAGCCTTTGCGGCTTATTGCAGCACTTACAAGCATCATTTCCTGTACCATTTGGAATTTTGCAGCTCAGAAATTGCTCCTTGCGCTGCCTTCTAACATACCAGTATCCAATGGCAATAATGCTCATAGCAGCAACACTTCAGCTGCTCACCTGCATCTCCACGTCTCAGTTTCACCAGCTTCTTTGCCAAGATCAGACCTGCAATTCATAGTTGCAACACTTGCACCAGCAACACTTGCTCAAATTCATCTCATCCACCTACACAGCAACCTCCACAGAAGTAGCTCTACCAGATTCATTCACATCACTTCCTGCAATACAATTCAGGCCATAATGCCCAGGTCACCACCAGCTCAAGTTCATAACTTGATCCAACAAAAACCCTAACTCTTCCTTCCATGGATCAACAACAATCCACATCAACCAACTCCAACAATTGCACAACCTCTTGAGCACCAGTTCCAATCCACCCATTCACAATATCACTGCCATCTTCTGCAATATAAGTCCAAAACCACACAGAACCAACACCTTTATCCATTAGTTCTGTAGATTCAGCTGCACCTCATTACTTCTCAATCTGAACTGAAACACACCTCCATTTCCCAAACTGCACTTTGGTTAACTCTGGCCAATCACCAGCCCAAGAATGCAGTTGCAATTCACAAGCAACCAACACCACCAATTTAACTTCTCTTCATGGCTACAATCATTTCAAACTCCCATCTGTTTCCTAAACATTCATCTAAGCTGCAATCTTCCTTATCAACAGCAGCACCATTATCAAAACCCCACAAAATGGACAGTAACAGCTTCAGTTATTTTCTGTTTTTATTGCTTGAAAACTGTACCAAAGCCTCATCCAACTCGAACCCAATTCAGCTTGCAGTCTTCAGCTCCGAATCAAATCTACTTCAGCCTGTAATATGGGCTGTAACCCTATTTGTTCAAGCACTTTCCCATGCTCCATTGTTCACCAGATTGTACATTCGAACCAGCTTGATTTCAGTCCATAACCACCGCTGAGGTTCTTGTCTCTGTATCTCTTCTTCCGTACTCCAATAAAAACAATGACAATCCAATTTCAGTTGAAATTTCGAGTTAAAATGCAACTCAAATCCATCCCAAAACACCAGCAGATCCGACCACTTTTCAGTCTTCTTATTCGTTCTAATTTTAGATCTTGATTCTTGGCGCACCCATCTCGATCCCTGCCTGGTTGCATCACTTTCTGTCACTCAATATCTTGGTTTCAAATAGCAGTGGCTACTTTCCTTCCTTACACAACTCTGAATTTTAGGTCAAATGATTGAAAGACAACAAATACTCTCAATTTTAGGTTTGGTAGTAAATAAGGGAAGTGGATATATCCACCCAGGTGAAATGGATAAGGGTCAACCAACCCATACAATGTTTGTCGGTTTCGGCTAACCGACAATTCAATTCGACTCAATGGTCAGTTATACGAAACTGACCTTCATTCTTCACTTCCTTCTTGCACACCTTAGCCCGCTCCAAGTATAGCTCGCCCGTACATTGACTGCTTTTCCCTTTTTGCTCAATTCACGTGCTTTCTCCTTCTTTCGAGTTCCTCCGCTAACAGCAACTGTCTCTTATCTCTCATATTCACTTCTACTCTTCAATGAGAATCATCACTAAAGTTGTCGTTCTTTTCAGACAGAAATTTGCATCACTAAAGCCGACATACTTTTCAGACAGAGATGAAGAATAAAAGCAAATAATGAGACACAATCCGCCTCCAACGCTTTTTCCATGTTTCCTCCTCTTTTGAACCGAATGACTCCAAAGTACCTAAATACTCAAAAACAAAACATAAGATACATAATTTACAAGAAAACATGCAAAGAAAGCATAAATACTAGATAATAAATACGGTGTATTCTACACCTATCAGTTTTATAGTTGGTGAAGATGAATTATTAGTAGTTGAATCAGAAGAAATAACAGCAGCTGACTGAAACAATGTCTGACTGAGTAGATAAATGTGTCTGAATAACAATGTCCGACTGAGTAGATAAAGGTGCCTGAATAGAAGGTGAATGTATATCATCTTTTGGTTTCAATGGAAAGTGATCTTCATTAAAAACAACATGCGTGGAGACATATACTCTTCCAGTTTTAGGATCTAGACATTTGTTTCCCTTGTGCATATAACTATATTAAAGACACAATGCATACTTTTGGGTTGTAGTTTATGATCAGTATATAGTCTAAGCCATGGAAAACATGAAGAACCAAAAGATCATAGAAAAGTATAATCAGATTTTTGAGAAAATAATTTCTCAGAAGGTGAGACAAAACCAAAGCTTCTAACAGGTAACATATTAGTGACATAATTAGCTGTATGAAAAGAGTCCACCCAAAATTTATCTGACAAACCTGACTGAATTAAGAAAGTTTTCCATGTATATACAGGATGTCTATGTTTAGCCTCACCCATTCCATTTTTTCTAGGAGTATGAGGACATGATATTTCATGAATAATTCCATGAACACATAAAAAATATTTCATCTCATTGTTTAAGAATTCTCCTCCTCCATCTGTTCTAATCCTTATAATCGAAGTATGCAACAATTTCAATCATAGCTTGGAAGTATAAGAAAATATCTTTGAATTCTGATTTTTCATATAATGGATAGATCTAACAAAATCTTGAATAGTCATCTACAATGTTGACATAATATCTGAATCCACTTGAAGATATTACATGACTAAGACCATATAAATCCATGTGAAGTAATTCTAGTGGAGACTGAGCAATATGTGTAGACAAAGTAAATGGAAATTTGTGACATTTCCCTAACTAATTATATTTATTACGGAAGAGAGGTATTTTGACTATGCTTGACAAGTCCAAACTCTTGCAAAATTTTTGAAAAACTTGAAAAGAAGGATGAGCCAGTATTTGATGTCATGTTGTTGCCGAAGTAATGTTGTTGAAGAAAGATTTGTAATAGACTTTAAAAAGTTGATTGGATATAGTCCTCCCTTATATGGCCCTTATAAATGTTAAATCCAGTAAAGAGTTTTCCCTTAATAGAGAAACACTACTACTTGTTCGTCTCGAGTAAGATGTTCTAATGATTAAACACAATATAGAGAGTACTAAGAAGAAACAGGAAATAATTCGACAAACAAAAAAATTCATTAATTCTTTGGAAAAACTCTTACAATGGTGTTTACCTCAAAGTTCTCTAACAATAAGAACCCTAGATGCTCTTTTCTTCCCTCACAAACAGATGTTTGTAGATTCTCTAAGAAGAACATATCTATAACTCCAACCTTACGGGTCCTTTTATAGATAACACAAACTTGTCCCCCAAGAACTTCCTAGGTTAGTTTTCTACCTAAATTAGATAAACGAATCAATTAGGAAACCACATAACTTGGGAAATACCCCAAGTAATGTTTCTGACCCGTTCCGGAAGATTCCAGAACTTAACGGAACAAAACCTAACAATCACCACCTTTTGTGACATGAACAAAACCAGCATCTGTCTTCTTACTTATTCAGTTTGACATACGAAAATATTCTTTTGTCTCACCCTTATTTAAGGGACGTCATCCCATAAGGGCTCTCAATTATCTAGGTTGATAATTAAGCCATGTCCAAAGAGGACATAGTCACTGACACCTTCTGTTGATTTGTCTTGAACTTTCGTCGATAAGCACCACCTAAGCCTAACCTCCTCCTTGTTTCATCAGCACCACTGGAACAAATATTTCTTAAACTTTTAGCACGACCACAAACAACTCTTCCATGTAATGTATACAAGTTCATGCACAGTCTTGTGATAGACGCATTTATGTGTCTAATTTGTCCTCAATGTTCCGTATTGTTAGTACTCGTTTTCGTCCTTATTATGGTGTTTTGTGTGTTTGTAGGTATTTTTGGAAAATAAATATTGTTGGATAATTCGGCTCGAAAAGTTGCTCGGAACACCCCTGGAGGACATTTGCTATTCGGACTCCCACTTTGGATAAGGGGTAACCCAATTGCTAAGGGGCAACCCAGTGCTATTCGCACCCCCGGTTTGGTTAGGGGGACACCACCTTCTTCATTTGAATTTCATTTTTGGCGGGAAATTATTCAACAGAACTTGCAGATTCTTGGTCCGTGATTTGGAGGAGTTCTAGTGCGACTCAATAGCTGAAATCGTTTGGGAAGATTTGATTAAGCTTAACAGGCGTGGTAATAATCATTGGTTTGGATTAGAATTGGTTGGAGATTCATATTGAAGAAATCAAGGAGTTACGAGTCTCGTGAACACCCGACATTGCTGTTTTGGGATTGGACGAATTTCGGGGTGTGTTTACAGTGTGTTCAACACAATCTGAGACGTGTACACAACCTGTTAACGCAAGATTCGATCGTGTTGACATCAACAGGCTCGTGAAGAAGAGAAAAGGGAAAGTATTTCACGTATCTGCATGGGAATAATACCGATTGATGGTTGGTAATATTTGAATTAATTACGAAGATTTCTTGAGGCTGTTAAGTATAAAAGAGGTGTTCGGGTCATAGAGTGGGAGAAGGGGGAGTTTGGGTGAAGAACAGAGCATCACAGAATCAAGAAATCGAGTTGCAGGAATTCATTTTCTGCTGCTGCATTTCTGAAAACGTGAAGAACAAACTATCCAAGACAGTCGTTCTTTGCAACAGAAACACCGACAGTTATTCGGGCGTCGTAGAGATACAACAACAGTTTTTGTTTATCATTCTCTGTAACAGACAGTTTGCAACATAAATAAGTGTTACAAACCCGTTTTTTAATAGTTTTTCTCCTTTTCATCTTTGTAAACAATTTTTGAGCATGAATCAATATTTTGAGCAAGTTTACACTATGATGAGCTAAACCCCAACACTGGGGCGACGGAGGAAGCCAATTCTCAACACTATGGTAATTTTATCAAATTCTTTTCACGACTTTTGCATTAATATAATTTGATTTATGATTTTAAATTAATTAGTTGTGATTTAGTTTGATGGGTTATGCTTAGCTTAGGTGTTTTGATAACCCATGCTTACCATTTACAATTAATGTTTTATAAAATCTATCTTGGCAAAGATTTAGAGTCAATAGTTATTATTTTTGGAGCTATAATTGTCAAAGAATTAATAATTGAATCATAAGAACATGAGTTTGGTGGAATCCTGAGTCCTACTAACTCTCAATCTTGTTACCTTCGTTTTAATATTTTTGCTAGTTTTAATATTTTCCTTTATAAAGTCTAAAAAAAACATCCTTCACAAGTCTCACGAACCTTTTACTACTACAACATCATTGATAAATACCATCAATTTTTGGCGGCGTCGACATGGAGCTTGACTTTAGGCTAGATTTTTTAGGTTTTTATTTGTTTTTATTTATTTTTTTGTTCTTCTTTACGTTTTTGGGTTTTTTTCTTTTCCTTACAGAATTTGGAATTTGGAGCGAAATAAAATTGTGCCAAAGCTTTTGGTGAATACTTAAAGACTTGGAGTAAAAGGCAAAGCGAAAAGAGCGAAAGAAGAAGATTTTTTTTTTATTATAAAAAAAAGAGAAGAAAAAAAAGAGAGTTTATTTTTTAGATTGTATTAGGATTTCTCTAATTTTTGTAATTTTCTTTTTATTTTTGCACTTTACTTTTTGGACTTTGGACTTGGACATTTGGACATTCTTTTATTTTTTTAAACCCTACGGAAGGGTAGTATTATATATTAAATTGTTTGCATAGAAGGAAGGTGATTACGATATCACCTCGGCCCCTCAGATTCGTACATGACATAGGAGTCGTGGCCCGAGTCGACTTCAACGGTTCATCCCCCGTCTGGTACGGGAGGTAAGTCTGTCGAAATACTCGCGAATCCCCTGTCAGCGAGTTACTGTATTCCTTCATTTGCATATATGTCGAGGAACTGAAAAAGGCTTCTTTAATTTCCTAGTAAAGGGCAAGGACTGGCCATACAAGATAAGGGTTCGGATTTCATCACCGTTCTCTTCCTGCATGCCTTAGGAAAACGATACCTAACGCGAACCTAAGCCTTAAAATTTGAAATAGAACAAGACCGATAGGGTAACGAGCTTAATAGGAAAGTCGTTCGAAAAATATTGCTTACTCTTTTGATCAGGCTTTTAAGTTCATGATGGTTTCTGAAAGTTGAATGCGTGACTGCGCTGCCTTGTAATGCGGTGAGGCCTTGGGTATCAAAGCTCCACGCAGCTTCCCTCGCCTCTATTCAACTTGCTTAAACTCAGATTAATTCCATAGGGGTTTGTTCAGATTGTAATGAATTCCCTTTCGAAGGATTAGAAGCTGGTCTAGAAAAAAATATAAGTGGAGCCATCATGCTTTTTGTTTGCTAGAAATCAGTAGGTTTTTTGTGGTTGAGTCAGCCTTGTTTGTGTTTTTATAGAACTTCCCTTCCTTTTAGGATTTTTCTTTTTAATTTTGTTTTTCTAGTGTATGCCCAAGGTAATTAGAGAACGGGCTTGGAAAAGAAACACTCTAGGTCGTTTGATTAGTGACAAACCTAGTAGTTCTTCTTGTAAAGGCGGGGAGCTCGAAGACTCTTCTTTTGAGAGCCCTGTTTTTGGAAACTTCAGCTTTGAAAACTTGAAAATTAGTGAAGAAAGCACTCCTAGTCTTTTGGTAGTGCCAGAAATGGCAACTTTGAAAGATTTGTTAAATCCAACTAGGACCTCTCATCCGTCATGTATCAAGTTAGCTGAAACTGAGGAAAATTATGAACTAAAACCTGGGACTCTACAGATACTCCCAATCTTTTTAGGGAAAGAAAGTGAAAACCCTTATTTTCATATTAGGGAATTCGAGGAAGTTTGTAGTACTCTGAAAATTAAAAACCTAGATGATGCTGTGTTGAAACTTAGGTTAATCCCATTTTCCCTGAAAGATAAAGCCAAAGTTTGTCTATATAGTTTGCCTTCTGAGTCAATTGAAACCTATGACCAACTCACATCTGCCTTTTTACAGAAGTTTTTCCCTAGGCATAAAACATCGTCTATTATGACGCAAATCTTTACTTTTTCTCAACAAGAGGGAGAATCTCTATATAGGTATTTGGAAAGGTTCAATGACTTAATATCTCAATGTCCTCACCATGGTTTAGAGAAGGTTAGGCTAGTTCAAATCCTTTATGAGGGTTTAAATTGTTCGACAACAACCATGGTTGAGTCTTTATGCACGGTGGGTTTGAAAATAAAACTGTTGATGAAGCGATGACATTTTTGAATGAAATCGCCGAAAAGACCTACCAATGGGAAAATAGTAGGGAGCCCAAGAAAACTATTCTCTTAGGTAGAGGAACTGTTAATAGGGTAGAAGGATCATATGAGTCAAATTCCAAAATAGCAGCTATAGCAAAAAGGTTAGAAGTTTTAGAATTGAGTCATACTAGTGGTAGAGTAGAGCCTTTTTGGGAAGGACAGAATACTAAAGAGCAATCCCATGCTCTTTATAATAACACTAGATTTGAGAACCATCAGAAGTTTGACCCATATTTAGAAACCTACAACCCTGGTTGGAGAAACCATCCAAACCTTTCTTGGTCCAAGGGCCAGAGTCAAGGTCAGTCTAGTAACTCTCAGGTTATTCCCCCAGGTTTTGGCTATGCTAAGAATCCTTCAGGACCAACACAGTTTCAAACCCCTTCAGATAAGAAAATCATGAGTTTATAAGAGTCTCTCACCTTGTTAACTCGGAACACTATAGAACTTCAGCAGACGGTTGCACAAGGTCTAGATGAAAACAAAAAGATGGTACAAGCTAACTCTCGGGATATTTCCGAGTTAAAAATCCAAGTTAGTCAGATAAATGAGTCTTTGAGAGAAAAAGGCAAGTTCCCTAGTCAACCACAACCCAATCCTAGAGGAGTCCATCAAATATCTTTAGCTGGTGAGAAATCATCAAACCATGTGAACTCTATAACAACCCTTAGGAGCGGTAAAACGGTAGAAAATAAGGTAGTCATGCCTAGTGGACATACTGTAGTTCCACCTTCTACTTCACCAGAGGGACCCATAGCTGAGGAAACTGAAACAATTCCCGAGGAGTCCCAAGAAATTCCTGATAGGACTACCTTTGTGCCTAGATCCCCATATCCAAAGTTGTTAGCCCCAACTAAGAAGTAGTCGATTTTCAACGAGATAATGGAAACATTTAAACAGGTGAATATCAACATTCCATTATTATAAGCAATTAGGCAAATGCCTGCTTATGCCAAGTTCCTTAAAGATCTTTGTACACGAAAGCGTAAGCTGAATGTCCATAAGAAAGCCTTTTTAGCTGGTCAACTAAGTTCAATTCTTCTGAACCAAACACCCCCTAAGTATAAGGACCCTGGATGCCCCACCATATCTTGTGCAATTGGTAAGCACATGGTCGATAAGGCATTACTTGACTTAGGAGCTAGTGTTAACTTACTCCCGTATCATGTGTACACCCAGATAGGTCTTGGTAAGTTGAAACCGACCAAAATGACACTTCAATTAGCTGATAGGTCTGTCAAAGTGCCTCGTGGTGTCATAGAAGATGTTATTATTGAGGTTGATAGGTTCATATACCCAGTGGATTTTTTTGTTCTAGATTCCCATCCTGTTCAGGATCCAAGTGCTCAAATCCCGATGATTTTAGGTCGCCCATTCTTAGCCACATCTAATGTTGTCATCAATTGTAGAACCGGACTTATGAACATATCTTTTGGTAACATGACTACTGAGCTAAATGTATTTAATGTTATTAATTCTTCTGAGATGGATGATTTAGAAGTGGTGAACATGATTAGAACTCTAGTTCCTGATCCTTTAGCCTGCACTATGTTTGATAATCCATTATTTGATGAACCTTTTAGTGATTCGGAGGAGGTAACCATGACGAACACCTTAGCTGATGAGCCTGCATTGGAGATTTTCTTTGATAATCCCTTATATGATGATGTTGTTCGTTTAGATGACCAGTCTCCCAAAGAAGATAGTTTTTGTGCTGACTTTATGGACCCTAGAATCCATCCCATAGATTTTGGTCCATTTGAGGATATTGTTCACCCTAAATTTGGGGGTAATGATGACTCTAGTGATCATCATGTATCCCTAATTTAAGTCCCTAACTTGGGACTCGAGCTTTGTGCGTCTAATATACTACTTGAGTTTCTTCAAACTTTGCTACCCGATCCTCCAGATATTGTCCATAAAGAAACCCATACCTTAGAGACATGTCATTCGGTTGAACCTGTTGTCCTAGACACTTATATAGAGCCCAAAGAGACACCCCAAATAAATCTAGTTGCCTTGATAAAATCCCTAGATCAAGCTATGCTCCGTCTGCTCATTTTTCTAATCCAAGATGGTAGTCTTTCATTTGTGTCTGCTCTATTTGGTTCTGAGGACCCACAGCTATTTCGGCTATTGGTATATGACTTTGGAAGGTGGCAATACTTTTGAGGTATTTGATGTCTAGCTAAAGACTTTAAATTTAGCATTTTATGGAAGGAACCCACGCTCATGCATACGGTAATATCATTCCTTATTTCTTTTCCCTCCAGTAGTAATAGTTTCTCCTTGTTCATGTTTTTATTTTTATCTTTAGAACATTGAGGACAATGTTAGATTTAAGTTTGGGCGTAAGGGAGAAACTTCTAGCGTCACTTGGTATCCGGTTATCTAAGTTTACATACTGTTTCTCACTGAAAAGATAGAAATTGGAATGCTAGGGATAACAACCTATTGAGACATTAGACAAAAAGACATTGAGATCCTTGAAATTCAGGAGAGAACTTGTTACTTTTAGAGGGTAACCGTGATGGACCTAACCATCCATGATGGAAAGGCAAGTAGGTCAGGAAATGCCAGAAAGACTAAGCAACCTCACAATGTAGTCTTAGTTACTGGATTACGATTCTCTCTCAGTAAAAACTTATCATCATCAACAAGCGGAGCGACATCAAAATCTATAAAGAAAGTTGAAGACGTTTAAGGTTTAGAAGCAACAATAGAAAATCAGAATTCAAAATCAAGGGTTACAAGAAGTTATAAGAGCAAGAAAAATCAAATGATATAAGTTGTTGAAGTTCATGATACTAAGACATTACAAGTTGCGAAGATCCAAGTGTTAAAGTCCTTCTGTGATGGCCATGTAAATTTTTGTCTTGTTATTACTCTATTTACAAGAGGCGTCAAGGGTGCGGATGACGTGTTGTATTCGATTACGGGTGTTGTGAATCTCTGGCTTGCAGGAAAATTCCCTCCTATTCTCGGTGAATTCGTGGCCAGCGCACCCTTGATGCCTCTACTCAATCCCGGTGGTGGTTTACGACCCATTGCGGTGGGTACCATTTGGCGTAGGTTGTGCTCCAAACTAGCTACCAACTCGGTTGGTAAAGGTTTAAACACTTATCTTGGTAACTTTCAGTTTGGTGTTGGCATTCTCGGTGGAGGAGAAGGCATTTTGCATTCGGCTAATAAATTACTCGAGCTGTGTGGTTCTGATGCCACCAAATCCATGCTGCTTATCGAATTTTCAAACGCCTTCAATCTTGTTGATCGGTCTGCCATTATTAAAGAGGTGCGTACTCGATACCCCAGTATAGCGCATTGGGTGGAATTATGTTACATGAAACCCGCCAGGTTATATTACCGTGAGCATATCCTCTCCTCAACACAAGGGGTGCAACAAGGTGACCCCCTTGGTCCCTTGTTATTTGCCTTAGCTCTACACCCTCTTGTGGAGAAGATTGCATCCAATTGTAGTATATATTTCCATGCTTGGTATCTAGACGATGGCACCATAGTAGGTGAGACATTGGAAGTATCCAAAGCTCTAATAATTCTTCAAGAAGATGGACCAGGCTACGGGTTGCATTTGAACATTTCGAAGACTGAATTGTTTTGGACTTCATATGATCCGAAAAGAAATACTTTCGACGCCTTCCCTGCAGACATAGGTAAGCCTTCAACCGGTGTAAAGTTGCTTGGTGGGCCGATAAGTTTGGACACAGAATTCTGCTGCAACACTGTGATGCATAGAATTGATAAGACTGTTCATCTTATGGACAAAATCCAAGAGTTGCAAGACCCTCAGTGTGAGCTCCTGCTCTTGCGTAGCTGTACCGGGGTGTCAAGGATGTATTTCTCCTTACGCACCACTTGTCCGAAGGCACTTTCACCTGCAGCTAATCGATTCGATGATCTCCTCATGCAGTACCTTCGCCGTCTAGTGGTTGGTGATGGTGCTGGGTTCGGGTTAGTTCAACAGCGGTTGGATACACTCCCCATCAAGGACGGGGGGCTCGGTATACTCACCATGAAAAATACAATGAATTATTTCTACCTAGCCTCTCAGGTGCAGACAAGGCAGGTGTAGCATTCTATTTTGAAGTGCCATGTTTCCAATGTCCCCGGTCCTCATTTTAACAGCTCACTCCAACATTTCAAGCAAGTTTGCGGAATTTACTCCTCGGATTTCAACATTAACGATACCGCCCCCTTTCCATGAAGTCATTGGAGGCTATCTACTTTGGTGCAGTTCGAGACCAGGTACCCTCTAATTTTGCTATGTCCCCCCGTGAGGTTGCTGTTTGGCAGTGTAACAAGTCCGCTCATGCTTTGGACTTCCTCAAAGCGATCCCGATCCCAGGCCTTGGTCAGGCTGTTGGGCCTAGACAGTTTAGCTCCGTGATACAGTACCGCTTGGCAATACCCATTTTTGATGATGGCAGTAAGTGCTCTTGTTGCGGCAAACTTATGGATGTTTTTGATGACCATGCTATCCATTGTGAAAGTGAAGTTGGGCTCTAATTTAGACATGATTTGGTAAAGGACATTTTGGCAGATATGTGTTATCGGGCTGGTGTGGTAGCCAGGAAAGAGGTTTTTTTGGGCGTCATCAATGGCAAAGAGTTTTGACCTGCTGATATTATGGCTTATAATTGGGAAGATGGCAGAGATGTTTGTCTAGATGTCACTGGAGTTTCCCCGTTTACTAGTGCTCGTACTCGCAGATTCATTCCCGGTCACGCCATTTCGTCAGCTGTCACCCGTAAGAACAACAAATATTTGAGTGTTTGTACTTCACTTGGTTACGGTTTTGGGGTGCTAGCCTTTTCCACCTTTGGCGAACTTGGTTTGGATTTTGTAACTTTCTTGAAGCGAATAAGGAATTGCATGGCTCGACATGATGTTAATTTCAAAATGGGAAATTCTCTTTTTCATAGGTTAGGGATCGTTATTCAAAAAGGTGTTGGCGCCCAGCTTGTTGCTAGGTTGCCCACCATCTCTTGTAATGTTGATTTTGATATTGATATATAATAAAATCCTTCGTGGCCCCTTTTCATAATAATAATGAAAAAATAAAAAAAAATGAAAGAAAGAAGTTTAAATTTTGCTCAATAAGGCCATAGGAAAGTAGAAATCTATAAGGAAATTTCAAGTGAGAAATCGAAGAGAAGAATTAATTGTCAAGGTTCTATGAGGTTTAAGAATTTATCATCAACAGTTGAAGACCGAAGAAGACGTTGTTTCTACTGAGCACTATGAGAGAGTCGAAGGGAGATGCATTTGGTTGCTTTGTTAGTCCGCTTTCAATATAGCACAAGATCTTTCTAACACTGGTTCAACTCATCACACGTAATTAGTCCAGCTGAGTAGCAAATGTCCCTCTTATATTTTTCTCTCTCCAAATCTTATCCACCTGTAAAATCAGCGGACGCATCTTACAATGTTTATCTAGATGTGTAGTGGATATCTCTTTATCTAGCAGTGTTGCTGATGTGTCTCCCATTTTCGTCAGTCAGCTTTAGAGCTGGCACCTTTAATTTCCTTGGCATTCTGGTTACTTGGCGATAGGTTGAGAATATTTATGTCCTCGTAGCTCTTTGGATACTTGTGACCAATTAGAAGTCTTGGTTTTGTGGGTACACCTCTAGTAAACCCTCCCGAGACTAACTCGGTTTTATTTTTTTATTAGTTTTGCTCGAGGACTAGCAAATAATAAGTTTGGGGGTATTTGATAGACGCATTTATGTGTCTAATTTGTCCTCAATGTTCCATATTGTTAGTACTCGTTTTCGTCCTTATTATGGTGTTTTGTGTGTTTGTAGGTATTTTTGGAAAATAAAGATTGTTGGAAAATTCGGCTCGAAAAGTTGCTCGGAACACCCCCGGAGGACATTTGCTATTCGAACTCCCACTTTAGATAAGGGGTAACCCAATTGCTAAGGGGCAACCAAGTGTTATTCGCACCCCCGGTTTGGTTAGGAGGACACCACCTTCTTCATTTGAATTTCATTTTTTGCAGGAAATTATTCAACAGAACTTGCAGATTCTTGGTCCGTGATTTGGAGGAGTTCTAGTGCGACTCAATAGCTGAAATCGTTTGGGAAGATTTGATTAAGCTTAACAGGCGTGGTATAATCATTGGTTTGGATTAGAATTGGCTAGAGATTCATATTGAAGAAATCAGGGAGTTACGAGTCTCGTGAACACCCGGCATTGCTGTTTTGGGATTGGACGACTTTCGGGGTGTGTTTACAGTATGGTCAACACAATCTGAGACGTGTACACAACCTGTTAACGCAAGATTCGATCGTGTTGACATCAACAGGCTCGTGAAGAAGAGAAAAGGGAAAGTATTTCACGTATCTGCATGGGAATAATACCGATTGATGGTTGGTAATATTTGAATTAATTACGAAGATTTCTTGAGGCTGTTAAGTATAAAAGAGGTGTTCGGGTCATAGAGTGGGAGAAGGGGGAGTTTGGGTGAAGAACAGAGCATCACAAAATCAAGAAATCGAGTTGCAGGAATTCATTTTCTGCTGCTGCATTTATGAAAACGTGAAGAACAGACTATCCAAGACAGTCGTTCTTTACAACAGAAACAACGACAGTTAGTCGGGCGTCGTAGAGATACAACAACAGTTTTTGTTTATCATTCTCTGTAACAGACAGTTTGCAACATAAATAAGTGTTACAAACCCGTTTTTTTAATAGTTTTTCTCCTTTTCATCTTTGTAAACAATTTTTGAGCATGAATCAATATTTTGAGCAAGTTTACACTATGATGAGCTAAAACCCAACACTGGGACGACGGAGGAATCCAATTCTCAACACTATGGCGGAGGAAGCCAATTCTCAACACTATGGTAATTTTATTAAATTCTTTTCACGACTTTTGCATTAATATAATTTGATTTATGATTTTAAATTAATTAGTTGTGATTTAGTTTGATGGGTTATGCTTAGCTTAGGTGTTTTGATAACCCATGCTTACCATTTACAATTAATGTTTTATAAAATCTATCTTGGCAAAGATTTAGAGTCAATAGTTATTATTTTCGGAGCTATAATTGTCAAAGAATTAATAATTGAATCATAAGAACAAGTTTGGTGGAATCCTGAGTCATAGTAACTCTCAATCTTGTTACCTTCATTTGAATATTTTTGCTAGTTTTAATATTTTCCTTTATAAAGTCTAAAAAAATCTTCTTCCTTCACAAGTCCCACGAACCTTTTACTACTACAACATCATTGATAAATACCATCATCTTGCCATCAAGATTACACTATCGCCATGATATATATACACTCATTACTCGATCTTTAGTAGAGTATCTCATTCTAAGTGATTCTAATCTAGGTAAACTAATTAGATTCCACTTTATCTCCAGCACATTCTAACATTTGTGATTATTTGAACTGATCCATCAAACAATTCCAGGCGACTTCACCGACTCCATGAACCAGCAATCTAGAGTCATTCCCCATGTAGATAAACCCCCTGTAATCTTCATAATTGTTATATTATGAATGATTGTTGCAAACATGCACAGCGGCACCACAGTCTAATACCCATCCTCCCTGACTTTTAAGATCTGCAGGCGTCAGTAGGACCTCATAATGATCACAATCTTTCGATAGCATCGCTAAGGCTGTAGTATCTTTATGAAAGTTAGCCAAAACTTTCCAAAGGCATTCCTTCTTCCTAAGATAATTTCTAGCACAAGTCCCTGGCTGACCATGCTTATAACAATCATATTTGATAAATGTTCTTTTTCCTTTGTTGCTACCAACTCTCTTCCCATCAGCTACAAACGCATCTTCAGAAACATTACTAACCCTATCTCTCTTTCTCATCATCTCCTCCGCAGCTAAAGCATTGCAAACTTCTAATCTAGTAAACGATGATCGACCCATAAAATTATGAGACAATATTTTGTATGATTTAGGAAGTGTCCAAAGGGATTTGTCTTGATTATTCAAGTTGTCTCCAACAGCTTCGAATTTCGATATTAATGAATCAAAGGCAGAAATATGATCCATCACCTGAGTATTCTCTTCCATCCTCATATCATGTAAAATACCTTTAATATAAATCTTATTAGTCATTTTTTTATCCAGAAACAAACCTTCAAGAGAATCCAACAGCTATTTTGCTGATATAGCATCCTTGATTACAACATGACCTTGCAATTTTCTAACGAGATGAAGCGAATCTCCGATAAACACTTTTTATCCATATGTCTCCATTCATCAGTAACATCTTCTACTATCTCCATCTCATCTGAATCTCTCTTTTTCTATTGCTTCATTGTTGGACCTTTTAGGGCATCGTCCAAATCTAGCACGATAAGATAATCTTTCATATTTATATGCCAAAGACTAAAATCAGAATTCCCATCAAACCTTTCCATGCGATAATACTTCAATTTTCCATACTTTTCCATCGCAGCAACACCTTCTCGACTATCCACGCTCACTGCACCAATTGGAGAATCATAGTTTTCCCTTAACAGAGAAACACTACTACGTGTTGGTCTCGAGTAAGATGTTCTAACGATCAAACACAATATAAAGTACAAAAAAAGAAACAATATGACAAACAAAAGATTTCACTAATTCTTTGAAAAAACTTTTAAAATAGTGTTTACCTCACAAGAACTATCACTCAAAGTTTTCTAACAATAAGAACCCTAGTTGTTCTTTTCTTCTCTCACAAACAGATGTTTGTAGGATTTCTAGGAAGAAGATATCTATAACTCCAACCCTACGGGTCCTTTTGTAGATAACACAAACTTGTCCCCCAAGAAATTCCTAGATAGGTTAGTTTTATACCTAAATTAGATAAACTAATCAACTAGGAAACCACATAACTTGGGAAATACCCCAAGTAAGATTCCAGAACTTAGCGGAACAAAACCTAACAGTAAAATGATACTTCCATATGAGTGATCCTTAACAGTAAAACCAACAGAATCAAATGTAATAGAGCAATTGTTTCCACTTGTGAATTTGTGTAATGACAATAGATTTTGTGATGACTTTGGTACAAGAAGAACATTGTTAGATCAAAGGTGTAAGAAGAAGCAGTTTTAGACACATTACCAACATAAGTAATTGGATACCTTCTCCATTAGCTGCTTGTATCTCATCTTCTCTTTCAAAAGGTATTGCGTGTGATAACTCAGTTTCATCATTAGTGATATGATTATTTACTCCAGAATCAGCATACCAAGGATTTTCACCCATAATGTTAGCAGTAGCAAGCATAGCACTAAGATTTTGTGGAGTATAGTTGTTTTGATATGCAAAGTTTAACCCGTGTCTACACTTTAATGCAAGATGACCATCTCTATTACAGATATGACAAATTTTGTCAGATACTGGCGGAGGATTTGAAGATGAAGCACCAGAAGTAGATCTATCATTGAAATGAGGAACAAAATTTGGTACTGGATGCATTTGAAACTGAGAGAAACCTCTTGGATTATAATACATGGGAGGTCTAGAATATCCTATATCCTCTATAACTACCTCTGAAGAATGAAGAATTTTGCCTAGCATTAGTAGGAAAAGTAGTTTGCTTCAGGGATAATTTTTTTGGTTTAGTTGTAATAAATATTTCTTCACTCATAAGAAGATTGTGCAACTCCTTAGATGTTACTGGGGGATTACGAATTCTAATGGATGTGCAGAAATAACTATAATTTGGTCCTAATCCATTAAGTATAGTGACAACTAATTCATCATCATTAATTCTTGATCCAGCATCAAACATCTCATTAGTTACTTTCTTGATTTCACTGAGAAAGGTGGAAACAATACCTGATCCAAGCTTTGTAAAATGAAGTTTGAGACGTAGTTGAATCAAATATGTAGAGGAACTTCTTGCAAATATGGATTCAATAATGTCCCACAAATCTTGTGAAGAATCGTATCCAGCTACATAAGAAATCACTGCCTCAGAGATTGACATTTGAATCCATAATATGAGAGTAGTGCCATCATCATGCCAAGATGCATAACCAGGATTTACAACGTTATCGATCAAATAAGGAGGACAAGGCAAAGATCCATCAAAAAATCCATGGACCTTGTATCGTCTGAGAAGTGGAAGAAGAAGAGATTTCCAGGTAAGGAAATAATCACCTTTGAGTTTATATGAGAGAATTTGTGAGATTTGATTGAGAGGCACATGAGATATTCTTGATTCGTATGTATTCATAATACGTAAAGAGAATATGGAATCAATGAAATAACAATGAAGGAGTAATGAAAAACAATATGAAGATTCAAGATGAATGAATTAAAAAAATAGATCTGAAAATTTGGAAGCCATCAATGGCAGATGCGGAAGCTTATGTCTTATGATACCATAGTATCATTTGATAAAAGTATAAAAGAGTATTCAATACAATCAACAGAGTCATTGTATTTATAAAACTGAGATTCCTACTTAACATATAAGAAAGAAAAGAATATGTCCGTACAGGACAAGTTGGAAACAACTCACAGGACCAATGAGCACCGCCACTCACATGAGTAAGTCACGCGTACATGAGAGACAATTAGTGTCTGTTGAACACAACGCTATTACATTCTGAGATAATATTAAAACCTACTGTAGATTTTGAATATCTGTATTTTTAAGTTATACATTTTGATAATTCTTAACGATTTTCATCCACTAGTCCAGAAGGGGTTATAAATCACGTTTTTAAATGACAAATTAATCGTGTGATTAGGGTATAACAAACAAATTATGTCATATAATATAAAAATAGTGGGACCCATTATTTAACACAAAAAAACCGTTATTTTCAAATGTGATAAATCTGTAGGTGCGTGATTTTTCAAGAACCATTAAATCACGGATTAAAATTGTTGGATATTGTAAGTTTTAATACGCCCCACTAATATTTTGTTGCGCACCATAAAAATGGCTAACCACCGGCTGAGCAAAGACACTGGCTTACTTGCCATAGTTCTATAGAGCTGTATCGGTTCCGGGTTCCATATTGTAAACCCCAACACCAAAAATGATAAAACTTCAGAGAACCAAAGAAGAAGTTCTTAGTTCATCTCTTCACGCCGCCGTCCGTTTTTCTCCCTCCAGAAACCTAACTACCTGAGGAGACTCTAACTTAGAAGAAGAAGAAGACACGACGATATTAGGTAAGTTTCAATTCATTTGTATCTGGGTTTTTCTCAAGTTTCTCTGTTCCTTAAAAATTTGATTTTAGAGACCAAACTTGTATATGCAAAGATTTTGATTTGATACATTGGTTAAATTAGAAATTGGGAAGGAATAATTTCGATTAGTTTGATTGCATAAAAGTGGTTTCTGATTCACTTTGTCAAACCTTTTTCTCTGTTATTTTGCTAGATAAACTTAAGAGGAGATCGAAGAAGAAGAAGATATCAAATTAAAGTAAATTTCAAATCCCTTTTCATCTTTCATTCTGTTTTTTTGCTTAAGCTTCTGTCTGGTTAATGAAAAGTTGATTTTTGGAGACCAAATTATTATCTATCAGATCCATAGATTTTGGTTAATTTAAAAGCTTTTGTCTAGTTAATTGGTTAATGTAGAAATTGTAAAGGAATGATTTTGTTTAGTTTTATTGCATGAATTGGAAGGGAATGAATTGGGTTTTTAAATCTCTATTGAGAATTGACAATTGCAGAGATTTTGGTTTGATAAAATGGTTTGATTTTTATGGAAGAATTGGGTTTCATGACTGAGTACTCACAGTAGGATGTACTGAATCTTTACTTCTTGCTTGATTTTTAGTGGGATTGTAAAGATCCCCTTTAACCCATTATGTCATTTCGTTAACTCAGCCAATTGCCTTCCCACGAATCCCATCCTACCCATGGTTATCAGAATTTTCACATGATATCACATAAGCAATCAGGGATTCTCAGTGGATATTACTATATTAGGCTTGATGTTTTTGATGTGTTTAGGATTTTGTAAGGCTTTCTACTGAATGATTAAGAACTACCACATGTAGCATAGTTATTTTTTTTGGTTGTTTCCTGGGAAGTTAATGTCATCCTGCAGCAAAGAAAACCTAGCGCCTACAGGGACTAGTCGAGAACAAAACTCCCTGAAGATGCCAATTTGTACTAGATAGTTCATTTTTGAAAATCACATTTATATCCCATTTCTTAGTCAACATCCAATTTCGAAGTCTTAGATTGGCTTCATATGAAGAAAAAAAAAAAGATAAAGGGAACAACAATATGCACCGACTTGAATAGTGGCAAGTGTTTGTTCAGTTGCTTAATAAAGCTGGGCAAATGCTGCTGTTATAGATTTGCTTGAGTTGAAGTTTGATATCTGCTTTTTTTTAATGCAAACTGCACTAGCTAATCCAACTGATAAACGGCAACAAACGGCATCAAAACACTACTTATCCATAGCTTTCCGTCCCTCTCTTCCACTTCACTTGCAGCTTTAACGACTTTACCTTCACCGTCCTCCAATATTTGCAAGAGTTTACCATCAGGGCTGTACTTGACAAGCATTCCGTGAAGTCGGCCTCCAATACTGAGCAGGTATTGGATCTTGTCTGTAATCGGGAGCTTCAACCAAAATTTCCTTAACCCAGGGTAAAGACCACTTATGTAGCTGAAATTCGATCGGCGACAGTGGATAGCCACCCAAAATTCTCCCTTCTCATTAGTTCTGACATTATCTGGAAATCCATGTAAAATGGCAAACACCTCAGAAGCCCCTGCTTTCTCTCCTTTCAACCAGTATCTACTCAACCTCCCGATGGATCCTTCACAGAAGATTAAGAATGACTTGTCATTGCTCATGGTTAATCCATTAGGGAACTGGAGGTTTCTGATAAGGACAGTGGTTTCTTTTGTATTTGGATTGTATTTCAAAAGCCTCCCTGTATTGTCTCCGGACGAAACCAGCTGAATGAAGTTCCTTCTCTGGTATGTAACGCTACTATCCGTAAAATATATGTTTCCTTCGCCATCAATATCCAAGTCATTTGTGAATTTCAATGGTACACCTTCTGCCTCAGTTACAAGTGATGTAGCTAATCCACCTTCTGGACCGACCTTCATCAAGCCGAGATATGCATCACAGATATACATGTCTCCAGTTTCCTTATCAAAGCGAAGCCCCAGTGGTCGTCCACAAATATGCTCATTCTTCACCTGTGCCAACTCTGACGCTTGTGGGTTGCACAGCTCTGATCGGTTTGGAGAAGTATACGCAAAATCAGCCCAAGACTCGCCGTTCCAGAAAACGATTCTCCCATCAGCAAGTCCGGTATATGGACCGCGACCAAGTGGATCAAAAGCAATACTTTCAGGTCCTCGTACCTGATTCAAAAACTTGATTTCTGATTTCTGTAACAAATTCTCGCCATCTTTCTCGGTTGGTAACTCTGACCATGGATACATGTCAACTCTGTGAGCTACAAAATTTGGGAATTCAGCAATTGAACTATGTTTGAAAGGATCAGTTGCACAATAAACAGCTAGTAGCAGAAATAATAACGCAAAGAATTTGGCTAATAATGCCATTGTTGACGAAAGAGGTGAGTACAAAATTAGCGTTTCCGTAAACTGGTTTAAGTTTGTGATTTTATGGTTTGGTTTCGGTTGTTTTGTTTGAAGTTCTGGTGGTTCTCACTTTTTAGTAATCCTTTTATTATTGTTTTAAAGAGTTCAAGCATGATATCAACTGCCCGAGAGTACTCATGGGATTTTCATTTGCGTACATGCGAAATATGCATGAACAAACATATAAACTAGCTTGGCATTTGTTTTGCATGTCAGGTTGACGTAGTCCGTTTCATATATAATCTTAAATCTTTATTCAAAAGGAACTTGGCAAACAAAATGAAATCAACTCTTTCACAATAAAATAAATAAATGGATTTCCATTCACTATAGGCAGGGACGCAGCTAGAAATTTTGGTTAGGGGACAAATTTATATACTAACAGTATGATCTAAATCCGATTAGGCGGCCGAAGGCCGCAACTTTTTTTCCACCTTTAACTATATGTTGGATTGTGAAAACGTTGAAATACTTGTAAATTCTAACATGTTTTCCGTATAGAACACTAAATATGTGAATTTGCAGAAATTCCATGACCTAGCTGATGCTATCGAATGATTTTCCTTTTTTTTTGTTTTGTTTTTGAATTAGGTTATTATTTTCGCATATTTGCCTATGTGATGCTTGAATATGCTAGTGAATACATTGGAGTTTCATTAATTATGAATTACCCATTTAATTTTGTCCTTTCTTTACTGAGAAAAGCTACCGGTAATTAAGAGAAGAATACGATATCATATTTTTTAAACCTATTTTCCGTCATTCCCCCACGAATTAGTTCCTCTGAGTAGTAGAATTATCTAATTACCAAACCTATATAGTTAAAATCACAAAATCCAGTGGGGAATATTGTCCCCACTAACTCCGTGTCTGACTATAGGAAACAACTAAGAGGTTGGAGTAAACTGTAATGCGTAGGAAATAAAAGTTAATGATGATATCAGGCTAACGGTGGACTCTGTCGATTGAATAAAACTTGGAAAAATATTCTGGAAAATTACATGGTGTAAATTCTGAGTAGCTACTTCCACTCGGTTTGTCGAGGGGTGTATCAATTGGTGAACCTGCTTACTTTCACTCGGTTTTTCGAGGGGTGTACCAATTGGTGAACCTGCTCCTCCACCACAAGATTCGTAGGTAGTGGGGGTTTTTAAAATCCAAATAGGACCCCAAAACATCATTCAATGGTTAGAATTTAACTGTCCACAATTGGTAAACTATTTTTGCACACCATTAGTACTTTTCCACTTTCACTTGATTTCCTCTTAGAATTTAATGGTTCACAATTGGTAAATCATTTTTGTACACCATTAGTACTTTTCCACTTTCACTTGATTTCCTCTTAGAAATCCAAGACATGGTGAAACCATTCTTGGCACTGAAACTTTTGCAAACATATTTAAGTTTCTTCTAATAGCATATTGCTAGAAATAACATGTATCTATCGTCATTTATGCGATTGAGAGATGTGGGGTTGTTAATGTGTCAAATAAAAATAAGAAAAGAATAGTTCGTTATTTATTAATTTAGTGACTATTTTCTATTATGTTTTAAAATCCCGTTAAACGGAATCCCACATATAATATGTCCTGGTTCTGGATGTCTTATGTAAATAATTTTTAAATTTTGTTTAAATCGCAATCAATCAAAAAAGTAATTATTGAAATTAAATCATACAATTTATATCGTTCGGAAAAGATTTGAAACAAGAAGGTGATTTTCCCGTCAAAAAGTATTGTAATGGGTTTATCCATGTCAATATTCCAGACCAAACTTTTGTAAGAGAAAGTGGGGAATTTGGGTCGATCATTATTACCTTTTTGTCAGAGATGAATAAACAACCTCATATTTGTTGTTCGATAGTTCGATTGCTAGTCACATTTTGGAATCTCTTTAAAGCAAAGGCTAATAATCTTCATTAGGTAATTCATTTAATCCCATTTCCCTTCATACTTGGCCAAATTCCAACAACGAAAATTGCAAATCTCTCGTGATCAAAGCGGTACCAGCTGCAATATCCTTCGAAATCTGTGGAAAGAGAGGAAGAATCATGCTTTCAACAACAAATCTATGGCTACAAGTAATCTGACTCAAAAGATCAGGTATATAATTTCTTATTAGCTTTACCTTTAACCTGAGTTCCACAATGTATCTTTGAATGAGTTCATGAGAAAGTGAAAATTGACGGTGTTTGAACCCCTTTGAGTTGTTATCATGTTGTTTATATTCTTTCTTTGTTGGCCGGGTTGTTTGGAGTTTTTTCCATGATTATTTGTAAGATATGTTTTTGTTGCTCCTTTGGGTGGTTGTTGTTGGTTTCCTTTTTGGTGGGCGCTTGTTCGTATCGGGGGTTCATGCTTTATGAACCTTTTTTTCTTCCCTTCTAAATTCCCGATTAAAGATAAAGGAAAAAAGAATACTAAAGTTTGTGTATATACTAGTGTAGATGGTGGATTTTCGACAAAGGCTAAAATCGTAAACCCATGATTATACGAACCACTGATCCAGCGATCAGACGTGAGTATTGAGACACGGGTCTCTCATCGAATCCTCTGACTGAGAATACCTTCTCTCAGAGTACATGTAGATATGTAGTCTCACGGCCAGAAAACAACATATCTCATGAATACTGAACACTTCAGTAGTTACCTTGACTATATAAAGGATATGAAGCTCCAGCAAGCTCATATCGGAATAATTAATGCTCCTAGATAGCTTGCACTGCTAGTATAGAGCCATAAGTTAATTATTACTAAATTCTTGGATTCATCCACAGAATTTCCGAAAATATTCAAATATTTTCGCAGATATTTCATTACTGCAAACCATGGTTCTTCCCAGCAGAAATCCATGGGTTAGTAATAAATATTCAACGCACGGGTATCGGAGCTACCTCTGAGTAATCCCTATCTCAAAAGGTGCAAGTGTATTCAACGATGATGCATTAACAATCACTGCACGAACGAGTATTTCAAAATACGACGAAACGATGAACCTATGCAAAATAGGTAGAAAATAATAAATAATCAAAATATTGACCAAGGCGCTGGGAGCTGAGCCCACTGACTGGCCGACAGTTCCATGGCCAATCCCACGCCAGTTTTATATTTTATTACAATTTTATTATTTTCCTTGATCTGATGAAAATCCTTTCATTTGAACAAATATCCTTCGTTTTGAGGAAACTCCTCAATTCCGTGGTGCTTCCTTCGCACGGAGGAAATAATATAAAATTAGGGAAAACATTGTGGGGCCGTGATCATTAGCCAACCTGCCATGCCTTGATCCATCCCTAGTTTCATGAAAATGCCTTCATCTCATGGTATTTTTCAAAAAATACATGAAAAATAATATAAAATTAGGAAAACCCGTGGGACCGGCCCCCAGCCGGCCGGCCATGCCCCAGGCGGTCCACACGTCCCTTTATTTTATTATTATTATTTTAGGATTTCCTTCATCCCATGAAACTCCTTGATTTCATGATATTTCTCTCAAATTAGGAAAACTCCTTCAAATCATGGAAAAATATATAAAATACATAAAAATTACGGAAACTCGTGGGATCGGGCCCAAGCCGGCCGGCCATGCCCTAGCGGGTCCCACACGCCCATTTTTTTATTATTTTAATATTTTTTGCGTCCTTGATCCAATGGAAACTCCTTCACTTCAAGGAAAACTCCTTAATTTCAACAAATTCCTTTATTTCATGATATTTTCATAAATTCATAGAAAATAAGGAAAAATAAGGAAAAAAGCACCACGAGACCGTGGTCACTGGCCACACTTCATCAGTCCTTTACTTCATAATTATTTTCCTTCATGTCATGAAGTTTTCCTAGTTTCAGCAAAGCCCTAATTTTCTCATATTTTCTCAAATGGTCGCTCAAACGCGCACCAGAAAATATCAAAATTCTCAGGACTGAGACAAGGACGTCTCAACGATGAAAACATGTTACCTTGACCGACCATGGTTGGCGTTTTGGATCGCAATGAGCCGGTCCCACGTATTTTCATGATTTGACCTAATTTGCGGAATTGCACGTATTGGGCCAAAAAACTCTTCGAATAATTTCAGAATTTGACGGAGTGATCGTCATTCGATCCCGTGACCACCTAGGTCCGGTTTCATGACCCCTTGGTCGGTCCCTTACCTCTTCATAATTAATTAGGTTTCATCACCTAAGGCTCAGATGAGCATTTTTCGAATAAATGATTAAACCAACATTTGATCATTCTTTCATCAACAATTCACCAACTCTTCAAGAGACCTTGGTATTTGCTCACACGAGCATATGGGAGTTTCATGGTCGACCCACGGTCCCATGAAGCCTGTTCTCCTTCATTCCGTGGTTAATGTTCAAATAAACCATCAATTGGTCATCAATTGATCAAATTAGGGTTTCCGAGTCCAAGGATCATAATTCCAGATTCGAACACTAATAAATTTACGACGATATCATGATCAGTATTCTTATTAATTATGCTCGGTTCAACTACCAGTATTTTAATTAATATTTTATTTTGGTCACGCTGCCAATAATTCATCAGACGAGCGACACTTGCTCAGACGAGCAATATTTGCTCAAACCAAGGAATATTAATTCAACTATTAATATTCAACAATTCATCTAATGATCAACACTTGCTCACCTCAACGTGAGAGTCACATCATTGTCTCAGCAGACACGTTCAATTCATGATTTTAGAATATTTTACAAAATCATGTTCAACTTAATACATGGACTCATCGTCCCATTAAATCACGAAGTCATCAATTGACTAATTAACCACGAGATGGCAATCGTGTCATTTGGGGGGATATCAACTAGGGTTTTGGTCTGGTGGTCTACGTCACATGTGTTCTAACGCACGATGGAATGTGAGCAAGTCGTGCAATCAGTTGAAGGAGTTAACAAAGTAGTGAATGCAAAATCAACCAAGTCTCCGCACGATGAGCAACTGGTTTCAAACACGATTTCCACTTCCCCACTCTTTGATTCCATAAACTGTCACACTTCATGGGATCATGGTGTCTACAATTCCAGCAATATAAATAAGTCTCTGAATCATGATTGAAATAACTAGGTTAAGAACAACAATGATCTCACGTCTCACAGACAACACGAGATAAAATAACTCATCAATTGAGCAATTACTCTCAACTCAGCAATTTCAGTCATTTAGAACTTATCATATTCATAATTCACAACATACCTTGTAGGATCAGGATATCGCAAGAAGACACATTTGCGAAGTTTTATCAACAACACTTTGCGAGCGTCGCGGAATGATTTGAAGAATGACGTGACAGATGACGATGGCAAAAACATGAGAAAAGTGTGATGACTCTGTGATGATTAGAGTATTTGTGAACACTAACAATAGAACACTTGCGAGAATATCGCAAGTCAGGTCCTAAAATAAAGGACAGATTAGTTGTCTTCCACTATGTAATTCCCTATATAAAGAGTTGAATAGGCGTAAGGAGAGAGAGAGATCTTTTTTGAGTATTGAGCAAGTCATTAGGAGAGAGAAAGTCCAGAGAGGTTGTTAATTCTTTAGCTTCATTTCCTTTTCATCTTGTAAAATTTGTAAGATTAATCAATAAAAAATATGATTGTTGATCTAAAATTGATTTGATTGTATGAATTCTTGTGAGGGGTGTAGTCTGGGATTTTCTGCTACTACACACCTACAATCTTTGATTACCATTGATTCCACACATTTCTTAGCTTCCATCCTACATATCGACCCATCCTCTCTTGTGACCAAATTTACTCTGGAACGGTCATTGTCTTGGTTTAGGCCGGAGTACTTGATCTCTCGAATTCAAAGCACCATCTTTGCAGCGGTGCATCTGTGTGAGGTTGAACATTTCACTCGGTTCAAGGAGTCCCCTCCGTACGGTCGTCTCCTCAATTCTTTAAAAACCATCAAATCGTTTTGCCCCATCTACAGATTGGCGACCACTGTGGGAGATCATTCTCTCGGTTACAATCTTAATTCTCACAAAGATGGTCGGTCTTATGTCTGCCAATCCGGGTTCAAAACCCGATCCTAATATCGCAAGCTCTAGTGGTACCGCTAACGCAACTCCTCCAAGAACTGATGCTCCAGTGATCACCCCTGCAAGTGACGGCACTGGCATCATCAACAATCCACTCTTCGGTTGATCTCCTGAAGAAACCAGAGGAAATCAGCCTACCATAGTTTATCTCATGAAGGTTCAGACTGACGTAGCTGCAGCACATAAAGATTTATATGCTTATCTCAAAACTCTCACAGACAAGCTTGGGTCTGATCGAACTTAGCCTCAACGCGAGAAAGGAAAATCTAAAGAAACATCTTCAACTGCTGATCCTGAAATCTCTCAAATTCATGTTGTATATGATGAAGGATTCTGCAAAGCTGCATATGACTCTCCAGCAATGGAACCCGCAAGTTTCATCACTCGTGAAGACCTGGAGCACTTTTTGAGGATCGAGGAAAAGACAAGGCATCATATGTCCATCTTCACCAACCTTCATATCCTGCTTCCATAAATAAGATTCCTCTTCCAAAGGTTATACCGCTCTAACATTCATTCTTTATGATGGAACATGCAATACTCAAAAACATATTTCTCGGTTTCTAGAATTATTGGGCGAACATGAGAACAACATGTCATCCGTCTGAAGGAATTTTCAAAGTTTCTGACAGGCAGAGCATACACATGGTACCACAACATCGCACCGGGAAGTATCACCGATTGGAGAGAGATGATTAATGATTTCTACAGAAATACTTCTTCGTGTAAGAGCAAATCACTCTCTCTGATCTAGGAAGGATGTTTCAAAGGAGCAGCGAATATCTTGATAATTATGTGAAATGGTTCACAGTTGAAGCCTTGGACTGCCATGACCCATACATCACATAGCAGCAACTTGTAGACTTGTGCATCAACAGAATGATCCCAGTCTACAAAGCCTCGTTGTAAAACCTCCGGTTCCACACTTTCTCAGAACTTCATGAAGCATCCAAATAATCAGCGACTACTATACCTTCTTTACTGAGAAAAGTCTATAAGGTCGATGAACCTCGGAGAAGCCGACGCCTGATCAACAAATAGTACAATGTCCAACCTTCCGTGAACGTTGTTGCTCATGGAGGAAAAAATAAAGCTTCTTCTCAAACATGCGACATCCAACATTTCATCCTACAAAAGCATCACGGAAGGATAACTAATCTTGCACAAACCTCGACTCGGCATCGAACAGGAAATATCGGACAGACTTAAACTTCTCTCGTCTCATGAAGGAGTGATCGAGTTACTGGAAGTTTGGGTTCAAGATGGTGCGATCAAATTGTCTTTCATCAGGAGAGCCAATAGAAGAAGAAATGGAGAATCCTAAGAGTACACAAGAATCAGTCAGAACCTTGTGCTCTCTGAATTCAAAGAAGCATTTCAATCGTTGCTCGAGCAAATCTGTAGAATTTCTCTATCTGCCAAAGGCACAAAGGAGAGACATGTTCACATCACTGAACTACATCGTGTCAAGAAATCCATTCCGGGAATACTTCTTGAGCCTGCAGCCACAGACCAAGATATGTACAACTGGGGACTTCCTACCACAGTCAATCTCAGAAGAAAAGAATTTGGAAGAACGTTGATCGATGCTGGAACCGCCATCAACATCATTCCACTGAAAATCCTCAGATCCGAAAGTATCACTCGACAAGAAGCTACTCATGCTCCCATCTCAATCAGAGACCTTGAAGGGGGGGACTCAGAAATACTCATGGCTACATCACTCTCAAAGTGAAATAAGTCCAACCTGGACAGAAACCAAGTTTCGCATAATCAAGAAGATCAGGATATGATATGTCCTTTAGACGAGCGTGGATCCACGCTGAAAAGATGGATACTTACAAAGCACCTTTGGTTATACATCTCTCTAACAAAGAAAGTTATGATCCAGAAGGTTTGACGGACATTTCATCATCAGAGTTCTTTTAGGAATTTCAAACTTTGATGAGGTTGAAGAACAAACCTGCAAAAAGATGCATATACATTCATCAAGAGGTTCCGCATTCAGGCAAGTCTCATTCCATGTCTATGCCATTTATTTCCTAAAATGCTATCCTAGCATGGGGACTTAATTATGCTAGCAACTCTACAAGATGTTATGAATGGTAGCTTCACCGCATTAGTATTTTACCAAGTGGTTGGATCTGACATTTCTCCGATCAAGCTCTGAAACATTTATTACTGAGATGATGTCCAAACATGGCGAAAAATACTTTGGGAGTTTCTCCTGCAAGTCCATGTGTTCCACAAAATCAGAAGGCTCTGATTTCTGCACAAGTGTCGAATCCCACTACCACAACGAAAGGGATGCTGAATCAACAGAAGAAACTCTAGGGCCGAGATAACCAAACCCCTGAGGCATTTGATGCTTAAGGAGTATACGCTTCAACGCTCAAGCATATGAGAATCCATCAAATTGTACTCCCAATCAAAGAGTACAGCTTTAACACAAATATCTAGATGATGACATATTGATTCAACACCAGTACAATTAAAGTGTTACTAAACTATAATCTATAAGTATTCATTATCCCATGATAAGACTTATGAAGCAGATGCAACATCATTCGTACATGGATGGCACTAACTCCTCCAACATACACTGGCAACCTGAGGTGATTCCATGAAACTTCATCAACGGAATTTCTCTACATCACAAGCCCCTGCATTATTGAGGAACTTTCTCTCTTCACCAATCACATCCAGTACGAAAATTGATGATGCTATCTACCGCAACAATGACGACTCACTGACAAAGCCAGTTCGTGGTAAATTTATGCTTTCAGGAGCATTCAGGTTGAACTCTCAGTACACCTTCATCTTACAGACGCTCAACTCATCAACTAGTTTGTGAATGTAAAAGGCTCACTGGAAGAAGGAGCAAAGATTATATCTATAATCATGGTTCTATCCTTTTCGATCTTTGGAGCAACTTCAACCGTGGTATCAACATTAACAATAATCTCTATGGGAACACCATCCATGATCTCAGCATCGACAAGGATCTATGGAGCGTAATCATTCATGGTCTCAGCACCAACAACAGTCTCAGGAGCAACATCCGCAGGGCTTCATCAACTAATCATTCTCTGAAGTGTTACACATGAAGCGGACTTCTCTAACAACCAATGATTCATATCAAGATGTGTAGACCAGAAAACATGCTCACATGAAAGTTTTCCCAAAGATTGCACGACCGGGGGACATAATCCAAAGTCTTCTACAAGATGTTCTCATCACCTCTACAAATGAGATACAACACACTTCAAGTCATGGGATTGCAAAACCGTACCAATGGGTGAGGAATGGGACAATTATTCCTCAACAAAAGATGTTCGTCTATGTTTCTTCTACAACATACCAAAAGGGCGCATTAATCAGACATACGAGCTGAAAGATATGGCCTTTACCGTCAGGTCTACGAAACCTGAAAACTTTGTACGGGATTACAAATTGCAAATGTGCACGCTTCGTTGCGGACTTATACAACTCCAAATTGAGTGATTCTTATATCATGTAATAACTCAGTCTCTTAGCTTCAAAATTTTGGGTCAAGTATCGAATTCCGACGTCGTGTGAGGTTCCTACAACTTCCAGAGCATACTACATGCAAGCAGCAATTCGTGGACGGGATTCATAACCTCTACAGTCGACCGATGTCCACCAGGTATTTTCGCTAAGTCCTTCATCAAGGTACCTCCAACTTTACATCAATTTTCCACCCGGGTCTTCTATCTAAGTCTTGCCAAAAGAAGAGAAAACGAAAAGGAGAGCCTTAACAAAATACTGGGGACTGACGGTCCACTGATCATGACGATCAGTTTCATAGTCCAAGACTCGTGGCACCAGACTCTCATGTGTTAATTATTCATCATAAAAGTAATGCTACCACCGGGACATGAGACTATGGTCATTACATCATCCCATCTCGAGAGCAGCCTCAGCTATGGTCCCGTGACCAGGGTTCCAGAAGTGATGTTTCTACTACTGACAGAAGATGGCACTGCAAGCACCACCATGCTCATGTATCAATCCATGGTTCCTGATCTCAAATGAATCAATGATATTAAAATCCTTCACCAACCATTCAAGATACAAGCAAATGGTCTTAAGACACAACAGGAGTGTTTTACAACAAGCTTATCTGAGATGATTTTACAATGTCCCGCACAAAGAAGCAAGCTGAGAGAAATTGGTGAAGAATATAGGGAGGGGTCATATACCATTCTCTTCATATAGATGTATTCTACAACATATCCAAAATTCACAGAAATTGGAGAAATGAGCAAAGAGTTGTGGCCAAAACATTTTACCACATGCCAGCTGAAAATTTTGTGAAGGTCTCCTGGAAGTTTACTGTTTCATCGATTTCGACCTCTAAAAGTTCTCAAAACTTAAAAGTATTCTTTAATAAAGATTGAAAATTTCCTGGGAATAAGGATACATAAGCAGACCGCGAAAATCCGACTTAGGACGAAGATTCTACAACGTTTCTATTAAAGGTTGAAGTCTGAAATTTTCTGGTGAAGTATTTCGACGAAATTACTTGCGTACTCACATGGATTTTCATTCATTCATTCACAAATCAGCAATTTCATATTTCTATGAAGATATTACAGGATATATACTTACTAAGGGAGTCTCTAAATCATTTGAAAGCTCGACAATGCCGGAATATCCATTGATAACGCCGCTATCTCCATTTGGTTCGGGATGTCTGGAATTCTCCATATTCCCATGCCCCAAAGAAGAGTGTGCTTCATCAACATGCTGCTTATCTATAATGATTTCTTCTTGGACTCATCAACAATAATAATTATTATTTCATTCAAGGAGATGCCACGATCGCCTGCCCGAAAGAGATGCTTACATCGACTTCTTCATCAGTGCTGGATTGTTTGACCGAGAACAAGTTGAAGGACGTCAATCGATGGAGAAAAAGTCTAAAAGAAGTAACAAACCTTGGTATCGTGATCCTAATTGCACGGTTAAGGGAAATTCATGACACAAGGAGCGCTAACAACTCACCAAAGAAACGACTGGGGACTACACGTCATTTGCTTACATCATGTAGTCCTTGGGTTCTCCACTCTCGTAGACTTTCTTCCATTTCTGTGGGATCTACATTTATCCAGGATTTCACTATACGATCATCATGTGGTAAAGCTAATAAGCAGAAGTACAACTCAATATGAAGGATCTCTCACCATCACTTAGAGGTCCCAGGAGTACCATTTCTTAAAGTTTCATCCGTAAAGATGTCATCTCTGGAAACACCGTCTTTGGAAGTATCATCCTTGGAGTCAGTCATTCCTGCAAAGTGGCTATTTTAGCACATCATTCATACAAAGCGCAGGATTCGACAAAACAATGAATCATGAAATTAGGATGCTCACATCAGCGTCTACAAAACAGTAACTCTCAACTCTTACCTATTTACGATTTCACGAACTTAGTGATAATAACGTAAAATTTCGAAAATCTTGCTCGCTCTTTCAAACCTACACAGACGAGCAACCTCATTACTTAAAAGTCTGACACCTGACTTTTCACGAAATTATGAATAATTCACATAACCCTTCATGTGAACATTCACTGATTTTCTACCGTGTGTGCATACACTATGAAATCACGAAATTCATGAAAACATCATTGTTTGCTTTAAACAATTGTTTAAAATCAAAACTTGATTTTGCAAAATCTTTCATAAAATCATGAACAACCCATGTAACTCTTTACTATGTGAACGGTTTTTCAAAAATTGGACAGACGTCCATCTTACAATTGTGAAAACTCACATACATACATTATTTCACCATGTATAATTGTCTACTTTCAACAGTTGTTCAAAATCAAAACATTGATTTTATAAAATACATATATTTAACGTGAAACTCACGTAAATTTAAAAATATATTTATATATTTTCCTCCCTCGCACGAGCATCTTTCTTTGAAGCGAGAGTATATTTTCAAAATTTTGTGAACGCTCACATATCGAAAATAAAAAAAAATCATGAAAGCTCATAGACAAAAAACATTATTAACAGACGCGTCTTTTCAAAAATATTTTTTTTTCTCTCGTACGAGCATTCACCTTTGGAACGAGAGTTTATTCCATTTTGTAAAATCTCACAAAGATAAAATTTTGGTTTTCGTGAAAGCTCATAGACAATTTTATATCATTAAACTCAGGTCTATTTTGTTTATTCCTTAACTAACGAACAAACAAGCATCTATTCCTAAAATAAGGATTTCTTTTTTGTGCCCGGCCCGCGAATCCTAAAATGACCAAGGTCCCGTCGTCCAAACCAGCGGTTCAATACCAATTTATGCTCACCAAACGACGCTCTATCATGCTACTGAGATCCTCATTCAAGTCATGGTTTGCTCGTACTATCGAAATCCGGTAACGTCTTAACTTATGACAAAGTTCAATTACTTATATTTTTTATGACCGAAAAATCACCATTCAATGATTTTATATCATTAGACTCGGGTCTATTTTGTTTATTCCTTAAACTAACGAACAAACGAGCGTCTATTCCTAAAATAAGGATTTCTTTTTGGGATCGGCCCGCGAATCCTAAAACGACCAAGGTCCCGTCGTCCAAACCACCGGTTCAATACCAATTTATGCTCACCAAATGATGCTCTATCATGCCACTGAGATCCTCATTCAAGTCATGGTTTGCTCGTATTATCGAAATCCGGTAACGTCTTAACTTACGACTAAGTTCAATTACTTATATTGTTTATGTAAATCCAAACATGTTTTCCATATAAAACACTAAATATGTGAATTTGCAGAAATTTCATGACCTAGCTGATGCATTGGACTAATTTTCCTTTTTTTTGTTTTTTTTTTTAATTTGGTAATTATTTTTATATTAGCATATTTGCCTATCTGATGCTTGAATTTGGTAGTGAATTAATACATTGGAACTTCATCAATTATGAATTTCCCAGTTAATTTTCTCCTTTCTTTACTGAGAAAAGCTACCGGTAATTAAGAGAAGAATACGATATTATATTTTTTTTAACCTATTTTCCGTCATTCCCCCACGAATTAGTTCCTATGTGTAGTAGAATTATCTAATTACCAAACCTATATAGTAAAAATCACAAAATCCAGTGGGGACTACTGTCCCCACTAGCTCCGTGCCTGACTATAGGAAAAAAACTAAGGGTTGTAGTAAACTGTAATGCGTAGGAAATTAAAGTTAATGATGATATCAGGCTAACAGTGGACTCTATCGGTTGAATTAAACTTGGAAAAATATTCTGGAAAATTACATGGTGTAAATTCTGAGTAGCTACTTCCACTCGGTTTGTCGAAGGGTGTACCAATTGGTGAACCTGCTTACTTCCACTCGGTTTGTCGAGGGGTGTACCAATTGGTGAACCTTCTCCTCCACCACAAGATTCGTAGGTGGTGGGGGT
This sequence comes from Papaver bracteatum, assembly GCA_023529315.1. NCBI lineage: Eukaryota > Viridiplantae > Streptophyta > Magnoliopsida > Ranunculales > Papaveraceae > Papaver > Papaver bracteatum. The sequence goes on along the minus strand of JAJJWX010003929.1, from coordinate 581,909 downwards.
TTTTAAAATCCAAATAGGACCCCAAAACATCATCCAATGGTTAGAATTTAATGGTCCACAATTGGTAAACTATTGTTGTACACCATTAGTACTTTTCCACTTTCACTTGCTTTCCTCTTAGAATTTAATGGTCCACAATTGGTAAACCATTTTTGTACACCATTAGTAATTTTCCACTTTCACTTGATTTCCTCTTAGAAATCGAAGACATGGTGAAACCATTCTTGGAACTGAAACTTTTGCAAACATATGTAAGTTTCTTCTAATAGCATATTGCTAGAAATAACATGTATCTATCGTCATTTTATGCGATTGAGAGATGTGGGGTTTTTAATGTGTCAAATAAAAATAAGAAAAGAATAGTTCGTCATTTATCTAATTTAGTGACTATTTTTCTATCATGTTTTAAAATCCTGTTAAACGGAATCCCACATATAATATGTCCTGGTTCTGGATGTCTCATGTAAATAATTTTTAAATTTTGTTTAAATTGGAATCAATCAAAAAAAAGTAATTATTGTAATTAAATCATATAATTTATATCGTTTGGAAAAGATTTGAAACAAGAAGGTGATTTTCCCGTCAAAAAGTATTGTAATGGGTTTATTCGTGTCAATATTCCAGACCAAACTTTTGTAAGAGAAAGTGGGGAATTTGGGTCGATCATTGTTACATTTGTGTCAGGGATGAATAAACAACCTCACATTTGTTGTTCGATAGTTCGATTGCTAGTCACATTTTGGAATGTCTTTAAAGCGAAGTCTAATAATCTTCATTAGGTAATTCAGTTAATCCCATTTCCCTTCATACTTGTCCAAATTCCAACAACGAAAATTACAAATCTCTCGTGATCAAAGAGGTACCAGCTACAATATCCTTCGGAATCTGTGGAAAGAGAGGAAGAATCATGCTTGCAACAACAAATCTATGGCTACAAGTAATCTGACTCAAAAGATCATGTATATAATTGCTTATTATCTTTACCTTTAACCTTAGTTCCACAATGTATTGCTTATTATCTTTATCTTTACCTTTAACCTTTCACCTTCCTTCATGAGGAAGTGAAAATTGATGGTGTTTGAACCCCTTTGAGTTGTTATCATGTTGTTTATATTATTTCTTTGTTTTCCGGGTTGTTTGGAGTTTTTTCCATGATTATTTATAAGATATGTTTTTGTTGCTCCTTTGGATGGTTGTTGTTGGTTTCCTTTTTGGTGGGCTCTTGTTCGTATCGGGGGTTCATGCTTTATGAACCTTTTTTTTTCCTTCTAAATTCCAGATTAAAGATAAAGGAAAAAAGAACACTAAAGTTTGTGTATATACTAGTGTAGATGGTGGATTTTCGACAAAGGCTAAAATCGTAAACCCATGATTATACGAACCACTGATTCAGCGATCATACGTGAGTATTGAGACATGGGTCTCTCATCGAATCCTCTGACTGAGAATACCTTCTATCAGAGTTCATGTAGATATGTAGTCTCACCGGCAGCATATCTCATGAATACTGAACACTTCAATAATAATTTCTATATAGTATCACAAGATGGACGGCTCCTAGACAGCTTGCTCTGCTAGTATATAGCCATAAGTTAATTATTCCTAAATTCTTGGATTCATCCACAGAATTTCCGAAAATATTCAAATATTTTCGCAGATATTTCATTACTGCAAACCATGGTTCTTCCCAGCAGAAATCCATGGGTTAGTAATAAATATTCAATGCACATGCATCAGAGCTACCTATGAGTAAGCCCTGTCTCAAAAGGTGCAAGTGTATTCAACTATGATGCATTAACAATCACCGCACGAACGAGTATTTCAAAATACGACGAAACGATGAACCTATGCAAAATAGGGAGAAAATAATAAATAATCAAAATATTGACCAAGGCGCTGGGAGCATGGGCCCACTGACTGGCCGACCGTGCCATAGCCAATCCCACGCCAGTTTTATATTTTATTATGTTTTTATTATTTTCCTTGATCTGATGAAAATCCTTTCATTTGAACAAATATCCTTCGTTTTGAGGAAACTCCTCAATTATGTGGTGCTTCCTTCGCACGGAGGAAATAATATAAAATTAGGGAAAAATTGTGGGGCCGTGATCATTAGCCAACCGGCCATGCCTTGATCCCGGCCGGCCCCATGCCATGTGATTCCTCATTATTTTATTATTATTTCCCTAGTTTCATGAAAATTCCTTCATCTCATGGTATTTTTCAAAAAATACATGAAAAATAATATAAAATTAGGAAAACCCATGGGAACGGGCCCCAGCCATCCGGCCATGCCCCAGGCGGTCCACATGTCCCTTTATTTTTTTATTATTATTTTAGGATTTCCTTCATCCCATGAAACTCCTTGATTTCATGATATTTCTCTCAAATTAGGAAAACTCCTTCAAATCATGGAAAAATATATAAAATACATAAATATTACGGAAACTCGTGGGATCGGGCCCAAGCCGGACGTCCATGCCCTATCCGGTCCCACACGCACATTTTTTTTATTATTTTAATATTATTTGCTTCCTTGATCCAATGGAAACTCCTTCACTTCAAGGAAAACTCCTTAATTTCAACAAATTCCTTTATTTCATGATATTTTCATAAATTCATAAAAAAAATAAGGAATAAAGCACCACGGGACCGTGGTCACTGGCCGGACGACCATGCCTTGGCCTCGGCGGTCCCACACTTCATCAATCCTTTAATACATAATTATTTTCTTTCATGTCATGAAGTTTTCCTAGTTTCAGCAAAACCCTAATTTTGTCATATTCTCTCAAATGGTCGCTCAAACGCGCACCAGAAAATATCAAAATTCTCAGGACAGAGACAAGGACGTCTCAATGATGAAAGCATGTTACCTTGACCGACCAAGGTTGGATTTTTGGATCGCAATGAGCCAGTCCCACGTATTTTCATGATTTGACCTAATTTGCGTAATTGCACATATTGGGTCAAAAAACTCTTCGAATAATTTCAGAATTTGACGGAGTGATCGTCATTCAATCCCATAACCACCCAGGGCCGGTTTCATGACCCCTTGGTCGGTCCCTTACCTCTTCATAATTAATTAGGTTTCATCACCTAAGGCTCAGATGAGCATTTTTCGAATAAATGATTAAACCAGCATTTGATCATTCTTTCATCAAAAAATCACCAACTCTTCAAGAGACCTTGGTATTTGCTCATACGAGCATATGGGAGTTTCATGGTCGACCCACAATCCCATGAAGCATGTTCTCCTTCATTCCGTAGTTAATTTGCAAATAAACCATCAATTGGTCTTCAATTGATCAAATTAGGGTTTCTGAGTCCAAGGATCATAATTCCAGATTCGAACACTAATAACTTTGCGACGATCTCATGATCAGTATTTTTATTAATTATGCTCAGTTCAACTACCAGTATTTTAATTAATATTTTATTTTGGTCACGCTGCCAATAATTCATCAGACGAGTGACACTTGCTCAGACGAGCAATATTTTCTCAAACCAAGGAATATTGATTCAACTATTAATATTCAATAATTCATCTAATGAGAAACACTTGCACACCTCAACATGAGAGTCACATCACTGTCTCAACAGACACGTTCAATTCATGAGTTTCAGAATATTTTACAAAATCATGTTCAACTCAATACATGGACTCATCGTCTCATTAAATCACGAAGTCAGCAATTGAATAATTAACCACGAGACGTCAATCGTGTCATTTTGGGGGATATCAACTAGGGTTTTGGTATGGCGGTCTATGGAACGTGTGTTAAAATTCACGATGGACTGTAAGCAAGTCGTGCAATCAGTTAAAGGAGTTAACAAAGTAGTGGATGGAAAATCAACCAAGTCTTCGCACGATGATCAACTAGTTTCAAACACGATTTCCACTTCCCCACTCTTTGATTCCATAAACAGTCACACTTTATGGGATCATGGTGTCTACAATTCCAACAATATAAATAAGTCTCTGAATCATGATTGAAACAACAAGGTTAAGAACAACAACGATCTCACGTCTCACAGACAACACGAGATCAACAACTCATCAATTGAGAAATTACTCTCAACTGAGCAATTTCAATCATTCAGAACTTATCATATTCATAATTCACAACACACTTACAATATTTGATTACCATTGATTTCACATATTTTTTAGCTTGCCTCCTACAGATCGACCCATCCTCTCTTGTGATCGAATTTACTCTGGAACGGTCATTGTCTTGGTTTAGACCAGAGTACTACTGATTGATCTCTCGAATTCAAAGCACCCCCTTTGCAGCGGTGCATCTGTGTGAGGTTGAACATTTTGCTCGGTTCAAGGAGTCCCCTCCGTATGGTCATCTCCTCAATTCTTTAAAAACCAGCAAATCGTTTTGCCCCATCTACAACTAGTTAGCAATAAAGTTTTTCCTCTCCGCTCCTCTCTTCTCCTAACGGTTATTTTTCTTCAAAATTAATTCAAATCATTCATTCTAATCTCTTAAGATTAATGTATTCAGAGTAATTTCCCCATCTGGGTTCCGCTCCCAAGCCAGATGTGGGTCTATGAGAAGGGATGATATGATGTAAAACATGTTATGTTCTTTGAATTGATCAAACTTTAAGGGGATTTGGGGATTTGAAATCTTGCATTCACTGCATCCATTGCATTTATAAGCATTCATAAGCATCAAGTGCATCATGAACTTTCATAACCATTTTTGTTTTCGATCATTCATGCATATTTTCGAGTGTGTTGGATACTCTATGGATTTGCAAATTGTTTTAATAGATATTCAAAATATCCTTTTCATAAACATGATCATCCATTTTTTTATCTAGACATATTAGAGGCTATTACAAAGATAGCATGCAGAAATCTCGGTTAGTTATCTTGGCACAAAGTTTATTTATCAAAGTATCTGCAAAAAAAATTAGTTGTGTGAGCCTTTTTTTTTTTCTTTCTCCTTTCTATAATTTGGATATAGGGATCAATTCTTAAAACGGGTCTTTAGCAGTTTGAAATCAAGGCATCTCCTTTTTTAAATTCTTGCCTTCTTCATTATCTCTATAGTCCTCTTTCTTTTCAAGGTAATTTCTGAGTACTTTTGGCAAAATTAAGAATTAAAACAATTAAAGGCAATACATCTTCTTTACTGATTTCCTTTCATCTAGGAAAGGAGGAAGAAAAAAGATAATACGATAATACAAACTAGTAAATAGAAATACTTAAATTCTAGAATGAAAATAGTAGATAGATAGACTTATCCTAATATTCCCCTCTGTTTTGTTTGCTTGGTATTTGTCATTTTAATCTTCTTTTTCTGGTTCATCTTCCTCTAGTAATGCTCCGTTGCGGACTTGTTGATAAATAACAGCTTCCTCATGAACATAAGCATAATCCATTCCGGGGGGGGGGGGCATCTTGGCATGAAAAAAAGAGGTTGTCACTTGTATTCCGGTGATCAATCTTGATTGATTCTCTTTGATTTGTTTTTTTCCTAGTCTAGCCTTTTCTTCATCGCTTAAATTGCATACGGCCAGTCTTTGAGCCTGCGCAGGATACAAGAAAGTATCTCTGTGACAAATGTTGCATCTATAATACTGAACTCGATGAAGCTTCCCTTCACGACATCGTATGGCCCTAGTTGAAGAAATTTGAGCATCAATATGAATTCTGAAATGATTACAAGCCATATCTATTCTTTTCTATGAATTTTCTTTCTCTAATCTGTTCATTTTGGCTCTCGCTTTATAAACTACTCTCAACCTTTGATCTGCCTTAGCATTTAATCTTTTTGATTTCTACATGTCTTGATTTAGTGTTTTACGGATGTTTCATCCCCTCGTTTCCGCCGCACTCTCAGAAACTCTTCGATTAGTGGCATTATGGAATAGTGTTTTCATCATAGCATAGACTATCCTGAGACTTTTCCTCTTCATATATCATGAGTAGTATGGCTCTTTCGTGTTATCTCCAAATCTCTTAACATTTTTCAAATTAGTAAAACGAGGAGAAGACTATAAAATTTATTTTCATCTGATTTATAGATCTCTTGGGATAGTGCATTGCTTGAGCCTAGTGCAGTCCCTTTTATATCATGAATGACCTGTTACTAAGACTTCTATGTTGATCTAGCTAATTTTATTGTTTAAGGTGGTAAATAATTCATATTAACTTATCCAAAAATTGTGTTGGTGAGTTTGGATTGGACGAGGTTTTTATTTTAAAATAAAATAAAACAATGATTAAGGTTTATTTTTTCGAGATTCCAAAAAGTCACGGGTCCTTTAAGAAGTTCTATATATAGCTTAAGCTCTCTTACTTTTCTCTCTGGCTGTGATGTTCTTTCTAGCTCTTTTCTCTTAAGCTTTTCTTCTTCTTGCTTGATCAATTTATCTTGATCTCTTTCCTTTAGTGCCTTTATCTCTCATCCATGGGGGGGTATCTATAGCTACAAACATCTGAGTCTCCTTTCTGTGGCTCAACGTTATGCTAATTATACTAATATAGGTATTCTACCAACTCCAACTGAATTTATGAGGGATTATGGTATAAAATAAAATAGTATTCTTGCACGCATATTCTCTACTGAGTTTTACACACCTGGGAATTTAAGGGGCGTGTTAAGCCAGTTCTAGGGTGTATGAATTGGATTTCAAATTTGAGAGGTTGATCCAAAATTATTTATTATCACTTTCCGCTCAGCTGAGGACTTCAAATGGATTGCATTGAATGAGCCTTGGTATCCTTATGGTAACATTCTCTCTGCTACCCCAGCCTTTCCTGGAATGCGTATTTCTACTGATGTTGTAAAATAAATTCCAATTTGGGATATTATTTCTAATGCAAATCATGAACACAGAACTGAAGAAAGAATATGGTTGATAGAAAACATGATAGGAATAGTTAGCAGAGAGTGCAAAGGAAGTGAAACATCGGACTACCTTCCAAGAGTTTTTGTGTGGGTTAATATCGATAAACCTCTAGTAATGAAGTTGTTAGTTAAAGTAGATAGGTACCCAACAACGAAAATAGTTTTCAACTACCTCAATATTCCTTCAAGATTTGCACTCATTGCTTTAGGTTTGGTCACAAGGTAAGTAACTGTGCCATTTTGTAAAAGCGTCATCTGGAAGATATTTATGACATTACAATGGCATCTCTTTCTCCTGGTGATGATATTTTTGGTTGAACAATGTACCTATCCAAATTTGGAACCCTAAAGACAATATGGATGCGCAAGGAAACTCAGAATCATTAGAAAAGTTTTTGGATGTTCCAGGGATAAGTGAAACAATGTATGACTTATTTAGGGAAGAATACAATCATGAAGAGAAGTCTAGTCCCAAACCTACTGGTGAACCTGCTAGATTAATGGAGCATTCCTATGAGTTTTTAGGTCCTATAATCATAGATGAAGAGATGCCATTAGCTTCCAACTCGGTATTGGGTAAAAGAATTTGTCCATATAATCTCCCTGAAAATTATATACCGTTGGCTAGCTAGAGCCCCGATTCGTTTCACTCTGTTAACTCGGAAACTTACCGAGTTTTAGATTTCATAGGACTGATTGAAGAAAGTTCTGAACCGGTTAATGAGTTTCTCCAGGATATAATTAATCCATTCCGATCTAGAACCAATCCAGTGGTTCTGGTGGTTAATAGAATACTTTCTTTCTATTCCTCTTCCCCTTTTGAAGATGCTAGAGACAGTTTGGGGTCTCCTATCTCTTCAGACTCAATTTCATCTACATTCTTTTCAATTATTGCTAGTACTCTGCATTGCATCTATGTATCATTAGAATCTCCTAGAGCTCAACCAAAATCATCATTTAAGATTTCAATCCCTGATTTCCCATTATCTTCTTCTTCGGAAGGGCTTTGCATTCTTGCATCTGAAAATGGCAATTTGCTTCAAATTGACCAATATGGATCAAATTTAAAAGAAACAGATACAAGCGAAAGATCGATATCAACCGGTACCCTACTTTATGGACTCTCCATATGTGCAACAAGACGAAATTCAGGGAGTTTCGAACAGGGCAGAGCAAGACCTATCTTAGCCTCATCCCCGGAAGAAGCCGAATCTTTAGGGATTTTGCAGGCAGCACAGTGGGCAACAGGGGAGAGTCTATCAAATTTCAGTGTGGAGGGAGACTGCAAGAATCTTTTTGACTACTTGAACGGAAGATCAACTCAAATTACTTGGCAAAACCAGACTATTATGGATGAAGTAAAAAGAAAGTTTAATCTCTGTCAGAATTTTTTAGGTTTTTTTTATATTCCAATATCAGCAAACAATGTAGCTAATATTCTATCCAAGGAGGCTAAATCTTTTAGACCTACTGTCAGTTGGAGGAATGTACCTCCATCTTGCATTTTGCATGCTTTAGAAATAGATAAATCTAATGTTCGGGTTGGACTTGATAACCCAATATTAAATGACTCTACTATTCTTGATGTTAGGGTTACTATCTCTAAGTTAGTCTTTTGAATACATTTTAACTTACATATATATATATATATATATACTAGTTAGCAACAATTCTGCCAGGGTATTTGAAGGTGTTGGCTCTCATAATTTGCCTCAGTTTACCCTCTAGTGGCCGAAGAATTTTTAGTGGGCATGCAACCATCATGTAATCTTGGACTTTCTAAACTAATTTTTGAAGACGACACTTTCCAAATGGTGCAAATTCTCTTCCAATTTCCATCATGTAATCTTGGACTTTCTAAACTAATTTTTGAAGACGACACTTTCCAAATGGTGCAAATTCTCTTCCAATTTCCTTGGAGAGTCAAATCAAAAATAGCTGATACTTTTTTTTAGAAGAAGGTTGTATTAAAAGGAAAAAGAGAAATACAAAACTAATCACTCACTCATGAGAGCTTCCCAATTGCTCTAAATGAGACTTGGGGGAACAAATTTAAAGGTACCGGAATCAAAAGACCAAAGAACAACTAGATGTTTAACTAGATCAATGATCTCACTAATATCTTGGGATTCTCTTAAGCTAATCCATGAATACTCATTTGAACACGTCAGAAAAGATGCTAGTGGTGCAAGTCATTTTCCGAAAAAATACACTTCATTCGATCACATTAGTTGGTTTTCTTCTCCTTTGTCAAAGTCTTTCAGTTCTTATCTTAGTGCATAGCTTCTTTTCTTCTTTTTCTTCTTTTCTGTTTCGTTTCTTGTTTTGTGTTTTTGAGAAAAAGATAATAAAATTAGAAGAAAAAAACTACCAACTCCAGTAACTCTTCCACAATTACCGAAATATTACATGTTACTTAAAATCCATCTTCGCCACAAATAGGTCCATGACATTCGGGGTTAAGTATTATATTGTTCACTAGTTTAGAATAAAAGGTATTGACCAACTAGCCACTACTATTTGAGACAATAAGGTGATTTTAAGGTGAGTAAATAAGGTAGTCCCTATTCAGTTATCCGTATATCATTTTTGTTATCGTAATACTTTGAAAATAAATTATGCGCATGTGATGCTTACCGGCAGATGCAAGCGAACGAGAAGGACCCCGGAGAAAGCAGCATTTTCACAATTAAACTACAAATGATATTTCTGTGGCCTCGACATGTGCAGAAGTTAGGGGGTGTAGCTGTAGCATACAATAAATTTGGCAAGTGGGCACGGCGAGAGCTCAGTGATTTCGTGGGACCAAAATTCATAGTCCAAAATTAGAAATATGCACAATATTTAAAGAGTCAAACCGAAACTCAAAGTCAAACATAAAAGTCTGTATTGAATTCTTGCTCCTATGGTATTACTGCAATGTTACTATTTCAAAGAAGAACAGATACAAAATCTACAGACAAAGCAGATGTAAAAAACAAAAAATTAGAAACTATTCAGATAAACCTTCAATTCACGGCCCTCACTGAAACTCGCCATCAAACACCATCTGTACATACCCACAGCAGAATTCCTGAACTTGGACATTAGAGATCAGAGTTCATCATTAACTAGTTCACGGCCCAGAATGAACGCGTGTATTTCTATCCAACTATTAACTGTGTAAAGAGTACCAGATAGACCACCTTCCCAGACAATAGGGTTGCCAGTTTCGAAGCGTTTTTTCTGTTCCTTGACCACACCAGCAAACAGAGGTGTAAATGTAATACCAAAGTGTTTTCCCACCTTCATTAAGCTTTTGTTTGACCCAATCACAATGCCGATATCAGCTGTAAGCAGGCATAGCAAGTCACTAACTGAGTCACCAATGTAAACAGTACGAGCACCGACACCATGTTCACTAGCATGCTCCTGCACCATGTCCTCAAAATATTGAAGTTTAGCTGTAACAGACTGATGCGCCTGACGAGTTACTTCACCCGTAAATATTCCATCTGCATAACTGAACTCATTCCCGTCTACTTTCAACATGTCTAAACCACCTGTAAAAATACATAAATATTTTCGCTTAAAGAGTATTCTAGAAAAACACGTCAGGAATAGAGTTTTAGACTAACTCCTGCATAAACTGAAACTTATTCTCATGACCAAGACCCTTGCGATGTGACAAGTTGGATGATAGCACAAAAACACCTGTATTACCTAGCAATCTGTACATAAATATATAAAAATTCCTACGGTGAGAAATGATTCAGTACCTGAAAGAGCTGACCTAGTCAGATCCCCACTCAAACATGACATTACATTGACAGATACATCCAGGTTGTTCACTTTCACAAAAAAGTCCATGCAACCATTATGAAGTTCCATACATTTGCCAGCTTGCTTTATGTCCTCCAAGCTTATGCCCTTCAGTACACCAGAATCAAATATTCTTGAAAATGCTTGCTCCTCAGGAGATGAGAGCTTCACAAACGCACTGTAGAGCCCTTCATAATCAAAACTAACAGCTGCAAAGAAAAGAAAACACAAGGTTGAGATTGGAGGGTCAGACATCTAAGAAGTAAGCAAACACTTGCTCCCATTCTGTTTACAACAACTTAAAGAGTTCAAAACGTTCTAGATAATTTAAACATGCCAATTCATGATTCAATTGTCTGATCATACCTTTTTCACCGAGCATAATTTTCTCTATGAAATTATCATTCTCCGAAGTATACCGCTGGGAAAGAAGCTCCAAAGTCTTCCTCATATCTATTGAAGTAACCTGAGAATGTCCATCTCTATCCTCACCCAGCAGTTGGCGATCAGGTTTTTGAGCAGTCAATATTTCAATGTTTGCTAATATTTCCAAAGAAGCCACATTGGTACATGTAAAATCAAAATCTGCAAATAGCATCAGACGTTCCTCCTTAGGATCAAGCTTTGTACACATTGGGATGATCAGGGTTTGCTCCGACTGTCGAGAATAAAAGAAGTCCATTTCAAGTCTCATAGCTTGACAATAAAGCCTTTCTACGACTTCAACCTCTTTGTCTGTCAAAGAGTCACATAGCTCATCAAGCACGTCCTCAGAATGCAGATATGGTGTCTGAAGAGAAATGTAAAACAAGTTCATAAGCTCCTTACGCAGAAAATACCAAACATTCTTAATCTCCTGAGAAGTATTTGAAAGGTAAATCAAGGAAAAAGTTCGGTGACTAATGATAAACACACCTCGAAACTTTCATAAAAATATTCCTTGAACCACTTGCTGTATGGGTGAGAATCAACATAAGCACTGACAAGTTTCTGCATCACCTTACTAAGAAAGGCATAGATTCTCAGGCTTGGCGTCATAGCACCAAGAGTATAAGCAGGAATTTTTGACTGGTGTATTGGAATTTCACTAACTTGTACGTTACCGGAAGCAGTTGCTAACAAGAACTCTTTGTATTTCGCTGTTGCAGGGTGAAGAGTAATCTCTTTTGTAGGGATTAAACCCAGTTTCTGCACAAGGAGAATCTCATCATTATATCTGTAAATTCTTTGAACGCACCGAAAATCTTGCTAACTGGTAAATGTAAAATCAGATGCGCAAAGATAATCATTAAACAATATCACAAAAACCGTAAAAGGTACACAACGCAACATTCGATGCAACATTTCCTAATAAACATCTAGCAAAAAATCGTGCAGGAGCTTGGCGGACACTTCTTAATTCTCAAGGACTGATCCATTTCCAGATACTGCTTAATTGCGAAGAATTACATTATCAACTTTAATTAATACAATTCTAATGAATTATATACAGTGCACGCAAATCTTCCATTAGGTGGAAACATTCTATAGGTAAAGGAAAAGCTACATTTGATCAAAACAATTCAAGTTTCTTGTTGTTATTTTCCTTACTAAACTTCTATGTACTCGGTCCAAATATTCTCAAGGCAAAAAAGCGGCGGCACTTGATCCGTATCTAAGATTGTAAATATTTCAAGATCGTTGCTACAAAGAAAGTGGCAGTTCCTAATTGTCTCTGCTCCTATTAGGGAACTAGATATTATGCATCAGGTGTAACACAAAAAATAAAGAAAATACCCACGTGAAACTTCTAAATAAACAGATCTAAACTATACTGATCTGATGCCAATTAAGAAGTGTGGCAACGAAGGTTTCCTTCTAGGATCTAAAGCTGGTTTATCCATTGCATTATAACATTACATCTGACAGAAACAGCCTAAGAATTTCATAAGAAAAGAAGATAGTTCCTAGGCATCTATGATTCTGCTATGAAGCTAAATGTACAATATCATAAGCAACCTTATTCAATTGAAATGACCTAACCAAGTAATCTTGCAAGAAAAAGAAAGATGGAATTCACCAAAAATCTTAACAAATCATTGCAAGAAAATAGAATCCTCATAGTACTCTTACATTTTCAACAAAAGAATTGTGCCTTTCCAATTCTTGCTCCACATTATTACTCCACCCTAAGAATGCAGCTTTATCAGAAACATCTTCACATTGATCTGCTGCTAACTTATACCTGAGTATGTACACCAGAACACATACACACATCAAAATCAACACACAACCGCAAGAAAACCAAAAAAGAAATCAAGAAAAGGTTGAAACTTACACTTCCAAGAAACTGTACAGAAGATGTTCATGATTAGCAACGTATTGATAAAATTCTTTATCATCTAAACTCCCAGCAGCCAAGTGAATAAACAAAGGTGAATACCCAAAGTACAGTGCTTCATTCTTACAGTTTGCCCAACATCGTTCTGAGATAGTAATCTCATCAGATTCTGATGATTCTTCAACTTCTTTTGATGATTCTTCAACTTGTTTTGATGTAGACATGATGTTGATTTCTTCAACCTCTTCTGATGATTCCTGTAATGTGGAGTAGAAATAAGCAGAGAGAATAAGAGAAGAAGAAGATATGGTTTCTTGATCAGCTTCAAGAACTAACAGTTTATAACAAAGAATCCAAGAGAGCAACAAGTATTTATAAGGAAGAAGAGGTTTAACTAACTAACTAACCTGAACAAGCGCCATTTGTACCCCGGCTGCACCAAGATTGTACGCCGAGAGGCTTGCTTAGCCTTAGCCACCCTTGGCCGCATTTCATACATCGGCTGCCGCTGCTGCGTGACTAGCGAACTTAAATTAGAAGACACGATGCGTTTCTAACCCTAGATTGTAAAGAGAAACGGTGCAATTTCTGATAAACATTGTCTAGTAACGATTAGGTGTCGTAACAACACCGATTTGAGAAGATGACGGGAAATTCTTCTAACGGAGAACTGGGTGACATAAAATTCCTTGAAATCCGAATAAATGAAGGAAAAATACATTCTCTGGAAATCGCCTGATAGAGACGAAGGAATAGCAGTAAATGGAGATAAGAACGAGGAAACAAAATTAAGATCGAGGTGTCTTGGGAGTTGGGATAAGAAGTGAACCAAGGAGGCGGCATAGTGACGGGCCTGTGAAGGGGCCAAGTGATGTTGTAGCTAAGGGTGCCCTTTCCGCATCCGTGTGTATCCGATTGCACCCTTAGTTGTAGCCGTCTCTTGACAGATTGAACGGTTCAGCGCTCAAAAAATATTCCCGAGTATCACGTTGAACTATTGAGCGCTGCATGTTTTCATCTTTATCGTTTTTTTTTTTTTTGGTTCAACACTCTAATACTAAACAGACCCACTAGTAGTAAGTAATTAAAAAGGGAGCATTGACAGAACGTAGCTTGAAATGTAGTGGGTCATTGAGGGTAAAGAAAGAAATCACGTGGAAGAACAATGATGGAGATGGCTCCACGTGGAAGAGTGTTAAGTTGTCAACCAACTCAATGGCTAAAGCTATTCTCTCCACTTTGTAAACTATATTGTGAGGCGTTGTTTGGTTCAGCGTCAGGTATTTGCATGTTACCATTCAGTGTTCAGCGTTGTTTTATTCAACGACTATCTACTAGACTAGCAACACCATAAGACTTAGAAGGTTGTCCAGGCTGACGTGAATAGCCAATCTAGCAGTTAGATATCTAGCCCATAAGACTTAGCCTAAGTTCAACTGACTGGTATAAAGCCAAAGGCCAAAACCACATACGTCATCAATAAATATAAGAAAACGGGTGGAAATCCGAGTTGGGAATAAAACTAGGTATAAGTGGCGATTCCGCAGCCTATTTCTTTGCAGGAGTCGGGGAGAAATCTGAGTTGCATACAATAAATTAGTCAAGTGAGTGACTATCATTCAGTATGGCCAATAGTACAGAACTTTCCCATGGTGCAGGCGGACCGAAACAATGACACAGCTTAACTCAGTCTACACTCTACACAGGTGCTGCTAATGCTGATGTTAAGAATATGCCAGAATATTTACCGAGTCAAACTGAAAGAGTCAAAGTCAAAGTCAAAGTCAAAAACAAAAATTTGCATTAAATCTTGCTCCTGTATGGTATTACTGCAATGTTACAATTTCAAAGAAGAACAGAAACCAAAATCTATCTACAACAGATGCAAAAACGAAAAACACGAAACCATTCGGATGAATCTGCATCATCGTTCAGACAGTTTGCTAAATCACGACCAAGAATGAATGCTTCTATTTCAGTCCAACTTGTAACTGTGTAAAGAGTACCAGATAGACCACCTTTCCAGACATTAATAGGGTTGCCAGTTTCGAAGAATTTTTTCTGTTCCTTGACCACACCAGCATAAAGAGGTACAAATGTAATACCAAAGTGATTTCCCACCTTAATTAACCTTTTGTTTGATCCAATCACAATGCCGATATCAGCTGTAAGCAGGCATAGCAAGTCATTAACCGAGTCACCAATGTAAACAGTACGGGCACGGATGCCATGTTCACTTGCATACTCCTGCACCATGTCCTTAAAATATTGAAGTTTAGCTGTAACAGACTGATGTGCCTGACGAGTTACTTCACCCGTAAATATTCCATTTGCATAACTGAACTCATTCCCATCTACTTTCAACATGTCTAAACCACCTGTAAAAATACATAAATATTTTCGCTTAAAGAGTATTCAAGAAAAAACAAGTCAGGAATAGAGTTTTAGACTAACTCCTACATAAACTGAAACCTATTCTCATGACCAAGACCTTGCAAAGTGACAAGTTGGAAGATGGCATAAAAACACCTAGCATATATATAAAAATTCCTACAGTGAGAAATGATTTAGTACCTGAAATAGCTGACCTAGTTAGATCCCCACTCCAACATGACATTACATTGACAGATACATCCAGGTTGTTCACCTTCTCAAAAAAGGCCATGCAACCATCATGAATCATACATTTGCCAGCTTGCTTTATGTCCTCCAAGCTTATGCCCTTCAGTACACCAGAATCAAATATTCTTGAAAATGCTTGCTCCTCAGGAGATGAGAGCTTCACAAACGCACTGTAGAGTCGTCCATAATCAAAACTAACAGCTGCAGAAAAAAGAAAAAGAAAACACAAGATTGAGATTTGACGGTCAGACATCTATAAAGTAAGCAAACACTTGCTCTCTTTCTGTTTACAACAACTTAAGAGTGCAAAACGTTCTAGATAATTTTAACATGTCAATTCATGATTCAATTGTCTGATCATACCTTTTTTACCGCGCATGATTTTTTTTATGAACTCACGATTCTCCGAAGAATACTGCTTGGAAAGAAGCTCCCAAGTCTTCCTAAAATCTATTGATGTCATCTGAGGAAGTTTGTCTCTATCCACACCCTGCAGTTGCTGATCAGGTTTTTGAGCAAATTTTACAATGTTTGCTAATATTTTCAGAGAATCCACACTGGTACATGTAAAGTCAAAATCCACAAATAGCATCAGACGTTCCTCCTTAGGATCAAGCTTTGTATGTATTGGGATGATCAGGGTTTGCTCAGACTGTCGAGAAAAAAAGAAGTCCATTTCAAGTCTCAGAGCATGACGATAAAGCCTTTCTACGACTTCAATCTCTTCCAGGGCCAAAGAGTTGCATAGCTTATCAAGCACTCCCTCAGCATGCAGATATGATGCCTGAAGAGAAATGTAAAAAAGGTTCAGAAGCTTCTTTTATGCAAATAATATCAATGATTCTTAAAGTCTTGAGAAGTGTTTGAAAGGTGAATCAAGGAAAAAGATCAGTGACTAATGATCAACACACCTCGAAACTTTCTTTCATCCACTTGCTGCGTTGGTGAGAACTATCACAAGGACTGACAAGTTCCCGCACCGCCTTACTAAGAGCATAGGTTCTCAGGCTTGGCGTCATAGCACCAAGAGTATAAGCAGGAATTGTTGACTGCTGTATTGGAATATCACTAACTTGTACATTACCGGAAGCAGTTGCTAACAAGAACTCTTTGTATTTCGCTGTTGCAGGGTGAAGAGTGGTCTCTTTTGTAGGGTTAAAACCCAGTTTCTGCACAAGGAGAATCTCTTCATTATATACAACTATAAATTCTTTGAACGCTCCGAAAATCATGCTTACTGGTAAATGTAAAATCAGACGCGCAAAGATAATCATTAAACAATATCACGAAAACCGTAAAAGTACACAAGGCAACATTCAAAACATTTAGATGTAACATTTCCTAATAAACATTTAGCACTCAAATCATGCAGGAGCTTGAGGAACAAACTTGATTGAACATATCGTTTCGAAAGGCGAAAACTTCTAAATTCTCAAGGACAGTGATCCATTTCCAGCTACTGCTTATTCAGTTATTTGTGTAGAATTACAATATCATCTTTAATATACAATTATAATGAATTATATACACTGCAAATATTCCTTTCTATAAACTTTTATGTAAGCAGGTAAAAACACTATAAGATTAAAAAGAAAAAAAGAAAAAAAAACAGCTGCATTTGATCTACATCTACAATTCACGTTTCTTGTTGTTATTCTCAAGGAAAAAAAGTGGCGGCACTTGATCCGCATCTACGATTGACATATCTAATTCTAAGCATCGTTATGCGTCCTTGTCCTAAATAACCCGAAATGTTTCCTGTTGTTAATTTCCTTCATAATTATGCACAAGGTGTAACACAAGAAAAGAAGATGGTTCCTAGGCATCTATGATGTGAAGCTAAATGATACATTATCACAGGCAAACTATTTCAATTAGCCTAACCTAGTAATCTTGCAAGAAAAAGAAAGATGGAATTCACCAAAAATCTTAACAAAATCCTATTGCAAGAAATTAGAATCCTCATAATACTTACTTGTTGAAAAAAAGAATTGTGCCTTTCCAGTTCTTGCTTCACATTATTACTCCACCCTAAGAATGCAGCCTTATCAAAATCATCAACACATTTATCTGCTGCTAACTTGTACCTGAGTATGTACACCAGAACAAACACACACATCAAAATCAATACACAAATGCAAGAAAACCAACAAAAAAAAATCAAGAAAAGGTTGAAACTTACACTTCCAGAAAAGTGTTCAGCAAATGTGCATAACTAGCAACGTATTGATTAAATTCTTTAAAATCTAAACTTCCAGAAGCAATGTGAACAAACAAAGGTGAATATAAGAAGTACAGTGCTTCACTAGTACAGTCTGTCCATAATAGTTCTGAAATACTAATCTTAGATTCTGATGATTCTTCATCTTGTTTTGGTGTCGACATGCTATTGATTTCTTCAACTTCTTTTGATGATTCCTGTAATGTGCAGGGAGAATAAGAGAAGAAGATATGGTTAATGGTTTCTTGATAAGCTTCAAGAACTAACAGAAAGAGTATAACAAAGAATCCAAGAGAGCAACAAGTATTTATAAGAAAGAAGAGGTTTAACTAACTAACCTGAACAAGCGCCATTTGTACCTCGGCTGCACCAAGATTGTCCACCAAGAGGCTTGCTTAGCCTTAGCCATCCTTAGCCGTATTTCATACATTGGCTGCCGCTGCTGCTGCGTGATATGCTCTGGGTCGTAACGAGGTTGAATCATCTCTGCTGGTGTAGGGAGTTTTTCACTCTTCAAATTATAAGTAGCAACACCACCCATGATAATCAAATTGGCAACTAAAAGCTACTACAAGTACTCAAATTAGAAGAAACGATGCATTTGTAACCCTGAAATCACATCCAAAACCTTAATTGTAAAGAGAAACGATGCGATTTCTGATAAGATTAGGTTCCATAGCAACACCGATTTGAGAAGGTGATGGGTAACTGTTTAACAGAGAATTGGGTGACTTAAAATATCATGAGATCAACAATCTCAGGATATCGCTTGATAAAGAGGAATATCAATGAGGTTCGAGTAAATGGATAAGAACAAGGAAATAAATACGGAGACGAGTTTGAAGTGCTTGGCAGGGGTGAGCAAGAAATCCAGCGGATTTCATCCGCAACCGTCCGCAAAATTGCGGGTGAAATCCAATCCGCAAGATTTATGGGCCGGACACGGGTGAGATTCTCAAATCCGCAAGGTTTTGCGGTTTGGTTGCGGTTGATTTTGTAAATCCGCGGATTCATCCGCACAGTAAGATAGTAAGGTGGCCCAAATGGTCTACTTCTTCCTGATCAAACTTGTACATAGGGGTGAGCATTTGGCCCGTAATCCGCGGATTTAACCGGGACCAACCGTTCATTTGCGGATGGGTGTCCAGACCGTTCGTCAATGGATTGGATGCGGATGGAATTTTTGAAATCCAACGGATAACGGATCGGGCCCGGATGCAACCTTGAAAATCGCTGGACATCCATATCCGTTAAATTAAGGGTATTTATGTAGTTCTAGAAAATACTATGGATCATTTAGGAATTTTTAAGATGTTTGCTTGGGGTGTTGTATATGGCATTTTTTTATTTGTATACATATATAGGATATGTAGGTTTTATAAGGAGTCATTTGTGTTAGCTTTATTTTCTTTACTATAAATTTTAACCAAAACAAATCCATTGATTATCGCATCCAATCCGTCCATCCGTGCATCCATTGGATGCAAATCCGCTGGATATGGATTGGATGCGATGCTAAATTTGAAATCCGTAGTGCTATGGATTGGATGCGGATGAGGCGAAAACCGGTCCATACCGGCCCATGCTCACCCCTACAGTTGTACATCCCTAGAAGAACATTGGGCTTCAACAACCAAATGAAAGTGGCCCAAATGGTCTACTTCTTCCTGATGCCCCAAATGGATGATCAGTACTTGACGTCAAGGCTATTAGTGGTGAACTGAAAGTGGCCGTGGAAGTCGAGAAGAAGGAAAATGAAAGTTGGTTTAGTAAAGAAAGTGTTCGTAGTTTTTTTTTGGACTAAATCCGCGGTTAATCCGCATCCGGTCCGTACAGTCTGCTGATCCGCAAAGGTCAATCCGCGGGTGATTGGGCCGGTCACGGTTCAATTTTCCAAATCCGCAATTTTGACGGTTTGGTTGCGGGTAACCCCTAATCCGCAACCGTCCGTCCGTTGCACACCCCTAGTGCTTGGGGAAAAACACAAAATTTGAAGGCTGGGCCCAAGAATTAGATAATAATAGATGTAAAAACCAAGGTTTTAAAAAAATGTCCGTTTTTACCGAAAAAACGACCATTAAAACGGTCACACCCTTATACCGTGGCCGTGAGGGTTCCCGAACCCCGTGCCTTTATTAGGCCGATAAATAGGAAAAAACAGCAGTTTTTTAGTACCGTTTTTCAGTTTTCATACACGTTATAACCGTTTTTCTAAAATTAGTTTGAATGTTTTTTTCTTCTAAATAACATTTTAACGTGCGTTTTTTTGAACTGTTTTCCCGTCATCACGCACGTTATAACCGTGTAAATAACTTTCTTACCATTTCTTTTGGGTTTTTTTTCTCTGGATTGAAAGCTGAAAACTTCGAATTAATTTTTTTTTAAATAATACAAGGAAACCAATTACAGGATTAAAAACTTTAAATTTAAGAAACATAGGATTGTTAAACTAGTAGAGGGACATGCTCTGGATTATTAACGGTCTCCTCTTCAAGCATATTTAACCACTGTTCTTCTTGAGGTAAAACCGGTGTTTCATCTTCCCCCGCTATCCATTCAAGCATATTGTCATCCCTCAGTAGACTATGAACGTCGTGAACATCAATGTTATGTCTCCTTGCTTTACCTTTAATTCTTTGTTGCTCCAACTTCAAATTGTACTGGACATACACCAGATCATTTAATCTCGATGAAAGTAAACGATCGCGTAGTTTGGTATCGATTCTTTCAAACACACTCCAATTCCTCTCGGATCCAGACGATGTATTTGTTTGAATTAATATCTTTACTGCAATCCTTTGGAGGGATGGATACTCAGCACCAAAAGATAATCACCAACTTACATGATCACCATGTTGAGCTGCAATACATGCTGATGGTGATCCAAATTGACGTTGCATCATTCGCATTCTTCCTGCCTACAAAGAAAAGTACAATTGTTACTAGAAAAGTACAATTGTCCCTTAGCAACTGCAAGATTTGTAAGTTTATGTAGATTTAAGTTTGAAAAAATTAGGTATTCCGTAAGTTTCTATGAACTGAACTTAGGAACTATGAACAAAACTTAGGAATTTCGTAGGTTTCTATGTGTACACTAGTTTGCTGTGATACTTAGCATACATTTGTATCGAACACTCAATACTTTTTGTTAAGAATCTTTTTTTCATAATTAATACAATTATGTATGTTCGTTTAATGAATGAATGAAATTGTAGTTTGTATATCTGTGGAAATGATCAATGAATGAGTGAATGATATTTTGGTTGTTATATCTGTGGAAATGATGAATATGGGGAACTGGGCAACTGCAAGGGGGAAATGTGTGTGTGTGTGTGGGGGGGTGGGTGGGGGTGGGGGGGGGGGAATGGATTTTGACAAGGTCAATGAAGACTTGACCTTTATTTTTATGTTGCAAAATATTAGCAACGCCTGTAATCTGTTGCTAAATTGAACCAAAACCAATAAAATTTAGTTCCGGGTAGGGGTATTCCTGTATTTTGAAACAACTTAGCAACGACAGATCTCTGTTGCGAATAAATAGCTTCGCAACGGCACTTGCCGTTGCGAATTGCTGACCGAGAGTCGCAACGGAGCTTATACCGTTGCGAAAAAAATGCAACGCCGTGTTTTGCAACGTCGATCTACCGTTGCAACCCCAGTCAGCAACGTCCAGATTCCGTTGCGAATCCCTAAAAATAGTGTAGTGTATGCTTACCTCGCAACAAGGCACCTGTTCCGAGCTAAGCATGGGACTTAATATTGATGGTGGTTTTTAGCTTAGGGTTAAAATCGTAAAACCCTAAACCCTAGTCAGACAGTGACGTCACAACATTTAAGTAATAATCTTTTACTAGGCGCATTTATTGAAACCTTTAATGTGTCTGTAAAAAAATACCGGGGTATCTTTTTAATACCAATTGGGGTTACGACAAGCCAAACCCTAATTCCCTCGTGTGCCAATGGCAAACCATGCCAGCACACCCACCGCGCCAAGGCATTCCAACCATGCTAGTCGCACCTCTGTGCCAATGGAAAACCATGCCATCCACACCCACCGCGCCAAGGCATGCCAACCATGCTAGACGCACCTTTGTGCCAATGGCAAACCATGCCAGCCACACCCACCGCGCCAAGGCATGCCAGCCATGCTAGACGCACCTCTTTGCTAACGGAAAACCATGACAGCTAGACCCACCGCGCCAAGGCATGCCATCCATGCTAGCCGTACCTCTGTGCCAATGGCAAACCATGCCAGCTACACCAACCGCGCCAAGGCATGCCAACCATGCTAGCCGCACCCCTGTGCCAATGGCAAACCATGCCAGCCACACCTACCGCGCCATGCCAAACGCACCTCACCATGGCCACATGCTAACTTATCCGCGCCACCATATTGTCCTTCCCTACGCGGCTACCAAAACGAAGGCATGCAACAATCAATGGTTTACCTTCAATCCTCCTATGAGCAAATCCTGACCGTCCAAGGTTACCAAACGACCTTTGGCCCAAAAACCTGGCTTGGTCACGAACCTAGATTTGTCACGCCAAACCCTTGGCCCCACATGCCGATCCAAACCGCACCTAGCCAAGCTAGCCACGCCATGTTCCCATGGAAAAACCTTGGCCCCACATGCCTAGCCAAACCCGCGCCTAGCCAAGCTAGCCACGCCATGCGCCCATGGCAAACCCTTGGCCCCACATTCCAAGCCAAACCGCACCTAGCCAAGCTATCCACGACATGCGCCCATGGAATACCCTTGGCCCCACATGCCAAGCCCAAACCGCACCTAGCCAAGATAAACGCGTCATGCCCCCATAAGCAAACCATTGGCCCCACATGCCAAACCATGACATGCCAACGGCATGCCAACCTACCCGCGCCACCATGCTGGCCTTCCCTACGCGGCTACCAAAACGAAGGAGTGCAATAATAAGCGGTTGCCCTTCAACCCCAAGAGAAAATCCTAGCCGTCCAAGGTTACCAGACAACGCGTGGTAACCTTTGGCCCGAAAACCTAAGTTTGGCCATGCTAAGCCATGCCATGCCAACCTAGCCGCGCCACCATGATAGCCTTCCCTACGCGGATACCAAAACGAAGGTGTACAACAATCAACGGTTGCGCTTCAATCCCAGGAGAAAATCCCAGGCATCCAAGCTTACCAGACAACGCATGGTAACCTTTGGCTCGAAAACCTAAGTTTGGCCATGCCAAACCATTCCATTCCAACGACATTCCTACCTAGCCACACCACCATGCCATGCCAATGGCATGGCATCTTAGCAGTGCCACCATACCGTCCTTCCGTACACGACCACCAACGAACGAAAGCGTGCGATGATCAACGGCTACCTTTCCTTTTAAGATGCAAGATATCGACCGTCGAAGATCACCAAGCTACCAAGTCTCCCAAGATCAAATTGACAGGAAACAATGACATGCCACATGTTTTCCACAAAAACATTCGAGACATCAAACACATATCACAAACTTGGGGATCCTCTTTGTGTATTGGTTTGGCGGTTTACAACGTGCGGCGTACACTACGCCCGTCATAAGGAAGTGTCATAAGGGTGAGGCGGTTAGTAAATATAGGGAGTTAATGGTGAAACGCTCGACATCAATTCCATGCGTTAACGGCTTTATGGAACATCAACTCCATACGTTAACGGTTTTATGGAATATCAATTACATGCATACGGTTATCACCTCCTCCCATTTACTTACCCATTTATCCACCCCTTAATGAGACCAGAGTACATTTCACTTCGACTTGTATAAATAGGTCTTACCTATTTCCACAGAACAACAAGTTCATTCGAGAATATACAACACTCAGAAAATACTTGCTAGCTTACCATTTGTTAGCCTTCCCACTTCTCTGATACAAGTCATAGTAACACAACTACTCTTCCGGAAACCAACTATTCTAGTCTCATCACTTTCCTTGCTTCCCTCCCCAAAACCAACCCATTCTCCTCCACTTTGTGACCGAAGCAAGTCCGGAATGGCCATTTCTTGGTTTAGGTTGGTTTTGTACAGATTGATCTCTCGAATTTAAAGTACTCCCTTGCAGTACATTGTTTAGGGTTTAAATTATTTCTCACCCGCACACCTGAAATTACCAAAATCAGCAGAAACCATTTTCACCTACAAACAGTTAGGTATGACAATCCCACATAGGTATTATTTTGACATCCCCTTCTTTTAAGATGGCTACAAACTATGTTCATGTCTATATGGAATTCAAATGACACATGGTTTTACAGGTAAAAACCAATTGGCACCATATGTATATCTTGTAACAAGTACCAGTAAAGATCTACATTTACTTGCTTGTTATCCGCTTTATGTTATAAAATCGTCACTTAAATACGCATATTACCATCTCGTATCACATACCATTATATACTACTACCGCATATATATAACCACCGTGAAGAGAGTTAGCAAGTGGTCGAGTAACACCATATAGGGTGTTATCAACAACGTTTCCACATTATAATTTACTCCAACCTCCCAATCATTTCCAAATAATGAATTAAATTTTATTTATTTATTTTATACTGGTGAAAGAGTTGATTTCAATTGGTTTCTAAGAACTATATTTTGCTTCCCTAGATCTCTTTGGATAAAGATCAAAGTATATATATATATGAACCGAGCTATACCAACCTGACATGAAAAATAAACGTCAAGCTACTTTATGTGTTTGCTCATGCATCTTTCGCATATTCATGCGAACGAAATTTTTGTGAGTACTCGTGTAGTTGATATTTTGATTAACATACTTAAGATCTTAAAAGCATGACAAAAAGGAGGACTGAAAACGATAACCACTATAACTTCAAAACTCTGAAAAGTAACAACATCGCTCAAAAGTTTTATTTACCCATTTCAACTAAGTAACTGAACAAACACGTACTACATATATAATGCAACTCCGTACATATTTCTCCAAAGGGTGGAGCCAAATGGGTCAACTTCTCTCATCTTCCAATTAATTCTTTTTACGTTTAAATTTATCTTGTAAAAAAAAGGTTTAAATTTATAATTTTATCCCTTAATTAAAATCCTCACACATCCTTAACAAGGTTATATAAGATCAGAGTTTATATGGATACAAATAGTTTATATATAGTTTTGCCTAAATTTAATGGATTATTAAGTTTCTAAAAAGTATCATAGATACTTATAGATATATAGTTTTGGATTATCGTAGATTGTATTTGGATTAATTTAGATTCATATAGATAAAAATTGATTTTGAAACACCAAATAATTTTTCAAAAGATTTTCACAAAAGTTTTCATTACAGGGCAAATGTCAAAGTTTGAATAGGTAATTTAATAAGTGAAACATATGGAGATGAATGAGAAAATGCAATAATCCGAAGGAATAAATGAGCAAGTTAATGATGGAGAATGTTATTTTTAACAGTGAAAGTCATGACCAACACCATCTTATAAATCCATAGAAGAGAGTGTTATATTTCAACAAAAAGAACATAATATACCATGATAATAAAAAAAACCCGTTATCCATAAGAATCCCTGAACTTATCATGGTTACATATTTTTCATGCAATTATCCATAAGAATCCTTATATATCTTGGGCCTTCTACTATCCTAAGAATTTTTAGTAAATTAAATACCTAGCTACTCATTAGTTTTGAAAGTTGAGTAATTTTGGAATGTTATATACTACTCATTGGATTTGAAAGTGAAGGAATGTTTTTAACATTCATTCTATAATCCTTGCTCTAAGAACGAGTATACAAGTAATGCTTTTCATATAAAATTACACTAAAACCTTCGTACCCTCCTTCAAAGTCCAAACCATGTCACTTCCCGACGAAACCTATTAATGGGACAACATGATTTTCTCTTTGAAGGCTGCATAAGATTCAAACGTACGAAACACGGATAAGGGGATACCTACCTCATATCAAATGTCCAAATTGCCATAAGATTCAAATTGCCATTAAATCTTAATATAATAATAATTATCAAAAAACAAAAACAAAACTTAAAATCAATTTTTCTTCTTCTTCTTTTTCTTATTCTTTATCAATAATGATGATGATAAACCCCATAACAAAATGAAGAATTGATCAATTAAGAAGTTCAAATGTCAGCTAATCCCCCAACAACGACTTCTATTAAATAGGATTCGAAAAACTCACCAATTTTCTAGCTTAAATATGTTAAATCGGATAAAATTAGAAATCAGTATTCAATTCCTGAATTACCTACGTCTAGGAATGGATGAACTCTTAGCCATAAATAAAAAAATTACATATGGTTGGGAATCCCATCCATAATCTAGATATTTTTGTGTTTTTAGTTTGGAATTGATGAAATTCCAGCATTAAGTTGGATATTATTAGCTTATTACGATTGGGAAATGAAGAACTCCTAGTCGTATGTTAATATGAACACAAAATTCCCAGCCGTATAAGTATTTTCATATGACGTAAATTGTGTATAGAAAACTATATTCCCATATGATGCTAGTATGTTCTATTCGTAGGCTCACTTATGGCTAGCTCGAGACCTTGATCACTGGTCGTAAGTGAGTATGAAAGTTGCTTAAAATTTTATTTGTTTACTATGTTTTTGAGCATTGTTATACGTATAATATAAGGATTTAACCGAAATAGGAAGATGAAAGAAAAAAATAGAATAACGTAACAGATATATATATAAGAATATGAAATATAAATAAGGAAGTTTAACACAAATATGAGGATATCCATATTGTAGAAGTAATTGACAGCTAAAAAATCATGGATTCTTAGCTATGGTTTCATGAGTTCCCACCCGTACAAATAATTTACGGTTGGGAGTTCATGAATTCGTAGCCGTATAAGAGTTCATAAATTCCTAGCCGTAAACCGTAAGCAATAGCTTACAGTTAGGAATTTCTAAGTTCCCTGTCGTAGGCTGAAAAAAAGAAAAAAAAATTAACTTTAATTTTCTAAATCTTAATCAAATCCCTAACACTTAATAAGCTAAATAAACTAAGAAGAAGAAGGATCCCTTCACACTTTTATTATCACACTATCTCACACGTTGTAGTCATTTTTATGAATAAAAATCAAACCGAATTGGATTTGAAGCTAATATTTTGAGGATATGTTCCTCTTACCAAGTTCTACATGCCTACCAAAAATGAGCTCATTCCGAAATACAAAACCTCAAAATCTACCTGTCTTAATTTCGACGTCCAGAATTCCATTAATTTTCAGCGGCTCACTTTCAAACCTGGTTAGATTGGGGTATACCTTGATTAATTTGGGTATACCCATTTTATTCCTATCCAAACTAATGTGCTAAGGGGTGTCTAAAAGGTGTTAAAAGACCAAATTTCCCCCAAAGAAAAACCATGCCGACTAAAATCTATCCAAAAAATTTCAAAATCTTTTTCCAAAACTTTAACTATGATATGATATGAAATCAAATCAAATATTTATTTTTTTTGGATTATACGAGTTTTGAGATTGGCTATGATTTTGTACCCAATCTCAAACCGAGCATGAACTGTATGATCCAAATTTTTATCAACAATCGCCGACCTTGCCGATTTGTATTAGTCGGTATCTTCCTAGGTTGAATATTGTGCCGACTTTTCATCTCTGAAATTAGCATTTACAGGGTTGGTACGGTATTCATCCTTATACCTTTCCGACTATAGTTTAGTCGATAGGTTATGAAATTAATACCTTGCCGACTAATCATGCATTTGTAACACCTTTCTGTATGTCAACAATCCTATAGTCCGCAAGTTGAAGCAATCAATAGCATGTCGACATCAAAACAAGATGAAGAATCATCAGAATCTACGATTAGTATTTCAGAACTATTATGGACAGACTGTACTAGTGAAGTATTGTACTTCTTATATTCACCTTTGTTTGTTCACATTGCTTCTGGAAGTTTAGATGCTAAAGAATTTAATCAATACGTTGCTAATTATGCACATTTGCTGAACACTTTTCTGGAAGTGTAAGTTTCAATATTAGTCGGTATCTTCCTTGGTTGAATATTGTGCCGACTTTTTATCTATGAAATTAGCATTTACAGGGTCGGCACGGTATTCATCCTTATACCTTGCCGACTATAGTTTAGTCGACAGGTTATGAAATTAATTCCTTGCCGACTAATCATGCATTTGTAACATCTTTCTGTGTATGTCAACAATCCTATAGTCGGCAAGGTAAAAATAAATAAGATGTCGACTACTGAAACATTTACAACAGTATCATGTGTGTCAAAAATAATAAAATCGGCATCTTCTTCATTCATCGACCTTGCCGGCCAAAGATAGTCGGCATTTTCTTCATTCGTCGACCTTGCCGGCCAAAGTTAGTCGGCATTGTCTTCATTCGTCGACCCTGTCGACGTTTCATAGTTTCAGAACTGAAAGTGTTGATTTCTTCTTTAATTTTGAGTATGATTTCATACATCAGCTTTGCAATCCCCTTTTTAGAAGTGTTTAGGCAGTATGTTTTCACTTCCGTTGCAAAAAAAATTCTCAAAACAATTTTTTTTCATTAAAATCTTCCCACATGAGTTCAATCAAAAACAAAATTTCATAACTTAAATTCATTAGTTTTAATCTACTTAATGAATTCATCTAAACTCAATTAATTAACATACTCAGAATTTTTAGTGTTAATTAAACAAGGGTATATTAGCCATGTAGAAAATATATGGTTAAGAGGTGGCTTGTTTTACTTCAAAATGGCCCTATTTTGTCTTAATGGGTATACCGCAATCAAGCCAGGCTTTCAAAGTAGTAGAATTTGGTATTATACGTCTCGGAATACGCTCATTTTCGGTAGGAACGTAGAGCAATGTAATAGTAACGTATCCCCAAAATATTTGCTTCAAATACGTTACAGTTTGATTTTTATTCGCAAAAATGATGTCCAACGTGTGAGATAGTGTGATAATAAAAGTGTGAAGGGATCCCTTCTCATTAAGGAAACACTAATTAATGGAGGATTACTAAGTGTGCACAAGAACCGAACCGGACCGACGAACCGTCCCGGAACCGGTGGAATCGTGCCTGGTTTTGTACTGAACCGAGGAAGGGGGTACAGGTATCGGTCCAAAAAATAGGAACCGAGCTCTGGGGAGTACATGTACACATTCCAATACAAATCACGTGCCGTCCCGAACCGAATGTACCGAGTAGTATGATCGATAGGGCTATAGAAGACCTTCCAGTGTCTTGTTTTTTTAGCTTTCTCCCGTTTCGCCATTCATCTTCTTAATTACCCAGTAGTTATACCTCTTATTTTTAGCGACAACAGAAGTCCTGCTACTTGTACTCTTCCTTAATACAGAAGTTCCCATATTATTGTCACTATACATGCTTAGCTTCTGATACCTCCCAATGCTTTGCTGCCGTCTCCTTCCTCTGATCATCATTATCGACTTTCTTAAACTCATTTCTACTGCTACTACCGTACGTTAGCTTTTGTTTAGATCAAAATTTATCTAGTTACAGGTATAAAAGATGCACAAAATGTGTGTTTGCTTGAGATTTTGGATTGGTTTTTTTCTAATAAAGATGGTGTTTGTAATGGAGATGTGTTTTGCAGTATATATAAGCATATGAACTAGCTAGCTAGGCTGCTAAGCAAAGACAACATATACAGTGAATAGAGAATAAAATTTTGAAGTTAATAATAATGAGAAGGGCATATCAGAAGCACATGGTAACTTTGTATATACATATAGAGTACACTAATACATAAAAGAAATGGTGCAATTAGGAGTTAGGACTAGGAAAAAGACGAAGATTGCCTAACTGCTGCTGCTTGATTACATATTCTAACACATGGGCCAACTATGTAATATTATTAAATTTGAACATAACGTACCAAATCGTGAAAGTGGTGACCCCTGAAACACTTGAATTTATATCGTACCAAATCGAAATTGCATAATACTACACTTGGCTTCGTTTCTTGGAGAAGTGAAACATCTTAAGATGCTGGTAGAAATAAACCCCAAGCTGACACAAATACGGAGCTTCATGGGAGCTGAACTGGTTTGTCCGTTAGGTGCAGCTGTAATGGTGTCAGGAGAAGAAAAAAGAGAGAGGATAAGGTACCGTACCTGGTACCGAATGGTATTGGAATTGAGGTACAAGGTACAGTTACCGGTTCAAAATTTTGGAACCGAGGCTGGGGAGGTACAAGTACTCGGCCTCGGCAAGAACCGAGCCGAACCGTACCGTGTGCACCCTTAAGGATTACCATTACAGAAAATATAAAGGGCTTTTACATCTACTATTTGATGACCCTTTGTTGGTATCTTCCAAGGCGGGCCCTTCAAATTTCCCCGTTTTTTTTCCAAGCAGTACAAACCCGTCTCCATATTTATTTCCTTGTTCTTAGACCAGGTCTTATGGAGATGTCCAAACTCTTCCCAAATGCCTTTACACATCGGCCTGGGAAGAGCCTAGCTCTTGTGGTTGTTCCCGGTTTTAAGAGGAAAACGGATGATGGTTGTCCAGTTTTTTATTTGTTGGGTCCACCAATTACATAAACCCCACTTAATTCTCTGTTGGTCCCACTTGGACCCACTAAATTTCACCAAAATCGGATAACATACAAGTTGTTAGATTTTTATGCTAAAATCTCTCTTAGCCCCACCAAGTTACAAGGGTTTTAAGAATAAAAAGGATAATTATTATCCGTTTTCACCTTTTTAATAGCGGCTAGCCATTGCCCGCATCCGGAATATTCCCGCTTGGATTCCCGGAAACCAGGGAATTGGGAAGAGCCCAGTTTTATCCATTTTACTTGAACCTCATTGACATTCCTCTTTATCAAGCGATTTACCGAGAATGTTGATTTCGAGGTATTTTAGGTCACTCAAGTCTCTGTTAAAGAGTTACAAATCACCTTTTCAAATCTGTTTTTCTATTGCACCAAATCGTATCTAGACAATGTTATCAGAAGTCGCATCGTTTCTCTTTAAAATTAAGGTTTTGGTTTTGGCGTCATTGCCATGGTGCGCAGTATGCGACTCGGTTTTGGCGTCGTTGCTATGGTGCGCAGTATGCGGCTTGGTTATGGCGTCGTTGCCATGGTGCGCAGTATGCGGCTTGGTTTTGGAATTAGAGTTCTGTGTCGAAAACCCTAATCTGGTATTTTGAAAAAATACCCCCATTAATTATTGACACCTGAATTAAATGCTCGTAGTTAATGTGTTGCTGGTAACACTAGGTCTTGGGGTTTTACGATGTTACCCCTTATCTAAAATCCACCATCGACACCTATTAATTTTTTAAATTTTGTCCAACTAATAGATGACCTATATCATTAAGAAATTTTAATACTACCATTTTATTTGATTATTGTTAGTATAAGAAATGTGTATAATTCGATAGTCATGTTTATATTCTTTACATAGGTGTTTTAAAATGCTTTTCCCTGTACAATTTACGAAAGTTCGATAAAATTGGTGTCGGTAAATTATAGCCATCAATCCTTATTACATCTTTAACCCATCAACTAATCTCATCAATAATGAAATTTCTGAGCCGCAAATTTCAATTAACCTGCGAACTAAGAAACACAAATTCTTCTAATTAGATATCACAAACTTCCATCAAAAGTTTACAAGATTATATAAAAATAAGTTGATGATAAAAACAAGCACAAACAGATATACACTCAATAATCTCACTGGCGAAAGCAAAATATCAATTGGATTGATCTTAACTATCACTTAGGTAAACTTTTTAACCAACGATGAGCCGCATGCTTTACCTCCCTATTCATCATTCATGTCATGTAGTGATGGAAGAAAATGAACCAACTTAGCTTGAAATGAACTCAATCAGTATAAAAAGATTAATTACACTTACAATTGAGAGTAAGAATGAATCATTAAGATTATACAAACTAATCATAAGGGAAAAAGGAAGTATTTTAATTACTATCAGTACAAAAAGATCACAATCAAGGTCTAGCAGTACAGAAAGGTCACCTGCAACAAGGAATTCCTGCACCAATAAGTACTTTAGGAGACAACACTATGGTCTTCTTGCCAAGGGTAGAAAAAGTGACTGCCAATGCCATATACAAATTGTCAAGAACATACTACTAGTTCTGTGCATCCGACAATATAAAACAATTATATAAGAGATAGAATGAAACCTTACCTGAGCTTCTCCACTCCAATACTCATTATCTCCAACAGTTTTCAAAATTAACGGAGCTTCATTTGCATTTGCAGCAAAGCCCCTATCATCAGTTCCAAGAATCTACGAAGAAGTAAGCAAAAACATTTAGCTAGATAGTAACTGACAAGTTTATTTTTCAAATTGCAATATGAATCCCTGAGTTCTGGAAAAATACACAAGTCCTAGTTAGCTAATAAGGAAACACTTTACCTAGTGTCACTCTCTAGAGCATCTTTAGATGAACTTATGTTCCCCACCGTACCCGCAGCTGAACTAATGTTCCTTAGTGTAACATGATTATATCTCTCTCCCAAACCCTAGCTGAACTCAATGTTCAGAGCTCATGGAGTCATAAAGTAAACATGTGCATAAACGGTAGAACAATTTTCAAGATTTTAAGAAAACCTATGATGCAGAGACAAATAAGAGAAATAAGTACGTTGTCAGTGAGTAACATGTTATTGGCCATTATATACCTTCCATGAGGAAAAAAAAGTAAATAGCATTTTCATAACATAAATACTAGCTTAAGAAAAAAAATGCAACATGCTACAAAAAAGGTACTCATGACATCAAACTGATTTAGAAGTGAAGGAGTAAACTAACCTCTTGAAGGGGGAGGTCAGCATGCATCCTCAAGATTCGACTGGAAGACCAACGAGAATGAATACTAAGCAGCTACGACAGGTTCTGCATATTCATCAATTTCTTCTACCTCTGAAGGTTCTTATGTTAATAAATCACCTGAGCAGCACCATCGGTATCATCTACACTTTCCCTAACAACAACTGACTTGCAAATTGTAATTTCACATTGTGCAAGTGCCTACAAGGAATCAAAGAAGATAAGTTTTTAAGACCCAGAAGCCTCAACTCTTAAGAAACATACAATATAGGCACAAATATGGTGATATCTGGAATTCCAATTGGGGCTAAGCAAACCCATGTTTGGGTAAGGAGAAATGAGAATAGCTCGAGAAACAAAGAAAACAATCAAAGCTGAACTTTATAAAATCTAATTCTACGGCTGTGTATTGTGGTGACAAAAATCCATTAACCACTAAGCTCTCGCCCGAAGATTAACAAGAGGGTCACTTAGTTTGCTCTCTTCTCAAAGCATACTCATAACACCCCAACATAAAATGCGTGAAAGAGCAGAGAAGTAAATGAGACTAACCTGTGGATGACTTATGACGCGTTTCAGGTCTTCTTCACTAACAATATGAAGTCTATGTCGAAGTAGTAAATCATAATTACGATGTATGCTTCCACGCATTTCAAATATGCACTACTCCATGCATCCAACATCAAACACATGAGACATAATGATCCCCAAAGTGTTCATACACAACCAATAGAAACTGTGAGTTTGAATGATGAACCCTCTGTAACTTCCGCCTTACTATCCACTTCA
Organism: Papaver bracteatum; assembly: GCA_023529315.1. Lineage (NCBI taxonomy): Eukaryota > Viridiplantae > Streptophyta > Magnoliopsida > Ranunculales > Papaveraceae > Papaver > Papaver bracteatum. The sequence continues at coordinate 548,452 of JAJJWX010003929.1, read as the reverse complement.
CTGTAGGTAACTCTGAATGATGATGGGCAGTCTTCATCATTTGCACATCTCTGGGAAGACAATATGAATAATGTAAGTCATTCATTCATGATTATTAGATAATAAAGTGTTCATATGGTTCGAAAGGGAGATTAAATTAGCTTTGAGGGAATCATCTTGGGTAATGAGGACTGTGGCAGCAAGTATTACCTTATTGGTGATATTCACATGATGTTCCTCAAGGAAGCTGATGAATTATTTGAAATTTTCTTATGTGGGGAGGTAGTGGCCGCCGTATGGCCAAATTTCATAAATAAGTCAAGAAGGAAGCAAATTCTAAATCACTTGGCACAAAGAGATTATGCAAATTTCTGCAAATGCAAAGATGCAACAATTGTGCATACCTCAACCTTCACCAACGTCCACACTATCCACCTTGTTTGTAGATGAGCTTTCTATCTTCTGCGATTAATTCATATACTTCCCTCTCTTTATGAAATATCAGAACAAATGAACTGCAAGTTAAGCAATTAAAACCCTTAACTGTGAGTTAAATCAGTTTATCGAGCCTGTTGATTAAGACTTACAGGTCCAATATATTCGATGCACTGTCGTTGAATTGTGCTCATTGAGCAACTCATTCATTTCATCAACACATTATTGTAATAACTTCATCTCCTGCAAACCATTAAATACATATGCAATAAAAACCTTCATATCACTTGCCATAACTCTTAGCTCAACAGATTCTCATTGCACTCATCCTCAAGAAATCCACCAAAATCAAGCCATATAGGAACTGAACTTGTAATCTTGACACAAACAGATTCCGACAACACCATCTCTAACTAACTGCAGTGTAACACCACCACTGTTCCCAATCTCTTCCAGCAAACCCATTCTCAGTATCACCATTTTCAGATCCTTGTCCGAATTAACAGTATCAGCTTGTTTCTTCTCTGCATCATAACACATGCATTCACTGTATCTCACATAGCATATCTTGTACCACCAGGTCCATTTCAGTTCTCCCTGACTATCTCTATCAATCACAACATATTCAATTCCATTTCCCAAACCTTCTTTGTTCATCTCAGTGCCTGAATCTGATTGAAACCCTAAACAATGGCAAATTAGACCAAACCCAACTTGTAATTCTCTTCATAACTTCAAATTGAACAAACAACAATAGCTAATCCTTTAATTCCACCAGCATATCAATCAAAAACCCTAATTGAAAAGATTAACAGAATTAATCAAGAGATCAAAGATAAGATTTATACCCTTTTCTCTACACCTTCTAACATCAGAAGCATCATCTTCATTGTTATTTTCAACATTTACTTTGCCACCTTCCTATAAATATCACAAATCCAATTGCAATCACAATCAATAAAATCAAAAAAATTATACAAAAAAAAAATAACGGATCTATCTACTAACCATAACGTCCTCAACTGGTTCATCCTTGTATTTGTGAGTTCAAAAAACAATTCGAAAATCTCAAAATTACAGAAAATTGGGAACCCTAATTAAAAACTTCGGAGAAAATTAATCGATAAAAAATAGAGATTTATCCAATATCACCCTAATCATCTTGATCATCGCCATCCATTTATGATGGTGTTTGAAGAGATACCGTGTTCTGGGTTTAGGTTTTCTTCGTCACTTCAAACAAACAAGATGAATCAGAAAAAAATCAAAACCTAACAATAGTAAGAACATGGCATTGTTAGTAAGAACACGGTAATGATAGAGTTCTATTGATGATAGAGATTGAGAAAAGAATAAAGATCTCAGCTGAGAAGATGGAGATGGAGATGGAGATGAGGAGAGGAGAGGAGAGAGTGAGTCTGTGCTTATGGCGGAGAAATAATGAAGACTGAAATCGATTAGCGTAGGATATAGCTAGATTGGTATTAAGGGTGGAAAAAAAGAAAAGAAATCTTGACCAAAGTTTGACTGGGGCGTATTTATCAGTCCTAGTGTTCCCGTCCACACATTTGCTTTACACACTTGAACCCAACGCAGTTGCAATTCGCAACCTTACCGCTGAGGTTGAAAAATTCAAAACGGCAGATCTCCGTTGCGAAAAATAAGGGCGTTGCAATTAGCAACTAAAATTTCGCAATGGCCCTTATGCCGTTGCAAACCTAGGTTGTGAATACCTAAAAATGGTGTAGTGATATGATGGTGACATACAAGGACGGAATCGAGACGTAAATCATTGCAAAGATGGTCAGGAAAATCCGAATAACCTTTTTCGAGAGGTGAAGAGAGTTTTTGCTTCCCGTGTTGGCGTCCCTGCGTAAGTTGTACTGAGGATGCAGACCGTTGAGAGGTGAAATGAAAATTGCTGGCTTGGTCTGGTCGTAAATCTCCGAGGCGAAGTGGGCGCGGTCTTGGAAGGAAAAGCATAATGTACGGCTTGGCTCGTGGGGCCAAGGGGTGGCGTGATCTTGGAAAGGAAAGCGTGTGTGGATGACTTGGAAGGATATGGCCACGACAATGGAGCGGGCGTCCTGGCATGGTGCGACCATGGCAAGGCAAGACATACACGGACAACTAGGCATAGTGAGGCCGCGACAATGGAGTGGATGGCTTGGCCTGGTGCGGCCATGGTAGGGCGCGGCTCGGTGAGGTGAGGCATACACGGAAGGCTAGGAGTGGTGGGGCCAAGGCATGGTGTGAGCGGTCTTGGGTGTAGAAATTGGTCTTTGCGGGACAGGTTTCCTCTTTTCCTTCTTTGGATAGAAATAGGAAATCCTTTCCTTGTTAAAACTCCCAAGTATCACGTCTATAAAAGGGGGCCGGCATCTCCCTTTACCTCACGCCTTCGTTATATGCTACACAAAGTTTTGATAAGCAACAAACTTTCACTTAATCAATTTTTGTATGGTCTTGAACACACAATACAAAGTAGCCTTGCACACCGTGACACCAAGAAAGAGTTTCCTTCCAAAATCTTTTGCACTCACCAAAATTGAGAAGAATTCAAGAGTTTGTTTTTAAAAGTTTTACAAAAGACTTTAGAGAGATACTCAGAAAATTGAGTCCCTGATATCTCACTTTAAAACTTAATAAAAACAGTGTCTGCAGATAATGTTTAGTGTTGCGCAGGGAAACTCTTTTGTTGTAAAGAGACATCCTGGCATGTTTGAGTGATGAATAGATTCATGTTATGAGATGAGACTATCTAGTATATGAGATTTAGACTCTTCATGTATTATATCCAGTTTGTTATAACTTTTTGGAATACAGATGAGATAAGTATTAGCCTCACTAATAATTAGATCAATATCAATCTCAACATGAAGATTATTCACCATAACTTGGTTTAGTTTATCAAGAGAGTCTTGTTCTTTTTGGAGATATGACTCAACATCAAAAGATAAACTTTCAAGTTTCTCTTCAAGATCTGAAAACACTTCAAGGGATTTTAAACCTAACGGAGGTTTAGATAGAATTTCTTCTATAGATTTCATTAAATCAGTAATGGAAGAAAACTCTGAAATCCTTGGATCAGGTGGTACGTTTATTGAGATAGCGTCTTCCATAAAATCAGATTGCTACAAACACAGACTTATGAGGTCTTAAACGTGTTTTCCTGCTCTGATACCAATTGAAAAAGCGGGGTCTAACAGCCTTACCCTATATTTTTTTCAACAATCTGTATGAACAACTCCAATACAATTCCAATAGAATCAACTAGACAGTCAAACTCAACCATGGAAAAGTATCCAAGAGTTATATCTCAATTTTTCAATGTAATCATCAAATCAAACAGATTGAATCCGCGATCCTGATTATTATGAGAAACAATTTGAACGGTACCAAAGAACAATGTTCAAGTGTCAATCAATTTCAATAAGCAACCAAAGGTTGGATTTTCCAATTGATTAAACTACACACAACCTGTGATATTTTAATTATATAAACAAATATAATACGGAAAAGAAATAACACAGACATCAGAAATTTTGTTAACGAGGAAACCGCAAATGCAGAAAAATCCCGGGACCTAGTCCAAATTGAACACCACATTGTATTAAGCTCCTACAGACACTAGCCTACTACAAGGTTAACTTCGTATTGGAATGTAGTTGATCCCTAACCAATCTCACACTGATCAAGGTACAGTTGCATTCCTTACGCCTCTGAATCCCAGCAGGACTCTACGCAATTGATTCCATTAGCTGATCCCACCCATAACCAAGAGTTGCTACGACCCAAAGTCGAAGACTTACAAATCAATTTGTCTCCCACAGAAATACCTATGATGTTTTTTCCGTCTAATGATAAATCAAGGTGCACGAGAACTAGTTGATAATCTTGTCTTACATTCCCGAAGAACATCCTAGAAATATCAATCACCTAACAATAACTTAACTATATGGTAGTAGAACAAGTTAGTGTGGAATCACAAAGAATGAGACAAAGATCTTTGTGATTACTTTTTATATCTTACATAACGGAGACAAATCTCGATCCAATCTTAGAGAAGAAAGTAATCAATACGATAGAACAAGTAATATCAGAATACGCAACTATAGAGAAAATAGTTGGATCTGGCTTCAGAATCCTGATGAAGTCTTGAAGTCGTTAACCTAAATGATTTTAGGAAAAACTTAGGTTAATGGAGAACCGAATCTAGTACGCCACTAGTATCACACATAAGGTGTGGGGATTAGGTTTCCCACTTGCCTGGGGGCAATGAAGGATCAAGAGTTAGAGGATAGGGGAATGGGGCTTTAGCTTCAGTTAGTTTTTTTTATAGATTTCTGATAGTTTTTGCACTTTAATTTCGTCTTTAATTTTTGGATCTAGTCATGTTTTGTTCTATTGAAGTGGTTCTTTTCTTTCTCCTCTCTTCTTATTGTTCTAATGGATCTGTTTCCTCCTTATATTCTGCTTTCTTTACCCTTCTTCTTGGATTTTTCCTAGTATTTTGTTCTCTCCGATCTCTCTATTTCTTCTCCTTCTTTGATTTTTTTAGTGGTTATGGTTTATCTCTGGACCTTTCTCTCTAAAATCTATTTCTGCTTCTCTCTGATTGTCTCCCTTGTTTTCTTCTGATATTTGATCTTTGATTTCCTCTCTGATTTTAATTTTCTATCCCATGTTGGGTTATTTGAAATGGGTTTTACTTTAAGTCTTCTCTCCATCTTTATCCTTGATTTTGTTGCTTCTTTCTTCTTCAATCCCTGAATGTTCTTGAGAAAGGAAAGATGTGTCTTTTGTGAGATTGTTGTTCTGATCTCCGTATCAGTGATATTTAATTTGAAAACATGTTTGAAATGTTTGAAATCTTACTCTTCTCCTTATTCCTTTGTGTTTCTGCTTGATCTGTTTTTTGGGGTGTTGACCTCCTCTTCTTCGTTCTCTTTTGAAAATTAAAAAGTAAAATCGAAATGTTTTATGAGTCTCAATGTTTCCTCTTCTCTCTGTATTCCTTTATTTTGATCAGTCTTCTTGATCTTAATCTTTAATTTGGGGTTTGATTTCTTCTGTATTGTTTTTCTTAAATGTAAATATGAGATCTTTGAAATTCTGATTCCTCTTGCCGTGAATCTCTTTTCTTAGCCTTTCTATGGTAGCTTTTGATGGTTTAAGTTTTTAAGCTTAAATTCCCTTTTGAATTTGTGTTTTATTCCATTAAAGTTCTCTTACGGTGCTTCTGTTTCGGCAGTTCCAAAGGGCTCATTCTGTATTTTATTAAAATTTAATTGCAAATGTCAGTTTTCAGGCTTTAAATTTAGAAGTTTGTCTCTAGTTAGGTTGGTATAGTAATTGAAGCCATTAGGTTAGTTATCCCCTTGTACTTAACCTAACTCCGCTGATCCCAAGCCCCCCAGGGGAGTCCTAATTCACACCTTCTTATCTTCATTTCCCTGCTTTGTATCTCTTTGAAGTTGAACAAAACTGCAAGTTCCTAAATAATTCTCCGATTTCTCAAGCTCTTAAGAGTCTGACGGTTTGGTGATACTGCTAGGCTAACAAGGGCCCTTTCCTTCAACCTTTGCTCTTGTTTTTACATTATTAAAGCATCTTATTTATTATAACCCAGTTTCACACAATACAGGTCCATTAAATCCTTTAGTTTTACTAAGCACTATTTATAAGTTGACTCTAGTTTTACGACTTGTGATATTTAGTTTGATCCTTCTTTTTCCTCTTGAGGTTTTATGCAACTTCATCCTTAGAATAGTTGACACTGGACAGTAGACTAGACTTGTTATTTTTCTCCCCCTTGTATAGTTTTATTATCTTTTTAGTTTCAGTAATCTTAATTGCGTATTATGTTTGTGTAATGTTGATGTGTAATTTAACCTATTTTTGTGCTTCTTCTTGGCATAGGAAAGTGAAGACTCCGGTGAAACAACATGATGCTGAAATCAATACTGGCCGTGTTCCTTATGGTTGTATTTTTTCGAAGATGCAACTCCCATCAAGCAAATCTTCGATTGTGGAAAAGGCTACACCGTCATCCTCAATCATTAAGAAGAGAACTCTTTCCTGTACAGGCCGTCGTGACACTTTTATCAGAGTTCTTCGTGATAAAAGGGCTCAGGAATCCCTTTTGATAGTTATATCGCGAGCAAAGATGGTCTAATCATACATTCTGCCAGTATTAGAAGACTACTCATTAGGTACCGATGGTGAACGATTGCTTCCTAAGCTCTTGAAAATTTACAAAAGTTTCGGTTATCTTTGCGATTTCAATTTTAAAATTTGTTTTAGGACTTATCGCGTTGTGCTCTTTTCCTTAGTCAGGATTTTATCCGTTTGTGTTTGGGTTTTTCCTGTCAAGGTTTTTAACAAGGCAACATATGCGTGTCCAACACCTTTCGGTGGTTTTATCATGTACCTTATATCGTTTGCGGTTTACTTTTTATGTAATTTATTTAATTTGTTAGCTATAATACATGGTGTAGGATTGTTTATAACTTGTAACAGACATGTAATCAAGCTTACAAATAATGCAAGCAGGCTCTAGGTGTTTGAATACGTCTTGTATTAACACTTGGTTTCTGTGTTGTCTTGTCTTCTGTTGTGGAAATAGGGAGGAGAACCTATTTATACAAGTCATTTGAGCCTTATTCACGTCTCTCGTGGGAAGTGGAGGAAGTAGAGTGATGGAGTAGTGGAGTTGTGTGTTAGTGTCACACGATCAGTCTTGCCCACTTCTCCCATTATCACTAACCGTTCATGTCTTCCTGACACGTTCTTGTGATGGCGCGTTGCACGCTGCACGCTGTAAACCGCCAGACCAATACCCAAGTATGTATCCCCCAGTTTGTGACATGATTGATGTCTCGAGTATGTGGATCGTGGGACCCATAGAAGGTAGCATGTAATTCTAGTTAAATAACTAAGTTATTTAGGAAATCGATACTTGTAAAGTATCGTCTGTATTCTATGCATGTTATGCATCGAATGTATTCGGCATATATGAAACATCGTTGTTGAGCATTATGCCATACCTACTTCATGTGATGGTTTGGAGGCTGCGCTAGCAATCCCTCCCTTGGCCGACCACATGGTGTGGAAGAGTAGTAGACGGTGATCACGGCGATACCTCACTGGTCGCCTAACTCCTATCCTAGGCCGTCCGTCCGAGCTGGCGAAGTTGGACGGACGAGATGACTTGCGACCCACGTCTGCGACCGTCGTATTAGGGTTTAGGAGGTGCGCGAGTGCACTCTTTCAGCTTGGTCGAATCCAATCATGGGAGGTGTTTCATGAAGGACCGATCAGGCATGCGTGTAGACGGCATGCTGATATCCATGTCCATGCTTCACTGTCCCATGAAGGTTTGATCTAGGCCACTCAAATTTACCGGTGAAGTTGAGTGGCTGAGATCGATTTGCGACAGAAATCCTATGCCGCAAAGGATTCCTAAAGGGGCGGGGTATTCCACATTCAAGGCGCACGTTTCGAGACGACCAAGCTTGGTCGGTCTCGGCCGATTGTCCCGGCGTGTAGGTGGTAGGCTGGTATTCACGCCTACACCTGACTGTCCCATGGAAACGTGATCTAATCCACTCAATTTGTCTGGCGAAGTTGAGTGGTCGAGATCAGTTTGTGATTTTGGAAGCGTGACCACACTAGTTTGGGCGTGCGTTTTGGAGAAACTAGGCATGATATGCCTTGGTCGTTCGGGTGAGGAGATAGGTGGCTCCACGGTGATCATGTTGATTCTCACTGTACCTGCTCAGTTGTCTCCTAAGCCCTTCATTCGATCAGGAGAAAATGGACGCTCGTGATCGATACAAACCCTGATTAGGGTTTTGGCCGGCCATGCTTCATGCATTGTTTTGCGCGCACGAATTAGGACAACCAAACAGGGTTGGTCCTGACCGTTTGTTCATGTGTGTAGGCGGATCCACGGTGATTGTGTTGACATGCTCTGGGACCTTTGAATTTACATCTACACCTTCCATCTATGCCTGCGAAGATGGATGGTTGAGATCGTTTTGCGACACATGTAATGTGCCGCAAGCCCTAATTTAGGGTTTCTTGTCCATTCTGCTTGGTTTGGAAGGTTTGGCAAGCTATGTGTAGGAGCGGAATATCACAACAAATGATAACTTACGAAATTGTGGAGAGAAAAGACATCTTGCGAGCAAAGGAAATCACGAGGAAAACAAAAGAAGTTCGCGAAATGAAGTTACGAAGGTTCGCAAGATAATTATCAAATCCGAAATGGCGGGACAACACAACTGTCATATTTTGTAAGATCATATAAATAGCCATTTAGGCATGAGAAGTAGGGGGATCTTTTGAGCAAGAGAGGATAATTTTAGGAGGAGAGAGAAAATGTTAGGAGAGATTTATTATCTTTATCATCTTCTTCCCCAAAAAACTAGAGCTCCAAATATTCTTTAATGGAGTCTCAATTGTAAAATCATGTAATTACATACAATCACTAGTGAAGCACCGTGGATGTAGATCACATTGATCGAACCACGTAAAAATCTTTGTATCTCCTTTATAATTTTAGTACCTTAATTCTTAGTTTCATATCAAATTAATTAGGTTTAGGAATCATTTTAATGGATTCTTATGAGGGTGTAGTTGTGAGATAATCCGCAACTACATAATTGGCGCTAGAAACAGGGAGAGAGTAATGGATTTATCCTTCCTGTAACTTGTTGGATCAAGAGTTTCTATGGAGATTAGTTAATTTCCATACTTTTTATTTAGATCTGCAAATTTTAGGTTCAAAATGGAAATTCTATGGAAAAAATCACACTTTCAGGGAATAACATCATCAACAATTCAAAGACATGAAGAGAATGAGAGAAAAGATTAGTTATTGTGGTGAAATTCAAGGGAAAAATGGAAATTTCATGGAAAGTTTTGATGTTCAGGAGAAAGAAGAAGAAAGGAAATTGAAGGAAGGACGAAGGAGAGATAAGAGGAAAACGCTGCAATTTTTGTCACGAACATAAATTCGCGAAGATGGTTCAAGACTAAATGAATAACAAAGAGTTCGCAAATTCGAGTCCGCTTGCGAACAGAATTTTTTCATATATTTTTGGTATACAAAGAACAAAAATAAGGTAAATCAAGAGTGCAGTTCAACACCTTCAGAAATGGAAGAAAGTAGAGATGGTTTATAGATGAAGATAATGAGTTTGACATCACAAGTTCGAATCCCACTCTACGAGAATACTTTTTATTTTTGCGAATGTGTGGACTGCTGAGGACTCCTATGTGAATTTTTTCTTTATGCGAATTTTTGGATTGCCAAGAGCTTGGATAATAGGTTGGATATACTTTTACAGAGGAAGCACCCACCAAGCAACAGACAATTGAGACTCCAAACAGTAGATAGTACATTTGGTTCCCAGCAAAGTGAATATTTCACGAACAGACACAGCAAAGTGAGTACTTTATGAACAGATGCAGCAAAATGAAAGTTTTACATGTATGAACCGGTTTTAAATAAGAAAGAGCTTAGTTAGATACACTCTCATAGAAACAAGAGTTCATTTCACCACAGCATATAAGGAATATTCAGGAAACAGAGTATGAGTTACGATAAGCCAAGCTGGAATAGAAGTCTCTTTTAACTTTTACGAATGTTCGTAAAAAATTTGAACAATTCAGAATGAGTTACGATAATATATTAGTTTATTCCCAATACGAATGTTCGTAGAAAATTGACAGAAAGATGGAATGAAACATTTGTAACGAATCATCACTCAGAAAGTCAAGTAGATCTTTCTACTACAACAGAAATATAATTCATGAAGGACAATCTAAAGCTTCTTACAACAAACCTCAAAGGAGAAAGAAAGAAATCGGTGGACAATACTACGTGCGAACAAAACAAATGAAGTTACTGGTTAAATTCTTTTGTAGCGAAGGGATACAAGGAATAGTCAAAGCTGGAGAAGGTGGATGTAGGTGCAGAATCTAGTTGTAGCAAAAAGATATGTAGAGCAACAAAAGAAGGAAAGATGTGATGATTTCATTCACTTCGCAAACAACAGATCAGTTCGCATCCTACAACCCAATCCACAATAATTCAATTCCAAGCCATCAATAGCATTGTCAACAGTGAAGTGAGCTGTTGATGAGTTTTGCGAAAATTTTTACGAATGTTCGCAAAAAATCAACGGAAAGATGGAAAAGTAGACAGAGACAAATGAAGTTCAGGAAAAGAAGAAAAGAAGAGAACAAACCAGTTCATGATACCTCAGGTTCAATTTGAAAGAGTTACTTACTCGAGAAGTTCAGGAAATTCGTGATATCCAAGCACTTCGTCCAGAAGCATTCAACCATAGAAAACAAATAAAGTTTACAACAGTGTTTGTACACTAGACAATACTCGTGAAGAAGTTTAATGTACACCAGACAATACTCTTGAAGTAATGGTTCGCGGTAAAGAACTCAGAAAGAAAATAAAACAGGAAAGAAACCACAGATGATCTCGAGCTCAAGTGCCATTAATCCATAAATTTCGAACAACCGTTAAGCTTCAAATACCGATCACCATGAACTTCCAAGCTCGATCATTGTCACTCTTCATTGTCACTGGACATCCAAAGAAGAAGTGAATGAAGTTGCTACCTAGTTCGATAGCTAAGACAGTTGATAATCGAATAATGAAGTTTCTGCTGAAGTGAACCAACTAATCTGTTGATTTGTCCTTCACTGAACCCATTTGGAAACAAGTTAGTTTGAGGCAATCATTATTCGCAACATCAATCAGTTTAGTTCGCGTCTCAACTCAGTTCGACTCAATATTCAGTTTGCGAATATTCGGTTTTTTGCGAATCTTTGTAAGCCTATTTTGCATGAGAAGTTAATGGATCCTGTGAAGAGGAGCTTAAGAGAATAAAAGAGATACGAAACAGCACGAGACGAAAACAGCCGTACGAATAAATGAGGGGGGAAGAGTTTCTGAGAAGAGAATAACAACACGAGTGAATAAGAAGAGTTACTTTGAAATAAAGAGATAATTACATCAGAACCAAAGCAATATGAAATGAAGAAGAAAGGGGAGGATGGACAATGTTCTTGTCATATATTCCAGTGAAGACAACAACTCAGGAAGGAAGAAGAAAGGATGATGGGAAAAATTATATAAAGGACGATAACATCAGAATAAGTTCTGTGAATTCAACTACGTTTACAAAAATAGGAGCTTGGACAGATGGTCGCAAGAAGAGCTGATAAGATGATGGACGCAAGTTCGAGTCTCCCCATTCGCAAAATTTTTTTGCACTTCGCAAATGTTTGCCATGCGAATATTCGCAACACCAACACTTCTACTCTTTGCACTTCGCAAATATTTACCTTGCGAACCTTCGCAGCATGAATTTATATCGTAAATATTTACTTCGCAGATGTTAACTTCGTACAAATGTTTACTTCGCAGATGTTCGTCTACTTCGTGTAAATCATTACTTCGCAAGATTTTTGATATTTCATAAGAAGAAAGTGGGAGATTATTTCACAAGAAATGACAAGTCATATACTTTGCAAGAGACAACAACAAGCCGTAAAAAGGTAAGTACCATTTCCTTGAATACTTTATTTACTGAAGACAAAAGAATTTTGATTTTATTTACTAAAACTGATATACTCGCAAAATTTCTACAATTTCTAAGATTTCAAAACGTTTCAAAGATTTTTTAGATTGGTGAAAAGTGATACAATCGCAAGATTCAAAAATGAGTTTATCTCAAAAATTTAAAGATCTCAAAAAATTTCAAAGACTTCAAAATTACAAAAAACAGAGAAAATTAAATTCCTATATTTCTATAGAATAATTTTGATTTAAAGATATGATATGAATACTTCTCATACTTCTTATACTAAACATTTTATGAAAACATTCAACATTTTATGTACATGAAAAATTTACGATGACTTTTTAAAAGGCGAAAAAATACCGCCAAAAATCAATTGCGAAGAAAAGACCGCAATTTGCGAATAAAAGACCGCAATCTGTGATCAGCCTCCAAAAAAGAAAGAGAGCGAGAAAATTTTATACAGGCAAACCTTTGTGGCGTACAACCTAGTTCGCGAAGCTATATTTCGTAAGAGGCAAAGTCCTAAAGTCGTCATTTAAGGGGTACCTATAAACGTGGCTAAGGGTAACCGGAACACCACCAAGGGCCCTTAGTACATGGTAAAATTTTAGGGGTACAACCCAATAATGGGGTACCTATCCGGGTTAGACACCTTGGATTCTCACCTAATCTAGCGACATTACGCAATATAAAATGCGGTGTAAGAGGATTTAGGTTGGGCGAATAAGGCATCTTGTCTTTCCCAAGAAGTGCAGAAAACGATCAAGGCGCCGAGGTACACGGTTGAGTCAAGAGTGCCGGGTGAGGTTGAACCACATCTGCCATTTTTGACAAGTCTTGGCAAATGATGCACTTGTCCCAAAGATACCCCATAGGGTGCAACCTCGTAACTATAAGCCCTATAGGCAAAAAGGATAAGAGGTTGCGATCAAAAGCTGGTTGTTAGCAGAACCGGATGGGAAGAGCTAACCTTGTATGGTCGATGTACGCTTCCTTGAAGGGGCAACCAGGGGGAAGATAAAGGGCAGCACCCTCCATTAGGGAGCTGATACGTGCTATAAGACGCAAATGTCACGAGGCTTCTTGTTTGCGAAAACATAAAGGCTTGTCATATTTGTGCAACAATTGAACTTCTGCGAGCCTTCTAAAAAAAAAAAAAAAAAAAAGAAAAAAAAGAACTCGCAGAACATAATAAAGAAGTTAAGATGAGATCAATGGGTCACTACATGAAAGTGTAGAGACGTCCTGCGATTTCATCGCAAGACGATAATGTCACGAGGTTGTATATTCGCAAGAATGTTCAGACTTGTCATATTATCGCAAATACAAAATATTATCACAAAAGAGTTGGAAAAATAAGACCTTTACTTAGGAAGGCATGATAAGACCACAGCAATTCATGAAATTTATTCCATCAATATCATTAAAGAAGTTTTACAAGAATATATATCATGAAGTCCTAACAAAGAAGACAATTCCATCAAGATCATTGAAGAACTTTGAAGAGAATATATATCAAAGAAGACAATTCCATCAAGATCATTGAAGAATTTTGAAGACAATATATATCAAAGAAGACAATTCCATCAATATCATTGAAGAATTTTTACAAGAATATATATCACGAAGTCATACGAAGAAGAGCGATTTCATTCAAAAATACACAAGTAAACTTGCGAAGATGCTTATATGAATGGAGGCAACTCAAAGATATATCAATTTTACTACGGAAAAATGAGCTAAGTAACAGAAACTTGAAATATACATTGCATTAGATAAGTATTCGCATCATACAAGCATCATACTCGCATCATACAAGCATCATACTCGCATCATTCAAGCATCATATTCGCATCATAAAAGCATTGCATAAGCACTTCAAGGCATAAGCATCGCATACACATTTCATAACATAATCATTATATAAGTATTATATGCACACAAGTATTTTACAAAATTTTACAGGATAATACCGCGAAACTTCGCAGAAACATTCATAATTCGCAGGACTATTCATAGTTCGCAACAATATATTCGCAACACTATGTTCGCAACACTATATTCGCAACACTATATTCGCAACACTATATTCGACTTATTCGCAGATTATTCAAGTTTAGAAATTCGCAGAAAACCCCAAAATTCACGAAAAATTCAGAAATTTGCGAAAAATTCAGAAGTTAGCAGGGTTACCACTTGAGGCAGAGGCAAGATAAGAATAGAGACGCAATTTAGTTATTCAACATTTTCTTAAGGATTCTCCTTCATAGATAAAGAACAGAGGAAACTATGGATACCCAAGAAAATATTTTATGATTCTTTATCTTCTCAGCAAGAATCCTCATCAAAAATGGAATAATAATTTCACATGAACAGAGGAAATATTTATCACTCTCATTCAAGGACGAATACTTCTTATATATTTCGAGGATTAAGTACTTCTTATACTTCTTAAGGATACTTCATACTTCTTATATATTTCGAGGATTGAGTACTTCTTATACTTATTCAAGGATATTTTATATTTCTTATACTTCATACTTCTTCAAGATACTTCACATACTTCATACTTCGCAAGATGATACTTCTAATTACTTTTTAAAGCTTCAGAACTTCGCAAAAGAATAGAGGCAAGTATATACTTTTTGAGTTTGATATTCTTTCACTCGTTCCTTCATCAACAAAGATCAAAGACTACTCCAACAACCACAGCAAGTGATTTTTTCTTGAAGATCACTCTTCAAGCAATATTCAAGAAAAAAGAGGCAAGATATAGGAGCGGAATATCACAACAAATGATAACTTACGAAATTGTGGAGAGAAAAGACATCTTGCGAGCAAAGAACATTTTGCGAGCAAAGGAAATCACGAGGAAAACAAAAGAAGTTCGCGAAATGAAGTTACGAAGGTTCGCAAGATAATTATCAAATCCGAAATGGCGGGACAACACAACTGTCATATTTTGTAAGATCATATAAATAGCCATTTAGGCATGAGAAGTAGGGGGGATCTTTTGAGCAAGAGAGGATAATTTTAGGAGGAGAGAGAAAATATTAGGAGAGATTTATTATCTTTATCATCTTCTTCCCCAAAAAACTAGAGCTCCAAATATTCTTTAATGGAGTCTCAATTGTAAAATCATGTAATTACATACAATCACTAGTGAAGCACCGTGGATGTAGATCACATTGATCGAACCACGTAAAAATCTTTGTGTCTCCTTTATAATTTTAGTACCTTAATTCTTAGTTTCATATCAAATTAATTAGGTTTAGGAATCATTTTAATGGATTCTTATGAGGGTGTAGTTGTGAGATAATCCGCAACTACACTATGCCACCCCTTTTCGGAGGCCGGCCATGCGGGGTCCGCGTTGGGTCGGCAGTGAATGTTCCAATACCTGCTTGGGGGTATTGGATTTGATCTGGACCACCCAATCATGCTGGTGAAGTTGGATGATCATGATCGTTCCTAGACTGCTATGGACAGTCTAGGCGCTCAATCGGGCTAGTATAACACACCGAGAGTTACATACTCAATCGGGCTAGTATAACACACCGAGAGTTACATGCTCAATCGGGCTAGTATAACACACCGGGAGTTTACAACATGTACATGCATTTCGTGCATGCCTCACTATTGGTACTTGGATATTCATGTTACTATGTTGCGAGTAACAATCAGTCATCATGTCGCACCAATAATGAGAGTTCTGCTAGGAACAACACATGAAATACAAGGCGTTCTACGCATTAATCAATAATGCTAAAATTCACAGAATATTCGAGGGATTGTTGATACATGCTCCATTCTAGGTGAATTAATAAAGTGAATAAGTATTCATCACTTATAAAATAGTCTCATCCTCTGCAGGATGGTTACACAAAAATTGGCTTTACAACTTTAGCCCTGAACTAAAATCCACCATCAACATTAAGTCCCCTGCCCAGTACATGATGGTTACACTATTGTGGGGTAGGCATGAGATGGTGACAAATACCCGGAAAGCCTTGCTCGTCCGCTATAAATTGCACATGTGAACGTGTTGTTGCAAGCATGGAGTCTTGAGCGGGACCGGTTTCCTTCTTTGGATGTTTGAATTAAAAGAAGAATCCAATCAAAAGAGGAATCCTTGTCCTATTGGGATTCTTCCAATTCTTGTCTATAAAAGGGGACGACCCCTTTTCTTTTTCTCACGATTTTTATTTTTTTTCGTTTGGCAGCTCTCGTTGCTCACAGCTCCGCAGCACCTCCGTCGTCCGCTGCCGTCCGACGTCGGTCATTCACTCGCTCGCGACAAGGCGAGTGCTTCATGATCCTCTTGTTGCTATTTTTTTTTTTTTTTTTTTTTGGACGTAAACCCTAGTTTTAGGTAAACTTCTTTTGCTTTTTGAGGAGACCACCTTGTTTGTAGATGGAACTTTGCTTCTTCTTTTTTCTTTATTGTCGCATGCAAGACCTAAAGGCTTAGATTATAGTTTGAAAACCCATGAACGAACTCGTTTGCTCTTCCGCCCATAAACAAAACCGTGCATGCAACCTTGAACAAATGTGGGACCGGGGGCCAGTCCATTCTTCAGTGATTCAACCGGAAACCTCCACCATTGCTTATGACGTTGTGTTTCACACTAAGGGAGGACTCGTGAGCTCCGGAGAAGCCATCTACCTTCGAAGTTGTATGCCATGATATATCCCAACTTTCTTCGACGAGTTCCTTTATGCGGTTTCTTATAATATTGACAGAGCTGCCCTCCAAATGGGATTTGACAAGGGTGTTCCCTTCCATCGTCCGCGAATGCCTCCATAAGATCTCGTCCCGTATATTCTCAATGACGACGTCTTCACACCAAAGCAGATCCTTCCATTTTTTCCCATTGGAAGAAAGACAATGGCAACTGATAAGTACAAGTAATTTTGGAGAAAGCAGCTATTATCTTTCCAGATGTTCTCGGAAGAAGTTGAGACATCTCTTCGTGACATGCCGTCTCTTGAGATCCTGAATCAGCACAAACAGTTGAACCCACTTCCGGATAAACGATACAGAGTTAATGCTACTGATAACTGCAGTCCCCAGGCCAAGAAGCAAGCATGCGGCCCCGTGATCCTCAATTCCTCTAATATGCAGGCATTTTAAACATCTTTGATCTTTTGATTTTGTCCTCTCTTAAGTAATTTCCACCAACGATGATTATTGTTCGTGACCAGGGAATTCCGAAAGAAAATGCTTTCACAAGACTGGCACGTAACCATAGTGAGA
Organism: Papaver bracteatum; assembly: GCA_023529315.1. NCBI lineage: Eukaryota > Viridiplantae > Streptophyta > Magnoliopsida > Ranunculales > Papaveraceae > Papaver > Papaver bracteatum. Next base: position 531,166 of record JAJJWX010003929.1, on the reverse strand, counting down.
AGTCTGGAGATACTGATCCTCATATCGAGAAGTCTGGTGATACTGAAACCTTTGTAGAAGATAACGAGGATGATGAAGGCTCAGTCCATGATGAAGGAAGCGTCTCCACGCGTGAGGGGCTTGATCAGTCTGGTGAACCGGGAGATGGGGATATGAAAGATGTCAACCTCGAGATTAGGAGGAATGACAATGTAGAAGATTCTGGAAACACCGCATCCGTGATGGTTGTAGATTCCCCCCTTCTGAAGAGCTTCCCGTGACTTCCGACGTGTTAGTCGTGCATCCCAGTGTTGGCGCCATCTTTGAGCCTTCTTTTGACGTTCCTTTCAGAGATCATGTGCTGATTGGAGGGTTCAGCGTTCCAACTAAGTACGAAGAGTTATATACCAAAATATGGAAGAAGTATGGCCACATCGCCACTACCAACAAGCTTACAAGTCGCCTTGCATTAGTCAAACGTGTCGAAGAAGCTTTATCTTCTATTCACGACATGAGCATTGTGACTGGGCGCACCGCTTCTGAAGAAGTAATCGAAAACTGGGAGTTCTACCGGGACGTGTTCGTGAAGTATGAGTTTAATGCCTCCTGGTTCTGTGAAGGGCTCGCTAAAATCCAGAAGATGCAAGATGAAACGCGTGAAGTCCCTTCTGCAGACAACATCTCTTGCCAGGAAGAAAAGATTGAAAGGCTGTCTCATGAGTTGAAGCTGGAACAAGTTGTTCTCCAGAAGATGAAATCCGCCCATGCAGAGAAGGATGAGTTGTTGTTAAAGGACTTCCCTTGAACGGTTTATGCTGTCTATTTATGTTTTTCCCTTTCGTTTTTAGGAGTTTTGAGTGATGAGAGGATTTCCTTTCACAATCTTGATTTTAGGTTTTGAACTAGTAGGTGATTGGATTTTTGAATCGGTTTATTTTGAGATAGTTCTTTGTGAATGGTTTTTTGAGAGAGAGATTATTCTGAATGAAACTTGCATTCTGGTTATGAGTAATGTGGCTAATACAACAATATTTATATGAATTTGTAAATATTGTGCTAGCATGAAAGGAGGCAAACATAGCGTCTGATCATTGAATCTTTCTCATGCAGGATGCCAAGTCCCCAGTAAACTCTAAAACCATCTTTAAAAAAATTGCGTGATAAAACTTACTTGCTTTTGGAATTCCATCTGCATGAATTTAGACCTCCCCTAGTTCTTACTTCGAGAAATTGCATGCATTAATCTTCGAAGACAGGCGGCAAATCTTCGGAACTAAGCTTATCTTGTAAAATGCGCTTCAGGGCATTGCATTCACTGGTGGGGTGGTGAAGAATATCTCGGATCCATCATCTCCTGATCAGTTAGTTGTCGCCATACCTGAGGAAGTTGGACTTCCCAGTCTTGTACCCACATCTCCAATAATTCAAAGACCTTATTCATGGAAAATGGGAAGTGCGGGTATGTTGATCCAGGCTTTTCTTGCTTTGACGGACGCTGCTGTGATATCTCTTGATGACTTTGATATGAAGAACGTTTTGGAGTCGGGAAGTGTGTCAACATATACGCGGCCCGCTTGGGTGGCCGCCTCCGCTGAGGTACTGCTGCTTTCAAATGTCTTGTGTCAACGAGAGCATCATCGTCAGATGGCTGAGTCAAGTATCCCCAGCCTCTGTGCTCATGTGACTCTTGGCTGGTTTATCCCTCTTCAGGTGGCTCTTCGCTTGGCTGAAAAGTTGTGGCAGATTGGGAAGATTTCTGTACTTCGGCAAGGGTCTTGAGATATAAATCTTCCAGTAGGGTTTCATAGGCTGGCCCCTTTCCTTTGTCTGATAAAGGTTGCGGTATTCCTGACACGTCATTTCCTATGTAGAGTTGCCCTGAGCCTCCTTCATTAGACGGATTATGTTGTTCGTCTCTCTCTGGCCTCCTGGTGTAGCCATGTGTTCCTTTTGCATCCTCATTAGTAGAAGTACGGCTTCTAAATAGAGGTTTAACTGCATCGTCGTTCACGATGCTTCCTGAGTAAGCACCTGCATACCCTTCTTGTAATTGAACTGCTATATCATTCAAAAGACGGAACGTCTCCCTATGCCTTCTAGCGATACCATCTTGATTTGCTAGGACATATTCTAGAATTCTGGCTACGCTCTCCATGAGGTTTAGATCATTCACGGCTTCTGGATAACTCGGCTAGGGAGAATACATCATAAGACAAAAACTAGACTTTGCGATTGAAAGAAATGAACATGTTGATGATTGAAATGGATCTAAGATCTATCCCCTTGAAATTGAAAAAATCAAATCGGGTATTGAAAAGATGAAATTGAGAATTTGAAATTTATATTGCAACCGAGAGATTAATCTCCCACTGTGGTCGCCAATTATTTATGGGTGAAAACTATTCCTGCGGGATTTGGTAATTTGGGGTGTGTGGATGAGGAATGAATCTAAACCCTAAACAAATGTACTGCGCGGTGAGTGCTTTTGATTCGAGATATCAATCTATACAATTCTGGCCTAAACCAAGAAATGGTCGTTCCAGACTTGTTTCGGTTACAAAGTGAAGGAGATGGGGTTGATCTTAGGGAGGGAAGCGAAGAAGGTGTCGAGATTGTGAAAGTGTAGGCTTGTTTATGACTTGTAACAGACAGGTAAGCAGGCTTACAAATAATGCAACCAGGCTCTAGGTGTTTGAATACGTCTCGTATTAACACTTGGTTTCTGTGTTGTCTTGTCTTCTGTTGTGGAAATAGGGCGGAGAACCTATTTATACAAGTCATTTGAGTCTTATTCACGTCTCTCGTGTCAAGTGGAGGAAGTGGAGTGATGGAGTAGTGGAGTTGTGTGTTAGTGTCACACGATCAGTCTTGCCCACTTCTCCCATCATCACTAATCGTCCATATTTTCCTGACACGTTCTTGTGATAGCGCGCTGCACGCTGTAAACCGCCAGACCAATACCCCAGTATGTATCCCCCAGTTTGTGACATGATTGATGTCTCGAGTGTGTGGATCGTGGGACCCACAGAAGATAGCATGTAATGCTAGTTAAATAACTAAGTTATTTAGGAAGTCGATACTTGTAAAAATCTTCATGTGATTAGTCTAAAAATCTTCATCTTCTTCTTCTCCTCCTCCTCCTCTGTGTAGGTATTGGTTTCTTCTTCTTGTTGTTGTTTAAACTCTTCTTCTTCTCCTTTGTTTCCTCAGTGAAATATGACGAAGTCCGGAAATGCAAACAAGGTAGCAAAGGTTGGCAACAAGGTTGAAAAGGTCATCGAGTGGGAATGCAGTAAGGGATGTAAAACGAAGGTCAAACTGGGAAGAGGTAAAGCTCGGGTTGAAGTAAACTTGCGATTAAAAACAGAAGTAGAATATAGGAAGCACGACAAAGAAGTGCATCCAATGTGATGGGTAAGCAATTTTTTTCATGAAATTTTTTGGTTTTTGTATTCATATTATAGGCAATTTTTTCATGTTAGTAATTTTGAGACATGTTAGTGACACCTATTTAGGGTTGATTCCTGGTTGTGTTGGGATAGAGTTTGAATGTCTACCTCATCCCTGCTTAGAAATGACGTTACCATCTCTACCCATGGGTTAGTGATCTGCATATCAAATAGCAACAACCTGTAACACTTGTTTTTATAGTATTCTCGCATCATGTGTAAGAGAAACTTTTTGTTTCTAGGTCATGTGGTTAGGTTGATTTCTTAGGCATGTCAACTGACTCACATCGAGGGTTTGCAGTTTTCAGTTTAGGAATTAGTGTGGTCAGGTTATGCGAGTACTTCTCGGGGGTCGCCGTGTTGTGTGTCCATACAGGGACACTCCTAAAATACTTCGTCTTATTAAAAACTAGTAAAATATTGAAAAGTAAAGGTCACTTACCTTAAACATGTGTGTGTTTGCAAACAATTACACTTATGTGGTTGTAAACAAGTGCAAACAACTTGAAAAATGGTGGGTATACTGTTGTGTCCCTGACTCCCTGTATCACAGTTTTTTAGAATTTCCGTATTGGACATGGAGACATTTCACATCTGCATATCATACACCCGTGGCCGTATGTGCGTTGCAATTGTCGTGATAGTACCTTGGAGACAATGCTACTGACTCAGAATGATATATATTTAGACTAGCATTAATTAGCATGAGAACTCTACTGTCGTCGTCGGTTTCTAAGTTTGTTGGAAACTTATGTCCAAATACGAAATAGCTACGGTCCAACTTGAGATGCTCAAGTAAAGATCCAAGGGGGAAACTGCGGAAGTACCATCTAGCATGAAAGATTGGACACAACTTATAGATTGCGGAAGGGTTCAGTTGGAAACACTTTTAGGTAGATTTGGTTACTGCTGTGCATTGTGAAGCCAGTGCTAATTAGTTTTTCCAATCGGATACAGACAGAGGATAAGCTGTGTAGCAAAAAGCGGCGCCTAGACAGGCCTAGGCGCCGATTCTGGGCCGATTTTTAAAAAATCAGACTGGGCTAGGGCGGCGCCTGGGCTTTAACAGAAAAACAGGTTAGTTTTTGCTTGGACTTCTTAAGAAAACAAAATAAATTTTGGCCCAATTTTTATTACAACCCTAGCAAGGGTTTATAACAGTTTTGGCAACTCTTTCTTCTTCTCCTACCGACCTCCTTTCTCTTTTTCTCTGCAACTTCCGCTCTCTCTCTATTCTTCTTCTCTTCTCAAACTTCATTAATGGAGGGTGGATCGAGCTCATCACATGTACCCATACCTGTACCTGGTGGATCGAGCTCATCACATGTACCCATACCTGTACCTTTAACTGAGAGTAGAAAAGATGTAGCATGGCAATGTGGGGTGCGTAAAGATCCCACAAAGCCAGACAATGTCTGGTGTGTTCTCTGTGACAAGAAGTTGTGTGGAGGAATTTTTAGATTGAAACTACATCTTTTACATATAGCTGGGAATTGTAAAGGATGTCCTAATGTTACATTAGAGATTCAAAAAATTGTTACAGAACAAAGGATGACTTTCAATAAGAATAAGGCAGAGAAACAAAGGATAAATACTGCTATACAAAGTGGTAGTTCAATTAATGAAACTACTGACATCATTGAGCTAGAAGAAGAACCTCCATCAAATAATCAGCAAATCACTAGCAGTGGTACACCTATCAGCATAAAGAGGGTTCACAGCAGCAGTGTTAAAGGGCCTATGGATGAGGTTTTCAAGAACTAGTTCGTTACAAAAGTGCTGCAGGGAGTTTAGGAAGTTCTTTTGCTATACGGCAGAGGAAGAATCTCCAACCTAGTAAGTTCCCACAACTGCGAGCTCACTAATACACAGACTTACTTCAGTTTTTATTTGCAAGATCTTAATATGTTAATCATAGGTGACTGGTGGAGTATGTTTGGGAGCTCATTACCTACCCTTCAGAAGTTAGCAAAGAGAATTTTGGGACAACCATGTAGTGCCTCATCATGTGAGCGCAACTGGAGTACTTTTGATAATGTAAGTTTCTTACATTATCTAATACAGTAGTTCTATGTCGATGTGTTTACAGTTTACTTGCTACAAGTAGATATAATACATACTGATGTGTTTTATTTGGAATCATAGTTGCACTCAAAGAAGCGAAACCGGCTTCTACAGTCAAAGTTGAATAATCTAGTTTATATTCAGTACAATTGGAAGTTGGAAATGCGATGCATTAGGAATAACAATACATTTAACAAAAAAAATGATAGCATTGATGTACTCCATCTTAAAGGGGTCGATGAGAATGACGAGTGGCTTACAACAAATAAAGATGAGCTAGATGAATACGTTAATGAAGATCCTGGTCTTTCTTGGCGAGCTGTTAGAGAGGCGCAAGGAGTTGATCAAATTGATGTTGGACCAAGTTCAAGAACTAGAGCTGCATTACATTTAGGATAGGGAGCTACTGAATTAGACGGGATGCCGGAAGTTGGTGATTTTGAATGGGTAGTGGACTATACCGGCGAAGAGGAAGAAGATATTGAACTTGAAGTTGAAACTCCCTAGGAGTTCTATTAGACTGTTTTTAAGTTTAAGTTTTTAGTTCTTGATGTTTTAACTTAAACTTTTTAGGATTTATCTTCTGTTGTTTTGGGCATTCAAATATTGAGGTATGACAACGACTTTATCAGTTTAATTAAGTAACAAAGTGCAAGTTTTATTGAATGCTAATTAGTTTTAATACATGGTTCATTTATCCTCTATCTCTAGCTAATACTACCTGTGTTCATATATTTTTTCCCGCCTAGTCCCCGCCTAGTCCCCGCCTAGTCTCCGCCTAGTCCCCGCCTAGTCTCTCCAGTCCCCAGTCCCCACCTAGCCGCCTCACACCCGCCTAACGATTTTTGCTACACAGAGGATAAGTCCTAATAATTCAATTGTAGTAAGGTAGAAAAATGTAGTTAATGTTGATTCCTCAAATCATTGTTCTTAATGGTTCTTTTGCTGCTTTTGCTTCTGATAAATGTATACATTTTGTTTGAATAGCTTCCCTCGCATGGTCGTCGAGGGCATATATATGTTGCATGTCCTTCCAAAGCGTGGTTCTCCACAATAATGTGGAAAGAACCACCAAACCAGGTAAACAAGTGGTGAGTGGTATCCCACTGAATCACTTGTTGACCAAAATTGGGCAAACCTTAATATTCCTATTTCTAGGTCTCTGACAAGTGATTTCTTAGGCAAGTTTAGCGACTATAATGATGTATCTTATACTAGTACTTTGGAGACAGTGCTAGTGACCCAGAATGATATGTATTTAGACTAGGACTAATTATCATGAGGACTCTACTGCCTCAGTTTCTGAGTTTGTTGGAAACTTACGCGTAAATACTAAATTCACTAAAAGCAGTGGTCTGTGCATGTAAAATTCACTCATTAGAGCCAAAATAGGTAGCTATCTATGTTTTATTGTGTTTGCTAGATCCACTAGGTGGCATTAGCGATGGCGAATGGTAATATCAGTTGTGGGGAATATACATGCACAAGAGCTAATCCGGTGTGGGGATATGGATGATGTTACAGGTCTTCGAAAGTTTGTCGGAAAAATACTTCTGAATAGCATGTTTTGGCCGATAATGATGTGAGGATGAGAGCATATTTGTTATTGTACTTGATTATCCTTCTAGGAAAGCATGGTGTGATAAACCCCCATTTGGACTTTTAAACTTCTTTTTCTAATACTAACTTACAGTTTATATTTTATTTAACCTGTCTTATGTTCTGGTTAGTTTGTACGTTTTTCCAAATCGTTTGATGTCCTTAAGCTCTGTATGTATGTTTTTCCAAATCGTTTGATGTCTGTAAGCTCTGTATACGTTCTTTACTTTAATTATTTGTGAGATGAGATGGTATGACTGTTTTGTTCTCCACATTCCAGCATAGTTTCCACACTCTCTTAAGCGGGGATGATAACTAGGAGTGGTGTTTCGAATACTAGTGACCCGCAATGATGTGCTGTGTTGGTTATCTAACTCTTCTTCTCTCTTTTGCAGGTGTGCTAGGATTATAGCTTGAACTGGTTTCATCATATCTAGCAAGAATGTTTTGTAGATTAATCTATTCTTGGTGCTAGTATTTTGGAGACAATTCCAGTGACACATGTTGATATGTTTTTAGACTTGTTTTGTGATCCTTTATCATTACAGGAACTTCCCGACTTATGATTGTTAGTTTTCAATTCATGAAGTTCAAGTAATTGGTAGATTTATGATTGCTGTGACTTACTTATATTCCACAACTTCCGTATGATAAGTAGTTTCCTGTGTACATGTGTGGTGTTTTCTTCTTCTTTAGTATTATGTCTCATTTTTTATTTCTTTTCTTTTTATTTACTCCTAGAGTTTAACATAGTTAGAAAAATAACTGATTCTGTTTAGTTACAAACACACCAGACACAGTTTCAGACGCTGCCAAGTGAGACAAACCCCATTGTGGATCCAAATCGAGTTCCCTTTGGCTTTATGTCTTGGTAGAGTTTAAAAACTCTACCTAAAGTTGAGCTTTAAGTTTCAAACCTAGCAGAGTAAATTTATTCTAAAGTTGGGTGAAATTTCGAACCTCACCTATATACCATTGTCAATTTGTTATTATGTATTATGAATGGTAAAATGGTATGGCTTATATACCATTCCATGTTACTACTCGTGGCCGGTAAACTAGCTGAATAAATTTTCTTTTATCAACATCATCTTTTATACTTCAGTGGAATACTGATGTTAAGCATTCATAAAATGAAATACCACATTTTGTAATTTTAGGTCGGGCAATGGCAAAATCAATGTCTCTGTAGAAATATTTGTTCAATAATCAACAGATATACATGCATAAGAACCACCGGGGCATCTAACTCAAGACCAAAGAATGAATAATGCATAAGATATAACCTACTTTTAGAGGACATGATTAATGAAAAATAATTAAGATCTGGTAATACCTCGTGGAATTTTAGGATTTAGAATGAATAGATCGATCTTAATGTATCATTTGTACCTTGTTGTTCATCAACACCACGGCATAACCTACAAAAATCACAACATCAAAATCAAACAGTTGATCAATTAAATTCTCAAAAAAACCTGTGGGGGTGTTTAGAGTAGGCTAATCTAGGAATTTTCAATATCTACACTACGGCTAAACATGTCTTTTTTTCTTTTTCTTGCAACAGATCTGAGAGTATATCTAGTGTGAAATTATTGCACGAGATAACAAAACATCGTCAAGACATATCGAATTAATATAAGAGATTTTTTTGTTAAATAAACTTCCATCAAGATGCATAATTAACTTTCAAGGTTGGTGTCTCTTAACCAGTCTTTGAACGATCTCCATGGCTAGCTTGTTGAATGTTGATACATGGATGATAACCACAAATCAATTGACAATATATCCACACGATTGATGATGAACAAAGAAGACATGAGCGGGCGCGGCGGCGGCGAAAACTTGCCAAATTCAGGGTATGGCTGTAAGGCCAGGAAAAAGAAGAGATAAAAAGAACCCCTAAACAGAGAAAGAAACCAAGGTACTGGTTTTGTCTGTCTGGTTCAGAATCATATAATCTTTCACAGGTAGCATCTACTATCTAATTTAACAAATAATAAATGGAGGGGCTTGTTTTCCAAAAAAAAAAAAAAAAAACAAAAACAAATACTAGAAATGAACGTCATAAATAAATAAATAAATACTTCCAGCTCATCTTTTACTTTCTTTGTCTGAGACTTAAATAATGCAGGGCTGCTACACGTACCGGGGAAAAACTCCCCCAAAACCGAACCCTCACAGTTTGGTGGGCCCCGGGGGAGTTAACAGGGGGTCGGTTAAAAGAAATGTGGGGCCCACTATTTTGTTCTCTCAACCCGGTTTTGCCTCTGTTTTTGCCCCCGGTTCGTTTAACATTTTTGTAAATAATGTTACAGACTTAACGTGATGTGACCTACAAACAACTGATGGATGGAATGTAATGAGAAAAACACAAACAGAAACCCGGAATGGTTGTTACCACACGGGATATTATGACTAGAAAAAATAGTCATGCCTACAGCTATCTGCAACAAGATCCTCCGATCCAACACCTGAATGGTTTGTCTAAAAGTTTCCCGCCTCGTATCTACTACAGACCACCACTCACAACTAGTCAAAACAACCAATGAGTGACGATTGTTAGTCTTTTTTAATGTTTTTATGAAAATTACTAAAGAGACAGTGAAAACTGATTCAAAATTTACTACGGCTGCCTACAACTTACAAACTCCATTCCCTCTCAGTCAAATCAACTGCTATATCGGTCAAATCAACACGTTGACACCCTGGCATGGAAGTAAGGGGAGGGGATTTCATGGCCAGAATCATTTTCTATTCTACCTCCGTTTGTCAGCTTTTCCCACTCTCCGATTATTGCAGGACCCATGGGAGGCCGAATCATACATATATACGTGTAATTATGGGCATCAATTATATGTTTAATTTTGTTGTTTGATTTTTTGCACATATTATTTACGGAAAATGGGTCATTTGTCCAAAAAAAATTAAAATACGGTTTAAATGGACGAGTAAAAAAATTTATGAGTGAAATAGACAAAAAAAAATAGCAAGGATGAAACTGGATTCATCCTGGCTTAAACTTAAAAAATAGCAAGGATGAAACTGGATGCATCCTGTGTAAAATAAAAATAAGAAAAAATATTTGAAAATGGGCAGGATGAAACTGGTTACATCCTGCCTATTTTAAAAAAAAATTCTATTTAAACAATATCTAAATCTAACTATCCTTTTCACCCAGGAAATTTTGATTTTGGTCTTTTTAACCAATTTTATGCATTATTTATCATACTACAAAATTGGTTAAAAAGACCAAAATCAATAATTCTTGGGTGATAAAGACATCTAGATTTTGATACTGTTTAAATGAACAAAAATATAAAAATAGCCTCGATGTAATCAGTTTCATTCTACCCATTTTCAAATATATTTTTTTTATTTTTAATTTACATCAGTATGCATCCAGTTTCATCCTCGCTATTTTTTAAGTTTAAGCCAGGATGGATCCAGTTTCATCCTTGCTTTTTTTTTGTCCATTTCACCCATACTAATTTTTACTCGTCCATTTGAATCATGGTTTAATTTTTTTTTGGACAAATGACCCATTTTCCGATATTTGTTAATTAAGTTTTTTTCTTTGATAAGAAGACATTTTATTTATTTAAAGAGGGAAACTTACATTACATATGATGGGTTCTAATCTCAGATTAACCCTTTCTAGGAAATTAGTTCTTTCACATATGATCATATTCTCCGTAGAGATGTAAATAATTTTCCTAGGACGAATCATTCAAGTTGTTAATTAAGTAAAAACGATGAATCTTCGACCGGGATAATAGTAGAATAAATTTCCATTTAATATAGATATTTTGATATAAATTAATATTATCTATGGTATCAAATTCTTGAACAATCCTCACGGAAATCCTAAAGTTTGGGCCACCTATCCATCCAATGTTTGAGTCAACCCATATAGAAGGACAATCGTTCTGTCCGTATATGTTTGTTAAGTTTTGAAGAGAAAAAAACAAACTTACCCCTCCAACAAAGTTAGAAACCAACCATAGTTAGGCTTTATACTTGGGTCAGGAGAAATGGGTGGGTTTGAGAAACTGATTGAAATATGGGAAATAATATATATTAGAGATGCTTTTTTCTCTCTATCAAAAGTAGTTTACCCTATGTTTGCGAAAATCCAGGAAATTTTTGTCCAGTTGAGTGTACTATATTTACTGTTTTGGCGTACGCCCCAATTTTTAATATGTTTCTTTTGTTTGTTTTTTTTTGAAGGAAAAAAACAACATAAAACAAAAAACTGAAAAAACCTATAGAGAAGAAGAATACTCACTCTCAATGAGATGACCAATACAGGAAGCAGGGGAGGTAATCCACTCATTAGAGGAGTGGTTGTTTACAGCTAAAGCTGCAACATTGTGTGCCACATTATTGGCAGTTTTCTTTATGTATCTAATATAATAATAATAAAAATAATAATAATAATCTCCACGGATCTGAAATGTCGTAGTTCGTCTCTGATGTTGTTGATTGTGTTTTGCAGCCTCTAGTAGGGTTTATACTGAGCATACTTGAGAGAATTTATAACAATGAGAGAGTCTCCTTCCAAAATGATTTCTCTAAAGCCCTTTCTACGAGCCATCTCCACAGCTAACAATGCCCCATTTCCCTTAGCCTCCACTGCCTTGTAGTGAGTTAAGGTCTTCTTCTGACAACACTGGAATCTCGCTTTACAGTCTCTAGCCACTGTTCCACATGCGAAACCCCTTGGTCATGCTGCACCATCAAAATTGATCTTCGTTTTATGTCCTTCTGGTGGCATCCAACTATCATTTTGACTCTCCAGCATGTCAGTCTCATCAGGTATAGACTCCTGATAAGCACGTAAGTGCTACATTTTATACCCATGTTTATATGAGTTAGGACTCAATATTTTTACTAATAATATCATTTTAGTGATTTTGTAGAAAGTACAAGTGAATTCAATCGGTTGGAAGATAAATGGATAAAGGAGAAGTTAAATGGCTTTGCGGCGAAAAACTACCAAAGTGGCAAACGACATCAGACAAAGGCATTTTAATAAAATATGGGTGCCTAAGTTAGTTTTCTTCTGGGGCATCAAAGTGGCACCAAAATTATCCATCTCATGTCCATAAACGTGGTGTTGCTGCTGAGTTAAAAAAGTGATGAGACGTGGCTTATTCTACAACCACATAACTTTGTGGCATACTCATCATTCACTAGAACGAAATGAAATTTCGTCTCTCAAGTCAAGCAGGTGGTGTTCACCTAATCAAGCTAAAAGCGATCTGAGCTCAATTGCAATGGCGGAACAAAGGGTTTGGTTGGCAGCGACGAGACTCAATGGTTGTGCTGATTTCCACTAGAGGAAGAAGCTGAGAAGAAAGATGTTGGCTGAGGATGGCAGTATCGATGGGCTTTGACCTAATCGTTGTCTTGATTGTATGCGAACTGGTGGTGATGGATTATGTGCAGTTGGCAGTAAAGAAGTTTACTGTAGTGGTGTTGTGGGTTTGGTCGATGGGGTCCTAATTGAGCTGTTGATGCTGGTGGAGGATAATCAGTGACAAGAAAATGATAAGTTGGTGTCTCGATGCTGTGTTTGATATTGATGGAGGAGTTAAGGGCTGGCTGAACTCGTTCCAATTCATAGTGCAATAGCAAGAATGAAGAGTCTGTATTTCCGGAGTTGATGGTGCTGCGAGTTCCCATCCGGCACTAATTGTAGCAATGAGGCGTTATCGCAGGCGAAGGTTGTGGATGTGACCAGGCTTGGTTGCTGCTGTTGTAATCGGTGAATGAAAGAAGATAGTGTCGAATGCGAAGTCAGTGGGCTAATGGTGGTTATCGAATAGAGATAATTGTGGTGATTGTTAGCAACAGTTTGGTGATGGAATTGCTCGAGCTGGTGGCTGTGAGGATCTGAGATGTTCAAGCTTCGAATGAGATGGTTTACTGGCAGCAGAGAAGCGAAATATCAGTGCATCTCAATGGAGATGCTTGAAAGGGGTTTCGACGAGATGCCTGCGAAGTGGAGATGCATGTGTTAGTTGAATTCATTCTGTTTCGTGTTGTGTTATTTTGCCGAGATGAAGAGAAAGGTGTTGATTCGATAGGGTGATCAGCTGATCTTGTGCAACCAGGCACGACAAGATTAAACGGAGAAAGATGAAGTACTTTACCTGAACCTGTAGCTGACGAGAGAACAACAGAAGAATAAGTCATTTAGGTGATGCGGGGATGGACGTATAAACTGAGCTGTGTCGGAGCAGGTCGACTGGTGGAGTATGGAGTCGTGGAGTTTTGGTCCTGGTTCAAAGACAACTAGAATATCGCAATTGCATACACTCGATGGTAATAGTTGCTGCCGGTGACTAGATGAACATAAATTAGTTGTTGGTCGGGTTTAGGATCTTGGTAATGGACCTGAACGGATGAGCCTGGGCATATTTGCTAGGTCTAATTTTTAGACTCCCGCAACATGAATAAAAAGAAAAACAGACAGAGAACAAAAGGGAGTTCCGGTTTTGGAGGCCGACGACGGGAAGCTGCGGCTCCATAGCCGAATCAGTTTAAATAAGGGTTTGCGATTCTTTGCGATTTGTTTTTTTCATTTGATTAGCTCGCTTTTGATTTGATTCTCTATAATATGTTTATGGCTTTTGAGAAAGCCATGTCTTGCTAATAGTTTTATAACTAGGGTTCTTATGGTTGAAGCTACTTGGGGTTTTAGGCTATGTTTAATTGAATTGATTTATGAAGTAAAAGACCATTATGATTTGAATTGATTAATTTTTGATTGTTTTTAATCGATTAAATGAAAAATGAGTTGTTGCATTACCGGTTCTAGACCCCTATGCGCGTAATTTATAGTCTTACAAATATTTTTGGTCTTATTGTTTGATAGTCCATACTTGGGTTAAATTCTTTGATGGGTTATGCTTAGAATAGTCAAATAATATTTGTGAATTAATATTTAGTTTCGTATAATTTTCTCATTGATGGAATTTGATGGTGCATGCTTGGATTTATTCTTTTGATGCGCTATGCTTAGGGTATACCAGTGATATTTGCGACTCTTTGCTTATAATAGGTGATGTCGATAGAACGAACGATAAATAAATATTCATGAGTTATGTTTTATTTCAGTAATCGAAAAGAAATAATGGTGGATACGATAAACCCTAGTCACTATCTTTCCGATTGGATTTATTTTATTTGTTTAGTTTATTTTCTTTGTTTTATAATTATAAAAATTCAAAAACATTATTGTTGGTTACTCTTAATTGAGATATTGATTATAGTATTTCCACCGCTCTTCGTGGGAACGACCCGTACTTGCCTCTGTCTACTAGTTAGACACCGTGCGATTGCGGTTTATTATATAGACATCTCCGGATCCTATCAATTTTTGGCGCCGCTGCCGGGGAGCGGTTGTGAATTATTGTAATTGGTATTTTGTACATAGTTATTATTTTGTTTTTATTTATTTATTTTCTTCTGTACATAGCTTATTTTTGCTTTTATTTGTATATTTTCTTTTAGTTCTTTTTAACGTAGCTTATTTGATTTTTCATAGGTACCTTAGTCTGAAGAGAAGCGATTGTAGTCAACAACATGCCTAAAGTAAGTACTTGAAACTCTCGCAAAGCTTTTGCAAGGTGAGTTATTGAGAATTACTTTGTATAATGGTTTCCAGCGAGTTGACTTCTTTTATAGCTTTTTGGAATCTTATAAAAAGAGATGAGACAGAGGAGCCATTTGATATTTCACCTGAGGAGTATGCATATGCACCTTCTCATTATCAAGAACCTGCCGAGTGTGTAAATAATGATTGGAATTATTCACATAGGTATGATCATTCCGGACCTTGTGAAGGTTATAATCATTACCAACCTTACCCTGGTTATGAGCCACAATTTGTTGATTCCAATTATTATTCACACATTTCTCCGTCACAGTATGAGATTGATGATCAATCTTATTGTGACCCATTAGCATCACAACTATCTTTGTTAGAACGCCTCAATATTGAAATTATCGAAAAGACCAAAGCTAATGAGTTATTTTTTTCTGAGCTGAGTAAAACCCAGGCTTATATTGCTCAACTTTCTGAACAAACTGATTTATCGATTGCTAAACTAATGCATTCGGTAAAAGATCGTGGTCTTACTGAGGATACAAGTTCTAATTTTTCTAATACTCTTGATATTAATGATGAAACCTCTTTAACTAATGAATCAATGTGTATGGAGAATGATGATGAACTTGATAGTTGCGATCATATGAATAGATATTTTCATACCAAGCGAAGGTGGTGTATTTAGTCCAACTCTTGATTGTGTTAATGATCACTCGCCTATTCAAAAGGAAGAGTTTAGGATTGAGGACACCATTCTTTTAGATGGTGGGACATATCAGTGCAATAAAAATGATGCTTATGAAGAATGTGTTAATTCAGAGGACAGTGTAGTTAAGTCTAATGACTTAGAGACATTACACTCTATCTATAAGGTTTCTTTTAATCATCTTTATTGTGATATTCCTATTGATTCCCAGGTTGATGATGTTTATGATGATGATTTAGTACAGGTTTGCAAACCTAGTGGAGAAGTCAATACACCTAGAATTGTTAGCACAACTTTTCAGAAGATTCCTAATTTTGGATTAGAATTACGTGCTTCTCCAGTATTTCTAGATTATTTTGCATCTCGTGATTTCTCTTTGCCTGTGCATGTCTCCCAAATGGTTTCAGTTTCCACCCACAGTGAACCACTTGAGTCGGTAATTTTTGTTACCGACGATACATCCTTTGTAAAAACCAGGTATGGGGATAGCTCTTTGCTTTTGATAGTCTCTATATCTTCACATTGCTACAACGAGAGTGTGAGGTTGTCATTAACTATATATATTGTGCTTTGGGTTGATCCCCAAATATTCAGGTTGTTGATATATGGAGAATCCTTTATGTATATTCCAGTAGGTAATTCTATTTTCTTGTTGTATTTTTATTGGTTAATTTTCGCATATTATGAATTTCCCATCTGAATTTTACGTTGGATGACTCAATTACATTGAGGACAATGTAATGTTTAAGCGTGGGGGAGTGGTTATTAACTTTTTATTTTTATTTTTCAATATTTTTCTTGTATATTGTGACCAGATGTGTAGAAGGTCTAAAAAAAATAATATTATGACCAGCTGTGTAGCGGGTCTATAAAAAAAAAGATGACCAGCTGTGTAGCGGGTATTAAAAAAAATTATCATTATGATTTTTAGGGTTATGACCAGCTGTGTAGCGGGTCTTTTGTAGGGTGTTTTCTATGACCAGCTGTGTAGCGGGTCTTGTGTATGGAATTTCAATTTTTCATTTTATGACCAGCTGTGTAGCGGGTCTAACTCTCTTATGATATGACCAGATGTGTAGCGGGTCTTCTTCTATTTTGCTCGAGGACTAGCAAAATATAAGTATGGGGGTGTTGATAAGCACGTAAGTGCTACATTTTATACCCATGTTTATATGAGCTAGGACTCAATATTTTTACTAATAATATCATTTTAGTGATTTTGTAGAAAGTACAAGAGAATTCAATCGGTTGGAAGATAAATGGATAAAGGAGAAGTTAAATGGCTTTGCGGCGAAAAACTACCAAAGTGGAAAACGGCATCAGACCAAGACATTTTAATAAAATATGGGTGCCTAAGTTAGTTCTCATCTGGGGCATCAAAGTGGCACCAAAATTATCCATCTCATGTCCATAAACGTGGTGCTGCTTCTGAGTTAAAAAAGTGATGGGACGTGGCTTATTCTCCAACCACATAACTTTGTGGCATACTCATCATTCACTAGAACGAAATGAAATTTCGTCTCTCAAGTCAAGAAGATGGTGTTCACCTAATCAAGCTAAAAGCATTCGGAGCTCAATTGTAATGGCGAAACAAAGGATTTGGTTGGCAGCGACGATACTTAATGGTTGTGATGATTTCCACAAGAGGAAGAAGCTGAGAAGAACGGTGTTGGCTGAGGACGGCAGTATCGATGGTCTTTGACCTAATCGTTGTCTTGATTGTATGCGAACTGGTGGTGATGGATTATGTGCAGTTGGCAGTAAAGAAGTTTACTGTAGTGGCGTTGTGGGTTTGGTCGATGGGGTCCTAATGGAGATGTTGATGCTGGTGGAGGATAGTCAGTGACAAGAAAATGATAAGTTGGTGTCTCGATGTTGTGTTCAATATTGATGGAGGAGTTAAGGGCTGGATGAACTCGTTCCAATTCATAGTGCAATAACAAGAATGAAGAGTCCGTATCTCCGTTGCTGATGGTGCTGCGAGTTCCTAGCCGGAACTAATTGTAGAAATGAGGCGTTATTGCATGCAAAGGTTGTGGATGTGGCCAGGCTTGGTTTCTGCTGTTGTAATCGATGAATGAAAGAAGATAGTGTCGAATGCGAAGTCAGTGGGCTAATGGTGGTTTTCGAGTGTAGATAATTGTGGTGATTGTTAAAAACAGTTTGGTGATGGAATTGCTCGAGCTGGTGGATGTGAGGATCTGAGATGTTCAAGCTTCGAATGAGATGGTTTACTAGCAGCAGAGAAGCGAAATATAAGTGCATCTCAATGGAGATGCTTGAAAGGGGTTTCGACGAGATGCCTGCGAAGTGGAGATGCATGTGTTAGTTGAATTCATTCTGTTTCATGTTGTGTTATTTTGCCGAGATGAAAAGGAAGGTGCTGATTCGATTGGGTGATCAGCTGATCTTGTGCAGCCAGGCACGACAAGAGTAAATGGAGAAAGATGAAGTACTTTACCTGAACCTATAGCTGACGAGAAAACAACAGCTGAATAAGTCTTGGAGGTGATGCGGGGATGGATGTATGAACTGAGCTGTGCCGGAACCGGTCGACTGGTGGAGTATGGAGTCGTGGAGTTTTGGTGTTGGTTCAAAGACAGCTAAAATCTCGCAATTGCATGCACTCGATGGTAATAGTTGCTTCCGGTGACTCGATGAACAGAAATTAGTTGTTGGTCGTGTTTTGGAGCTTGGTAATGGACCTGAACGGATGGGCCTGGGCAGATTTTCTAGGTCTAATTTTTAGACTCCCTTAACATGAATAAAAAGAAAAACAGACAGAGAACAAAATGTAGTTCTGGTTTTGGAGGCCGACGACGGGAAGCTGTGGCTCCGTAGCCGAATCAGTTTAAAGAAGGGTTTGCGATTCTTTGTGATTTGTTTTTTTCATTTGATTAGCTCTCTTTTGATTTGATTCTCTACAATATGTTTATGGATTTTGAGAAAGCCATGTCTTGCTAATAGTTTTGTAACTAGGGTTCTTATGCTTGAAGCTACTTGGGGTTTTAGGCTATGTTTAATTGAATTGATTTATGAAGCAAAAGACCATTATGATTTGAATTGATTAATTTTTTATTATTGTTTATCGATTAAATGAAAAATTAGTTGTTGCATTACCGGTTCTAGAAACCTATGTGCGTAATTGATAGTCTTACAAATATTTTTGGTCTTATTGTTTGATAGTTCATACTTGGGTTAAATTCTTTGATGGGTTCTGCTTAGAATAGTCAAATAATATTTGTGAATTAATATTTAGTTTCGTATAATTTTCTCGCTGATACAATTAGATGGTGCATGCTTGGATTTATTCTTTTGATGCGCTATGCTTAGGGTATACCAGTGATATTTGCGACTCTTTGCTTATAATAGGTGATGTCGATAGAACGAACGATAAATAAATATTCATGAGTTATGTTTCATTTCAGTCATCGAAAAGAAATAGTGGTGGATACGATAAACCCTAGTTACTATCTTTCCGATTGGATTTATTTTATTTGTTTAGTTTATTTTCTTTGTTTTATAATTATAAAAATTCAAAAACATTATTGTTGGTTACTCTTAATTGAGATATTGATTACAATATTTCCACCGATCTTCGTGGGAACGACCCGTACTTGCCTTTGTCTACTAGTTAGACACCGTGCGATTGCGGTTTAATATATAGACATCTCCGGATCCTATCAATTTTTGGCGCCGCTGCCGGGGAGCGGTTGTGAATTATTGTAATTGGTATTTTGTACATAGTTATTATTTTGTTTTTATTTATTTATTTTCTTCTACACATAGCTTATTTTTGCTTTTATTTTTATATTTTCTTTTAGTTCTTTTTTACGTAGCTTATTTGATTTTTCATAGGTACCTTAGTTTGCAGAGCAGGGATTGTAGTCAATAACAGGCCAAAAGTAAGTACTTGAAACTCTCGCAAAGCTTTTGCAAGGTGAGTTATTGAGAATTACTTTGTATAATGGTTTCCAGCGAGTTGACTTCTTTTATAGCTTTTTGGAATCTTACATAAAGAGCTGAGACAGAGGAGCCATTTGATATTTCACCTGAGGAGTATGCATATGCACCTTCTCATTATCAAGAACCCGCCGAGTGTGTAAATAATGATTGGAATTATTCTCATAGGTATGATCATTCCGGACCTTGTGAAGGTTATGAGCCACAATTTGTTGATTCCAATTATTATTCACACATTTCTCCATCACAGTATGAGAGTGATGATCAATCTTACTTTGACCCATTGGTATCACAACTATCTTTGTTAGAACGCCTCAATATTGAAATTGTCGAACAGACCAAAGCTAATGAGTTATTTTTTGCTGAGCTGAGTAAAACCCAGGCTTATATTTCTCAACTTTCTGAACAAATTAATTTATCGATTGCTAAACTAATGCATTCGGTAAAATATCGTGGTCTTACTGAGGATACAAGTTCTAATTTTTCTAATACTCTTGATATTAATGATGAAACCGCTTTAACTAATGAATCAATGTGTATGGAGAATGATGATGAACTTGGTAGTTGCGATCATAGGAATAGAGACATTGTCATACCAAGTTAAGGTGGTGTATTTAGTCCAACTCCTGATTGTGTTAATGATCACTCGCCTATTCAAAAGGAATAGTTTAGGATTGAGGACACCATTATTTTAGACGTGTGACATATCAGTGCTATAACAATGATGCTTATGAAGAATGTGTTAATTCAGAGGAGAGTGTAGTTAAGTCTAACGAATTAGAGACATTACACTCTATCTATAAGGTTTCTTTTAATCATCTTTATTGTGATATTCCGATTGATTCCCAGGTTGATGATGTTTATGATGATGATTTAGTACAGGTTTGCAAACCTAGTGGAGAAGTTAATACACCTAGAATTGTTAGAACAACTTTTCAGAAGATTCATAATTTTGGATTAGAATTACGTGCTTCTCCAGTATTACTAGATTATTTTTCATCTCATGATTTCTCTTTGCCTGTGCATGTCTCCCAAATGGTTTCAGTTTCCACCCACAGTGAACCACTTGAGTCGCTAATTTTTGTTACTGACGATACATCCTTTGTAAAAAACCAGGTATTGGATAGCTCTTTGCTTTTGATAGTCTCTATATCTTTACGTTGCTACAACGCGAGTGTGAGGTTGTCATTAACTGTATATATTGTGCTTTGGGTTGATCCCCAAATATTTAGGTTGTTGATATATGGAGAATCCTTTATGTATATTCCAGTAGGTAATTCTATTTTCTTGTTTTATTTTTATTGGTTTATTTTCGCATATTATGAATTTCACATCTGAATTTTACGTTGGATGACTCAATTACATTGAGGACAATGTAATGTTTAAGTGTGGGGGAGTGGTTATTAACTTTTTATTTTTATTTTTCAGGATTTTTCTTGCATATTGTGACTAGCTGTGCAGCGGGTCTAAAAAAAAAAATTATGACCAGTTGTGTAGCGGGTCTATAAAAAAAATGACCAGCTGTGTAGCGGGTCTTAAAAAAATTATCATTATGATTTTTAGGGTTATGACCAGCTATTTAGCGGGTCTTTTGTAGGGTATTTTCAATGACCAGCTGTGTAGCGGGTCTTATGTATGGAATTTCAATTTTTCATTTTATGACCAGTTGTGTAGCGGGTCTAACTCTCTTATGATATGACCAGATGTGTAGCGGGTTTTCTTTTGTTTTGCTCGAGGACTAGCAAAATATAAGTATGTGGGTGTTGATAAGCACGTAAGTGCTACATTTTATACCCATGTTTATATGAGGACTCAATATTTTTACTAATAATATCATTTTAGTGCTTTTGTAGAAAGTACAAGCGAATTCAATCGGTTGGAAGATAAATGGCTAAAGGAGAAGTTAAATGGCTTTGCGGCGAAAAACTACCGAAGTGGCAAACGGCATCAGACAAAGACATTTTAATAAAATATGGGTGCCTAAGTTAGTTCTCATCTGGGGCATCAAAGTGGCACCAAAATTATCCATCTCATGTCCATAAACGTGGTGCTGCTGCTGAGTTAAAAAAGTGATGAGACGTGGCTTATTCTCCAACCACATAACTTTGTTGCATACTCATCATTCACTAGAACGAAATGAAATTTCGTCTCTCAAGTCAAGCCGATGGTGTTCACCTAATCAAGATAAAAGCGATCTGAAATTGTAATGGCGGAACAAAGGGTTTGGTTGGCAGCGACGAGACTTAATGGTTGTGATGATTTCCACAAGAGGAAGAAGCTGAGAAGAACGGTGTTGGATGAGGACGGCGGTATCGATGGGCTTTGACCTAATCGTTGTCTTGATTGTATGCGAACTGGTGGTGATGGATTATGTGCAGTTGGCAGTAAAGAAGTTTACTGTAGTGGCGTTGTGGGTTTGGTCGATGGGGTCCTAATGGAGCTGTTGATGCTTGTGGAGGATAGTCAGTGACAAGAAAATGATAAGTTGGTGTCTCAATGCTATGTTCAATATTGATGGAGGAGTTAAGGGATGGCTGAACTCGTTCCAATTCATAGTGCAATAGCAAGAATGAAGAGTCCGTATCTCCGTTGCTGATGGTGCTGCGAGTTCCCAGCCGGAACTAATTGTAGCAATGAGGCATTATTGCATGCGAAGGTTATGGATGTGGCCAGGATTAGTTTCTGCTGTTGTAATCGGTGAATGAAAGAAGATAGTGTCGAATACGAAGTCAGTGGGCTAATGGTGGTTATCGAATGGAGATAATTGTGGTGATTGTTAGAAACAGTTTGGTGATGGAATTGCTCGAGCTGGTGGATGTGAGGATCTGAGATGTTCAAGTTTCGAATGAGATGGTTTACTAGCAGCAGAGAAGCGAAATATAAGTGCATCTCCATGGAGATGCTTGAAAGGGGTTTCGACGAGATGCCTGCGAAGTGGAGATGCATGTGTTAGTTGAATTCATTCTGTTTCGTGTTGTGTTATTTTGCTGAGATGAAGAGGAAGGTGCTGATTCGATTGGGTGATCAGCTGAGCTTGTGTAAACAGGCACGACAAGAGTAAACGGATAAAGATGAAGTAATTGACCTGAACATATAGATGGCGAGAGAACAACAGCTGAATAAGTCATGGAGGTGATGCGGGGATGGACGTATGAACTGAGTTGTGCAGGAGCTGGTCGACTGGTGGAGTATGGAGTCGTGGAGTTTTGGTGCTGGTTCAAAGACAGCTAGAATCTCGCAATTGCATGCACTCGATGGTAATAGTTGCTTTCGGTGACTAGATGAACAAAAATTAGTTGTTGGTCGGGTTTTGTAGCTTGGTAATGGACCTGAATGGATGGGCCTTGGAAGATTTGCTAGGTCTAATTTTTAGACTCCCGTAACATGAATAACAAGAAAAACAGACAGAGAACAAAAGGGAGTTCTGGTTTTGGAGGCCGACGACGGGAAGCTGCGGCTCCATAGCCGAATCAGTTTAAATAAGGGTTTGCGATTCTTTGTGATTTGTTTTTTTCATTTGATTAGCTCGCTTTTGATTTGATTCTCTACAATATGTTTATGGCTTTTGAGAAAGCCATGTCTTGCTAATAGTTTTGTAACTAGGGTTCTTATGGTTGAAGCTACTTGGGGTTTTAGGCTATGTTTAATTGAATTGATTTATGAAGCAAAAGACCATTATGATTTGAATTGAATTTTTTTTTATTGTTGTTAATCAATTAAATGAAAAATGATTTGTTGCATTACCGGTTCTAGAAACCTATGCACGTAATTGATAGTCTTACAAATATTTTTGGTCTTATTGTTTGATAGTCCATACTTGGATTAAATTCTTTGATGGGTTATGCTTAGAATAGTCAAATAATATTTGTGAATTAATATTCAGTTTCGTATAATTTTTTCGCTGATTAAATTTGATGGTGCATGCTTGGATTTATTCTTTTGATGCGCTATGCTTAGGGTATACCAATGATATTTGCGACTATTTGCTTATAATAGGTGATGTCGATAGAACGAATGATAAATAAATATTCATGAGTTATGTTTCATTTCAGTAATCGAAAACAAATAGTAGTGGATACGATAAACCCTAGTTACCATCTTTCCGATTGGATTTATTTTTTTTTATTTATTTGTTTTTTTTTTTTTTTTATTTGTTTTATAATTAAAAAATTTCTAAAACATTATTGTTGGTTACTCTTAATTGAGATATTGATTACAATATTTCCACCGCTCTTCGTGGGAACGACCCGTACTTGCCTCTGTCTACTAGTTAGACATCGTGCGATTGCGGTTTATTATATAGGCATCTCCGGATCCTATCAACTCCAATTATCCAACACAGATCTCCATATTAAACCAGTACATGGCTTCTTGAATGACTGACTTTATCTTCGAATTATCTCTGTTGAAAACTACAACATTCATAGCTTTCCAAATTTCCCACCACAAACAAGCTCACATTCTCAGTCTCACATAGTTTTCACCTTCAGTAAGTCATTTCTTTACATAATCTCGGATAGACAACTCAGGTTGTTCACCCGTTCTTAGTCCAAGTGGTGAGGCAAATAAAATTGCTTGTGTAGCTTGGAAGTAAAGAAATAAATGCTCATTTGTTTCAATGTTCCTATCACATAATCTGCAGTCATCATTTATCTCATTAATGTGTTTCTTGATACTCTGAGCCACTGGCAGACCATTTTTATCAATCTCCACAAGAAAATATGAAATTTTGGAGGTATGTATTTAATACTCCGAAATTTCTTCCAAGGAAACTCATATATACTTGAAGAAGATGGAGAGCTATCACTCATCGATTTGAGAAAGGATTTTGAATAAAATTCACCTTTTGAATGAGGAGTCCAAATCAATTTATCAGTTTTATTGTCTTCAGTCACTTCAGGTAGATGAATCTCTATTATCTTCGCCACTTCAGAAGAGTTGAATAGATGTTGTAGCTTGTTTTCATCCCATCTGTGTACTTGTTGTATAATAAGATCCTCAACTTTCATGATTCTTTGATCTCATGCTACTCCTCTATCAGGTTTCTTATTTGGGATTCCTGGTATCCATGGGTCCTCCCATATTTTAATTTTCTTTCCATTCACTATAGCCCAACAACATTTATCTCTCATGTCCTCCCTAACAGTCAACATTGCACTCCATATGGTTGAGCAGCTAGTGGATTTTTTTACCTCCCAAAAGTTTCCTCTTTCGACATACTTAGCCCTCATGATTTTACCCCATAGGAAGTCTTCATCCTCCAAAAACTTCCACACCAACTTAGCTATCGTAGCCTTATTTAATTTCTGTAGCGACCTTATTCCCAGACCACCCTTTTCCTTTTCAAGTTCAAATTGGTCCCAATTGGTAAAATGCATCTTCTTGACCTCCTTATCGTGGCCCCACCAGAAATTCCGAATAATTCTAATTAGCTGATTAAGCATCTTCTTAGGTAGTAGAGAGGTAGCCATATAAAATGGTGGCATCAAGCCTAATTTAGTCTTGATAAGCACTGTCATACCAGCATGTGTTAGAAAAATCCTCTTCCACCCTGCAGTTTTCGATGCAAAATTTTCTTCAAGGAATTTATGCGACTATATGAGATGTGCTGATTTGAAAAGCTGATGTCCCAGGTATTTGTCAGTGTTCTCTATCTTGTTTACTCCCAGTATACATGCTACTTATAATCTTCTGTGACCTTTGACACCTTTACTGAAGTATACGGCTGATTTCTGCATATTTTCACTCTGACCCGACCAAGCAACGTAGATGAATAATATATGTAGAAGAGTCTAAATAGTCCTATTGTCCAGAGTACCAAATAGCAGCAAATCATACGCAAACATAAGGTGGGATACGACTGGAGTATTTATGCCTGCTCTATAACCATTATACAATGCATTGTCCTCCATTTTACTCATCAACCAAGACAGGCCTTGTGAACAAAGGATAAATAAATAAGGAAATAAGGGACATCCTTGCCCAAGCCCCCTTTCGTTTACAAAGTGGCCTTCTGCTTGGCCATTTACTACTATAGAGAAACTAGAAGTACTAATACAATGCATGATCAAATCATGGGTATGTCCTACAATTCCAAAAATTCTAAGGCAGTAGCTTAGAAATCTCCAACTTATTCTATCGTAAGCCTTACTTATGTCTATCTTTAAGGCAAAAGCTCCTAGAACAAATTTGGAGTTTGACATAGAGTGGAATATCTCTTTAGTTGTCACTATTTTATCAATGATTTGCCCACCAGGAATAATGCAGACTATGTTTTGTCACTATGATATCTCTTTAGTTGTCTCTTTAGGTGCCCTCTTATTCCCTGAGACAGAATTTTTGTTATTACTTTATACATTATATTAGTCAGTTCTAGAGGTCTAAAATCAGAAGGGAGAGTGGGAATTTTTTACCTTTGGCACCAGCACAATGTTTGTATGATTTAGCCCCTGTGGGAGAGTTGCTGAGGAAAATCAGTATTGGATAGTCTTTGTGATCTCATCCCCAATAGTTTCCCAGCAGCTTTTGTAGAAGATAGATGGCATTCCATCAGGTCCTGGAGATTTTAAGCTTTTCATCCTCTTGAGTGTATTCCAAACCTCCTCCTAAGATGGTACCATTGAGATACTGGTATTGCTCCTACTATAAATTTTAGTCTCATCTTGAAGTTGGATTTGATACCTGTTTTCATCAGCGTCCTTCTTGAAAAGACCATTGAAATCATTCACCAAATTATGGATAATAACATTAGCTTCTGTTACCCAACTGCCATTAGGTATCTCGAGAGCATCAACCTGGTTCTTATTTTTCCTCTGCATAACAGACAAGTGGAAAACTCTAGTATTTTTATCCATATTAGGTATCCATTTCACCTTACTTCTCTGTTTGTAGTACTTTTGTTGCATTACATTAGGTTGCTCAATCTCCTCTCATATCACCTTCTCTTCCATTCTGGTGTCTCTAAGATGGGCCTCCATTTGCACCTTTAGAAGTTTTTATTTACAATCTTCAGTAGTTCTGAAAATATTTCCAAAGGTCTTTCTACTCCACTCATTCATCTTTTTCCCATCATCCAAAATCTTGTTTACAGTGTCGTGTTGGCTTCCAATCCAAGAATTGTGAACTACATCCTTAAAACTAGGGTATTCTGTCATGTAATACTCAAATTTATTTGCATGTTTTCTACTTCTCTTATTGTTTCTATGAGCATTTACTAAAATTGGCGCTTGATCACTGCTGATCCTTGGGAGATGAAGAACCCCATTATTTGGGAACATGAAGAACTAATCAGTATTGCACACTTCTCTGTCAAGTCTCTCAAATATAGGCTTTTCCATAATATAACCATTTGACCAAGTAAAAAAAGGTCCAGTATAAGCCAAATCAATCAAAGTTCTGTCTTGAATGAAATTTCTAAACTCAACATTCACAATGCTCATACCCTGTCTTCCTCCATGCTTTTCACTTATTGAATTTATAGCATTAAGGCCACCTACTAAACACCACATATTGTTCAACTGAGCAACATAATTTGATAAACCCTTCCACAAATTATTTCTCAGATGACTCTAAAGTGGACCATATACACATAGCAGATCCCAATCATTTCCATACACAGGATGAATCCGACAATGAATCACATTTTTATCATCTCTTATCACTTCTAAATTAACATTGTTCCTCCATAGCAATACACTTCCACCACTTCTTCCAATAACTGGGATATCTCTATAATTATCAAATTCAAGTGAATTGAATAAATTACCAGAATTAGACTCACCAATCATAGTTTCCGTTAAGAAAGCAATTTGAGGTTTGCAAGCCTTGAGAAATGCCTTCAGATAGCGGACTGTCGAGATGTTTCTTAACCCTCGACAGTTCCAAGAGAATATCAACATTTTCCTTGTGGCTGATTTGGGAAGCCACCACACCCGTTTGAGCATTATGGTTGTATATAATCTTCTTCAATGGGATATCAATTTCCATAGGACTAGCCGCTCTCTTTGTACCACTTGAGCAGCCTTCATAATTATATCCACCTTTCTGACTTCTTGTTGATCTCGCTGACATCTTCCACCCTGATTTCTTCTTTCTCGTACTATTTTCTACCGTCACCGTTGAAGAAGATGAAGTATTATCTTCTGAATTTTGCTTGATACTGATAGAGTTAGGTTGAGATAGAATGACATTTTGGTATAGATCTGATTTCTCTATTTGGTTGGGTAAAATAAACGTTTATTCGATGGGATTTTCTAACCTGGATCCGACTGATGTACCCATATCATAATTAACTTTAAGGTGCGGATTACCTACTTTCAGAGCGTGTGTACCATACCCTCCTCCTGTCTTATTTGGTGCATGATTTGATTTATTCGTTTTCCTAGTCGACAAACTCTGCTCCACCTTCTGTTTCTCTGCCAAATTATTGTTATTAATACCAGGTGGGTTTCTTGGATCTACTACTATCTTACTGGCAATAATTTTTCCTGCACCTGTCTCAGTTACGTCCATCTTTCTAGCATCAATTTTTGTTTTGTTCCTTTATGTTATCTTATATTTTAGATGTGCCCTACCATTGTGTGGACCCACTGACTCAGTATTTCCATTTTTCTCTCGTGTAGCACCGTTGGACCCACCCATCCTTAATGCCCTCAAATCTAGATGTAAGTGATGTGTATCATCCATCTCGTCGTCCATTCAATCTTTATTCATCATCGGTTCTTGAACATTCACATTCAACCTTTGTACATCATCTATACAATGATTGATATTAATGATCCCAGGATCATTTAACTTGTAATACGCTCTGATTTCTTCATTGTATCTAGCCAAGGATTTGTCATTCATTCTTTCAGTTATCTCTTCCGCACTAAGAGTTAAATATTCCTCTAGTTTCTTCGATAGATTTGGACATTGTTTCATTTGATGACCAAAGAAACCACAATAAAAGCATAATATGGGTTGTTTTTCATACCTAAATCTAATCTTGATCTTCTTTGTTGATTTAAGAGTGATCTCCATGTCTTTGGGTAAAGGCCTTGTTATGTTTAACTTAACTCTGATCTTAGCAAATCTCCCCCATTTCTTAGCCATTTTTTGACCAATTGGTTCTGGATCCCCAATAATCTTTTCAATTTCGAAAACCTTTCTGGCATTCATCATACTGAATGGTAAGCCATATATGTGAATTCCAAATGCAATAAACTTGAAATCGTACTCTTCTAGTACGGACCATCAACTCCCTTATCCATTAACATCAATCAATCTTTTACATACCAAGGAGTCCCCTGCATAACAACAACTAAATCACATAGAAGAGCAAATCTTGCATTGTAGTGACCGTTACCTAGATCTGTTACGTAAAATTTTTGATATGATAGGTTCATGCATCTTCATATTTATAAACAAGCACAAATCATAAGACATGTACTATAGTAACAACAAATATTCTGAAAGAGTTGGAAATACTAGTAATGCTTATGACTTTAACTGACCGTGTAACAAATCTCAGATATATAACTTCGTAATTTGACTAAACATTCCTAACCCGTCCCAAATGGTTATCGAATTTAAAGTTCCACTTGCTTTAAGTTTGATTGCTTAGCTCTGAATCCACCAAAACATCAACCATTATTATCTAAACTCACAATAGTTAGACGTTAACTAATGAAATGTGGCTTGCAATTTTCACATATTCTATCCATAATATCCTATAATTCTTTTACATCATTCTAGGGTCAAAATCAGAAATGATCCATATAAAGTATCACAATAGTTAGACTTTACAGACAGTCTTGTTCAATTTGGGGGAAAGAGTATAGGTTTCCAATGTAACCCCCAGAATATCAAATTAAGCATTATTCAATCAACATTTCAGAGATAGGAAAGTAAATAAGAGATACTCACTGAAACAATATCGGAATTGAACATATTAGGAGAAGCGTCGACAAGATAAACAACCATGTCTTTGCCATAATTACTATCCTAAATCATAAATCAAGTTGAGAAAAACAATTGTCAAGATAAAAATTTAAGATATCGGAAACGAAAAGACAAAATCAAAGAAAGGAGATGAATCGGATGTAAGGTTTTACCTGATAGTAGTCATTATCTAGTGTGGATGTCTGTGTTGAAATCCATTGACAAAGAGGGATCAGAATTTGAATGTCCTTGCAATAAGATGACAATTATAGGACTAAAATCTGAATTTGGATAATCAATTCTGCTTTTGGATAATCAATTCTGCTGGTGTAGGATACCTTGTAACAAAACACACAAAAAAGGACATCCATCAAATATTCATTAGTAATACCAATATGGTTAATAACTACTGAATTATGAAACTAATACCATTTTACGATTGGGGTTAAATCCTTCATTTTGAAGTTCCTGAACCTAAAAGACTAAAAAAAAAATGTTAGTTAGGGTTAAATATAAAAATAAAATTAAACTTTATGTTCAAAATTAGATTTAGGGGTTTAGTTTCTTACACTAGGAGAAGAGATCCTCTACCCATTAATGAATTCTCTTGTAAGGAAAAAGAGAAAACGAAATACCTTCCTGTAAAAACCAGAAAAAATCAAGAGAAATTAAATCCTTTGCAATACTAAAAAATTATCAAATTCATGAAACAAGAACAATATAGATATTACCATGATAATTTCAAGGGAAAAACAACTGGATCTAGGGTTGCAAAGTCTCATTTTGATTCCTAACAGTGAGTTTCGATTCAGATTTGTATTCTAGGGTTCTTGGGGCTTCGTTGATTTTGATCATACAAACTCAATCGACGGAGAAGGTGAAGAATAAAGTTTGTTGTGGTGATGGAATTAGTGGATGATTGTGTGTCTGTGGTGATGATGGAAGTGGTGAGGTGAAGGCCGGAGTGACCAGAGAAAATAATGAGAAGGGATGGGTTCTCGGTGCGAGGGAGGAAGAGAGAAAAATAGATGAGTTTTTTTCTAGTTTTAATATAATAGAGAGAAGGGATATCTTGATCTGGGGTTATTGATCAGAAGAAGAATCAACAGAAGGGATTTCCATGGTGCTAGTTTTTTAGGTGAGAGATGAAGACCGAGAGCAGAGAAGTGATAATATGGGGAGACGGAAAGAAAGATACGCGGGTGGTGGAGACTGGAGAGGGTATTTTTTATTTAGTAGCAGGGAAGTGATAAGATAGGATTGTTATCATAGCCGTTCTTTTCGGTTTAGCAAATCGTGACCATAGAAAGTGTGGCCCCCACCAGATCTGCATCGTAGATCAAGGGTCGTTGAATCGGTATTTTCATGATTGCAAAATGATAAATAAATTTTTCAATTCAGAGACCGCTTATAGAGCTCTCAGAATTTTTGCGTGTTTTTACCATATCAGAGACGGATGTGTTTGGTCAACGTACCGGCTACCATCATTGATGGTCTCCGATGTGGGTCACGGAAACCCCATTTTCCACTAGTGTACTGATATCATTCTAGACGGTTTCCGTGCCTTCGACGGAAGTTCATTGAGTATACTTATGTTATATTCGCTGCTTGCCTGAGATAAATTTGAAAACAATATCTTTATTATGTTCATTACCATCTTCATTTACCTCCTCTATTTCTCCATAAACATAGATTTGAGGTTCTTCAATATACCTACTTGCCTCACCATTTACATCAACCTCTTCACCATTACTACCTAAGCCTGCTTCCATCTTTCTCAAATACTAAACCGACAAAAACTACCAACACCCAAAACCCTAGAACGAAAATCCAATCTAACAACCACTGACGAGAAGAAAAACAACCAGAACAATCACTTCAGAAGAAGGAAATAAACTCACAGATTTGTGATAGATAACAAACACCCATGAAGGAGAGAAAAAATCATCAAAAACGATGAAGAAAATCGCATCTTGACTAAGTCAAAAAAAAAAAAAATCTTCCTAGTATTTTTGGGGATTAAATTATTAATTGATTTCCAATACAATATTTGGCCACACCCTTCCCATTCATTTGGGTGCATTCCCAAATATTTAACACAACACCTAATCATCAAGTCGTTTATTTGGGTGCAACAATTTACAAGGTGCAATTCATTCCCAAATATTTAGAACATCACTTGATCATCAACCCTATGTGGAACAAGTGGGTACACCGAAAATTTCGTTTTAATAAGTAAAGTTGTGAATATCGTCTATCACATGGTCCTGTAAAATAAATTGGGTACCTCAGTAAACACGGTAATATAAATTATGATGAGTTACTCGTTTTGGGGGTCGTATAATGACGAGGGTGTCAACCTGTCAATAATAATTCTCTTATGCTACACAAATTTATAAAGAAGTAGTGAGGCAAGTCGAGTTCGTATCCACAGGGAGAGTTGAGTCTAAGTTGTCAATTCAATTTCTGAATAAGAAATGCAAATGAGGATGAGAATGATCAAGGACTTCTTCTAAATCACAAAACACATATAGAAAACTTGACTATGAAACCAATTAAGTAAACCAAAACAGCTGCGGCGAGATGGGGTGAGTTGTGATGCTGTGGTTGTGAGAACTGTGGACTGGTAACAGTGGAGTGGTGATGGATGCCGTGACTGTAGCTGATGTGGTGTATGCTGGTGGAGGTGCAGGTGAACTGTTGGTGGAAGGCAGTTGTATGGAGATGGAACTGGTGGTTATGCAAATGGTAATGAAGGATGGAATGGAGATGCAGGTATGTATGCAGTGTAGGTGGATATGCAGGTGGTGGTGATTGGAGGATGGTAATGCAGGTAGGGATGATATGCTATGCTGATGCAGCTGGGAATGGTTGGAGAGGAGCAAAGATCTCCTCTATGCTGGTGATGAAAACTGCAGTCGTGAATGGGTATGAGATTCTTTTGCTGTAGGTTTAGGTCTTGCTTTTTATAGCTCCAATTTCTTCCTATAAACTTGAATACCACGCAAGCACAATTTCCTGATTCTTCTCAGCTTCTAAAACACGTCTTCAATCTACTCCGTTCAGCTCATCAGTTTAGCGGTCACAACTATGTTACTTGGATGTTTTTCCGGCAGGAAACCCTATCCAATAGTGGAATAGATCAGTACCCAAATTCCTTGTTTATCTCAGACTTCTAAAACAATCTTTTGCCTTTGCCAGACACATATCACTGATCATACGGCCAAGCCTAATAGCTGCACAACCCAGGGCATAATAGCTCACTACAAGAGTTAGATTAGTGAATCCTGGTTGCACCATGAGCACCTGGTCCCCTCCTTGTCTTGGCTCGTAAACGAACTCTAACTCTTAACAGACAATCACTCCTTGGCAAAGCTCAGTTTCTCTTGCAGTTTTCTCGGCTTGTAATTCAGCCAGAACTTAACCCAAAAACCATAACAATTTATACCCAACCTCTGTTTCTATATTGGCTTAGAGTTAATGTCCTAACCCTCTGCAAATTCCCATCATACTAGGAGTAGTGAACTGGTTCCGTTGATGTTGGCAAGAGATGTGTAGTTCAGGCATTGTATCGAGCAGTTGATGTGCGTTCTGCTGATATTACAGAGTTCAGTTTGCTGGTGATTCTAAATCTCTCAATATTTCTTTCCCTGTAACAATCATATTCATAGACAATCCACATAAACATTCACAAACACCCAAGCCAGCTCAATTTTCTATCATTCATCACTAGCTTGTCTTCTCTTCACTGCCTTTTCCTGGTTTGAAACCGTAGCAGAAAATTCCCACATCTTTCCTGCCAATTCGAATCCAAATAAAACCCAGCTTTCCTTGTTCATTTCATTATTCCGCTGTGATGAATGACATGGAGTTGTCTTCTTCCCTTAGTTGAAAACTTGGACTCGGACTCTTGCTACAGCTTGTACACACACTCCCCCCTTGGTACTCATCCATCCTGTAGAAACCGGAGGCATATCCTGGTGCAACTGAGTCTTCTCAACTGTGAAACATGGACCCTTGACAGCTCCTCATCGATCCTGAGCTTGCCGGTCATGGAGTAACTTGATTGCTGCACTTTTTTGGTTTACTGAGGATACAACTGAACGAGTGGTAGTAGTGTTGGGCTCGAGCTAACAACTCAGGTGTCCCCTAACATCTTCACGTCTGTCTGTAGCAATTCTCAAAATGATTTCATTGGTAGCTCCTAGTAGAAAAACGCCGGTGCTTCAGTAATTCCAGCTGCCTATGTAATTCCAGCTCAAATGAGACTCCTTTTGCTTTCTTTCTTATCGCATAACTCCAAAGTACCTATAAAATGCAAAACAAGCATAATATACGAAAATACAAGAGAAATAGTCAAGAAAAGCATAAGAAAATGACATTCAAAAGATGTATTTAAGGCACTTATCAAATTCCCCCACACTTCATCTTTGCTAGTCCTTAAGCAAACAAAATAAAACTAAATTACAATAACTCCTTCTCGTCGAGATTACGGTTACTTTTAGCATAAATAACAAGCCTTTAAACCCCTAGGTGTCCCTAGTGGACGAGTTATAGTCTCGTGAAGGTTTACTAGAGATATACCTACAAAACCTTTCTACTCCAAATTCCAGCTACCTGTGAAGAATCTATGAACGAATCCAAAGTGATTACAGGAGGAGGTACCTTGTGCAAATTCAATTCATTTATAAGTACATAAAGTTATAATCAGAAAGTCGAACAAACCACAATACTCGGAATCTGACTATCCACAATCACAATGAAAAGATTAAGAAGATGGATAAATAGTAGATGTTGGTGAATGTTCACAAGTGATCGATGTATCCCATATCTGTCTGAAGGTCACCGCCAAGATGAACCTATGCATCCTATTGGATTGATCTACTGGTCTGAATTCTAGTGTTAACACACTGGCATATACAAGGGAACCAGTGGTCAACAATCTTATTTTTACATCAACTCAACTGGCATATACAAGGGAACCAGGAGTCGACTTTTTTCAACACAATAATAAATTATTATTTTTTAAACGGCATGATTAGATCTTTTGGATCCAAGCGCATGCTTCTTGTCAGCAAGTACGTGATAGTTTCCTTGGATCCTGCATTCCACGCTTGTTTAGGCGACGGAGACATGGACTACGTTTCACACATACTGCTATTCCCAAGTGTCATTTTTATTCCGTTTGGTCTAATTGGTCGGTCTCTCTTTTTTTTTTTTTTTTTTTTTAGCAACTTTTTCTTAGCAACTCAATCACTCTATTTCATCCTAGCAGTAATAACAACTCGATTTTTAGTGACCCACCAAAACACTTAGAGAACAATAGATAAATATGGAAAAATAAAAATAGAATGTGATATGGTGATATTCCGAGATATGGTAACAACTTATTTGTAATTTATGAGCTATGTCCGTCCTTTCAATTAATAGGTTCCTCAACTCCTGTAACCAAGGTGGTTCCATCCATTTATATTGGAAGTGTCATCCTAAAGGCACAAGTTTCTAAATTTCGGAGTTTATCATGCATTTTTTTTTTTGGTTTTTTTTTATATTTTTTTTTTTTTTAACTAAAAGCATCAAACTCTAAAAATTATATACAAATTACATAACTACAAAAGATACTCCAACTCATAGCTCTTTCTGAACAATAGAGGATAAACACTAAACTAGCTATTTAGTTGGAATTTAACCCTGACTCAGCTAATATATAGACTCAGCCAATATATATACCTCACCGTCAAGAAATAAATTCCATCTACTTAGAAAGGCTAGTGTTTATTCTAAATTGTTCAAAAATCTCTAAAAGTTAGAGTTTTGTATACGTCAATTTTTTTTTCTCATATTATAACCTACCCCCACACTTAAATCAAACAGTGTCCTCAATGTTTCAAACCATTGCAAAAAGAATAAGAGGAATACTTGAAAAAGACAAGGAAGTAAGAATTGGAATTGTGCACCTGATTGACGCATACGTGAAACATTCAAAATAGACTCCCCATATATCAACAATCTGAAAATTTGAGGGTCTTCCCATAAAACAATCTGCAAATATAGCAAAAGCTTCACAAGAATATTAGAAAATGGTGGGAAAAGTGAAATTATCATCCCACGAGAGTCACCCCCACACTTAGTCTCTTCTACACTCGGAAGTGTATACAAAACGTAAGTGGAAGGCACTTCTATTCATTCCTCTTGGAAAATCTGCATGATGTTAGACTCAAACACATATGGTGGATACTTAGATGCAAGAAATTCGGATAAAACTTTAGAAGCACATAATTCCAGCCCCAAATGAGGTAT
Source organism: Papaver bracteatum (assembly GCA_023529315.1). NCBI lineage: Eukaryota > Viridiplantae > Streptophyta > Magnoliopsida > Ranunculales > Papaveraceae > Papaver > Papaver bracteatum. Next base: position 495,567 of record JAJJWX010003929.1, on the reverse strand, counting down.
TTTCCTAAAAGATGGATTAACAACTCTTTGAGAAACTACTACTATTTTGGGAGGATCATCATTAGATAGAGATTCACATAAATGGTTAGACAAACCTTGCAAAACCTCTTGTATTTCGGGATCCTTGGTACTGATGGACACTTCCATTCTCACATCAAAAGTATCATCATTCTCACTCGAACTCTTGGCAAGACATTCATTGGTTTCTTCTATAACTAAGTCCTCCTCATTGAAAAAGAAATCAGGATCTTCCATAAGCAAATTATCGTAATCCTTACGTTCTTCACAAGTTGACTTCTCATTCAAAGTATCGGCGATCTCTGAATTTGGGGTACGGTGCACAAAGAAGTCATAATCATCATCGCTCTCATACACAACATAAGTCTTACCATCAATAATTGTAGTGTTTCTATACTCAACTTCTTCCTTTTGAATAGGAGAATGATCATTATGATCATGAGTTGAGCTAGTATCACCGTCATTATCAATATTTTCCAAGGGTTCATCATCCTCAGAATCTTCTTCTTGGGGATCTTCTCCATTATCAATACGGCGGTTAACCTCATCATGTACGGCCCTAGTAATTGCTTGAAGAGTTTCTTCCGTTGCTCCCTCTTCTTCCAACTGCTCATATAGTTTAGAGAGTTTCTTTAAATTAACACGTTTTCCGCTACTATTCACAATAGGTACTCTAGACCACGCCTCTTCCCTTTGAATGGGTGAAGAATCATAAATACGATTCGAAGCGGGTCTATATACACTATCATATGTTTTACTTGGTACAAAACTCGGCACGTTGGGAGTTGAGATAATCTAGTTCCATGCAGGTCGCAACTCCATGAATTCATTAGGCATCTGCGAGAAACTAGATTGCCATGTATGAGAAGTATAACTATCCCCCCATCCTTGTGATTTTCCACTTACATAAATACCAAAAGGTTGCTGCGATGTATGAGAGTAATCACAAGGTATTGTCGAATAATCATCATAGCCAAAAGATTGGTTTTGATTATATCCGGCATATGGTTGGAAGTTATTGTAAGAGTGAGATTGAAAATCAGAATTATCACCATAGTATGCTTGGTCTCTTGAACCATATATATTGTTCTCAAAAGGATTCATCTTGCACACAACTAGTTTAGAGACTTACCTCTTGTTCCAATTGTGCACACGCAAAAAGAATGATTTATGGTACCTGAAAATAAAATTCTAAAAAGATAAATTAGAAAATGCAAAGAATGAAAATAAATGCAAAAACAGAAAACTAAATAACAACTCAAACTAGCGACTGCTCCCCGACAACGGCGCCAATTTTGACGAGGGTGTCAACCTGTCAATAATAATTCTCTTATGCTACACAAATCTATAAAGAAGTAGTGAGGCAAGTCGAGTTCGTATCCACAGGGAGAGTTGAGTCTAAGTTGTCAATTCAATTTATGAATAAGAAATGCAAATGAGGATGAGAATGATCAAGAACTTCTTCTAAATCACAAAACACGTATAGAAAACTTGACTATGAAACCAATTAAGTAAACCAAAACAGCTGCGGCGAGATGGGGTGAGTTGTGATGATGTGGTTGTGAGAACTGTGGTCTGGTAATAGTGGAGTGGTGATGGATGCCGTGACTGCAGCTGATGTGGTGTATGCTGGTGGAGGTGCAGGTGAACTGTTGGTGGAAGGCAATTGTATGGAGATGGAACTGGTGGTTATGCAAATGGTAATGAAGGATGGAATGGAGATGCAGGTATGTATGCAGTGCAGGTGGATATGCAGGTGGTGGTGATTGGAGGATGGTAATGCAGGTGGGGATGATATGCTATGCTGATGCAGCTGGGAATGGTTGGAGAGGATCAAAGAGCTCCTCTCTGCTGGTGATGATGAAAACTATGATCGTGAATGGGTATGAGATTCTTTTCTTTGTAGGTTTAGGTTTTGCTTTTTATAGCTCCAATTTCTTCCTGTAAACTTGAATACCACGCAAGCACAATTTCCTGATTCTTCTCAGCTTCTAAAACACGTCTTCAATCTACTCCGTTCATCTCATCAGTTTAGCGGTCACAACTATGTTACTTGGCTGTTTTTCCGGCAGGAAACCCTATCCAATAGTGGAATAGATCATTACCCATATTCCTTGTTTATCTCAGACTTCTAAAACAATCTTTTGCCTTTGCCAGACACATATCACTGCTCATACGGCCAAGCCTAATAGTTGCACAACCCAGGGCATAATAGCTCACTACAAGAGTTAGATTAGTGAATCCTGGTTGCACCATGAGCACCTGGTCCCCTCCTTGTCTTGGCTCGTAAACGAACTCTAACTCTTAATAGACAATCACTCCTTGGCAAATCTCGGTTTCTCTCCTGCTTGTTTTCTCGGCTTGTAATTCAGCCAGAACTTAACCCAAAATCCATAACAATTCATACCCAACCTCTGTTTCTATATTGGCTTAGAGTTAATGTCCTAACCCTCAGCAAATTCCCATCATACTAGGAGCGATGAACTGGTTCCGTTGATGTTGGCAAGAGCTGTGTAGTTCGAGCATTTTATCGAAGCGATTGATGTGCGTTCTGCGATATTACGAGTTCAGTTTGCTAGTGATTCTAAAGCTCTCAATATTTCTTTCCCTGTAACAATCATATTCATAGACAATCCACATAAACATTCACAAACACGCAAGCCAGCTCAATTTTCTATCATTCATCACTAGCTTGTCTTCTCTTCACTGCCTTTTCCTGGTTTGAAACCGTAGCAGCAAATTCCCACATCTTTCCTGCCAATTCGAATCCAAATAAAACCCAGCTTTCCTTGTTCATTTCATTATTCCGCTGTGATGAACGACAGGGAGTTGTCTTCTTCCCTTAGTTGAAAACTCGGACTCGGACTCTTGCTACAGCTTGTACACACACTCCCCCCTTGGTACTCATCCATCCTGTAGAAACCGGAGGCATATCCTGGTGCAAATGAGTCTTCTCGACTGTGAAACATGGACCCTTGACAGCTCCTCATCGATCCTGAGCTTGCCGGTCATGGAGTAACTTGATTTATGCACTTGTTTGGTTTACTGAGGATACAACTTAACGAGTGGTAGTAGTGCTGGGCTTGAGCTAAAAACTCAGGTGTCCCCTAACATCTTCACGTCTGTCTATAGCAATTCTCAAAATGATTTCATTGGTAGCTCTTAGTAGAAAAATGCCGGTGCTTCAGTAATTCCAGCTGCCTATGTAATTCCATCTCAAATGAGACTCCTTTTGCTTTCTTTCTTATCGCATAACTCCAAAGTACCTATAAAATGCAAAACAAGCATAATATACGAAAATACAAGAGAAATAGTCAAGAAAAGCATAAGAAAATGACATTCAAAAGATGTATTTAAGGCACTTATCATATAATTTTAATTAGGTACCCAGAGAAGTTTGTAAAATAAAAAAAAATGGGTAAAATTTTTACTACTACCTATTCCATCAAGAATGATAGTTGTAGCATGATTCTCATCCAGCTAAAGAATGTAAGCAAGATATTTTTTTACTAGTAGTGTTTGTTTTTGCTTGTCGAAACATGGAATTGGGAAGCTAGAATAATTGCAAGGATACATATGCACCTAGTAAATCACTTCATTGATCTCCGAAGTTTCCAAGACTCATGTGGCTATCGTCACCATCTCACTCATTTTCTCTGACTAAAAAAATAGTTGGAGTTTCTTTATGGTCCTCCATGATCTGCATACATGGATTCCAACGGTAAATTAGTGATTTAAGAAGAATTGAATTCAGAATAAACTACATCAATAAACTTCAAATTATCCTATTTTGCATATTTGATAAAACATTAAGATCCAAAACTATAAGCCTCTCGAACACAATGCGGAAGAATCAAGAACGAATTAGCTATATATGTATTACAATTCCTAATTGGTGAACCTTCAGATTGATACCTCAGTAATAGTTTGTCCCAGTTCTGGAAATGTAAGGGTGCACCTAAGCTGAAATAGCTCGCCCATAAATCCAAGTCAAAATTTGCCTTGTTTGTTGAATCAAAATTTATCATCTTCTCAAAAATAATGCCTAAGTTCGGTATAACTGAAGTACATCACGTACGAAATGACTACATCATTAGAACATAGTTTTCTAAAGTAAAAGTATGAAACCTTTTCAACTACAATTCTAACATCAACATGAAAAGATAATATATATGTATTATATAAGAATGAATAAATCTAGGTTGAACAAAGAATGGTCTAAACGCAAGTAAAACAACAAAGCCACATAAAATGTTTTTGCATCTCCTAGAATCAAATTCGACCAATTTGGTAAGGGGGCTTAAAAAAAATAAGGGGGCTTAAAAAAAGGGGGGCTTAAAAAAAAATCAGGTTTTGAAAATAAGGGGGCTTAAAAAAAATCAATAACCAAGTCAATGTGGAAACATCATAAAAATTTCCTCTATAGACTCCGCTTCCGAACAACAAAACTTACATAAATTGTTAATAACATTAATTCATCGAGCTTGTAGAATTGTAAGAGTCGTCTATGATATGAATCCAAACTGTCTTTGCATTGAGAATAAATGGAGTGTACTAACAGATGTGAATAGAATGTCTTAAGATATCCTATTTGCATCAAAACTATTGGAAGCACTAAAATACGAGATACTATCAAAATTATACAAAGGGAAGGACACATACCAAGTTGTTTCAAGAATACGAGATATCCTATTCGCTACATCCAGGTTTAGTAAACATGTGCTTCCGTCCCTGCTCTTATCTCTTCTATCTTCGCCATTACCTCCACTGCCACCACCACTATCATCAAAACCATCTAATTTCAATTTCAATTTCAATTTTGTTTCTTTGCCAGAATCTTTAACCCCACCACGTTTTGAAATTGCTTAAGGTTCGAGAAATTACGGATATTGTAGAAGTATTAAAATTCTGGGATTTAGACATATGAAGATTAAAGTTAAGAATTTAAATAGATGAAGTAACTTTAGCTGATTTGAAACAAGTATTTTTCAAAAAATAATTAGAGGTAGAAGAGGAGATATGTAATAACTTATCTGTTATCTTCTCCATCGGAAACACATTAAACAGAGAAGCAAAAAAAACCCTCAAACGATGAGTTCTTTGAACTGGTAGTAAGAGAAGAAGAAGGTTAGAACATAAAATGGTTCCAGATTAAAACGGGCATGTTTGCTTCGTCTATTATAGTTAAGTTAACCGATGAAGGGATAATAATGTAAATGTGAATCGGTCCCAACCAGAACGAACCTGTTTGACCATGTCCGTCCACATAAGTTGACTAAAATGTTGACTCTCTGTAAGGAAAAAACCAAGTTGGGATTTCCATGACGATTTCTCATCAATCTTTGCTATTGTGAACTTGTGATATCGATGGATAATTCAGAAGAAAAGATAATTGAGAATAAGAAGGATAAGGGTTTGTAGAGGCACCCAACCTCCAAATATAGGCTAATTGATCAGGAGCCTTAACATCTGAGTAACACAAGTTTCATACCAAGTTTTTGATAGTTCAATTCCATATTTTTTTTCCATTGATTCACATCTCTTAAACAGAAATTATAAGAATTATTCGACGCACCCACTTAACAATAAATCCTACAGAGTAGGAAATAAAACAAACACATTTGCTTACCTAAACAATTACTAAAGTCTTCAGGGTCTACTAAACACGTTCCTAATTCCTCATTTTAAATTGGTAAATCAATTCAAACTTACTCCATATCTAATGATTGAATAAAATCAAACACAAAACTTGCCATAACAAGATACATACTATCTTGAGGGCGGATCCGTTAACATCCTATGGATTTGACAACATCTAACAAGCTGCAATGACGGTTGGATAGAGATATTTAGACGATACATATTTTTAAAACTATTGATGGTTATTCCTTACACCAGAAACCCGATTAAGTTTTTAAGAGATTTTTTCTTCTTTGATTTTTGTTTCTCTCTCGTCAGTCGTCTCTGCCTCTGTAATGAAATTGTTCCTCTCAGTCTCATACTGCTTTTTTAATCTTGATCATCAGACATAAATATTCGATTAATAATTCTCGTTTCTTAATCATTTAAATGGTTTGACTAGTCACTTGCCGCAAAGTAGGATCCACACTTGGAGGGGTGTATTGGATCCTAATTTATATGGATAAAAATAGATATCAGTTTTACCAGAAACTAGTGGTTTATAATGTTTTTAAAAGAATGACGTAGATTTATATATGAGGGGGGATTGGGGGACATCCTTAATGAGACAACTGCAAACAATCCACCTCAGCCATTGGATCTGAGTATAAAGAATGGCTAAGATTATTTGATACAATTAATAAAAATCTCTCATTGATATATTTTAAGAGAGTGGGTTATTGGGTCACCCGTGAAGCATATTTTCATTTCCATTGTTTGTTCAGAAACTTAATGAGTTTCTTCTTCTCTCTTCTCTCTACTGTATCAGAAACCTAAGGCCATTTCACCTTAATCTTTTCCTTTCCCCATTGGTATCACCCCAATAATTGGTACCATCACTAATTACTCTGGTTCCCTTGGCTGATTCCTTTTTCTTGAGGTAATTCAAAATTCTGAGATCATTTGATTTTTAGGGTTTTCTCCAATGATTTTACAATCCTTCTCGTTTGCTACTTGTCTATTGATATTTGAAAATATGGGTTAGTTTATTTTCGAAGTTATACTATAAGTAACGAATTCTGAATCCATATTTGGGAAAGATATGATTTTTAATATCCACTTCGTATCCGTAAAATTTTGATTCTTAATTTTCCGCAGTGTTAAAATTGGGTATTTTTTAAAGTTTTGTTTTCCTTCAATCCGTAAATGTTGATGATTTTCCAGGGTATTTCTCTTCAATTCATAATTTGGGTATTTCTAGAGTTACAATTTTTTATTGTGTTCAAAAGTGTATAGCTACTCCATTTTCAAGTGACTTATGATTTTCATATCCTTTTACAGACAAATGACTAATACGGATGAAGATACAGAAGTACCTAGTGATGGAAAGTTGTCAAAACCGGCCATGTACATGTATTTTTCTTCTATTGAAGAGGCAGAGAATCATTACAAAGAATATGGAAAAAGCTTGGGATTTTCAATTCGCAAGCGATCATCATATGCTATTGGACGAGGACCACGTATAACTAGAGTGATTTTTGTATATGGTTGTGAAGGAATTCACATAAGTAGAACCGATCAAGACGACGTCGAGCTTAAAAGAAAAATAAATACTTCATCCATGAAGACTGATTGCAAGGCAATGATCCGCATAGATTTGGACATAAAAAATCAGACTTGGTATATAAATGAATTTAGAGAAGACCACAATCATGTCATGGTTTCACCTAAAAAGCGACATTTAATGAGGTCAAGCAAGTATATGCCTCCTGCTGCCAAGAGCTTAGCTGAGAAATTTAACAAAGAGAGGCTTCCGGTTGGAAAGGTAGCATCTCTGTTTGGGGAAAGTGAGAATATCGGATTTACATCGAGGGATGTATATAATCACTTGAGAACAGTTAGACAATCTATAATAGAGGTCGGAGATGCGGAAGCTGTGATGAATTATTTTAGAAAAAGAACAATTAAAAATCCTAATTTTTACTATGCCGTAAAAACTGATGAAGTTGGGAGGGCAGCAAATATATTTTGGGTTGATGCACGTTCACGAATGGCCTATAGAAGGTTTGGAGATGCAGTTTCGTTTGATACTACATACAAGACTAATAAATATTCTATGATGTTTGCTCCATTCACAGGTACGAACCATCATCACCAATCTATTACATTTGTCTTTGCATTGTTAGGTGATGAAACCAAAGAAACTTTTACCTGGTTGTTTGAGACATGGCTTGAAGCAATGGGAGGTCGTCCTCCAATTTCTATACTCACTGATCAGGATCAAGCTATGGCTATTGGTATTGTGAGAGTCCTCCCAATACCCGTCATCGATTTTGTTTGTGGCACATAAAGAAAAAATTTGGAGAGAAATTAGGTCATGTGTTTTTCAAGAAATCAAAATTCAAATGAACAATCAAGGAAGTTACTCGTTTTACATACACAATTGAGGATTTTGAAAATAAATGGCACTCCATGTTGGTGGAATTTGATTTGACGGAAAATGAATGGCTTGGGGATTTGTTTACCATTCGCGAGAAATGGATACCGGTATACAACAGGGGAACTTTCTTTGCCGGGATGAACACAACACAAAGAAGTGAGAGTATTAATTTTTTCTTTGATCATTATGTAAACTCTAGGACATCCCTGCGAGAGTTTGTTGAAAGTTGTGATCAAGCATTGGAAAGAATATACATACGAGAACGTGAGGAGGAATTCAAGTCTATTCATCTCAAGCGTGTATTTCAGTATCGTGATTTGTTGGTAAGACATGCATTTGAAATTTACACTCGTGTTATGTTCAGTAAAGTGCAAAATGAATTCAATGCTACTTTACAGTATCGATCGGAAATACTCAGCAAGGATGGTGATGAAAACACTTATATAGTACGTTGATCAGTGCGTGAAAAGGTGATTGAGGAATTTACTGTCAAGATTAACGAGGTGACAAAAATTGGTGTATGTAACTGCCATAAATTCGAGTTTGTTGGCATACTATGTAGGCATTTGCATCATGTTCTAGTACTTCGGTTCTATGTGGTGGAGATTCCACCTTATTTTATAATGGAAAGGTGGACCAAACAAGCAAACAAGTTTGAAGTTTTAGGGACAGATGGCACGACAATGAAAGATGGTAAGAGTACTGGAATAGAGGCCATGCAGATCGGTCATTATTGTCGACTTTCAACTGAGCTAGCATATATGTTGGGTAAATCAGAAAAATCTTTTGACATTGCAATGGATCTTCTTAATCAAGCGTTTGAGTTGGTTCGAAAAAATGACTTAGTGGAGCTAGGGAAGGAACATGGAAAACATGTAGAGGAATCAGGTGCTGATATTGAGCCTTTAGCTACAGATGGATTGTGTGGTGAACCTGATCAGCTAGTACTTAATGAGGAGGCATGCACTGGTTCACCTGCAATGAAGATGGGAAATCCAATTAAAAGCCAGACGAAAGGTAGAAAATCTGATAAGGAAAAAGAAATCGTTGGAGGGAATTCTCGCTGTAAAAGTGGTATAGAAATGAAGATAAAACCTAGAAAATGCAAGACATGCGGCGGAGACAATCATGACAGCCGCAATTGTCCAACGAAAAAGGCTGAGCAGTCGAGTGCTATTACTGACTTAGGTATGTTGTCTTAAAGTTTGATTCATTTATTTTTTTCGGTTAGTAAACATCCCAATACTCTGTTGTGATTTGAGCCACAAAACAACTTTAGTTAGATACAATACTAGGGAGCTAGCATAGTATGATACAATACTAAAGCCTGAACATTAATTATTTTTGTGGATGTTTGTTTTTGCTAATTACGGAGTCTGAATATTTTATCCACTATGTATAGGTACTTGATGAAGTATATGGAAGGTGGGGAATGAGCAGTTTTTTGATGCATGGGAATGATCTGCTCTCTCATCCTTTTATTTCTGGGTTTTATGGGATACTATGCTTGCTCTCTTAATTTGTACTCTCTGCATTGTTCTCATCCTTGTTTGTCTGGGTTTTATGGGAGACTATGCTGGCTCTCTTAATTTGTACTCTCTGCATTGTTTGGTTTTATGAAATAGACAAACAAGTACTCTCTCTTAATTTGTACTTGATGAACTATATGAAATAGCTTTGTATCAGTTCTTTTTGTCGAAGATACAGAATAAAATGAGAGAGAGAGTTTTAATCTAATAATGGAAATGAAAGTACCGCTCACGGGCGACCCGACAACCCGCTCTCTTAAAAGATGAATCTGGGGAGATTTTTATTAATTGTATATAATAATCTCAGCCGTTCTTTATACTCAGATCCAATGGCTGACCTGGATTGTTTGGAGTTGTCTCATTAACGCTGTCTCCCGATCCCCCTCTTTATATATATATATATATATATAATTTTGGATTCTAAAGGACTGAGTTAGGATTGATTTAAATTTATAAAAATTAAAATGAATTACCAAATCGTACTATAGTAGAAAAAATCAAGGTTATCATGTGAAGGTGGGTGGTGGTTGGTGGCGGTGTTGCTGGTGATTGGTGATCTGTGTTGGTGGTTGGTGATGGCGGTTTGCGGTCGTTGTTAGTGGATGGTGGTGGTTGTTGTTGTTGGTGGTGGTCGATGATGGTGAGTGATGGTGGTTGTTGGTGGTCGGTGTTGGTGGGGTGGCGGTGCTGGTTGGTGGTCGGTGCTGGTGGGGTGGTGGTTGGTGCTGATGGGTGGTGGTGGTTTTTGATGGTGGTGGTGCACGTTATGGTTGGTGGTGTGTGGTTGTGGTGGTTGGTATTGGTGGTAGTGGGTGGTGGTGGTGGAAAACCGTAACATGTTGTGATAAAAAAAAAAAAAAACCAAAAGAATAGAAAAAGAATTGTCCATGAGAATCCATGAAACTCTTACGGTTTTGGGTTGAGATTAGTACGAGATAATAACATAAAATTTTCACTACAAATATCCATAAGAATCCTAATACATCTTGTTTATTAACTATCCTAAAAAAATCTTTAATGAATTGAATACCTAGGATAATTGTGGAATCTAAAAAAATCCAGATTGAATACCATGGATATATAAATATAATGATTCCTTACATATCCTAACTGATCACCTAAGAGATTTTAGGATTGTTAAATATCCATGTAAATCCTAATCTAATACACTCCTGTTGATGTTGATATTGTGGTATCCTGATAACTTCTCCACATGATTGATTAAGGATCTTGTTTTTGAAAGCTTGTTGAATTAACACAAAAAGATGAGGCAAACTACCAATAAAACCCCAAACATGAATACGGAGTAACGGAGATATGAAAAAGGGTTTTGAGTTCAATTGTTATTATGATAAGAATCAACATAAATTTTGCATATTCAGTTTTTTATGGACTTAGTCCGACTCCTAAGCATAAGTGGGCGTCGGTATTCCTTGAATCAATTTCAAGACTGAATTCATGTGGGCTGTTGCTAAGAGCTACAACAATAGGAATCAAATTTCATACGAACTTCTATGTAAATTTTTCTGTGAGTCTCTGTTATTTAGTGTTGTATATCTACCTCGAGATAACTGTAAATTATCTTCAACGAAATCATATCTTCTTAGCTAAAAAATACATATAATCATACAGGAGCAAAGGAAAATGGTTAAATCCCAAAGTTTAAATCTAATGAAAATAAATAAGAGCTTGAGTTAGATCAGTTTCATCATTGTTTTTATATCGGGGAAGAAAAGACAACAGTTTCACACGAGAGAAGTGTTTGTACCCCTAATATTCTACACAAGAAAATGGGCTAACCTAGACCTACAAAACTCCTCTTACTAACTAAGAAGGGTTCATTGGGCCTTAAGTGTTTCCCATGGATAGCCATGAAGGCCTTGCAAAGGAACGTTATTTTGGGGACCATGGGTTTTTTGAGGGGACCATGATTTTTTAGACATAAGTTCGGTTGGTTGCAAAAAAAAATTTCCCAACCGAACATAAAGTTCGGTTTAGTTGCAAAAAACATTACCCACCGAACATATGTTCGATTAGTTGCAAAAATATTTACCAACCGAACTGGTTAGTTCGGTTAGTTGCTAAAAATAATTTCCAACCGAACTGGTTAGTTCGGTTAGTTGCAATAAACATTTACCAACCGAACTGCTTAGTTCGGTTAGTTGCAAAAAAATTAACCAACCGAACAATAGTTCGGTTAGTTGCAAAAAGCATTAACCAACCGAACAATAGTTCGGTTAGTTGCAAAAAATATATAGCAACCGAACTTTAGTTCGGTTAGGTCGCAAAAATATTTCCTAACCGAACTTGGTGTGATGAAAAAAAAAAATGGTCCCCCCAAAATAACCATGGTCCCCAAAATAACGTTCTTGCAAAGACTCCATGTACAACAAACCAAGCTAGGCCTCACTAGCAAACACTCAACTCACAAGCCCATGGGCAAAAACTCCAAGTTGAGCTAACAAATCCCACATAAGCGTGCCACATCACCAACCCACAACCAACCGGCAGCTGCCACGTCAGCATGAAGCCATTTCAGCACCCTACCACGTCAGCAAGTGTGGTGTCAGTAAATGGGTGCCACGTCAACAAAAATGCTGACATGGCAGGTGACATGTCATCGAAAAATATTGCCACGTCAGAAAAGTCGATGACGTGACACTGGACACATCAGTCAAAAGGGTGCCACGTCACCATAGGCAGTGACGTGGCGGGTGACACGTCGGTTATTCCGTTAAGAATAAACGCCGTTATTAACGGCGTTGGAATATGCTAAGCATATTCTGTTATATATTAACGGTGTATGTAACAACGGTTACATTTAATGGTGTTATTAACGGCGTTCGCATATGCCTAACGCCGTCAGAATATTCCGTACCAATGAAGCAGCAGATTGCCACCGGCGGCCAGCAATGAGCGGCCATCGGCGAGTTATTACCGATTAATCGGCTAAACTTCAAGTGGAACAATTCATCGGGTATTAATCGCCGATTAAGTGGAGATTAATTGGCGGGACAACTTTGGTGTTGCTCGGTGTAGCTTAATCCCATAGCCACGGATATTTGCGCCCCAGTCCTATTACTCTACAAATATTTGCGCCCCATCTGCTTACACCCATTTCTCTTACACCTTTGGTTATCCACACCCAATGTGATTCCTTAACCATAATGATGGAGGTTTCTGGAATTGATATCTGCATGGACTGTTATTGCAGGGAGGCATGCAGGGATTGTTATTGCAGGGAGGCATGCAGGGGCCAGTTATGGGAATTGATATCTGCCATAAAGTTAAAGAAATAAAACTGAAATTCGCCACATATAAATAGACAGTTTTATAACCAAAAAGGTAGGGAATCTTCCCCATTAAAACTCTTGTGAAAATATTCTCTTGCTAACTTAGGCATTGGAGGGTTTTTTGTAGGTACCCCCCTCCTTTCTCCATTAACCAAAACAGTTGAAGATTGAAGCAGTGATCGATTCCTATCGATAGCATCATACAAATTTCTATGTTTGGGGTAGGAGTAATTTTACCTTACAAACAGTGGCGCCGACTAAGGGGATCGAAAAAAGAAAATCGTTTTTTACTAGATCGAGATATGGCAATAATAAGATAGACTGCACGAAGGTCTGATTCTGAGAACAATTCCCAACCGCGTAGGAGACGCGAAATTGAAAGGGACGAAATTGAGGTTCAATCTGCACCTGTTATACCTACTGGAAACAGACAGGGTCAAGATCATACTCATAACAGATCACTGGATCGTGGACGAGATCGAGATCGTTTTCGTGACGGATCTACAGATCCGAATCGGAGAAAGGAAAAACAACCAGTGATCGATAACGAAGTGATCGACGTTGATGGGGAAAACCAAGATGTTCGTGGAAACAGAGGGTATGTGCTCGGCAGCCCCTCTAGAAAGAATCGCAATCGACAAGATCTGCGTGATGGCCGCACTGCGACTCCCAGTACAGAGGAGGAACAACTACTGCATCGGCTAAAGGAGCTAGAGAAGGAAAATGGTATCCTGAGATTAGAACGTGAAAACCAACCTCGACCTAGGACTGGTGTTTTGAATAACCAGAGGGTACGATCTGTATGGCAACGCCTTGGAGGTCGAATTGGACCACAAGTCGCATATTCTAATAGAGAAGTTTTCGATCTTGATCGAAGAGACAAGAAGCTACTGGTCACCGGAGATTTACCGAAACGACCTAAGCGAGCAGGGGATCGGATAGCTGCAACACAGCAGAGTGCGTCCAGGAATACATATCATTCAAAACGCCTCAGAAATGATGAGGAAGATGTTCGAGATTGGAACGATGATGAAGATTTTTCGCATGATTACAATGCCCATTCGTAGAAAGGAAGATCTGGAAAAGAACCTACTGGACCCTAGAGAAAAAAAAAGGAGATCGGATAATCATATTCCAGAGGACCGGGATTATGAATAGGAAGGCAGTTCCGCAGATGGCAATCTAAATGCAATAACAGAAGATCGTCTTGCTAAGATGATCGAGAAAGTGATGATAAAAAAACAATCCAGAGAAGAAAAGATGGACAAGCTACATCGAGCAGCAGGAGCACCTTTCAAGCAGAATATAAGAGAATTCAGACCGCTAATGAATTTTCTAGTTCCAAAATTACCGGAATTCGACGAGAAAACTGATAATCCAGATCAGCACATTTTATACTATGAGACAGCCATGTCCTTGTGGAAATACAGCGATGAGTTGATGTGTAAAATGTTTCCGCAATCCCTGACGGGAGGAGCTATAATGTGGTTCAATCAGCTTCTAGCACAGTCGATCGAAACTTACCATAAGCTGATCGATGATTTTTGCTCTAACTATAAGTACAACAAACGTGACCGGAAAGGATGCCATTCAATGTTCCTTCTAGGAATCCGGAAGGAGGAAAGCATCATACAATTCACTAGGCGTTTCAAGCAAGAGTTAGCGGACGTGGATGGAGCCAATGACCAAGTTGTCATTGCGGAATACAAACAGGCTTACCAACAAAATCAAAGAGGTGTGTACGGTTCTTTGGTCAAGAGACTACCAAAAACTTTGGAGGAACTATATGATCGAGTTGAAGAGTACGCCCTAGTGGAGGACGATGCTAAAGCCTGAGAAGAAGTTAACATATCATCCAATCATCCAAATGATGGGAATAAGGAAAAATCCAAGAACCATTCAAACGGACAACATAATGATCGTGGGGATGCTCGAGAGAAAAATCAAGGTGAACGCACAGTAACTGGGTACCAGAAATTTCACGATATGAAGATGACCCCGCTGAACGTAAGTCTTACGGAGCTGTACGAAAAAAATACACAAGGATTTGAGCCCCCCCACGTCCTTTGGCAGCAGAAACACGAGATAAACGTGATAGGAGCAAATACTGCAAGTTCCATAAAGACCATGGTCACAAAACTGAGAACTGGTGCTCTTTACAGATCAATATTCAACGAATGATCGACGCTGGAAAGCTGCAACAGTACGTGAAAAAGGACTTTGGGAAAGGTCCTGGTCAGTTTGGCACTGCACATGTGATTAACGCTCGTGTGATTAACGTCAGTCACGCCAGGATTCATTCAATGACCAGGCGGGCATCGGAATACGAAACCAGGAGAAAGCTCAGACAGTTGAAAGAATGGTACATGACAAATCACATTGATTTTGTCAGCGGTAATGGAGAAGAAACTAAGGATCTTGGGATCAAAAATATCGAGTTCTATGATGCAGACATGATAGGTGTATATGCTCCACAGAACGATGTCGTCGTTATAACTGCTTGGATTGGCATGTTTCGTGTGTACCGGATTTTAGTGGATACTGGAAGCTCAGTGAGTGTGTTGTTTTCATGAGCTTACGCCTCTATGAATCTACCACACGACCTGATCGAGGAGGATGAAAACCCAATTATCGGTTTCAGCGGCGAAGTTACAAAGGCGATTGGAAAAGTGAAGATACCGATAACAGTGGCTGACAAGTCCGTCTTGGGCACTTTCTTGTTGCTGGATTGCAGATCACCCTACAACGCGATCGTAGGACGAGATTGGCTGCATGAGATCGGTGCAGTCACATCATCTAATCATAAGTTCCTGAAGTTTATTACCCCATAAAGAGTTGTGAAAGTGAGAGGCCATCAGATGGCCTCCCATAAGTGTCATGAGAATGCAATGGATGAGTACAAGAAGTATGAAGTCAGTGGAAACCAGATTATGCGAGTCGGGCAGAAATAGCAATTATAGAACCCTCTCCCTCCAGAATCGTATAGGGGAGAGGACGCAGCTGAACCCCCGACGGTCGAGAAACTGATCGAGGTCCAGATTGGTGATGAGGAGCACAATACAACGTTCGTAGGGGCATATCTACCAGCACATGAACGCGGTGATTTGATTACATTGCTAAGGGAAAACACCGACGTTTTTGCATGGAGTTTTGCTGAGATGCCAGGGATAGATCCGAATGTAGCCTTCCACGGGATAAATATCAATGAGAAGTTCCATCCTGTTCGACAGAAAATCAGAAATATGGCGCAAAGCAAAAAATATGGAGTGACTGAAGAGGTCGAAAAACAGTTAGAATCATGATTTATTCGACCGGTGCAATATCCTCGATGGCTGTCAAATGTGGTAGCCGTTCCAAAGAATAATGGTGAAATTCGTGTCTGTATCGATTTTACCGATTTGAATAAAGCATGTCCGAGTGATCCGTACCCGCTGCCAATGATAAGAGATTTGGTGGATAAAACCGCAGGGTTTGGAAGACTGTCATTCATGGACGGTTTTTCTGGGAATAATCAAATACCTTTGTTCGAGGACGATCAAGAGCATACTGCGTTCGTGACTGACAGGGGAGTTTACTGCTATACTGTAATTCCGTTTGGGCTAAAGAACGCAGGGGAAACCTACCAACAGTTGGTGGACCATATGTTCAAGGATCTGATCGGGAAATCGATGGAGGTGTACATCGATGATATGGTAGTGAAATCTCAACAAAAAGATCGCATTTTCTTGATCTGCAAAAGACGTTCGATATCTTAAGGCAATATCGTATGATGCTCAATCCAGCAAAATTTTCATTCGGGCTGTCATCAGGAAAATTCCTTGGATACTTGATGACACACAGAGGAATCGAGGCAAATCTGGATCAAATCAGAGCCATCATAGAAATGCCATCCCCAAGAACGAAAAAGGAAGTCCAGAAACTAGCAGGACGATTGGCAGCCTTAAACCATTTCATTTCACGCTCGTCGGATCGATTCAAGCCATTCTTTGACGTTTTGAAGAAAGCAGTGAATTTCGGTTGGACGGCTGAGTGTGAAAGTGCTTTTGATGATATAAAGCAGTATTTGTCAACCCCACCGGTTTTGGTGAGTCCAAAATCTAGAAAACCTATTGGAGTTTATCTGGCTGCAACGGAGAACGTTGTGAGTGCAGTGCTTTTTGTTACGGTTACATATGAGAATCCTGTTTACTTTGTCTGTAAATCCTTGACGGGGGCGGAAACACAGTACAAGAAAATTGAGAAGATAGCACTTGCACTGTTCCATGCATCTCGTCGCCTAAAGCCTTATTTCCAAGGAAGGCAGATCGTAGTATACTCGGAATACCCGCTGAAGCGAATCCTGGAACATGCTGATGATTCCAGTCGACTAGCCATATGGTCAAATTTTATGGGGGCGTATGAGATCAAGTACGAAACCAAAACTTTAGAAAAAGGACACGCACTGGCTGCACTGCTAGCAGATTTTCCGGTGGACGATATAGAAACGGTTGCTGGAGAAGAAGAGGAGTTGTTCAAACCACTGAGCCAGTCACTAATCAGACTGGGGGCGAGTCTGCAATGAAGATTGATATACCAGAACCATTATGGACTGTATCTACTTATGGGTCTTCAAACGTTAGTGGTGCTGTAGTTGGATGCGTAATCCTTACTCCCGAAGGTTCAAGGATCGAGAAAGCGACCAGGCTGGGTTTCCAAGCATCAAATAATGAAGATGAATATGAAGCTGCGATTATCGGTTTAAAATCTGTCAAACGGTTAGATGTGAAGAACGTGAATCTAGTGACTGATTCCATGCTAGTAGTTAACCAATTTTTGGGGACCTACAGAGCAAAAAAGGAGAGAATGGCATTGTATTTGGACCATATGAAAGAGCTGGAAAATGAGTTCGACCGATTCTCTATTGGGCAGCGACCACGATTGGAGAATAGGCACGCAGATGCTTTAGCATATCTGTCTTCCGCAATGCCAACAGATACCTTCAGATTCGTTGTAGTAGATTTCCAAGAGTTACCTAGCATATCCGACAACCATTTTGTTCTGGATTTCGAACACGCTACTGGGAGCGAGAGGGAAGCTACATCAGCACAGGGAGAAACGGAGAACATCGATAGCAATATGGATATTGACAGTCCAGTGACAGACAATTCAGGCGATCATGTTGAAAACATTGCAGACTAGCGTCAACCTTACATTCAGTACCTGACAACCGGCGAACTCCCTGAAGATGAGAAACTTGCTGCAAAGGTGAAAAGGGACTCATGGAGATACTCAATGATCGAAGGGCTATTATACCGCAAACCTGTAGCTTTGGAGCCATTTTTACGATGTGTATCAGCCGAGGAAGGACAACTAATACTGGTAGAGGCTCATGAGGGAATCCGTGGAAGCCATTCTGGAGGGCGCAGTCTTGCGCACAGGGTACTTACCTAGGGATATTTCTGGACATACATGCAGAGAGATGCTAAAGAATATGCAAAGAAATGTGTGTCATGCCAAGAACACACTCCAATTCCGAAAAGGCTAGCCAACAAGTTGCATCCAGTTTTCAGTCCCTGGCCATTCTCTATGTGGGGATTGGACATCGTCGGACAACTTCCAATAGCTCCTGGAGGCATAATATTCATATTAGCCGCTACTGACTATTTCACCAAATGGGTCGAAGCAGTGGCACTGGTACACGTTACCATACATGATGTGAAAAGATTCATATGGGAGAATATCGTATGCAGATTTGGAATCCTAGACGCCATAATATCAGACAATGGGAAACCGTTTGATTCCCGAGCGATCAAAGATTTCTGCAAGGGCCTGAATATTCGCCACAATTTCTCCTCTCCTTACTATGCTCAGAGCAATGGGCAGGCATAAGCGACCAACCGCGTTATTATGGACAATCTCAAGAAACCACTGGAAAAGGCGAAGGGAAAATGGACCGAAGAATTCCCAGGAGTCTTATGGTCCTACCGAACAACCCCAAAAATATCCACTGGTTTTTCACTATTTACATTGGCGTACGGGACATAGGCAGTCATACCTTCCGAGGTACAACTCAAGACTACCAAAACTCGTGTTGTCAAATTAGGGAAAAACGACAGCATTCTAGCTTTTGATAAAGAGTTGCTGGAAGAACAAAGAGAAACAGCCTTGCAGCAGTTAGTTCAATACCAGCAGGCGATCAAGCTGAGGTATGATCGCAAAGTCAGAGAACGGTCATTCAAGCCAGGGGAATATGTCTTGAAGAAAACCCGAGCGGCCAAAATGGAACCGAACTTCGGGAAGCTCGGAGCAAACTGGGAAGGTCCATACATAGTGGATAGGCCAGCATCTCGAGGATCATACTACTTGAGGAACCTCGATGGAAAAGAGGATTCAAAGCCATGGAAGCCGTGGAATTCGTTCCATTTGAAGAAGTTTTATCATTAGGAGTAAATTCAAATCCTGCTGTGCTGCACTCTTTTTCCTTTTTGATGGTTTTATCCCACTGATTTTTCCACTCAAAGGTTTTAATGAGGCAGCTGTTGTCGCAGCAGTAGGTATTTATCTTGTTATTTCAATTCAGAAATTCAATTCAGCATTATTTTGGTATTCCATGCTTTATCACTATTATTCGAGTTAATTATAAGCTGCTACGGATGATCGAATCCGCAGTTATCCCTAAATGACAAAACAGTACAGTTCGAGTTTACTGTCAGCAATGTCTCTGACAACCCTCAGATAGGTTAAATGCACAGTTCGAGCATTTCTACCCTATCTCAATTTTATCCCCCTCATACGGGACAACAACAAATGTGGAAAACGTTTTCATCCGTCCAGGCACGTGAGAATGTACACAACACAAACTTTGCGCGCATCTAGAATAGCAGCATTGTCCACCTGTGCAAATTCAAGATAGAAGAAAAACTCAACTTTTCATTCCATGCGCAAGTAAAATACAGCAAGGAGGTGCACCCCTGCGCAGGCATTGAGCAACATGACACAAAACACACTGGGGGCGAGTCGTATGTCACCCCAACCCTTTGGGGGCAATATATATGACACCCCATCCAAGTCATCACGTCTCTGGGGGCGAGTTGCACAACGCTCCAAACAACGCGCTTGAGGGCGAGTTGTGTAACACTCCGGAAAAATATGAATTCATAGGGAAACCCGAACTTCTTAACCCATAACAAGTTATGGATTAAAAGGGGGCGATGTTTGTACCCCTAATATTCTACACAAGAAAATGGGCTAACACAGACCTACAAAACTCCTCTTACTAACTAAGAAGGGTTCATTGGGCCTTAAGTGTTTCCTAGGATAGCCATGAAGGCCTTGCAAAGACTCCATGTACAACAAACCAAGATAGGCCTCACTAGCAAACACTCAACTCACAAGCCCATGGGAAAAAACTCCAAGTTGAGCTAACAAGTCCCACATAAGCGTGCCACGTCAGCAACCCACAACCAACCGGCAGCTTCCACGTCAGCATAAAGCCATTTCAGCACCCTTCCACGTCATCAAGTGTGGTGTCAGCAAATGGGTGCCACGTCAGCAAAAAATACTGACGTGGCAGGTGACATATCATCGGAAAATATTGCCACGTCAGCAAAGTCGATGACGTGGCACAAGACACGTCAACCAAAAGGGTCCCACGTCACCATAGGCAGTGACGTGGCGGGTGACACGTCGGTTATTCCGTTAAGAATAAACGCCGTTATTAACGGCGTTGGAATATGCTAAGCATATTTCTTTATATATTAACGGTGTCAGTAACAACAATTACATTTAACGGTGTTAGCATATGCCTAACGCCGTCAGAATATTCCGTACCAATGAAGCAGCAGATTGCCACCGCCGGCGGCCAGCAGCGAGCGGCCCTCGGCGAGTTATTACCGATTAATCGGCTAAAATTCAAGTGGAACAATTCATCGGGTATTAATCGCCGGTTAAGTGGCGATTAATTGGCGGGACAACTTTGGTGTTGCTCGGTGTTGCTTAATCCCATAGCCCCGGATATTTGCGCCACAGTCCTATTACTCTACAGATATTTGCGCCCCGTCTGCTTACACCCATTTCTCTTACACCTTTGGTTATCCACACCCAATGTGATTCCTTAACCATAATGATGGAGGTTTCTGGAATTGATATCTGCATGAACTATTATTGCAGGGAGGCATGGAGGGACTGTTATTGCAGGGAGGCATGCAGGGGCCAGTTATGGCAATTGATATCTTCCATAAAGTTAAAGAAATAAAACTGAAATTCGCCACATATAAATAGACAGTTTTATAACCAAAAAGGTAGGGAATCTTCCCCATTAAAACTCCTGTGAAAATATTCTCTTGCTAACTTAGGCATCAGAGGGTTTTTTGCAGGTACCCCCCACCTTTCTCCATTAACCAAAACAGTTGAAGATTGAAGAAGTGATCGATTCCTAGCGACAGCATCATACAAATTTCTGTGTTTGGGGTAGGAGTAATTTTACCTTACAAACAAGAAGCAAAAGCCAATGAAAAAGAGGGAGAAAATTTTGTTGGAAACTTAATCGGGTTCGGGTGTAAGGAAAAACCATCAACGAATTCAATAATATGGACCATCTAAATATCTTCATCCAACCGTCGTTGCAACTTGCTAGATCCTGTCAAATTCAGAGGCTGTCAACGGATCCGCCCTCCATATACAAATACAAAACTCATACGGTATATAGATAAAAACTAGATTTTGTGCCCGTGCTACGCACCGGGCGGACCCAAAAACCATCTATTTTTAATTTGGTGTGGATCGGTTTCGCCTCGTCCCATCGTTTATGTATTATTGTAAGTTCTTGTAATAAAGATTTAACGATCCACGGATATAAACAATTTAAAGCCGCCCAAAATATGAATGTATAATTCTTTATGATTAATTAATGCAAGTAAACCAAAATTTTAAGGTTACCTGAGATGACCCTTTACGTCATTCCTTTTTCACACTTGATAAAAAATTCGATAAAAAAAAATTGGTTTTCGATTAATGATGCGTAATTGATGGTGGTAGTTTAGCAGCGTGGATGTGGTGGATTGATGATGCCATGATGGGGATAAAACGAAAAAGTGGATCCAAGGCTTTCTGGTCCAAGAGGAAAAGATACAGGGATGGTATATGAGAGATTGGGTTCCAATGGATGGCCATGACGAAATCTACAGTTAGAAGGGCCAGTTTTTGATCGGTTCTAGAAAACTAATGACAAAAAACAAAACTTTAAAAACCCCCAGAAAGCATCACGTGATTCCTAATTACGTGGAACGTGGTTGCTTCTTAATCTTGTACAGAAAAGATTGACACATTGGATGGGCGCAGAATAGGGTTGAAAGGAGGACTTAGAATTAGGGATGCACAGAACCGAGTTGAACCGACTAAACCGGACCGAAACCGAATGAATTAGACCGAAACCGAACCGAATCGTTCATCCAACGGTCGGTGTCAGTTTAAGAATCAAGAACCGTAGGATCAACGGCTCAGTTCACGGTTAGACTATTGAAACCGACCGAACCGAACCGTATGAACCGATGCAATGTGAGCTCTTGATCTTCTGAAATCCTAACGCTCCATCTATACCTTATCTATTAAACTAATTCTCTAAAAACTCTTTCATTCTTCTTTTGTTCTTCTTCTTGACTATTTGAGTCACAGTTGCATCACTTCTCACCATCACCAAAATAATCTTGTTCTACTTCTTCTACAATCACCTTCTTCTATTTTCTTTTTCATTTTTTGATTTGATTACTCCTTTCTCCCTTTCAACCCAAACCACCAACACCTACAATACCGCCATCACCGCAACTGCTACACCATCATCAGCAACCACCCCCTACTACACCATCACTAGCACCAGCACCTCCACCTTTTGATTCATGAGAATTGAAGATTAATCAAGTATTTATGAGGTTTGAGAACTATGTCAGAAATTTAGGGTTCTTTAGAAATTAGGTTTTTTTTTTTCATTTCTAATTTTGGTTGATTTTGACTTGTATACATCATGGGTTTTATTTATATTATGTGATTCTCAATTTTGAAGGTTCAATTCTTGTTTTCGGTGAGATTGATTTCAGGTCTGATTTGGGATCAATTTTTATATTTCTGATTTCTCAAATGTTTAATTTTATATTTCTGATTTCTTTAATATCATCAACCTTATGTGATTCTCTATTATTATTCTATATTATCATGGTTAAATTCTTAAGTTTGTATATGAATGATAGAAATCAGTTGAAAACTTGATGTTGCAGGTTGAATCGATGATTTTTTTTTCTTTCTTTATTCCAATTTTGGATCGGTGAAAACCGTAAACAAATTGAAAAAGACCGAACCGAGTCGGCTCGGTTAAAAACCGCACCGAGCATTGAGCAGTTCGGTTACAGTTTGAAAACTTGAAACCGATCATCATGCAGTTTAGTCGGCGGTTTTGGCTGAAAACCGCACCGACCGACCGATGTGCATCCCTACTTAGAATAGCATTTTCATTTCGATGGCTTAACCTAATAGGTCATCGTCAATATTTAGTGGGTCCGGAGATTAGTTTACTTAACGGGAGTATTCTTCGACTTGACGGTGTTACTTAACGTCCAGTTAAGTATTTGGTGTAAACCCGGTGTGATTTTTTAATTAGGTGTAAATCAACACATAAGTCTTGTACACCCACGTTTCTACTAACGGTTTTAGTATTAGGCCGTTAAAATCAGGGGGCCTGGACCAATAACGTTCTCTACTAAGGGGTTTTTTTAAAAATAATAATTCTTCGACCAATAACGTTACGACACTTGTCTTCTCCAGAATTGTTGTAGTTGAAAGGTTTTATCTAATTTAATTTGAGATGGGTGTCACACTTACCGTGCAACGTGGGGGCTTATATGACTTAGCCTTTTAAAGGAGGAGAGATATCTAAAAAGACTACATATCTCTGATTATTATCCAATTGTCCCTCATGACATATCGTAAAGATACTGTCCCCTGATTGTTTAGCTGGACTCACTGCGGGCTCCTATAAATTCACCTATTAGGATATATAGTCATATTAAGTCTGTTGACTATGGTCTAGGTTAGGAAATGTGGGAAGGTCATGAGAATCTATCTTCTACAAATACCCATGTATTGTATTCTCAATAAACATCTAATAATATATGTAATAACAACATCATAATACCAATTCCATTCATTCAATATTCTTCTCATGGTATCATTCAGGTACCCGATCCTACACAAAAATTCCTAAAAAATTCTCAACAATTTTCATCAAGAAAGTTGTGATTCTATCTTTTTTTGCATTGATTTTATCTTTCTCAAAATTAATTCTCAGATCTTCTTCTTCTCAGTCCGTTAACTACGGTCTAGGTTAGGCAATGTGTGCAGGTCATGAGAATCTGTCTTCTATAAATACATATATGTTTGGTATCCTCAATAAACATCTAATAATATATGTGATAACAACATCATGATATCAATTCCATTCGTTCAGTATTCTTCTCATGGTATCATTCAAGTACCCAATCCTACAAAAAATTTCCTAAAAATTTCTCAACAATTTTCATCAAGAAAGTTGTGATTCTATCTTTTTTTCATTAATTTTATCTTTATCAAAATTAATTCTTAGATCTTCTTCTTCTCAGTATGTTGATCATGGTCTAGGTTAGGCAATGTGTGCAGGTCATGAGAATCTGTCTTTTATAAATACTTATGTCATGTATCCTCAATAAACATCTAATAATATCTGTAATAATAACATCATAATACCAATTCAAGTTCTTCGCTGCTAGTAATGGTGATTTAGGTATTCATTCAACAAATGTTTCATTACCTTTTAACAATATTAATAATTTTGTTTCTCAAAAGTTAGATTCTTTTAATTTCTTGCTATGGCAAGATCAAATTGAGTCGATCTTTATTTCTACTGATTTGATTGGTTATATTAATGGAGAAATTGAAAAACTAGTTAAAGAAATTATAGAAAATGGTTGTACGATTGCAAACCTTAAGTGGATATATTGGAGAAAAGCAGATTGATCGGTAGCTAGTTGTTTGAAAGATACTTTTTCTCATACAATTTCAGGAGATGTTCTTGGTCATTCTTCCTCAATGGAAGTATGGTTGTTTCTTGAGTCAAATTTTAGATCTCAATTCATGGTTAGGAGAAATATGTTAAGGGGTCATCTTCAAAGTTTAAGAAGGGGAAATCAGTCAATTTGTGTTTATTTGCATACTATGAAGATCATAGAAGATGCTCTTGCTGCTATTAATGAAAGAGTGAGTAATTCTGATCTCACAATGTATGTTCTTAATGATCTTGGTAGGGAGTATGATAATTTTTTCATCTATGTACAAAATAGAGAAACCCCTTTTACATTCGCAAAGCTTAAACCAAGATTACTAAATCATGAGCAATGGCTACATGACCAAGAACAAGATGTTAGCAATGGTTTTGATATAAATCAGTCTTCATCTTTCTCTAAAAAATGTGAATTTTGAAAGAAACAACAACAATGGCAATATGGGTATGATGCAAAAAGGCAAAAAATTCATGATTGGATCATATAGTGCCAGTGCTGATGAATCAGATAGTTTTTCAGGAAAGACTCATATTGACTACTCCACTATTGAGTGTGAAATCTGCAGAAAGAAGGGTCATTTTGCTAGAAAGTGCTTCTTCATATATGCACCATCCTCTAGTTCAGCTGCTCAAGATTCATCTCAAAGTGCAAATTTTTCCGTTGTTCAACATATGGAACACGCTTTTAGTGGCATTCATATTGATGTAACCGATATATGTGATGATCCTTCTAGTCCTGCTAGTTTTGCAGCTTGGTTTTCTACCTAAAGGGGTATACATTTGTGTTTGGGTTAATCACTCTTTCAGGTAACTCATTCACTTTACTACATACTCCCTCCGTCCCAAATTAATTGAGCTATTTGTAGTTTGCACAATTCTTAAGTCAAGTAGGAAAGAGGAGTATGTTTAAGTATTTTTTATAATTATGCCCTTATGTATAATGACTAGTAATATTTAGAAATTATTTATCTCCTAAACTATACCACGGTGTTGATGGTGGAATTCTGTTCAGGGGTAAAATTGTAAAAGCTAATTTTTGTAAGCTGACGTCCTGCAAAGGATAAATCCTTCAGGCGATGAATACTTCTCGCCATATTAATTCATTGGAGCATGTGCAACCATCCCAGAGAATTAAAACATACCCAGAACGGATCATGTGGCAACCGTCCCGACGGAGCATGTAGCAACCATCCCGGTTTTCTGTAGGTATACATCATTACTATTAATGCTTTAATTAAAGCCTTGTGTTTGACGTGCGAACGCCCGTAGGATACCTGATGGCAGGTTATACTAGCCCCGTTGAAAGCATGCAAGACTACCCGTGTTAGTCTCAATTGCTGAAAACAAACCCAAAAATATATCTCATCTGTCCAACTTCGCAAGCATAGATGGAGGGTGTAGATATAGATTCAGGGGGTCCTGAGCATGCTACCATGATCACCTCGGACCCACCTTCATACATGACCGAACGGTCAAGACCAACTACGGTTAGTCCTTCCAAAACGTGCGCTCAAAGTGAGCATGACGCACGACTAGGGTTCCTTTTAATCGTGAACGTCCAACTTCGCAGGCATAGTTGGATGGCTTAGATTATACCCTAAAACAAGTAGTGAAGTGATGGTACACCATTGGTGGGCCCACTTTCTACCTACATGACCGACTCCCTCATAGGCAAGCCGTGGTGCAAGAAACGATTGCCCAAACAAGGCTAGATTAACGCCTTATGCAGGTTGAGAAGATCCAAAACGATCACGACCATCCGACTTCGCAGGCATAGTTGGATGGCTTAGATTGCGCCCAGGGTCATAGAGCAAGCATGTACATGCTCACTGTCGACCCAAGATGTTGAATACATGGTCGGTCTCCCCAAATGGGGCGCATGCAACCCAAAACCGATCGCCCAAAGTGGCCGGTCCAAAATCCTAATTAGGGTTTGCGGTGTAGAAACATCTCGAGCGTCCATCTTCGCAGGCTTGGATGGAAGGCCAAGATGGAGACTTAGAGCGAACCGAGCATGCTAGCATGACCATCGTGGGCCCGGCTTCATGCCTAGACGGTCGTCCAAGGTCAGTGATAGACGAGCACCTCGGTACGCGCGCCCAAAGGCAACATGTCACGGCTCCTCCATAAGTTCTAATCTCGACCACTCGTCTTTGCCACCTGAGTCGAGTGGCTTAGATCAAATATTTGCGAGTCAAGCAGGCATGGGCGTGAGCACCATTGTACCGCTTCCATGAAGGGTTGATCGGTTCCTCCATTGGAACTCTCTAAGCATGCAAACGTTTGGGCCGAAAGAGGCAGCATGCGCGCCTCCCATCCAACGGTCGCAAGCAAGGCTACGAGCCATCTCGTCCGTCCAACTTTGCAAGCTTGGACGAATGACTTAGGGTGCGAATCAACCAGCAAAGAAGGTATCACCATGACCACCATCCGTTTCTCTTATTCACAGGGTAACCGACCAAGGCATGGCCTGTCTATACAGCCTCCAAACGGTCACCTGAAGATGGCTGCATGCGATGTTATACCAAGTTCACGGTTCACCCTGCACTATTTTCGGTGGGTCCCGCGATCCACACACTCGAGACATTAATCACGTCATAACTGGGGGATACAAACTGGCGTATTGGTCTGCCGGTTTACAGCGTGCAGCGTGCAACACGCCATCACAAGATCGTGTCAGGGAAACATGGGCGGTTAGCGATGATAGGAGAAGTGGGCAAGCAACCGTGTGGCACTAACACACAACTCCACTTCCTCCATCACTCCACTTCCTCCACTTTCACACGAGAGACGTAATGAAGGCTTATCGACTTGTATAAATAGGTTCTCCTCCCTATTTCCAAAAACAGAGGGCTGAACAACACAGAAAAGCAAGTGTTGATACAATCGTATTCAAACACCGGAACTGATAGCTTACATCCTGCAAGCCAGTTCAGCTTTCTGATACAAGTCCTGCATAGCCACCACCTTCACATTCTCAACACCTTCTTCGCTTCCCTCCCTAAGATCAACCCCATCTCCTTCACTTTATGACCGAAACAAGTCTGAAACGGCCATTTCTTGGTTTAGGCCGGACTTGCACAGATTTATCTCTCGAATGTATAAGCACTCACCGCGCAGTGCATTTGTTTTAGGTTTAGATTCATTCCTCATTCACACCCCAAATTACCAAAATTAGCATGAATAGTTTTCTCCCACAAACAATTGGCAACCACAGTGGGAGGTTAATCTCTCGGTTGTGAAGTCGATTTCTTCAATACCAATTCAATTTCTCTGATTTAAAGAATGGTGGATCTTAGGTCTGGATCAGCAACCAACGATGGAGTTAGCACCGAAAACACTTCTGGTGGCGCTGATATCCCAATTACTGGTGTTACAGTGCAACCCTCCAGTGCAACCAAGGTGTCTCGTGGAATCGTGTCTTCTATCATCAGTTCCAGTGGAGCAGGAGCAGACATTCCAGCAGGCATGACACCTCCCATTACAATATCCAGAGCGGCTGCAAATCCAGGCATTTCCCCAAGCATGACACTTCCGTCCGTCACCAGAACAACTGTTACTCCCCCTTTAGGACGAGGATCTGGAGGACCCAGAGGAGGACAACCTCCTATCACCATGGTGGACTTGATGGAGAGACAAGAAACCCTCGCTAAATCGCAGGCAGACATGGAAATCACTCAGAAGGAGGTACTCGCCTTCCTTAAAACATTAACTGATCGATTACCACAAGAGTCGAGATATCCTCAAGGGACAGCAAGAATTACGTTTAGCACACCTGGAGCAGGTGCCTCAGTTACGCAAGCCTACCTGAACGAAGAGTCTTATGATGCTGACCACGCAAGAGAAAGGGATGAGCGTCTCAGGGAAAGGATCCAATCGTCCAACTTTATTACACGTGAAGATGTGGAGAGACTCCTCCAAAATCGTGGCAAAGAAAATCCGATGGACGCGCATCGACACCAGCCTCCATATCCACAAGACGTGCAGCGGATTCCTATTCCCAGGGGATACACCTCCCATCAATTCATCCTTTACGAAGGTACCGGTAATGCTCGTGAACACGTCTCTCGATTCTTAGAATCCTTAGGAGAATACAATCACGTTCTCCACTTGAAGGAATTCTCCAAATCACTTACGGGGAGATCCTATACGTGGTACAACAACATCGCACCCGACATCATATCCAATTGGAGTGAGATGGTCAGCGCGTTTTACAAGAAGTACTTCTTTGTATCTGAGCAATTTACTTTCTCAGACCTGGGGAGAATCTCCCAACGGAACAACGAACATCCAAATGATTTCGTCAAAAGGTTCAGAACACAAGCGTTGGACTGCCATGAACCAAATGTCACAGAATGACAGCTGGTGGAATTATGCATCAATGGAAGGATACCCATATATCGCGCCCTGCTGGAAAACTTGGGATTCCAGACTTTCTTAGATCTCCATGAAGCAGCCAAACGTTCGGCCACTACTGCCCCAGCATTATTGGAAAGAACCAGGATCGTTCGGAGCGACGATTCACGAGATAATCGGGGAAACAGGCGCCTCATCAACAAGCAATATAATACCAGCCCTTCTGTCAGTGTAGTAAGTGAAGGAGGAAAGAGAAAAGCTCCAGCGGCGGAAGAACAACTACCCAAGCGTGCGGCTCAAACGCATAAAGCTTCGCCTCGAAAGGGAACAAGCAAAGATCCTGCGCAGAGCACCGAAAACACATGCTTCCCGTTTCCGATAAATGAAGTAATAGAACTCTTGAGTATGGATTCATGATGATGCTATCAGACTACCTCCTATCAGACGTCCACCAACTGAGAAAGACATGGCAGACCCTAAGTACTGCCGTTATCATAGGTTTGTCCACCACCCAACTAAGGATTGCAACAAGCTGAAAGAAATCTTCAGGGAAAAGATAGTAGTAGGAGAGCTTCAATTGGGAAATAAAGGAGTTCACAGAGACCCCCTTCCTGTCTGAAGTTGCATGATCTCTGGAAGCTCTGTGCGCAAGACTGTACAATCCATGATGGAACACCTGTGTGAAATCTTGTACCTTTCCAAGGTACAACGTTAAGATATATTCATGGCCCTCAACCGTATTGTGTCAGGCAGGCGCTTGTATCCAGAAAAGGAAGTCGTTCCAGCATCTCAAGCCCCCTTGGAAAATAGCACCAACAAAGGAAACTGGGGACTTTTGATCGTCGCCCATCTGAAAGATGTCAAGTTCGATAGCATTAATCGATGCAGCTTCTGAATTCAACATCGTTACTATCAAGACCCCGCAAGCTAAGAAAATCTCAAAGCAAGAGGCTACCCGTGGTCCGACTGTGATCAAAAGCCCAGCAGGAGAATTTGTGGATGTCTACGGATACATCGACCTTGATGTCAAGATTGGTAACACTCCAACACAAGCTATATTCCATATAATTAAGGAACATCCGGATTACGACATGATTCTGGGGCGCCCGTGGGTACACAAGGCGCATTCCTTACCAATCTCAGTACCTGGAAGAATCTCCAACAAGACAGCTCCGATGATTTCCAACGAACCTTGGAGAATCGAAGACTACCTGTTGCTTCCATACCAATAACTCACAGGCATAATGCAACTCCCTGGTGAAATCCCTTCGTCATGCGTCAAGAGATTCCGAGCCCAAGTAAGTCTCATTGAACGACCCTCTTTGCAAGTAGTGGATGATTTTCCTGCTAGACCACCGGGGACTGTTTCACCTGACAGGCGGGCCACCACCAAGAGATGTGAATGGAGTGCTGACCCCTTTAAGCGCTTCACCAAAAGTTTGGAAGCAGTCAAGAGCAAAACGCGTCAGAAGCAATCTGTTATACCAAGTCCAAATCCGTTTCAAATCGGATATATGGTAGCAAAGGTAACCATGTTCCAAGTTGGAAACACGGCAGTAAGAATAACTTCCCAGTCTGATATTCCTGCAAAGGAAGAGGAAAAATTCTTAGTGGAAGATGTTATCTTGGGTGGTTACTGCAAGATCATCAATGCAGACGAACTCGAAGGTGTGGTTGTTCAATCACGATGGCTCAAGCCCTACCTTACCTGAAGACACGACATCACCTCTCTAATTCCCCGGGGGATTCCTCCAAAATTTTTCCTTTTCACAATATTTGTAATTCCTTCAAAATGATGGCGCTGCTTGCCTTCATACTTATTAGGGTTTCAATATTTCTTCAAGTAATCAAGATTTCATTCCTTTTATAATTTCTCATAAAATCACACAAAGTTATGAGTCACCTTCAAACCACCATTACCCCGAAAGAAAACCCTAAACCCTCATACCGAATCTTCATACCATCCTGGTGATATGGGAGGAATAAGACATGTAAAAGGGGAGGAGAAAGGTATCCTACATGATCTACTTCAACAGAGCCAGACTCACGGGGCACAAACAGAAAAAAAAAATATGCATGTTTCAAAAGAAGCACTGAATAAAACTTTGTTCAAGACAAGTGAGCAAAGGAGAAAACTTCAAACTCAGTCGCCACTGAGTATAAAAAAAAATACAAAGAAGAATAACAGGGAAACTCAATTGCTGGTTGCATCTTCATCACTGTTGGGATCCACATCTTGTGCCGCTTTCTCCAGAGATGCCTCAACTTCTTCGGGCACAGCAGCTACCGCCTCAACATCTTCAGCATGCGTATCCTCTGCACCTTCTACAGAATCCATTGCAACCGCGGAAATCGCGCCAATCACTTTCGGACGTTCAGTCTCATCAGTATCAAGGTCAAGGATTATCACACCACCACATATTGGGTAATCACACTTCCCATCACCCGCAGGACCTTCGTGTTCAACCCTCCATCTCTTCAACCGAGCTGCCAACCCTTCAGCTCTCGAGATTATTGGTGCTTGTGACGCCTCGCATTTCCACTTCGCCCGCAACGCTTCTTCATGTCTTTGTTTCTCCTCTATATCGATTGCAACTGAAAGATCACGGAGCCGCCCCCTGACAATGGTTAAATGCAAGACAGACATTCCCTGTATGGCATGGCCAACTTCACGAAGTGGAAAATCAATTTTAGCCATCACCTCTTCATGTGCGTTAGCTTCTGGTTTATCAACTTCAAAACTTTTTTCTGAAGAAGCTGCAGAGTGATCATCACCAACTCCTTTCATGATGTACTGCAAAAAAGAGAGGAAGATGAGTTACGGCGGCACATAAAAAATATTATAATCATAACTATCGCCGATCGATTAAGAAATCTACGTGTGAAACAATACCTGAGATGTGGTAGAAGATCTCCTAATGAGAAGAATACAGAAAACTTCTTTATATGCTTCACGATCCAACAAGATCCCCAGGAGAAAAGAAGTCCGCCTTGTCGCTTTCTGAGGCTGTTGAGTCGGGATTCTGATCAACAAATGCTTATCGAATGCACGATGCTTGCTAGGCATATGAGAAGGCACACGGAAATAGGAAGGACAAGGTGGATCGACCCATCAAGCTGTACTTCACCAGCCGAGATTTACCGTTGGAAGGATCAACTCAACCGGCTCCAAGGCATTTAACACAAGTGACATACCTTCTCCCACACGGTAAACATGTATTTTACTCCGGCTTTAATTATTTTTGTATGCAAATTGTCACCATCTCATGCCTACCCTACAATAGTGTAACTATTGCATGCTAGGCAGGGGACTTAATGTTGATGGTGGAATTCTGTTCAGGGGTAAAATTGTAAAAGCCAATTTTTGTAAGATGACATCCTGCAAAGGATAAAGCCTTCAGGAGATGAATACTTCTTGCCATATTAATTCATTGGAGCATGTGCAACCATCCCAGTGAATTAAAACATACCCAGAACGGAGCATGTGGCAACCATCCCGACGGAGCATGTAGCAACCATCCCGGTTTTCTGTAGGTATACATCATTACTATTAATGCTTTAATTAAAGCCTTGTGTTCGACATGCGAACGCCCGTAGGCTACCTGACGGCAGGTTATACTAGCCCCGTTGAAAGCATGCAAGACTACCCGTGTTAGTCTCACTTGCTGAAAACAAACCCAAAAATATATCTCATCCGTCTAACTTCGCAAGCATAGATGGAGGGTGTAGATATAGATTCAGGGGGTCCTGAGCATGCTACCATGATCACCTCGGACCCACCTTCATACATGACCGAACGGTCAAGACCAACTACGGTTGGTCCTTCCAAAACGTGCGCTCAAAGTGAGCATGACGCACGGCTAGGGTTCCTTTTAATCGTGAACGTCCAACTTACACCAAGGTGGAACAACTACAGTAAAACACTCAATAAACCCGTGTACTACATCAGCAAGACACTCAGTTCAGCGGAGCGTAATTACACCAAGGTGGAACAACTACAGTAAAACCTTTTTAAAATAATACTCGATAATATAATAGTCTCGCTAAAATAATAAAATTTTCCAGTCCCGACTCGGGACCTTAGCGTTAAAATAATAAATTCGATAAAATAATAATATAATACATTTCAAAAGTTTCCCTTAAACATTAATAGGTCCCAAATATTATATAAAATAATAATTCCATTAGAAAATAAAAAATAATTTTCATACACGTTTGAGATGAGAAGACATCCTAGTGATTTAGAAACTTGTATTGTTTGTGACTAAATTGAATTGTAAATACAAAAAAATTATGTATAAAAATATTTTTTCTTGTAAATTAATAAGATTTATTACTTTAAAAACAAACGCATTATGTTCTAAAAATATTTCCGTTAATATTATTTTATCTTTTTGTATATTTTCCACTTTTAAAAATCTATTTAGGTATTTATCTTATGATACTTTATTTTTATTTTTTTAATATGAAAATTCTCGTTTTCTACAAATAATTTTTTAAAATTAAGAATTATTCCTTAAATTAATATATTATTATTATATTTATAAAATAATAAATTATTATTTTATCGATTAAGTAATATCTCTTTAAAATAATAGGATTTGGGTAGTCCCAAGCCTATTATTTTATAGATGTTTTACTGTAATATATTCCTTAGTAGTGGAAACACAAAAGCTAAGGATATATTTTGATGCGCACACCATTCGAGATTTTACAAAGGCTCAGATAAATCAGATCCTCGACAGCACGGAGAAATTCGGAAGAGTGGCAAAATCGAATGCCATGATCAAGCAGTTTCACATAATCTTTGAAACTAGGAAGCCTGAGAAATCACAAATCTTAGCAGACTTCTTGGAGGACCTACCTCTGAATGACGAAGCTGAGATAGACGACATCCCAGGAATGGAAGAACAAAAACCGGACCCAGAAGACCTCTTGGATCCGCAAAACTCACGAAGGTGGGAAATATTCGTAGATGGCTCCTCCAACGGAGAAGGAGCTGGAATATGGATTGTGATAACAACCCCCACCGGAGACAGACTCATCCATGTATTCAGGTTAGAATTTCATCAATACGCTAACAATATCATGGAGTATGAGGCTGTCATACATGGCCTACGTCTAGCACAGGAGCTGGGCCTATCAGATTTTCGTTTGACTAGTGACTCACAATTGGTCATTAGAAAAAAAAGAGATCAAATACCAAACTCTGGATCCGATACTATCCTCGTACCTAAAGATGGCACAAGAGCATACATCAAAGATCAACAAGATCACATTCATGCATGTCTGTCGGAAATACAACAGACACGCAGATGCCTTAACATTCATATCATCAATGCCGAGGGACAGAAACACCACCTTTTTCCAGATTGGGAAAATCTCCGAACCTTCGATAGAAATACTAACCTCAGCAAAAGAAGTCATAGTCGTCCATACCAGGGGCATGAGAGAAGCGGAGAAAGCAAAATAAGATGAAAGAGCGGAAGAGCCGGATAACGAATCCTACAAGTCTGACGAAGATCATTCCATGTCAGACGGAATCAATGAAGGTGAACTAGAAGATGATTGGAGAATCCCAATCCACCAGTACCTCAACAAAGGTATCCTACCCGCTGATATCAAAGAAGCTCGAAAAATCGAATCAAATGCAGTAATGTACAGCCTACGGGATGGGATACTATACAAAAGGTCATTCTTCGGACCTATGATGCGGTGCCTCTCACAAACCGAAGGTAAGAGAATTTTATATGACATACACAAAGGAGAAGCTGGCAATCACAGCGGAAGAAGGTCTCTTGCAATCAAAGCCAAAATCCAAGGATATTATTGGCTAAACATGGACGAAGATGCAAAGAACGTAGCAAAGCATTGCGAAATATGCCAACGCTTTGCTAGGAAGATTAAAGCACCAGCAATGGAGCTTAACTCGGTCATAATCCCATGGCCATTCGTCAAATGGGGAGTTGACATTGTTGGACCCTTGATAGAGCGGACATCGAAAAGAAGGTACCACATAGTAGCTACGGATTATTTTACCAAATGGGTGGAAGCAAGGGCTTTGGCAAGAATTAGGGACATGGATGTCTTTAAATTCTTGTTTGAGTAAATCATATGCAGGTTCGGGATACCAGCGGCTATAGTCTCTGACAATGCCAAGCAGCTGGAAGGAAAGAATATAGACATGTTGTCCAACGCTTTCAACATTCAGAAAAATAAGTCTACTCCGATATACCCTAAGAGAAATGGACAAGCGGAGGCCACTAACAAGACGATATAAATGAACTTAGAATAGAAGCTGGGACCATACAAGAAAAGATGGTGCGAGCATCTACACAACGTCCTATGGGACTACCGTACCACAAGAAGTTCGGCCACGGGAGACTCTCCGTTCTTACTAACCTACGGAGCCGAAGCAGTCATCCCAATGGAGATAATGCTGACAACGATGAAAACGGAGGCGTGGGAAAAGAACCTAACAACGGATCTTATGCTACAAAATCTGGACGACCTCGAAGAAAGGCGTGAAGTAGCTTTGCAGATGATGGTGAACTACCAACGGAGGCTAGCTCGTGAATACAACAAACAAGTAATTCCTAGAAACTTTGTGGTTGAAGAATACGGCCTACGTAAAATACCACCATATCAAAAGAACAAAGAGTGGAGAAAATTATCTCCAACATAGGACGGACTCTATATCATACACGACATTGCCGGGAAAGTTTCATACTACCTGAAGTACTACCCCTAAGTGAATGGTTATCACTCAGGAGAAGAAGGGAAGGGGCGACAGCCCACCATTTTCTATCGCTGATCGGAGGTAGTACAAACTTAACTAATCAATGAAAGAAACTTTTTGCTAAGAAAGTACAAGTTGATTAAAGTACGATTTGGGTTAGAAATTACACCCACCCTCCGTCAGAATTGACGATGAGGCAAGGCACGGCATAACTGCGCATATGTTAATCTCTAATCCTAAGGGAGAAGATATGCCTCTAAAAGGCATAAAGTAAGCAATATATCTAATAAATAGAGATACCTTGTCGAAAGTAAAGCAACGATCGCTGAACACGTAGGGTTACAAGAAAAAAATTGCCTACGTAGGGACCTTCGCCGCCATGGTACCTTCTAGCCAAAGGATATCCTGGTAGGACGTTGAATGTTCCACCAAGGTTAAGAAAAACCTTATCACCTTGTTATAACAAGAATGTGTAAATAACTAGACACGATATGTCTACATACTTTCATAACGAAGGTACCATAATAAGTGTTAAACAAAACACGACTAATATGTCTTAAAAGTTGCAGATGAAGAAGGTTCAGAA
Source organism: Papaver bracteatum (assembly GCA_023529315.1). Classification (NCBI taxonomy): domain Eukaryota; kingdom Viridiplantae; phylum Streptophyta; class Magnoliopsida; order Ranunculales; family Papaveraceae; genus Papaver; species Papaver bracteatum. Next base: position 458,926 of record JAJJWX010003929.1, on the reverse strand, counting down.
TTTTAATAAAGGGTGTTTCAGAGACATCAAAGACCCCTCAGCAGGGGAAAAGTACAACAAAGAAGTTCAATGGAAAATAAAGCGGAAATAACATGATCAAGGGTAAGGAAGACGGGGAAAGACGACTCCCTTAGCCTGACGTGCAGCCTCAGCAAAAGCATTGTTGATATAATCAATGGCAGAGCATTCAAACTGGTCCTTCATCCGAGAAGCCCGGGCCTCCAAGTCCGAAGCCGAATTACGAAGCTCCATGACCTGAGCACTAAGTTGATCATTAGCTTGCTGAAGAGTCTCAGCCTTGAGCTTAGCTAGAGCATCAAACTTGCGAGATATCTCCAACGCAGATATCTGACCCTCAAGATGACTAATCTTGGAGTTTGCACCTACCAACTGCTCCTGGAGACCTGCGAATGCAAAGGGTATTAGCGACAAGAAAGGATGGATAAAGACACGAAGGATGCTACGGAAAAATAAAGATCCTAAGCTACCTCCGGCATGGATAAGGGATTCTTATAGACTATGCTAAGCCTCATCAAGATCCACTTCAGCTGCCTCGAGATCTTCCTCAAGGGTAATATTTTCCGTCCGAAGATCATCAACATCTATCCGGAGAGAAGCATCCTCAGAAGACAAAGCTTGGTACACGCTTTCTAACTCTTCAAACCTTTTTACTAAGGATACATAAGACATGGAAGAAGACTCGGAGCCCGGATCAACAAGTTTGTTCTTAAGAGAATGAACCTCAGAAGCCAAGACATTGCGCTCCGCAATAACCTTGGCTAAGGAAGCACAAGCATCTTCAAAATCGGCATGGTACTTCTTTCGAATAATATCTTGGGCTGAGAGATGATTCTCGACTAAAGCAATATCCTCCTTTTGCTTTAAAATGAGACTTTCCTTCCATTTAAGGGACTCGTCATGCTCATTACGAAGCAAAGCCATCTGCTTCACTAAGTCCGCATTATGAGAAGACTCAAGGGAGAGTTGGGCCTCACTATGGACAGTTACATTCATCAACCTATCGGAATTCTTTTGGTAATACCAAACATCGGAAGTTAACTTGGCCACTCGATCATGGAGATATCTAAGCTCACTAGAGCTACCGGCTGACAGACGAAGGTTATCTCAGATCCACGCAACCAACCGAAGTAAAGAAAAATCTAAGGATAAGAAGAAATGAACCTATGTCTTTGGAGGACTCAGCGGCTAAAACAGCGTTAGCATCTCTACGACCTTCCTCAGCAACCAGTATTGATATCCCTCATAAGATCAAGCAAGCAGGCCTCCAGAGACCTCTGCGTCTTCCTCAAATCATCTTCCAGCGAAGCTATCCTAGCAACCGAAGTAGCATCACTTGACGAAGGATGCTTTGCAAAAGCAAGTGCATACTCTTAGTGAGAACGTTCCAACAAGGCACTCAAATGAGTACACTTGGCCCTATAAACCTTGAATAAGGTATATCTAACATCGATCTTCTTACAAAGCTGCAAGCAAAGGATCATAAGAGCAGACGAAGGGTCAAATTAAGGAGAAAAACACTCAGGTGAGAATCATTTACTGAAAAGTCTGCAAGACGAAAAATGGAAGTGGCGTAGGTATCCATGAAAGATTTCATCTCTTGGATGCTACCCCTGCAGATCTCATTGAAGCTTTGGCTAGAATGAAGATAGTCAGGGTCAAAGAACAAGTCCTTAGATGCACGGTACTACACAGTCAGCACATCCAACTGTGAAGCCACTTCAATAGAACTATCAAGATGATGATGATCAACTCCAACCGAGAAAGGACCTTTGGAATCCCTAAAGACAGCTTCAAGAATAACATCATCAAAGCTACCTAAGCTCAAGCTCTGTAGTAACTTTCCATGGCTTGATTCAACACTAACATGGGGCACAATTGTTGAACCCTCACCACGACGAAGAGACCACATGATGGATGAGCTAGGAACAGAAGAAGGGCCTTGAGAACTGCTCAAACCCAACTCACCAGCGGAAGGGAGATTACCAAGTATGGTCCAATCTGGTGACGAATTAGGAAGTCCAACAGCTTTGCTAGCAGGGGAAGTAGAAACAGACTGAGCACTCCCTAGTGAAGCAGGAGCAACGTTGAAGGAGAAGCTGGCTAGTGAAATCACAACCTTCTTATTCGATTGAGAATCTGAACCACCATCCTTCGCCGTAGGCAAGCAAACCACTTGATTGCAGGGAAGTGGAAGGAGACGAAGGAAGACTCTTCGAATCCACAGCAGCATCTCCAGTAGCGGCAGAAGTAGTAGGCAAGGCTACGCTAGGTGCAGAAAACGAAGGCATCTTCAAAGACAATGTAGCAGCGGGGGAATGAACACTAAAAGGCTTGGCGAACTGAGCACCGGGACCAACAATAAGGTTCTCACCCTCAACTGAATAATCTCGGACAGGTTTAGGGCTATCCTTGGCCAAATCCTCCTCAATATCATCCAAATGAAAGCTAAGGCCGGTATCCTCGATAACCTCCATATTCTAATCACGTGGTGCTCCACCAGCAGACTTAGGATCCTCCTCCAAAGCATCAAGATCGATGACAGTCTTCAACTTACCATTCCTTTGAGAAGACTATGAAGAAACACATGCGGTAACTAATAATTAGCAAGACACTAAGGAACCTACAAACACAAAGGTATGATAATAATCCTTACCTCTGCAGGTGTTTCAATCAAAGCTTTCCTCTTCCTAGTCCTTGTGTCTACAGAGTTACCAGCAGAGCCCGAAGCATCCCCAGCAGAAGAAGCAGGAGCGGACTGCGAAACAAAATCATTAGAAAAGCATACAAAGATGTTTAAGCAGACAAAGCTTCCGCAGTAAATGAATATATCAAACTAAACGAAGATATTGCATGCAAAGGTACCTCATGATAAGCAGCGGGATTAAAGACCCAATGTCGATATCCGTCATACTTCTCCGGCAAAAAACAAGCTGAACGAGGAATAGAAGGGTCTGTGGTGGTGAAACCATAGGCCCAAGGATCAACTATACGAGCAGGAGTACGAGCCTAGCGATTATCATGATCAAGACGGATGCGGTCATTCTTCGGCAAAGGTAGCCTAGCAGAATAATGAATGGTAGTCAAGCCAGTCTTATCAATCTCCTCCAACAAGCGAAGGCTATTACCCTCTCTAATCTGCCTAGCAGTAACATGGATACGGTGAGGACCAACACTCCAAGGAAGAAGATTAGTCTTCTGAATCGCATCAGCATACGTAGCATTGAAGTTGGCGGGGGTGTAATCATCACGCTTAGACCTTCCTTCATCAAAGGGGTCATAAGACTCCATAGTTATCTTGCACTTTCTACGATACCATCTCTCACGAAGGGAATGCTAGAAATTACCAGTATATTGCATGACTCCTCTGACTTGAGTCTTGTTTGCTGGATCATCCCTCGAAGACAAAATATCGTAATAGAAGGGGTCCTTTCTACTAAACAAAGGGAGGAGCATACCTGCGGCCAACTGGCCGACGCTAATGAGAAGCTTATTCTCATCATAGGGAAAAATTCGGATGAGGGACTCAGTAAGAACGTCAAGGCCATCAGCAAAGAAAACCTCGAACTTGTGAAGGCGAAAAGACTTAGTGATATCAGCAATAGACCAATGAGCGTATCTATCCTTGTCACGAAGTTTGATCCTCGACATCTCATAATGAGGAGGAGGAACATCTCCAGTAGTAGTTTCATCAACCTCAGGGTCCGCAGCCTCCTCAGAAACCGCAGACATCTCAGCTCTAGCAGGAACCTAAGAATCCTCAAAAGGAGGAGAATCTGTAGCATCCGGATGATCCATCCGCGGAGGGGGATCCGTTGACGAAGATGTCTTCGGAACCTTACGCGCAGGGTTCTTCGGGAGTCTCATAATACCTGACACCAGCAGGAAGATTTTCTCCATCAACAATGGAATAAAAAATTTACGGTTCGTCCAAAAACAGAACAGGGGAAAAAGCTAAAGTACTTTGGGCATGGGTTTCACTAAACCAACCAAGGGAAACGGTTCGATTACGATATAATAAAAAAACTAGCATCATACATCACGGGAAGTAATATTTTGGGCATATGATGATCATGGCGAAATCCTTATCGAAGATCGAAATGAAGAAAAACCCAAGTCTCAACACAATGCAAGCAAGTAAACGAGAGTTATAATTCTCACATGCAAGTGTATAACATCAACATAAACAAATCTCCTAGTCGAAGAAGGGGACATATAACCGAATATGGGAAGAAGACGAATAATACTTACTTGTATCGTGAATCCAAAACGCTCGAAGAACCGAATGAAGCAGTTAGCGGCGGAAGAAGATTCTCAAAGAAAGAGATGGAGAGCGACAGTTCGAAGGAAAAGAATAGGAGTTAATGAAATTTCCTTCTCTTTATTCTCCTCTTATAGGCGGCTGAAGAATCCAAAAACTTAGAGGGCCCGAAATTCAAGGGGAAGTTATTGCATGAAATGACATGTAGGGACCACTCAATCGGTACATCCAAAAATGGCGGTGTAACGGAAGTTTTCTTCCACTTCAACAGAATGGTCAAATATGAAAGAAAAGGGGCAAACTGTGAATACCAATATTTTGTGGAGCACGTGTCACGATCTTAGTGGCCGCACATTAACCGAACTGTATAGCCTTCGCTGGACAAGAGAACCTAAGGAGCAAAGGATACCTCCGCAGATCTACTTTATCTTTCCCCAAGAAAGAAGACCTCGACGGTGGAGATAAGAAGAGTACAAGTCTAATCCACAAGACGCAGTTGGCAAGGGGACAAAGGTAGATGATGCATCTAATCAGAATTAAATGCACAAATCTCTTATCTACACGCATATATCAAGGCACGTGGAGATAGGAAGCATGTAAGCATCCCATTGGCAGAAGCTGGCGGTGAACGAAGGTACAACCTACACTGAGGTTGGGTAGTTCCCGAAGGAACGTGGGTTAGCTGAGATGGCATGATTCTACTGGAGAAGATACGCGGTGGATAAAGGTACCACCGACACCAAAAGTATATCAGCAGACGATGGACCCAGAGGCAGCAAAGATATACCAGGAGCAGAAGGGGATATAAATACCAAGCCTCGCCAACAAACTAAAGGCATTAAATTCAATACCTAGAAGGATAAGATCTAGTCTTAAGCTTATACCTCTTTAATGTTTAGAACTTAAGTAGTTGCTTGAACTTGAGTTCTCTCTATTACTTTGGGAAGCATTTAAGATCTTTGTAACCACTATAACTTAATACAAAACAATCACTCGATCACCCCGTGGATGTAGACGAATGTCGAATCACGTTATCTCTTGTGTCTCATGATAACTTAGATGCTTTTACATTATCTTTATGTTCTTTGTTATTGATTGAGACATTATACGTATTTTATTACTGAGCATTATCAGTTCAACAGAGGTACCGATACTACTTAGCATCAGATCCTTTGAGATATTTACATTTACGTAGACTATGGGAAAATAAGTAGTCACATGTGCCAACAAATATCTAGATACCCATTTAATTATGGCATTTGAAATTTCTTAGACCTTAAATTTATAGTAAATATTTAGTGTAAAAGAAATCCATATGTGACAACGATTCAGCTCATGTATCATGTTGAACCACACTGGCCTATTAGTGTTTTTCATTGGCATTATTTATTCAAACTACGGTGGAGGAATCAATGCATGCACCACTAACCACTCTTGGTGTTTTTATGTAAACTTTGTACTGTACAATCCTTTTACATCCTTACTGTGTAGGTTGAAATTAGATATTGTATTTCACGATACATGTCTTGAGAACAATAACTCTTAACAAACAATCATAAATATGTTTGTATAAATTATAACATTATCTTCTTCAAAGACTACAACCTTATTTAGTGAAATCAATTAGACTTGCAAATACTAACACACTTCTAATAGTTGAAATTCTTTCTTCTTCATTAATAAATCCTAAAAGAAAAGCATTGAAATCTTATCATTCCGTGCTATGCTAAAACTTGTAATAGTTTTGCGCCTTTTCTACGTCCGTGCATTTCTAATAAAATAACTTTGATGTATATATGATTGTGTCAGGGAGGATGATTTTCAATCAAGTCAAATCAAAGAGCAATAAGTAGAAGTCTGGCAGCGTGACATCTAAAAGCGGTTAAGCCAAGTACTAACCAAGACATGGGAATTTGATTTAGATGTGTGTATCACCCACGTCAACACCTGCAGTCATTCAACACTCGTGGGAAGAGTCTTATCTAGGTGTACGCAAAATAACCTTAGCTATCCAGCACCCCCACACCCACTCCTTCTGGATCACATAGGGATGCCATCATGTTTAGGCGGTGTTCTAGAGGTTGTCTGTTGTGTACTTTCATTTGTCTTATTACCGAACTCCGAACTCTCCCCCCTTTCAATTTTTGAACACCATCTCTTGATTCCAAACTGAACCTTATCCGTCATGGACAACATATTTAAAACTTGGACAACATGTTTAAAACTTCAACGACCGACTGGAATCAGGCATGACATGCGATAAATTATATGCACCCTGAATCTAATCAAAGTAAAAGTACTAAGTAAACACCAAGTCTAATAGATTTGAATTTTCTTTTCAGGAGAATAATCAAAGAACCCTACAATTAAAATAAAAATAAGCAAATCACCAACTCAACTATACACACATCACATACAGAAGTAAATAATAATAATTGGGCCGACCGACCGGAAGTCCCGAGGGAGTCTCTTTTATGACCACTTTTTTGTAAAATGAAACCTCACACAAATTTGCAATTTGATAAAAATATTTTGGTAGTGTGCACTTGATAATACCAAAATATCCCTCCCTTCTAATGCAATTACTATAACTTTAATATAACATATCTGAAAATCACTGTCTTGGAAATTTACAAATTTTATATCGTTAGAAAGGTTTTAAGAAAATATACCCAATGAGTACAAACAACAATATCAAAATTAAAGTTTTTACGAAAAATTCAGAGGTGTTTATCATTTTAGGCATAATTTTAGAAAATTAAATGTATATCCATTATGCAAACCACCACAAAGGATACATAATTCTTTATATAGGCATATTTTTGGTTTATGTATCAACTAATTTTTCGTTGCAACTAATAAAACGACGTCATCCATCCGTTTCAAGAAAAGTGATACTTTCACTTTAGACACAATTCTCGAAAATTGAATGCATAGCCATTATGCAAACCACCACAAATGATGCATAATACATTACGCAACCATATTTTGGTTTATGAATAGACTAACAATCCGTTTTAGGAAAAGTAATACTTTCAAAATCCGTTTCAGAAAAAGTGATACTTTCATTTCGTTTCAAAAAAAGTGATACTTTCACTTTTTCAATTTAGCCTATTTTTAGGCAAAAATAAAATTGTTATCTCTTTTTCTGAATCGGAGGTAGTAGATGCTTAAAAATATATATCCAAACAAAAAAGAAGAAGATCCATAATGAATTATGGAACCACCACAAATAATTTGGTTCATGCATCCACTAATTTGGTTATGCAGCCACTAAAACGACGTATATGCCTCAAAAATAACATTCCGACAAAAAAAAAAGTAACGCACTATACAATCAGGGGTGCTTCGTTTTTCTTCGGTCGGCCCTCCCCACTGTGGCATTGATGTTCTAGTAATAATAATAATAACTTACGCATAAAAGTATTGTCAAAAAAAAAATCAAAAATCAAAAATTGAAACCAAACATCTGATGATTGAAAGGTGTATCTCAAAATCATGATGCTGTATAGAGTCATAAAATAACTATTTTGAAAATCGATAGAGTACATCTATATCCACCCATAAGGTGCTACCTCTACTGGGAATCGTCTTCTACGAAAAATAAGGGACATGGTTTTACTACTCAGTGGAATGAACACGATCTTACCTACTGGATTAGATTTTTGCACAATGCAGTGATGAGGAACGTAGTACCTTTGAGAAGTCCTTTGCTCAGATGTTTTCTGCTCCACTGTATCCTTGTTCAAGTATATCTGTCACCATTGGCCTCATTTCTGATTTTTTTGTGGTTGAACTTTCCTAGAGTTCCTTACGTATTTAGCATTTTCTTTAAGCATTTACAGAAAACAAAGAACCACGACAAAGTGCATCTTTCAAGTACATAGATTACAAAAATAACTTGAGAAGAACAGTCAAAACTACTTAGTACCAACCCAGACAAACAAAATACTTCCAAAAATCAAAATTTCTTTTCCTATAAAAGCTTTTGTCAAAAAAAAAAAGAACGTAAATCAAAGATACGAAATCCAATAATGTGGTATTTAAATCCGTGCTAACATTTGAAGTAATAATTCTATGGCATGAACACGTAATATATTCTTCAAAAAAAGTTTAAAAACAAAAAAAACATGCAACGACTAATGGTTTTTGTTTTATACGAAGATTTTTTTTTTCCGACCAACTCATGTTTGTACCCTAGAAGGAATGTATTTACTTGTATATTCAAAAGGCATACAGCAGGAAAAAAAATAATCAATATATAAAATTTGTCCTATTAGGATGGACTTAACGTGAATCGAACACATAACCTTTTGACATGGAGTCAAATGCGCTACCATTGCACCATAGAGTCGTGGTTAAAATACTTGTCTTATTATGAAACATAAATCGGATTCACCTTTGGTGTTTGTCTTTTTTACAGAAATAACAGAACTTCAACAATGGGAAACCGTACTTTTATGTAGTAACAGTGTACCGCAGATGTATTCTTGCATTTTAACCATAAGATGATGGCGAAGAAATTTATGCAGTAAGAGTTTGACAACTACCAATTATGGATGTACAGTAGTCTGGAAAATAACAAATGAACATATCACATATAACTTAGTGATGGGAATATTTTATATATGGGAAAACACGGTTGAACGTAGCACACATGGCTTAGTTGATTGCACAACCAATTATTTTTTTGGTGTGTCGTCACACGGTTGAACCATGACCTAAAAAATATTCGTGTCCATACGTACAAAGATGAAATCAGTTACTCATATCTCAGGTTATGACAAATACATCATATTATATATACCAACTGTCCTTCACATATGTGCTCTCCAGTCTTTTCAAAAAGCCTCAACACCAACCTCCATTGTCCCTGATATACTGAAGTTTAGTTAGTCAGCTAAGCGTCGATTTTGTATATTCAGGAATATAAGCCAATTTCTGCATTCAAGGAGTATTCCCAAGGCAGTCATGGTTGGATCCATCATTTTTCTTACGCAAGGTAGACTAATAGAGAGTTATCATGCCTAAGATGAAGCAAACATCTGAAGCAATTTCCTGCATATAGCAAGTTCCAGAATAAAGAAAAAGAACCACATGAATCATTGTCACAAAAATAATGAGGCGATGATCAATAAGAAAGAAGCGATGATATCATCGAAAAAGAAAAAAATTTATTCCCAAAGACAACTTTGGTTGTATGAATTGTGGAAATTCAACCGTCCATTCACTAGAGAAGATATTTTAGAACCTAACAAGGAGCAAGGCAAGGGTAGGCCTTCGAAGAAAATAACAAAGAAACATGAAAGGGCATAAGCTAAGAGAAAGGTTCAAGAGGGCCACAATTGACTCCTTAAATGAGAAGAGATATTTCGGGTTTTGAGAAGTTGAACGAGTTGTACACCCTTAAACGGAAGGAAATGGAAAAAGGCGGACCAAGACAAGCTAGTGGAACGAAGGTAAAAATCCGCAAGAATAATGTGGTTGTTGCATCTCAAGAAATTTCAAAAAGAAAAGTTGATAGTGGAGTCAAAATTAAAGACCCGGTAGTTCCATCCCAACATGGTTCAACAACAAAAGAAGCTAGTAGTGTCCAAAGAAAAGTTGATGGTGCGGTTGGTATTAAGTAATTAGCGAGAAGCCGAGGTAATGATATCAAAGGAAAAGCAGTGATGGTCGAACCATCGCAAATCACCCCACCAAGAGTTGTTAGTAACCTTGATGGTGAGAAAGATATGGTTATCTTGGATGTAGGTCCGATGAAATCACCTCCAATAGATGACAAGTGAATATTGGATGAGAATGACAATATGTGGCTATCTGCTCCCAACGCATTCCATTGCATTATTCATTACATATCCTATGCACATAGTGTTACATACGCACCAACAAGATGTATTTTTACCTAAGAAGAATCTCCAAAGATAGTCATCATGGGGTTCGTGAACATGACCCATTATATCGGCTTCCAATTGAAAGATGGATGCCAATTACCTCCATTAATGAAGGTAGGCAGATGTGATAGTGAAATACCAATGGGTTGGTGTCATAGGTTCGGGAAAATATTTCATTTGCGGGATGCATTACAGTTTTCGAGGGATGACCCGTTGTGTGTACTAATGAGTTCCGAAGAGGATGACTATGAGTAAATGTGGTGTGAAGGTATATGATAACAATGTTTTTTGTAGGGTGGTTGTAGTTGCAGGAAATCCTACGCTACACCCTTGTTAATAATTTGTAATAACCAACTCAAATTTGAAGATTAAAACGACACTTTATTATTTGATTTTCAGAAATGTTTACAGGAAACATAAGAACTCAAGAATACAACTTTTCTCTTGAAGTTTCTCTCTCCTCGAGACTTTCTCAACTCTCAAAAAAATACATCCTCTCTCTTTGAATCTATTGGAACTCTTTATATAGGAAATGACATAATGGATGACAGCTAAGTTTTCCTCTTATTTCGGATCTACTCTGCGATCATATAGCGAGAGTCTTAATGTTGGTTCTCGCAAGTTTTGTAACCATCGCAGAACAATCATGCTCTTCTCGTGTTTCTTCCATCGTCAGCCATTACGTCATTCTTTTGTGTTATTCGCCAAGTATTGTTGAAGAGCTTGCGGTGACACTCGCTGGGAAGTGTTGTTAATCTCGCAGAGAAATGTTGTAGAGATATTCTGGTCCTACATCTTGCTTATTCTCATGTCTTTTCTGCGAAGAAGAGAAGATCATGAGAACTTTCAGAAAGCCACAACTACTTATCTTTTCATATTTCTCTGTTCTGACACGTTTATGTATCCTTCGCCAGCTGTTTTCACGTATTCTCTCTTCTAATAAATTTTTGACACGTCCTCTCTAACCGCTGCGATCTGACCACTCATGTATTTTCTTTGCATTTATTGCATTCATCTTCTTCGAGAAATCTCTTCTTCTATAAATACTCCTTTAATTCTTTCCTTTTCACCTTTTACTTTCTTCTTCTTTATCTCCGTAACTTCTCTGCAAGTTTACTATTCTTCCGTAAATTGCGCGTCTATTATCGCTGTGATTTCTTTCTTATTTTTCAACCTTTTTCTTCATTCCCATACTTAAAAATGGTTGCTGCTGGTGCTAAAAATTTCGCTGCTTTTAGTGAGATGTGAGAAAAACTCAAAAGCAAAGGTTTTACTTTGTCCACAATTCCAAATCAGAACCCTAAATCCGAGCTTTCCATCAAATTATTTTCTGATCATCAATGTTCTCGTGAGAAAGTTATAGTATCGCTAGGTCAACTTGAAGATGGTCTTCCCATTCCTCTCTACAACCCGGATCTTACCTTATTCTATGAAATAATTTCTCGGTGCCAATAAAGGATCTCGCTACCCTGGTGCTGCGAAGAATCCTCAATTCAAGGATGTTCCAATCATTCCCGCGATGTATACTGTGGATAATTTCTTCACCAACTATGAAATAATCCCCATGAAGAGAGATCGCACTTGCTGGGGTGTCCGCTTGCAAAAGAAAGATAAGATTGTTGCTGATAAAGCTCTTATGTTAGATATTGAGTGGCATACAAATAACAATCAAGGTCCTCGCCATTCTAGCGATGACAAGTGGTTTATTTTTCCTCTAATTTTAGAGGGTCCGTATATTTCTGGCACTCATGCTTTGCCTTAAAATCTCATGAAATACCAACCATGGGTGTTCTATTGGCCTGAGGAAGATAAAGAAGTACGTTCTCCTTAGTTCTTTGCATAACAAGTAATTTTAATTATTTTTCCTTGATTTTTGTATCTTTAAGCTCTCGCTGATTATGCCTTTTTATTAGATTGAGAGATTGAAGACCAACTATGAGAAGTTTAGGAAGCCTGCTACTCGTTCAGCTCTTCAATTACTCACAGATGAAGTAAGAAATATTTCTTTATAAATCTTAACACTATATTGTTGCCCTTAATTCTTATCTTTATCTGTGCTCGCAGGTAATCGAAGAATTAGAACCAATGGAACCAAAAACCAAGGTGAAATCTTCAAATGATCGCAAGGGTAAATCTAATGCTCCTCCCAAAGGGAAGCCTACCATTCCTCGCAGTGAAGAATCTGATGATCCTCCCTTAAAGAAAACAAAAACCCAACAATCTTCTTCTTCAACTCCTCAACCCACTCCAGAAAATTTAATTGTTGATTTTGATAAGGACAACAATGATGATGATAATGACATTCCTTTCATGAAAGATTCTTCCTCTTCTGAGTCTTTAATGGCTCAATTATCCAAGATTTTTGGCGGTATTACTCATGGTATCGCTAATAATTATGGAGATGAAGTTCTTAATAAGACATCTCAGGCTCTTGCCAAAATCTGCGATGCTCCCATATTGGTAGATAATGATTCTCTCCAAGGAATCTCAAGATCGCTAACTCCCAGCCTCTTAAATTCTCTTGGTACCCTGGTATGTTTTCATTTCTTCAACCTGTTTATGTATTTATTCCATCGCCAAGTCTTAACTTATATTATTCTCTCGCAGGTTGGGAAAGATTCATTTGTTGTTGCCTCTGATTTGGATAAGAGACGTGTGTTTTCTCACCAGAAGAACATTGCTCTTCGCGAAAAGAATGAGAAGCTTGAATTTGAACTTGCTAGTCTTCGTGAGAAAAATAAAGAATTAGAGAAAAATATTTCTAATCAATCGCTCAAAGTATCCAACCTTGATACTGCCAATAAGCAACTCTTAGGTATGAGAAATTTCTTCTTTTCTTTTATATTTTTATTTTTCATTACTCTTTCTTACTTGATGTGTCATTCTCGCAGACATTTATGGTCTCACTGATGAATCTTTAACGATTCGTTCTTTCCCCGAACCAGTAGATAATGACACTCTTCTAGATCTTCTTAACAATTCCTTGAATAACCCTTCCAACATTAATTCTCTTTCCATAGATGAACTCAGATCTAAGTTTCTCCTCTTAGAAATTGATCACAGATCTTGTATAGATGTGACTCACAGATTCAAACAACTTTACCACAATTCTAAAGTAGAGATTAAAACTTTAAAAGCCAAGAATAAAGATCTTTCAAAAGACAAAGATCGTATATCTAGGCAAGGAGCTGAAGCTTTAGCAAATTTCCAAAAGACTATTATTGAGGTTCAAATTGAATGGGATAGACTTCTACGCGAAAAAGAGGATTTTGTTGAAAGAGAAAACTAAATTCGTTCTCGCCTTCTTATGAACAATCATGAGGAGTTTGCTTGGGATGCGAAGGTTCTTAATAATGTCAGAATTAATTTAGGTGTAGATGTTAGCCTTCACGTTGAACATGCAGCTTTAATTAAAGACCTGATTTCTGAAAGAGAAGGTTTTTAATCTTTTTTCCTTGTCAATTCTTTGTTTTTATTGTTCTCCCTTGCAAAATTTTTAACTTGTTGTTATATACTCACAGGTGCTGAGAAGAGATATCTTGAAAGAATTGGAGAACTTGAAGTTGATAAGAATTAACTCGAAAAGAGTCTTACTGCTCGCAATAAGAAGTATTCACGGTTGAAAGAACAATTTAGAATTACTATTGAGAATTTTAATAGCTCTCTTGTTGTTGTTCGCAATAATTTCGTTAAATTGGTTTGTGATGATCATGATATTCCTTACTCTACATACCCTGATCTTGCAAAGGAGATTCCAGCAAAAACTCCAAATCTTGTTATTTCTGATAGTGAGACAGAGGATTCTGGTGAAGATGAAGGTAATGATGATAATGATAAAGAAAAATCTGGTGAGGAAGAGAAATCTGACGAAGATAGAGATAATAATGATAATGATTAAGAAGAGAAATATGGTAATGAGGAGAAATCCGAAGAAGAAGAAAAATCTGATGAAGGTGGTGATGGATCTACTTAGTTCTGTTTCTTCTCTTTATCTTCTTTGTAAATTTCGTATACTTATTTCCTTTTTCTTGTAATATTGCTACATTTTGTCCAACATGTTACGAGTTTCTTCGGTATGAATCAGAAAACAATTCTTTTTTTTGCAAATTAATCAATCAATATAATTATTACCCTTTAATTATCTGTATAAATGTATCATAATATCTATGCAATTTTATCATATGATGGATGAATAATAATTTCATCATTTTATGCATTCCCATACTTGCCTCTATTATTCATCTGCAATATGAAAAAATTCAGTAGAGATTAGATATTAGTTGTAAATAAAATTAAATTTTCCTCAAAATCGGCGATGTTATCGCTAGCAAAAATTAACTTTATGATATATGCGTAAAATTGCAAATCTCATAAATTCTGCGAGCATTATCGCAATAATCTTATGGTCTTATTATGCCTTCCTAATTAAAGGTCTTATTTTGCCATATTTTTTTTTCTTTCTGCGACAAAATTGCAGGACGTCTTTACATTTGCATGTATTGACCCATTAATCTTGTCTTATCCATATTTTTTCAAAATCTCTACGACAATATGATAAGTATAAACTCTCTTGCAAGAATTAAACATTATGACATTGCCGTCTTGCGATGAAATCGCAGGACGTCTTTACACTTTCATGTAAAAACCCATTGATATCATCTTATCTTTTCTCTTTTGGCTTGTTGCCTCTGTATAATTTTCGTCACGCGACAATATGACAGGCCTAAATGTTCTTGCATAAAGCTTTATGACATTGCCATCTTTAGACACTTATCATCTCCCTAATGGAGGGTTCCGCCATTATCTCCCCCCTGGTTGCTCCTTCAAGGAGGTCACATCGGCCATACAAGACTAGCTCCTCCCATCCAGATTTGCCAACAACCAGTTGTTTTCGCAGCCTCTTGTCCTTTATGCCTATATGACTTATATTTACAAGACTGCACCATAAGTGGGGTTTTCTTCAGGCCAAGTGCATCATAGCCAAGACTTACCAAGAATGGCCAGGGTAGTTTCGTACGCCCCGGGCACCCTTGGCTCAACCGTGTACCTCGGCGCCTTGGTCATACTCTGCACTTCTTAGAAGAGATTCTCAGTCGTCCAACCAGGGTATAACCTTATATAGTTGGAAATCCAATATCTGTCTCCCGGAGAGGTTTTCTGTAACCCCAACATCTGCATAACTCAGGTTCCAGCAGCGGTATAACATTATCCCTGAGTCATGTAAAGAGATACCCCCTTATATGACGTACTATTAGGTCTTACATTTGCCTCTTGCGAGATTGTACTTCGCGAACTACGGTGTACGCCATAAAGGTTTGTCCCATTCTTTTAATCTCTGCGAAATTTTATTCGCGTTTCTTGCGAGTATCATAACTCTAATAAAATTTCTTTATTCTGATCTTCTCTTTTCTTATACACTTTTTCAATTTCATCTTTTTCATAAAATATTTTTTTCAAAACACTTTCTTCAAACAATTCATCCATAAATTTCTTTAAATCCAACATTTTACCTTTCTACTTACTATTTTCTGGTTCTTCTTTTCTGTTACGTTTTGTTATTTTTTCTTTATCCGCGAGATGCTCTCCATCAACTTCCTCTCGAAGATCTATTGTATCAATCATTAACCTTTCACATCTCTGTCGTTGCTTGATGTTGTACTTCCAATTGCTATTCTTCTCAGATCTTTCCTCGCAAGATTTTATATCAATCTCATAACATTTCTTTCTTTCTCCCCAATCTCCCTTAGTGACTCCAACACCATTAGGATGAGGAAATTTAATACACTGGTGAAAAGTAGATGCTACACCCAATATCCCATGTATCCAAGGTCGACCAATCAGGGCATGGTAAGGTGATTCAATGTCCACAACATAGAACAAGATCTTTGAAGATATCCCCTTTATTGGAATTCGCATTGCAATTTCCCCTTTTGGTTTGTTAGCTGTTCCATTAAAGCCATAAATTTTATATGTTGATGGTATCAAATCCTCATCTTTTCCACCCATGGTTATGTAGGTATGATAGAATAAGATGTCAACTGAACTCCCTGTGTCTATTAGAACTCTGTTGATGGACCAAGAATCTTCGTTCTCATCATCATTTTCTTCATCTTCTTCTTCTATCTGCTTTGGATTTATTTCTAACCTGACCACCAATGGGTAGGGCTGCACAAAACCGAACCTAAACCGAGAACCGAAACTGGAACCGACCAAATAAAACCGAACCAAACCAAAACCATAACACAATGGTTTGATTGTGGTTGTCAGTTCCAGAAAACCGACAACACTGGTTTCAGTTTCGGTTGTTGCTAAAAACCGAACCGAAAAAACCGTAAAAATCGAATGTTATATACACTGACTAATTATAGCCATCGATATTTATAATAGTTAATCGTAGCCGTCAAAATTAGGTTAGTGGTCTCATCTTTTTCTTTCCAACATAACAGAACGCTTCTTCTTTCTCTTTCACTCTTTCTATCGGCTTCTACTGCTTTTCTACTACGCACACAGATTCACTACCATCATCAGATACATCGCCACCTTCTTTTTCCTCTTCTTGTTCATTATCTTAGGATCATAAATCTACCATGCAAGGTTCTAATTCAGCACCCTTGTAAGTGAATTTTTGATTTTCAGTGATGTTTTTTCTTTTCTTTTTTTCTTGTTTATGAACATTGGATTTCATTAAGTTTATGAATTAAGGTTAATATGTGGGATAATTTCGTTTGATTTAATTGATTTAATGGTTTTATATGTTTGATATTCAGGTTTCAGTGGTTGAACTAAGAATCTGTGATCTCAATTATTTTTAGGGTTTCTCTCGATTTTGAAGCTAATTGTTGTAATTGGTAAGCTTTCAAGAGGTCTGAGAAGCGATTGAGTTTGATTTTAGGTTGATTAGGTTTTGTATTGTGGTTACCATTTTTATTTGAGGAATCTAATACATCAGGTTTTGTTAGTCTTGATGAAATTTTCTTTGTTAATTGCAGCGTTGGAAGCATTTGAGATTCTTGGAAATTTGGAGTTATTTGTACAACAAGGTACTGGATTGTTTGTTGGTATCATATATGATGATTTATCAATCTTTCTGTGTGGGTTGAAAAGATTTGTTGTATTAGGGTTTCATAAAAACTGTAAACTGTAGACAATACTCTTCCAATGCTCGACGCACAGATAATATCTTCCATTTAGAATTGATTGTTAAATTTTATCTATATGAACACGAAAATTCCATGTGGTTTGAACAAGAGGATACAAGGATACATGGATGTATTATTCTAAGTTATTCTCAGCAGTCAAGTTCCAAATAATTCATAACAGTTTTATGCCCTTCTTCTTCTTGTATTTTCTAAATATTGAATCATGAACAGATGTTTAGAATTAATAAGCAAGTTGTGGACTGTTGGGAAACAACTAAGTTGTTCGTTGTGCATCTCTTTTTCGTGTCTTTGGTTTTTGGTTTTAGATTGGACTTGTATTATTCTTAGAGAGCTAATAGTTATTGAATTTCTAGGTAGGTTACGTCTTTGCATTTTACTAGATGAGAACAATTGAATTTCTAGGCAGGTTGTTTGTTGTGCATCTGCTCCACTGGAGAAGGTAATGAGAATTAATAGTGGTCATACATGCTGAGAAGAACTGGGGGGTTGTTTTATTGCAGCTAGTGATGGTGTCTATAGATGTATGCTTAGGGATTTGCATAATTTTTTTAGCTCAAGTGGTTACAGTAAATGAGCCTGGTGGTGATGTAGCTAAAGAACTAGAATTGTAGGTGGTGTGCAGTGGCAGATGAGATGGAGGTGGAGTTAAGATTCTAGTGGAGTTGTTAATATGTTGTGATTTCAGCTGAGTTGCAGGCCCGAAGTTGTTGGTTTTGGTATTGTAGTTGAGCCATGGAATTCACTTTTTTGGGCATTTTAAAAGCTCTATTAGGTAACTAGTTCTTGGGGTTTTGGGAAGTTTTGGAATCTATTATTAGACTTGTTTTAGCTGATGTGCATTTCATAAAGCAATTACTTGGTTCAGTTCTTGTGGCTTATTTAACATAAATATATGGTTTATCATATTGCATATTTCAGCTCTTGGACAATGCGAGGACATGCCATTGCCTTTGAAGGTAGATCATCTTAGTCAACTTTTATGAATGTTCATGGCTTACTTTACTTGTAACTTCTTCAATATCAGTACAATTCCATTGCAGTTTCATTGGTTGAGGACCTTGAGGTGATAGTGTAATGCCAAAATAGATTAAACTCAGGCCATTTCCTTTGAAGGTAGATCATCTTTGTCAACTGTTATGGATATTCAGGGCTTACTTGTAACTTCTTCAATATCAGTAAAATTCCATTGCATTTTCATTATGTACAACATAGTGGTTGTTTAGTGCTTGTCTAACATAGTGGTTACTAATCTTGATGTTCTTAGTTACATTATGTACCATTGCACTGATCAGGATTGAGAAATTCATATTTAACTCGAGTTTGTGTACGTGCAGGTTACCATTACAAGTTTACAACCTCCTGTGGAATACCCTACACATGCAAAGTGTATTGTCGACCCTTTTTGGAATGAGACCTCTATGTTGATTTTCCATCTAAAGATGTGTAGTCAGTTATGAATTATGATTATGGATTTTTGATGTTTTTCTTATTAAGGATAAACTAGACTCTTTAAAATTTAATGTTTCTATCAATATGTATTGGAAGTTGGAACATTTGATGTAACATGTTCAGAAAAATTTTCCTGTCAGTTTTGTGAGACTGACAGATATAAAAAAATTCAGTGACCTCACTGGTTAACCAAAAATCGAATGGTTTTATACAAAACCGAGTTGGAACCGAACCGAACAAAACCGAACTACCTTAATGGTTTTATTGGTTTTCATTGTTAGAAAACCGAGTACTTTGGTTTCGGTTTAGGTTTTGTCAAAAACCGATGAAAACCGAACCATGTGCAACCCTAACAAAGGGTTGTCATGCATCTCACCAGGCTCTGGTACTTCTTGTGCAGTGAAATTAATAGTTTGCTTCTACCATTCTTTTAATGGCGAGGCTCTCGCAATATTCATTATCTCTCTTCCATCTGTGTCTCTCGCGAAGAATCTGCTTAGAACATTATCATGGAAATACTCAATAGTTCTGTATGAATGTACAATGGAATTACAAAACAAATTCTTTGCTTTAGCCCCAACTTCTATTACGAATGCTTCTTCTCCTTTTACAGCATTCACTCTGCGAATTTCTGGTGCTGGCGGTAATTGATGAGATTGTGAATGTCCTACTAGAAAGTGATTTAACTTCCCCTGATCAATCATCCTTAAAATTATCATCTTTACATTCCTGCAATCATTTACTGGGTGACCATGAAAGTGATGGTAAGGACAAAATTCTTGACTTCGATTATTTGGATGTGGCTCTTTTCCCATATTCCATGGTGATGGTATATTTTCCATCAGAATGATAGCTTCCCAAATTTTTTCTATACTAGCATTTAGAGGTGGCATCTTAATTTCTTCCCATATTATTTTCTGATTACCTTGGCTTCTGAAAAAAAATTTCCTCTGATCACCATATGTTTCCTGTGGTAGATCAAGTCTTTGGATTTTTTTATTTCCTCCGCGATTGTAATAATTCTTCTCCCTTTCATACTCTTCTTGATCTCGACTGCCCATCGCTACTCACTTCTGTTGGTTATCAATCACCAATTTCTCTTGTTGTTCCTGCGAGGTGATCGCCACATTGTTAATCATTTTAGGAAGTAAACTTCCGTTTGCCACTACTGAGCTGGTGTTTGCGATTGGATATGATTCCATTTCATTTTGTTTCTCCTCCAAAGCAATGTATTCTTCTTGTAATTCTCGCAGCTCTGTCATGGTGATTGTATTTTTGATTCTGAAAATTTGTATGTATAGTAAATTAGTTGCGAACATTGCATTGATGAAAGATAAAATGAGGTATCTTTCATCTACTCTTCCAGCCATCTCGCTGCACATTGACTTTCATCTTATGGTTAAGTGATTCAAACTCTCGCCAATCCTCTATTTTAATCCAAATACATCTTCAATGCCTGGCCGCGATGAATTATTGCTTATATATGTTCCCAGAAATGTAGCTTGTAAATGATCAAAAGAAGTTATAGTATTTTTTGGCAATCCCTCGAACCATTTTAGTGCCTCGCCAGTTAAGCTAGACGCAAAATACTTGCACAATACAACATCATGATTCTCCCATTGTAGCATACACCTGACATAAGCCTTAACATGCTGAACATCACAAGTAGTTCCATCAAAGATACTGGTTAATGTTGGTAAATTGCATTTAGGGGGTATTCCTCTTAGCTGTACTTCCTGAGCGAAAGGGGTTCTCGCAGCTTCTTCAATTACTTAATATTTCTCGATTTTCATGGTTATTCTCTCGTACTGCCTCTTGAAATTCATGTTCTTCTACTTCTGCCCTTAATATTTCTCTCTCGCAAGCTAGACGTTCTTGTTCAGCATAATGTCTCTCAATTTCTTATTCAATTATTCTCCGATTTCTTTGAATCTCTCGCCCATGTAATATCCTCCTACCTTCTTATGGATTTTCTTCACCATTCTGGTTGTTTCTTCCCTCTTGATTTCTATTGTTACGTCTATTATCCAAAGCTTCGCCACGTGGATTATAGCAATCATCAATTATCTCTTCTTCTCTATGATGTTGTTCTTCATTTGGATTTTGCATTCCTTCTCGAATATTTTCTCTAACATTTCTTATTAGGGAATTTTACCTTGGTTCTTCTCTTAATGACCTTGAATTTGATCTAATAGTACTTCTTGATCTTCTACTTTGTAATCTTAAATTTTCCACTCTTAACTCATGATTTTGTCTTGTTAAGTTTGCACGTTCTTCCGCTTCTAATCTCCTTTCTTCCTGTACTCTTTGTCTTAAATCATCTGCTATTTTATTTTCACCTTCTCCATGAATTAATCCCTCAACTATTTCTTGATTTCTTTCTTCTACTCCTTCATTTCTTAATTGTCGATCTTCTGCTTCTTCCATTGAATCCGATCTCCAAGTATGCACACTCACTCTATCATAATCCACAACTCTATCTCGCATTGATGTTTTTTGATTCGGATGTTGAATTTGATTTTATCCTTCATTTCTTATTGTATTTCTTCTTGTTCTTACTCTTGAAGATTCTCCCATTTCATTTGCTCTTCCTCCTGCAAGTATTTTACTTCTCCTTACGGTTGTTGGTGGTTCTGATGTATTTCTTCTTCTTCCAGCCATTAATTCTTGTTAAACTATTGAAGATTGCGTAAGATGTTTTTACTAATTGTTCCAAATTCCTCCTAATCACAATGTCAATTTTTACCCTTTTCTTCAAATATCCCTCAATTCATCCCTGTTTCGGGCGCCAAAATGTAGTTGCAGGAAATCGTACACTACACCCTTGTTAAGAATTTGTAATAACCAACTCAAATTTGAAGATTAAAACGACACTTTATTATTTTATTTTCAGACATGTTTACAGGAAATGTAAGAACTCAAGAATACAACTTTTCTCTTGAAGTTTCTCTCTCCTCAAGACTTTCTCAACTCTCAAAAAAATATATCCTCCCTCTCTGAATCTATTGGAACTCTTTATATAGGACATGACATAATGGATGACAGCTAAGTTTTCCTCTTATTTCGGATCTACTCTGCGATCATATAGCGACAGTAACCATCGCATAACAATCATGCTCTTATCATGTTTCTTCCATCGTCAACCATTACGTCATTCTTTTGTGTTATTCGCCAAGTATTGTTGAAGAGCTTGCGGTGACACTCGCTGGGAAGTGTTGTTAATCTCGCAGAGAAATGTTGTAGCGATATTCTGGTCCTACAGTGGTGATATAAAATGATTATATGATAACAATGTGGTGTGAACATATGTATTGTTAATGGCTAGAAGAAGAAATACATCAGAACCGCCAACAAACGTAAGGAGGAGTAAAAGACTTGCAGGTGGAGAAACAAATAAAATGGGAGAATCTTCAAGGATAAGAACAGGAAGAAATAGAACAAGGAATGAAGGAGAAAATCAAATTCAATAGCCGAATCAACAAACACCAATACAAGATAGATCTGTGGATTACGACAGAGTGAGTGCAAACTTGGCGATCAGATTCGATGGAAGAAGCAGAAGATCGACAATTAAGAAATGAAAGAAGAGAAGAAAGAAACCGAGAAGTAAATGGAGGATTAGTACATGGAGATGATGGAAATGAAACAGTAGAGATTTTAAGACAAAGAATACAAGAGGAAAGGAGGTTAGAGGCGGAATAACGTTCGAATCTAACAAGACAAAATCATGAGTTAAGAATGGAGAATTTGAGATTACAAAGTAGGAGATCAAGAAGTACTACTAGATCAAGTTCAAGATTATTTAGAGAAGAATCGAGGAGAAATCCCCCTATGAGAAATGTTGGAGAAAATATCTGAGAGGAAATGAAAAATCCAAATGAAGAGCAGCATCATGGAGAAGAAGAGATGATTAATGATCATTACGTTCCACACGGAGAAACTTTGAATGATAGACATGCTAATAGAAATCAAGAGCGTGGAAATAACCAAGATGGTGAAGAAAATCGAGAAGAAGTTAGAAGAATATTACATGGGAGAGAAATCCAAAGAAATCAAAGAATAATTGAGGAGGAAATTGAGAGGCATTATGCTGAACAAGCACGTCTAGCTTGCGAGAGAGAAAGATTAAGAGCAGAAGTGGAAGAACAAGAGTTTAAAGAAGTAATAAGGCAGAATAATCATGACAATTGAGAAAGGAGACACACACAAAATTGTCGTAGCAATAATATCAATGAGGAATATGACAGAATACAGAGGAGAATAAAAAGACAACGAAGAGAAATGATGAGGAATGAAGAAACTCGCATAGAAGAAATTGGAAGGCATAATCAGTTGCGAATTCAAGAAGGAGCTGAAGAGGAAAATCGCAGGAGAAGGCAGAATGAAGATGCTGAAGAAGAAGCACAAAATCTCGCGGGACAAGAAATACACGAGCGCAGAAGAAGAGAAGCTGCACTGAAAAGACCAATTGCAAAAAATTCAGCTGGGAATGAACAAATTTTAAGAGAGTTAGCAGAAATGAGGGGAATATTGAATAACAGAAGAGAAGGAGGCCGAAGACAACTTGATGAAGCCATTGAAGAAGCTGTGAGAACTCCATTCACTCAAGAAGTACAATTAGGAGGAATCCCTCCAAAATGCAATTTACCAACATTAACCAGTATCTTCGATGGGACTACCTGTGTTGTTCAACATGTCAAGGCTTATGTTAGGTGTATGCTACAATGGGAAAACAATGATGTTGTGTTATGCAAATACTTTACATCTAGTTTAACTAGCAAGGCGTTAAAATGGTTCGAGGGCTTACCTAAAAAATACAATAACCTCTTTCGACCATTTGCAAGCTACATTTTTGGGAGCATATATAAGCAACAATTCTTCGCGGCCCGGTATTGAAGATGTGTTTAGATTAAAACATAGGATTGGTGAGAGTCTGAAACACCTAACCATAAGATGGAATACAATGTGCAGTGAAATGGAAGGAAGAGTGGATGAGAGATACCACATTTTATCTTTCATTAATGCAATGTTTGCAACTAATATGTTGTACATACAAATTTTCAGAATCAAAAATACCATCACAATGACTGAGCTACGAGAACTACAAGAAGAATACATTGCTTTGGAGGAAAAACAGAATGAGATGGAATCATATCCAGTCGCAAACACCAGCTCAATATCGGCGAACGGGAGTTTACTTCCTAAAATGATTAACAATGTGGCGAGCATCTCACAGCCACAACAAGAGAAAGTGGTAATTGAAAACCAGCAGAAGTTAGTAGCCATGTGAAGTCGAGATCAAGAGGAGTATGAAAGAGAAAGGAATTATTTCAATCGTGGTGGAAATAATAAAATTCAAAGACTTGATCAGCCGCAATAGACTTATGGTGGACAGAGGAAAAATAATTTCAGAGGACAAGGGAATCAAAGAGTAATATGGGAAGAAATTAGGATGCCACCCCTGAATACTAGCATAGAAAAATTTTGGGAAGCTATCATTTTGATGGAAAATATACCATCACCCTGGAATATGGGAAAAGAGCCACATCAAAATAATTGAAATCAAGAATTTTGTCCTTATCATCATTTTCATGGACATTCAATAAACGATTCCAGGAATGTAAAAAGAATAATTTTGAGGATGATTGATCATGGAAAGTTAAATCATTTTCTAATAGGACATCCGCAATCTCAACAGTTACCACCAGCACTAGATATTCGCAGAGTGAATAATGTAAAAGGAGAAGAAACATTTGTGATAGAGGTTGGAGCCAAGACGAAGAATTTTTTCTGTAATTCCATCGTACATTCATACAAAACTATTGAGGATTTCCACGACAATGTTCTAAGCAGAGTTTTCGCGAGAGACGCAGATGGAAGAGAGATAATGAATATTGCGAGAGTCTCGCCAATAGAGGAGTGTCAAAAGCAAATTATTTCCTTCACTGCGCAAGAAGTACCAGAGCCTGGCGAGATTCATGACAACCCATTGGTAGTAAGGTTAGAAATAAATCCAAAACAAATAGAAGGAGAAGATGAAGAAACTGATGATGATGAAACTGGGGATTCCTGGGCCATTCACAGAGTTCTAATAGATATTGGAAGTTCAGTTGATATCTTATTTTATCATACTTATAGAACCATGGGTGGAAAAGATGAGGATTTGATACCATAATCCTATAAAATCTATGGTTTCAACGGCACTGCCAACAAGACCAAAGGGGAAATTACAATGCGAATTCCATTAAAGGGGTTATCTTCTAAGATTCTATTTTGCGTTGTGGATATTGAATCACCTTATAATGCCCTGATTGGCCGACCTTGGCTACATGGGATATTAGGTGTGGCGTCAACTTTCCACCAATGTATTAAATTTCCTCATCCTAATGGAGTTGGAATAATAAAGGGAGACTGGGCTGATGGGAAGAAATGCTATGAAATTGATATGGAATCTTGCGAGGAAAGGGCAGTAAAGAGCAGAATTTGGAAACGAAACATAAAGAAAAAACAAAGAGGTGATAAGATGATGGTGGAAACTGTATGTGGCGAGCATCTCGCAGATGGAGATAAAACAACATACCGCAACAAAAAGGGAGAAGCAGAAGGTAGTAAGTAGAAAGGTAAAATGACGAAATTTAAGAAGTTTATGAATGATTTGTTGAAGAAAATATTTCAAAAAGATATTTTGTTTGAATGAAAGAAATGAGATTGAGAAATTATACAAGAGTTGAAATGCAAATAAAGAGAAGATCAAAGAAAAGAAATTTCATCAGAGTTGTAATACTCGCAAGAAACGCGAATAAAATTTCGCAGAGACATAAGAATGGGACGAACCTATATGGAGTACACCCTAGTTCACGGATACAATTTTGCAAGAGGCAAATGTAAGACCTAAAGTTCGTCATATAAGGGGGTATCTCTTTGCGTGGCTCAGGGATAAGGTTATATTGCTGCTGGAACCTGAGTCACGGAGACTGGGGTCCATCTCTTTGAGATATCTATCCAGGAGAGATACTTTGGATTTCCAACTATATAAGGTTATAGCATGGTTGGGCGACCGAGGGTCTTTTCTAAGGGGTGCAGAGTATGGACAAGGCGTCGAGGTACACGGTTGAGCCAAGAGTGCCCGAGATGGACGAACCTACCCTGGCCATTTTTGGTAAGTCTTGGCTATGATGCACTCGGCCTCAAGAAAAACCCACTTAGGGTGCAGTCTTGTTACTATAAGCCATATAGGCATAAAGGATAAGAGGCTGCGAAAATAACTGGTTGTTGGCAAATCTGGATGGGAGGAGCTAGTCTTGTATGGCCGATGTGCCCTCCTTGAAGGGGCAACCAGGGGGAGTAAGGGAGGCACCCTCCATTAGGGAGCTGATAAGTATCTTAAGACGACAATGTCATGGGGCTTTGTGTTCGCAAGAACATTTAGGCCTATCATATTATCGCGTGACAAATATAGAGGAAACAAGCCATAAGAAAAAGTTAAGATGAGATCAATGGGTTCTTATATGAAAGTGTAAAGACGTCCTGCGATTTCATCGTAAGACGACAATGTCATGGGGCTTTGTTCTCGCAAGGAACTTAGGCCTGTCATATTGTCGTAGACATTTGACAAGATACGGATAAGACAAGATCAATGGGTCTTTAAATGTGAATGTAAGGACGTCCAGCGATTTAGTCGCAGAAAGAAACGTGGAGAAATAAGACCTTTAATTAGGAAGGCAAACTAATACCACAAGAGATTAACACATGACTGCGAGATTATGGTTGTGATATTTGCACAATTTTATTAACAATCTAATATGCTCAATTTTTTATATTGCAGACGAATAACAGAGGAAAGTATGGGAATGAACAGAATGATAATATTATTATTCATCTTTATATAATATATTTACGCACAGATGGCTAAAATCTTATAAATATATTACTAAACCATATTGCACAAAAGAAATTGTCTTTTAATATATGAAGGAAGAGATAAGAAGAAGTTCATACACTAGAGAACATTAGAAGCTGGAGAAATTCCCAACAAGTATATTCCAAAGAGAAAAGGATAAGTGTACAGATATTACATGGAGAATATAAGAAATCTAATCAGATCCATCGTTGTCTTCGTTGGATTTCTTTTCTTCATCCCCACCACCTTCATCATGATCTTCATCTTCTTCAGAATCTTCAGCTTTGCTATCAAAAATGACAAGATCAGGGATATTTTGTGGAAATTCGTGCAAAATGTCAGGATACTCAGAATGAGGAATTTGATGGTCATCGCAGACCAATTTAATAGAGTCATTGCGAACACCAACAAGAGTGTTACTAAAATTTCTTCTCATAATTTCTAACTGTTCCTTCAGTTTTGAATACTTTTCGTTACGAGAAGATAGAGTTTTTGCGAGCACTCCCTTTTCATCTTCAAGTTCTTTAACTCTGACGGAGTATCTTTTATCAACTCCTGCGAGTACAGAATGGAAAATTATAAATTAGTAGCAAAATATAAAAGACGAAGGACCAATGAGAATAAATAATTAGCAACCTTCTCTTTCAGAAATCATGTCTCTAATCAAGGATGCTTGTTCAGTATGAAGACTAACACCTACACCTAGATTATTTATTGCATTATCAAGAACTTTCGCAGCCCAAGCAAATTCTTCATCATTGCTGATAAGAAGAAAAGAGCGAACTTGGTCCTCTCTCGCAAGAAAATCTCTATTTTCGCCGATAAGTCTATCCCTCTCAATTTTAACATCAGTAAGAATCTTATGGAAATCTTCTAGGGCTTGAGCACCATTTTTAACTATAAGATCTTTCTCATCAATAAGATCAATATACTTACTTCTCAATCTATTAGTTTCTTCTTTCGAATCAAGATAAAGACGCTTAAACTTATTGGTTAAGCCCAAGTTGAATCTGTGCTCAATTTTTAAGAGATGAAGTTTGGATTGAAGTTCATCTATGGAAAGAGACCTAATTTGATCATCTGAGAAACTACTTAAAAACTATTAAGACGAGCAAGAAGGGTATCCTCATCTATAGGTTCAGGGAAAGATCGGAAGATTGTAGCCTCATCGGTAAGGTCATAAATATCTGCAAAAATGGTTACTTGAATGAGCCAAAATAAGGCAAAAGAATTAAAAGAAAAGAAGGAAAAGTTTATACCATAAAGGTTGCTGATTAGCCTTTTCAATATCAGAAATCTTTTGTTTATCACTTGAAGCATCAATTTCTAATTGCTTATTCTTATTGCGAAGCTCAGCAACCTCAGCTTCTAATTTTCCTTTACTCTTACGAAGATCAATATCTTCAGATTCCAACTTTTCATTTTGCTTGCGAAGATATGCAGATTTATACTTTAAATTTTCATTTTTGTTGCGAAGATCGGCACGTCTTTTCTCCAAATCATAGGCAGTGATAAAAGAAGCTCTTCCATCCTGCGAAGAAATGTAAAAATTGCTAAGATAGATATAGTTTGAAATCTAAGATACAAAGAAGAGGCAAAGAAGTGAAAACATACCAAAATGTTGAGTGAATTCAAAAGACTGGGAGTCAGCGATCTTGAGATTCCCTGGAAAGAATCATTGTCAACCAATAGGGAAGCATCGCAAACCTTTGCGAGATCTTGAGATACTTCATTAATAGCTTCATCTCCATAATCATTTGAAATACCATGCGTAACATCGCCAAAAATCTTAGATAATTGGGTCATAGGAGATTCAGGAGAAGAGGAATCCTTCATAGGAGAGATGTCATTATTATCTTCGTCTTCATCATCATCATCATCATTGTTACTTGGGTTTTCTTTATTAGATTGAGGAATTGAAGAAGAAGAGAGTTGGGTTTTTCTTCTCTTTAAGGGAGGAGCATCAGATTTTTCTCTACGAGGAGCAACAGAATTCTCTTTGAGAGGGGAAGTAGATTTACCCTTGTGACCAACTTTGGATTTCTGTTTAGTTCTCGCAGGTTTCATAAGCGCTCTTTCTTCAATTTACTGCGAACACAGATAAAGATAAGAAATAGAGACAACAATATATTGTAAAAAGTTATAAAGAAATATTTCTTACTTCATCTGTGAGACATTTGAGAGCTAAGAAAGTAGCAGGTTTCCCTAGCTTATCATAGCTGGCTTTCAACCTTTCAATATGATAAAAAGGAAATAGTCAGCTAGAATATAAAGACATGAAGAAAATAATAATAGTAATTTATTATGCAAAAAATTAAGAAAGCATACTTCTTTATTTCTCTCAGGCCGGCTGAATACCCACGGATGGTATTCTGCGAGATTCGCAGGTAAATTATGGGTACCAGAGATATATGAACCCTCTAAAATTAGAGGGAAAATGAACCATTTGTCATCGCTAGAATGACACGGACCTTGATTAGTACTAGTATGCCAATCGATATCCAACATAAGCAATTTATCTTTCGCGACATCATCTTTCTTTTGCAAGCGGACACCCCAGCAGGTGCTATCCCTCTTCATGGGGATTATGTCATAGTTTATGAAAAAATTATCTACAATATACATGGCGGGAATAATTGGAACATCCTTGAATTTAGGATTCTTCGCATTATCAGGGTAGCGAGATTCTTTATTAGTAACGCGAGTAGCATACTCCACCAGTAGACGGATGCAATCCCCACCTAGTTGATATATGGCTCGTGAGAACATTGGATGAGAAAGTATCTCATAGAACAAAGGAAGTTCGGGATTGTAAAGAGGAATAGGAAGACCAGCTTCAAGTTGACCTAGCGAGACTATAATCTTCTCGCGAGAACTTGGATGATCATAAAATAGTTTAACGGAGAGTTCATATTTAGGGTTTTGATCAGGGAAAGTGGATAAAGAGAAACCTTGATTCTTAAACTTCTTCCGCATTTCCTCAAAGGCAGTCATATATTTACGACCAGCGGGAGCCATTTTTAGTAAAATAAGTATGGGAATGAAGAAAAAGATAGAAGATTGAACGAGAAAGAAATCCCAGTAGAGATGCGCAATTTTAGGAAGAACAGTAAAATTACAGAGAGATTGCATAAAGAAAGAAGAAGTAAAAAGAAGAAAAGAAAAGAATGAAAGAAGTATTTATAGAAGAAGAAAATTCTCGAGAAGATGAATGCAATTAATGCAAAGAAAGGGAGTGAACGGTCAGATAGCAGCGGTTGAAAAGGACGTATCAAAAATTGAATGGAAGAAAAAGTATGTAAAAACAGCTGGCGAAGAATACAGAAACGTGTCAAAGCAGAAGAGTACAAAAATATAAACAACTACGGCATTACAAAAGATTCAATTCTCATGATCTTCCCTTCTTCGCAGAAAAGACATGAGAAGAGGTAAGATGTAGGACCAGAATATCACCATGATATTACTCTTGCGATATTGACAACACTTCTGCGAACATCATCGCGAGTTTTCCAACAACACTTCATGAGTGTCACAGAATGATTTGAAGAATGACGTAATAGCTGACGAATGAAGAAACACGGGAAGAGCGTGGTTATCCTGCGATGGTCACGACGCTTGTGAGAATGGACATTATAACTACTGCGATAATATCACGAGTCAGATCCAAAATTAAAGGACAGATTAGATGTCATCAACTATGTAACTATCCTATATAAACAGACCCAGTAGATTCAGAAAAGGATGATGTATTTTTGGAGTGTTGAGAAAGTCTTGAGGAGAGAGAAAATTCAAGAGAGCGGTTGTATTCTTGATTTCTTTCATTTCTTGTAAACATTTCCTGAGAATCAAATAATAAAGTGTTGTTTTTAATCTTCAAGTATGTCTTAATTACAGTAAATTCTTATCAAGGGTGTAGTGTAGGATTTCCTGTAACTACAATCCTAGCTGTAACTCTTCCTGAAATATCAGTTTCAGATTATACTCCGTTACGGCTGAGAAACCAAACCATAAAACCAATTACGGCCAGGATTCCTACCCATCAATCTGGGTACTGTCAGTTTTACGGCTCCTAATCCTAGCCGTTAATTAAACTTACGGCTGGAAATCCTGACCGTAAATTTCCATGGAATATTAGTATCATATTATACTTAAACAATAATCTGATACATTAAGAATCAAAACACTAGTATCCATTCATTCAAAGTTAAGTCTGCATAATGAAAAGTAAGTCTGAAAACTAAATCACCCAAATTCATAACCTAAAACATGCTAAAAGTTTGAATAAACATAAGATGCAATGACTTAAACAAGTACATAACCTACAATCATCCACTATGACCAACAATCGAAGGACCATCCTCAGAAGATGATGAAGAACTGACGGGAGTTTGGGAAAGACTGATCCAATCATCCTCGTCGTTAGTATAGAGATCATCCTTCGATGTATTATATAACTCTTGAAGCCTCCTAATCAGTGTTCTTTTGTCGTCGCAATATAAATATAAAACCTCCTCAATGTTACGGATCAGTCCCCTGGCAATACACTTAGCTATCTTGACCTATTTTCACATCATTCAATTAATAGTGGTACATAATTTGAGAAACGTATACAAAAAAAAGAATCATATACTTAGTCTATGTACCATCATTGTAGAAATATCACACATTTGTAGTTCCTGGGGTTCTTTCTCCTTTTCAGGGTTCCTCCTAAAAATGATGAAAAACATATCAGAAGATAGGACCAATTCACACGGAGTGATACAATTACAATTTGGAAATAACAGATAACCCATCCGTTATAAACACTATCGTCCGGGAAAAGTGAGACCACCTAACCGTAAATATAGTCTCGTCTTAAAAAATATGCGGACGACCTAACCATAAACACAGAATCGGCTAGAAAATAAAAATAACGGTTAGGAAAATTTATTTACGGTTAGGAAACTCCCAGCCGAAACATGCATCACTCAATTTTACTCTGCAAACACAAAACAACTTACGGCTGGGAAAGTCCCATCCATAAATGTATTTAACCGTTGGGTTCTCAAACTTTCCTAACCGTGTGAGACATTAACGGCTGGGAGTTCTTGACGTCCCAACCGTTAGGTATAAATTACGTCCAGGACGATATGATATCCCAGCCGTAAACGCTTCAGAAAACCATTTTTGGAAACCCTAAAACCATCAATCGAACCTATTTTTTCAATCTAATGGTAAAATAACTGGTGGGTTTTTCGATTCTAACCTAGTAGGAGTCATTTGTGGAGGATTCGCAGGTGTTTGAACATATTGGTTCACCACAAGAGGATTTGAAGGTGCTTGAAGAGATTGGTTCACCACATCTCCATGAAAAGAAACATCAATAACTTGCCCTGATTCGGAATCAGGGTTCAATCGGCCGGATCTTGTCACTCTTGATCTTGCTGCCATCTTGAGAATTAATGGAGAAGAGAGGAGATATTATTAGGTTTTTGAGAGTTTTTTTGGAGAAGAATAAGAAAATAGAGAAAATGAATGGATTTTGATGTTTGGTTTTGATTTAATATTAAGATTAAGATTATGATTAGGTTTTGATTTTAAATTATTTATTTACAAAGGGTAAATATGACTTTTCACTCACTTGAGTCTCCCCTTATCTATAATTTGCCTCCACAATGCAATTAAGCCCAAAAATGGTCAACCCTTTAAGCCCCAATAATATGATTCTTTTTTACCATTAGTATGAAAATATTTTTACTCAAATAAACATATTTGCATGCATGCAGAATTTTTTACACGGTGTACCAAAATCCAAAAACGCTAAACATGGTGTATAAGTTGTCAGTGAAAGATCCGTCACTAATTTGGTAGGTAAACAATGAATGAATCACTAATTTGGCATAACATTCCATTTGATGAATCTCAGTTGTTTCCGCAATTAGTTCTCATATTGCAGTTTTGTTGTTGCAGCCTGCAATATATATGGCAAAACAGAAGCTGAAAAAATCAGGGATATATGTCTATGTATTTTGGTAATTTTGTAGTGCTTACAATTAGGGTTGTCAATGGGTATCCATTACCCGGAACCGGAAACAGACCCGATAGATTTGGGTCAGGTTCCGGGTCCTAAAGTTGGACCCAGTAACAACTTAGGACCCGGCGAGTAATTACCCGATTGGACCCGAATATAAACGGGTCCAAACGGGTAATACCCGTTGGGTACCCGCGGGTATCGAGTACCCGGTTATTCATTCTTTTATTCGTGTTTTTAGCAAAATTACAAGTATTTTGTTAGTCTTCGCTTTGATTTTTTATTCATTTTTCATTTTTTTTTCTTCCACTTAATCTTTATTTAGTTCATTAATAAAGAAATAATAATAAATTTTATAAAAATAATTTAGATCCAAACCAAAAAGAGAAAGATATTAAGTTTTTGAAGTTTTTTTTTATAGCTTTCTTAATACCAATGGGTACCCGGACCAAACGGGTACCCGAATTTTTAAACGGGTCTGGTTCCGGGTCCATAAATTTAGGAACCGGACCCGGAACCGTTAGGAACCGGACCCGACCTTTATAAGTAGGGTCCGGGTCTAGTGATATCCGGAAAGACCCGGACCCATTGACTCCCTTACTTACAATTACTACTTGTAGATTTTACCATTATTATTATTAGGTGATTATAATCAACGAATTAGGTTAAATGTTTATCTTTAGAAAGTAAAGAAGTTATCCATTCATATTTCCGGAAAAATATTTACTTATAATTATTTTTTTTCTGATTTGGCATAAAAAAATAAATACGAAAAAATAATCAGATTTTCCAAAGATTTCACGCATCTAATTATAAGTATATAATCCCTTGACCAATAGAGTCTAGCCAAGTGTCCTCTCCAGGTTTAGTGTACAAACTCTTCTCTAAGAGCATTTCCAATAGAAGGTGGAAGATTTATTTTTTAATGACACATAAGATTTTAGACCTCAATTTTAACTAAATCCATCTCCAACAGTAGGTCATACAAAATAGGAGGGATGAAATACTAATTTTGAAGGTTTTGAATAAAGTCTTATCTTGACCTTCGGAATGACCCCCATGTCATATTTTTTATTTTTAATAATTAATTAAAATACAATTAACGGTAAAGATTTCATCATATAAAGTTTTCTAAGAGTCAAACCTCTACACTATTGGAGATGGTTTATTAGTCACATGGTCCTATATTTACTATATAGGCAAATCCTCCTAAAAATTCACTTAGGATTTTTAACACCCGCTATTAGAGATGCTCTAAGCGAATGTGAAAACTCTTCTCTAAGCGAATGTACATTCAACGTGGGGATCATATGAGTTAGGATTTTAAGCCCCGTTTGGGATTAATTTTTTTCATTAAAAGCACTTTGTAACAAACTTTCAACAAACCTATATCAATAATTATGTTTGGTAAAAAAAAATTCAAAGCGCTTTTTACCAAAATCACTTCCATTTTAGGTCTGCTTTTAAAAGCTACTGGTGTCTGCTTTTAAAAGCTACTCACCAGTAGCTTTTAAAAGCTGAAAAGCAGAAGTTGTGGACACACAAAAACCGAAATAACACATTTTCTTTTTTAACCTTATTATTTTGTTAATATGACAAGATTTGTCCCTAGATTTTTATTATATGGTACGCGCGAGGAAATACAAGTGATACATGTTAGGGTATACAAGTGACGGATATTCCAAACCTGTGTAAATTGAAAACATATTACATAAAACGAACATAATGATTTTTTTATTTTTTATTTTGCTAGCAACGAAACTAGCGAATATTACGTTGATTTTTTTTTTAAACGTGGCACTTTTAGGGCGACCCCAACACAATTAGGGGCGACACAAAAGACAAAATAGGTTGAAAATACTTATATGCCCTTTCATAATCGGGAGTTTGGGGCAACTCTATATTCGGTAGTTATATGAACTATTTTGACTACCGATTATGGTTGGATATTTGCAAAGAGAGCCATGATAATCGGAAGTCATGATAACTCTTCCTATCTTACCGATTATAGGCTCAGCCAAAATTCCAAAAAAAATAAGGATTTTTTCAAAATCTGAATTTGGGACTACTCTATATTCGGTAGTTATATGAACTATCTTGACTACCGATTATGGTTGGATATTTGCAAAGAGATCCACGATAATCAGAAGTCATGATAACTCTTATTATCTTACTGATTATAAGCTCAACCAAAATTCCAAAAAAAATATGGATTTTTTCAAAATCTGAATTTGGGACTACTCTATATTCGATATGAACTATCTTTACTACCGATTATGGTTGGATATTTGCAAAGAGATCCAAGATAATCGGAAGTCATGATAACTCTTCCTATCTTACCGATTATAGGCTCAACCAAAATTCCAAAAAATAAGGATTTTTTTCAAAATCTGAATTTGGGACTACTTTATATTCGGTAGTTATATGAACTATCCTGACTTCCGATTATGGTTGGATATTTGCAAAGAGAGCCATTGTATAATCGGAAGTCATACAAACTAAATTTACTCCCGATTGTTGATTACCTACCGATTGTATAGTTATCTACCGATTGTAAAGGGTAGTTTGTCCATTAAAAAAAAACGCCCCGGAAGTTATCTACCGATTGTGAAATAACCTACCGATTATGACCTATTTTGTCGTTTTGTGTCGCCCCTAATTGTGTTGGGGTCGGCCCTAAAAGTGCCAGGTTTTTAAAGCAATATTACTTGGATTAACGTTATACAAAATGTTTATTGATGATTTTTGTGCAAAAAGTTCATAGTGGCCATAATATAATAATATTAATACTAAAAATACTATGGTAGTAATAATAATAATAACATATTTTTAAACATGTCTATTTTCGTCATTAGTTATATCACCATTACTTCACATGATAATTTACCAAACAGAATTTCATTGGTTTTTAAACCTTCCTAAATTGGGGCCTATACCTTTTAATTGGGGCCTATAGATTTTTCCTTATCACACCCCAAATTACTCTAGGCACCCAAACCTTAATAAAAATACTAATTTAGCCCCACATTAATTTCTAAAACTCACTCATATAACTTCTAATATTTCTATTTTCAGTAAATTCAAAATCAAGAAAACCTAAACCTAAAAAATCTTTCCTTTTCTATCATAAACTTTCCAAATTCTCAAAAACCAAATCAATTTTTTTTTTCATCCTCTACTCCGACGATCTTCGATCCAACCAAGAAGAAGGTAAATCTCTACCAACCCATCTTCTTGTCTTATTGATTTACATCTTTAAATCATCGTTTTTGACAAATCAAGACTGTGCTTACACCCAGAATAGGTGTTTAGTCACCTATCGAATAACCGATTCTCTATCGTGATTCGTCCATGAAGAACATGCACAATAATCAGTTTACATTATGATTAACATAAACCGATTTTGTGTTAGAGATAAAATATGAAAATACATCACTAGAATCGGTTTATATATGTAATATGTATAATCCGATTACCATTGTCTTTTCATCTTCCTTTTGACAATCGGGTTTTATACATGTACCACATAAACCGATGCTTTTAGTCTCTTCAGAATCAGATTACTTTTGTTTCTATATGTACCGATTTCTTACTTGATTTTTGTTAAATTTTTTTGTAGAATGGACTTCGGACACCTAGAATTTTACAATCGAGAGGTAACCTTGGAGGATGCTCTGAGGAAACCACAAAGAGTTCCAGAGAGAAGCCTGTATAAGTTTGCTTACGGAGGTGAGACTAATCTTGAACAAGCGCTGTCATTGATTGATAATCTTGCAATGGAAGAGCTTTTGAGGTCATCAAGTTTGCTCGGAAGAGGAAAAGCATTATTTCAGCTGAAAGGGATATCCACCAAGAATTGGAAGGTTTGTTTGAAGAAATGGATGAAGCTGAAGCTGCTGCAATGGCTGATGATCTTTTCTTTGTGTCTTGCTCACGATCTTGATCTTGTGTGGTGGTGGTGGTTTCTTTGCTCTCTGGTGATGTTCATGCTGCAAATGCTCCTGGTGCTCCTTAAGTTTTTAAGTTTAACTTTTTTATATTAAAACTTTAAGTTTATAAGACTTGTGGTTGTTTTTCGTTTTAATTCTTTTGGGATGGTTTAAATATGTAAAATGGATGATATTTGTGTGGTTGATGTTTTAGTTTTGGTTGATCTTTGTGTTGAACTTCTTGGCACATAATGTTTAAATTGATTCTAGCCTGACATGCCAACAATCGGTCGACTCGATATGCCAACGTAAACCGATTGTGAAAGCCATTTTTCCTGGATATTTTTCAAGTCACAATCGGGTTACATATTAAAATATATAAACCGATTGTTGTCGGTGAAAATTCAAAATCTAACAGATCTTTAATCGGTTTACGTTGGTCAAAAGAACAACCGATTCCTGTTGGCATTTAAGCACAATCGGATTTTACAAAGCTTACAAAAGACTGGTTACTTCAAATTATTACACGTTTTTCAAACAAAAAAAAGTCGTTTGGGACTTTCTCTATAAATAGAGACCTCACCCTTGGACCCCATTTGCCCCAAAATTGATCATTTTATTCCCCCTCGCTCCATATACTCCGCAACTACTCATTCCATACATATACATACAAGAAATGGCATCATTCCACTCCGCGGAAGATTTGGCGATCACGAAAGCATGGTATGCGCAAAATCGGCTTAGACGTCAATCCTTCGAAAGAGAGGATTCAACAACCTTTTGGGTTAAAGTACACAACAAATTTATCCAACAATTTGGAAATCCTAACGCAAGAAATGTTCAAGCCATCCATGAAAGACACCTAGTCATCGAAAAAGCGATACTTGCTTTTTTATCTCTCCAACCTCCGATTTTTAATGCTCTCCCCTTCACCTTGTCCATTGCACAATTTGTAAGTAATTTTGTGTTTTTTTTTACGTACCCCATGTTGTGTTATCTTCCAACGAAACACCACTAACAAATGTAAGCTTGTTTTTGTAGCACGAAGTCGTGAAAGCGCGCTACTTGGAAGTAAAGGGGAAGTATTCGCATTCGATGCAAGCTACCACTTCTTGGAAGAAAGAATCCCGGAGGATAACCCGGAATACTTGGATGCCGTATCGTCTTCGGAGGAGGAAGATTGATGGTTTTAGAAGTTTTTGTATAGGTTTTGTGGGTAGACCTCTATGTAAACCCTCACGAGACTATAACTCGTCCACTAGGGTCGCCTAGGGGTTTAAAGGCTTGATGCATGTGCTAAATGCATCCTACAATAATAATGCGATGAATGAAAATTGGTAATGAAAGGAAACAATTGGTTTATACATGTCATAAGCAAAATCCGATTTTGATAATCGGATTATAATACATTTACAAGTAAACCGATTCTGGATGTCCTCTGGTAATTCTTAACACCAATCCATAATTTGTTTACAATTGAATGAACGTAAACCGATTCTGTGTAATTTTTGCGAAAAAAATCAAAATGTTGATGCTCTAATGAACTCTCTAACATTAGTTAATCTCACATCCAAAACAAAATTAACCCCTAATATGATTAATTGGTGTTAATTAATCAGG
Organism: Papaver bracteatum; assembly: GCA_023529315.1. Classification (NCBI taxonomy): domain Eukaryota; kingdom Viridiplantae; phylum Streptophyta; class Magnoliopsida; order Ranunculales; family Papaveraceae; genus Papaver; species Papaver bracteatum. The sequence goes on along the minus strand of JAJJWX010003929.1, from coordinate 420,685 downwards.
GGTAAAATATGTAGTTTGGTAATTATTTTGATAAGGGGTGGTGTGAAGTGATTTCTAGTGACCTTTTTTTGTCATCTAGCTATAGGCCCCAATTAAATGGTATAGGCCCCAATTTAGGAAGGTTTTTAAACTCAGAACACTTTTAAGATTAGAGTTTATCAAACGTCTAACTGTTTTTTTCCGCAGCACAGTACCGCACAACAGAAAAAAAACGTTTTTACAAAAGCTACAATAATACCAAATTCGCCTTTAAAGGGGTTAGATTTTTTACACTCAAAACCTCCGAAGCCCCATGTTCCCTAAAGACCGAGTCCACTTGACTTGGTTCTCATTTTTGTTTTCCCTTGTTATGTTGCCTATACTGTTGCGGATATAGATCGATACATCACATATATGGGCTGTACCGGCAGTTACGGAATTGATATCCAAATATACAAATATAAATTGACTTAATTGAGGATCTTAGATCCGTGCCAACGGAACAGATACCGAAGCAACAATGCTACGTTCACACCGAATTTCACCGGGGAAAATTCCATGAGGGGAATGAACGGCCAGATCTAATGACTCGAGCATCTGGTTTGGAAATGGGTAAAGTGGGTCCCATTTCCTTTCTCTCACTCGGTGATCTCGGGATTCTCTCCCGGTAGATAAATCATTGCTCATACAGAAGATCGTTTTACCAAAAAAAAAAAAAAGTCCATTGGTTTGCGAGGGTCAAATGACATTATTTAAATATCTACTCCTAAAATTCAAAAAGTCAAAAAGCAAGAGGTCAATTTGGAACACATTCAGAAGTAACTTTTTGATTTCTAAAAGTCAAAAAGCAAGAAGTCAGTTTGGGTGTAAAATTTCAGAATGACTTCCAGAAACAGAAAAGTCGACTTTTTGTGAAGCAAAAAATCTGGACTTCTGACTTCTGCTTCTGGAGAAGTACTTTTGACTTCTACTTCTGCACCCAAACATGCTTAATAGCATGTTTGGATACACATCCAGAAGTAACTTTTTGACTTCTAGAAGTCAAAAAGCAAGAAGTCAGGTTGGGTGTAGAATTTCAGAATGACTTCCAAAAGCAGAAAAATCGACTTTTTGTGAAGCAAAAAATCTGGACTTCTGATTTCTGCTTCTGGAGAAGTACTTCTACTTCTGCATCCAAACACGTTATTAGTCTCATATGAAAAAGAAAGTAAAAGATGAGTGGGAGTAGATATTTAGGTAACACGTTCTCTCCTACTTTCCAGTCTCCACTGGCTTCCGAATCCCTCTCTCTTCATGACGCTTTGGGAACTCGAATAAAGCCGTCCATCCCATTTGTTAGACAGGATAGGATTACAACTTTTAAGATAACAGCCAGTGCTTTTTTTTTTTTTTTTTTTTTTTTTTTTTTTGTTTGCTCTCTGTTTAGCCAACCTTTCAATTAATCATTCATCTCTTCCTCTCCTAGTCTAACACCTCCATGCAGCATATCAATGGGGAGCTTTCAAAAAATTAGTCTCACCAGAACTTTAAAACATCATCCTTTCTAACGGTGCACGGGAACCGAGCCGGACCGCCCAGAACCGGTGGAACCGTAATTATTTTTATACCGAATCGAGGAAGGAATATAGGTACCGGTCAAAAAAAAATAGGAACAGAGGGTAAGCAGGTACAGATACACAGTCCTGCCCTAGTCCCATATCATTATAACCATTGGATTTAGGGGTAGTAGACTAATGATAGCCATTAGATTTAGGGGTGGTATATATAGAAAAACTTGGCTAGGGTTTTTTTTTTTTTTTTTTTTGCCGTCTTCTCTCTTCCTGTGTTACCAATAAAGGTTATATTATGGATCAATTCATTCCTATTAACCTCCATTACAATAAGGAATCAGGTACATGCAGAGATAATCTGGTGCAACTAGTAATTCAAGTTAACATGTTTGATTGTGGCAGAATGGTAATTGGAGTTTCTGTGTTGATATATCGCTGATGCAGCATCATTAAGCACATTCGTTAATGTTCTGCCATTCAAAATGGATCTAGGAGACAGTGATATCGTTACCGTTTGCAAGAGGTTTGTCTTCGATTCATCCAGAATTGTTGCTCTTAAAGCCAAGGCTGCCAATAATTTACATGTAGCACACCCAACGAAGGTGGAATCAGTAACAGCGTTGTTATGGCAGTGTGCTTCGAAGCTAAAGTTTATGGTAGATTCAAAACCATCCATGTTGTGTATCCGTGAACATACGCGGAAGGATGGTTCCTCCATTGACTGACCATTTTATAGGGAGTCTCATTGTGCCTGCACTAGTAGGACCATTGAAAAAACTAGGTGAACATGAGTTGCATGAATTGGTGGGAAGTCTGAGATCCTCCATATAAATGGCGATTACATTAAAGATGAATTTCAAGTACATTACGGACTGATTAGCTCTTTGCAAGATGTTGAGGATTTTTTTTGGTCTGGAACCAAGACTAGTACTGGAACTGTACCTGGTACCGCACGTGGACCGAATGGTACCGGAACAAAATTTTGGAACCGAGGTTAGGGAGGTACAGGTACTCGGCCTCGGCAAGAACCGAGCCGAACCGTAACGTGTGCACCCTTAATCCTCTCTTCACTATCATAAAACTTTCGTTCTACAATGTGATTTTCCCATTTACATCAAGCGGGATCGCAAGAAACTGGACTTCCATGAAATGCGAAAACATCCCATCTTGAACAGCTTTACTGTCTCATGGTAAATAAATTAAAAGGCAAAGAAAAAAAATACACATTTACACAAGAGATCAATGATTTAATTAGATGCTCTTCTTCTTTGATCGGCTGGAATAATTTCTTTTCTTTTTTTATCAGCAGTGGCTGGAATAATTTTGGCTTCGCCAAGGTTGGTGCGTTGAGTAGACAACCATCTGCACCACGAAACCTTATATTATGATATCTCTAAAAGCTAAGCCAGTCAAGAAATTGATCTGAGCTGTCCGACCAATTAGGTTCAATCCAACTGCACCATAACATCTCCTTCGAATCACGATAGTCTTTAACAGAATGTCTACTTCCGAGACAGTGATACATACCTGTATCAAGAGAATAGAATAGAATCCCTTCTGCATGCAACCTGTGAAAGTATATTTTATTCTCCATTTGACTTGTTGGAGCAACTGCAGAGATACAAGATGTATTGCTAACACACAGCATATGCCGCCCCAAAGTCTCAACTTCAACCCAAACCATTTTAGTGTTGTTCAATCTAAATATACGAACCCATTTCCCGGAATGGCCTAATAACACACACAAAAGTTTTCCTTCACATTCCACTAAGTAACTTTCATAGGCAAACTCACAATTAGGCCGGGGAACCGTCGCTAAAACTTCCCAACTAATAATATCATTCTCTTGTTTAGATACTCCTAAGGTTCCGTTTAAGTCGAAGCAATAGAATGCTCCATTGTAAAAAACTGGATTGTTCAAACCAGTGTGGAATTCCATGAGCTTCTTATTGGGAGCTAAATAAGTACCATCAAAGGAACAATACCTCCATTGTTCTTCTCCCCGTTTAACGGAAAAGATTGACACTTTCTCACCCAATATTTTACTGAAGGCAAAAACCATGCAATCCGAAGAAGTCGGCAGGGAGGAAAATGAGATACCTGAGTAACTACCATCATTATTATCTGGCAAGTCTGGAAGTTCGATGCTGGATCTTGTGAAGGGATTATGGAAAAGCAATTTCGGACTTTTTGACATTAACAACCACCCATCTTTCGAAAAGCGAATTCTATAACCTTTGCACATCTCAGGGATATTCATGAGGTATCTTTCATTATTATGCAATGGATTTACGAAACTGAAGACGCACGAATCATCCCTAGAAAAAATCAGCCAAGGGGATAAATCCGTGGCCTGGATAGTTATAGCAGAAGAGGATCTTTTGAGGTTCAGTATCTCACGGCATCTTTTACTCACTGCACGCAAATGAATGTAATCCAATGTATGAAGATGGTTTGACACCGACCATAAGAAATCATCGCTAACAAGAATCCCTGATCTTGCTTCTCCAATATCAGCTTTCTCATTATCCCAAGCTACAGAAGCTATGTCTTCAGTTACCTTTATTACTTTATTCATGTGTTCAACCCTGCAAATCAAAGAACATGCACAATTGTTAAATTAACAACATTTATTCAATCACTATTAAAGCCTAAACAGGAACACACCTAGGTATGGTCAAAATGTTCTTGGTACAAAAAGTTTGGCCAGACAGAAACTGGCCAACAGCATATAAAGGAGGCTCTGCTTTATGATAATCAATTTTAGTAAAATTTGAACAGAATGATCGATGAAAAGAAGAAAAGTTAGCTCCCATTCAATATCGCTTTAACATGAGGTGGTATGGACTGTGCAGTAGATATGAACTAGTGCTATATAAGACATTCTCGGCATCAGAAGCACAAGTCAGTGATCTGTATACTTTGATAAAAGTATAACTAATGAAAACAAAAAGTGTGATGTTCTTCAAAGTTACCTTGGAGTTGTAGCAATCATCAGCCATTCAGGTTGGAACCATGGTGTTGGTAGATCAGGACATGGTAAAGAAAGCAAAATACTTTCGTCTTCCATGTCATATTTGTACAAGCTCATTTCTTCGTCTTGTGTAAAATACATACAGCCTTTTGAAAATCCCAAGTCTGATGCAAAGCAAGACAGTTGTGTATGATAGCTTATAAAGAAAACATGGGAATCCAAGCTTTTCACATTCTCCCAAGCCATTGAAACCGAATCTAATTTCACTATTTCAATTTTACGTATGTTTGTATAAACACCTCTACGGATGCTCCATTTCTGAATTCTGAAGACCTCGCCAAAAAACTCCACATAATATTGCTCAACATATTGTAGCATACCTCCAGTTGCTGATTCGGCTAAAACAATTCTGTCTGTGCTGATAACAACTTCATCTCCAACTACGAGGGTTTCGTCATCATCTATATCAGACCTACCTTGCACTTCTATCTCATAGTAGACAGAGGTGAAGCACATTACGTGTAACTTGCTCTTTAGGTACAAGATCGCTCTTGGTTCTCCTAAAACATTAAGCTCATGCCTTCTCCATTCTTTTTCACCAGGGTGACAAAAAAGAAGAACGTCAGTATAAACACTACCATTGTGACCTCCATCAAAAAGCAGATACACCATGGAATCTTTATCGTAATTATCACCATCACTACTACTAGTACTACTATTGCTGGTGTTGATCTGAGGAGGTGAAGTCAAAATACAATCTTTGAGCCAACATCTACCCTCTGTCTTATAATATATCAATGTAGAAGGTAACTGAATAGTATCAAGTGTTTGAGGATACCAAAGAAAGCAATCTCCATAATTAGGATCACTGGTATCGTTACATAGAACAATTAACCAACCTTGATGACAATTTTTCTGCCGAAAATTTCTTTTACTTAATTCCGGTATAAACCTTTTTGAAAATCTCTTGTTCAATTGACCATCAGCAGCATCATCACATATATTATAGAAACTGTGAAACTTGCCATCTTTACCATGTGGGAAAACAAGCCAAGGTGCAACCTTTGGAGGTGGTGGAAGTTTCCGATCACCTCTACTTTGATAAAGATCTGATTTCTCCATTGCGGCTGAAACTGAAGATAAGAACAGGAAGATGAAGAAGATGATGAAACAAACCCTAAAATAAATAAAATATCCAGTGTTGGTACAGAACACTAGCAGAACCGGAAGTATTTATAGGAGAAGAACCGATCCCGGAATTTCCATTATTCGATCCTACCAACAACTTAGAAACCGAATCACAAAGGAAACAAGAAATTCAAGATCCACCTACCGTTTTACGCACCAATGGCGTTGATATTAATTACGCCATTAATTGGCACGAAACCTCCGTAATTAAGGCAAGAAAAAGATCTTTGCAAAAAGAAAAAGTCAACGTCATGATGTTGACATTTGACTGACACAAAACAGTTCCGTTCATCACGCAAGGTTGTGTGTGTCCACTGAAGTACTTTTTGAACTTTTTTTTTTTTTTTTTCTTCTCCAAAATTAAAAAGTCTAATATTTATTCAGAAGAACACCAAGTCTACGTAATACAGAATAATCATCTAAAATACAACACCAAGTAAGAGAAGATTTGACATGGTGAGAGGCTGCCAACAACGGAACAAAAATCTTACTGTTTCAGTATCTTTTCCACTTTTCAGTTGTCTGTCAAAAACCGGGCGCTTTGAATATCACTTGTCGTCCCTGTGAAGATAACACAACTTTTTCTTTTCAGTTTATACATGTTAAGTCACTATAGTGATTCAGTAGATGTTCACACAGACTGTAAAACAAAAATCAGAGGAATCACGAGATGGAAATTTTCTTTTCTTCAATTTATTCAAAACACCAATGCCGTGATAGATAGCTAAAAAAGGAATCTTTTTTTTTTTTTGACGGGATTGAACGACCCAGTCTTTCTGTACAGTCCACACTGCTACCAAAGAGAAGATATCGCAACTACTATTGGGAGGGAGGGAGACTTGACGCGGTAAACTGAAGACTAAATCAGTTCTAACTTCTAACTGAACTGACTGAGTATTGTATCTTCTGTATATATTTCTGTTGTTATAGAATTAGGATCGACTAATACTTCTGCTGTATGTAAATACCAATATCAATCTATGGAGTCTGCACAGTTGCGAGACTTCTTCATATCATTATTAATTATATCTCCCTTACAAATCTAAGAAAATGAATTCCATGGAAATAGCAAAATTACGATCAAATTTTATATTTCTGGTCATGTTGATAAATGAGTTCACGAGATCGATGTTAGAATTAAGATTATTCTGATAAAGTACCCAAATTGATCAAATTTAGCTCTCAACTGAAACTAACAAACTTAACAAGTATTAATTGGCAAATGAAATTAAAAATGACCCCATTGATTCATTTTCTCTGCAAATTATATGAACAAAATTGAAACAGAGAATATGAATTAAAACAGGCAGCTCTACAAAATTTGAATAGAGGCATGATTAATACTACTCTCGATTGCTTCCTCCCCCATCCAAAAACAAACCATTAATTGACAAAACAAGCACAGAGAAAATACCAATTATAATGTCAGTAAAGAGGAGACCTTTGTGGAATGCCCTTACAATGATTCATAGCAGCAATTTCAGGGGAACAACAAGTCTGCCGGCGATATTGGTTTTGAGGAGCTTAAATTACCTTCTTTCTCACAAAATCAGTTGTTGCAGTACTTAATTAAAAAGGGTTCTCGAATCCATTCCCCAACAACCACTAGAACTAGCACTTGAACCAGAATTTGAATGGGAAGAAAATAGAGATGATTTAAGAACTGAATCAGGAGTTAATTCATTAAACCATTTATCATAATCAAATCCATCTCCTTTACCTTCTTCTTCTGATATTATAGCAAGAAAATATAAAACAAATTCATCTCCTTTAATTATCAATCGTTTGGTTGAAGAAGAAAAAAGAAAAGATGAAAGAAAGGAATCAAAGTACTGGCTGTTTTGTTTGTTTGTTCCAAAATCTATATCTACCATATGATTGAGATTTGAGGAGCTTCATCCAAAATTAAAATTAAAAAATTCAAAGACTATTTCTTAATCATTAAAAATGCGCTGCTAGGCCGATGGTGTTTGACCGTAAATACTTTCGCATTGTTTCAACAAAAAAAAAAGATGATACATTTGAAACATTGCAAAAAAAAGATGATATATTGCAAAAATAACTCCTCTTTTCCTCTTCTCTCTCCTCTCTTTTCCTCTTATCTCTAATAAAAAAACTTTTATTTTCCATTAATTTCTTGCTCAAATTTGGTCCTTTTTGGACCAGATCTGACCAAAATTTCTTTTTCTTTTCAAGTTTTAATCAAATAAAGTAAATTTCTTTTGTTTTTGATGTCATTTGACATATTTCTTCGCTATTTGGAGCGATTTTTTCTTCCTTGTTTTGAAGTAGTTTCTCTTAAACTTTGAGGGGCGATTTATTCAAACCTTGATCGCGGGTTCGTGACTTGCTATTCTCGATTCAAGAACATCAACAATCCAATTCGGTATTACTTAGAATCTATATTCAATCTAAGAGATTCAGGGCATCCGGGTTCGTTTGGATCTACAAGATTTTTTTGCAAATAACTCCTTTCTTACAGGAGTATCTCTTATTGAAGAAGAAGAAAATATGATTAAATGGTCGGAATCGATTCCGGATTATACCATCACCCTTCCCTACTACATTTACAAAAATTGGGTATCTTTACGGTATATGGCTCTTTGTCTTCGCGGTGTATTTGTAATTGATATCTTCATTTGTATTAGGGGTTTTATTATCTTGTACCTTGATGTTTTTGTTATTCTTGTAAGCGATCATGTAATCACGTTTTGATTTGAATGAATTGAAATTTGTTGATTGACCAAAAAAAAAAAAAAAAGATGATACATTTGCTTAATTTCAGAAAAATGATACTCTCGTCCCGTTCCAGAAAATATCATTTTTTTTAAACGGGAAAATATCACTTTTTCCTGAAACGAAATGTAAAAGTATCACTTTTCCAGAAACGGAAAATTAGTCGATTCATAAACCAAAATATGGTTGCATGATGTGTTATGCATCATTTATGGTGGTTTGCATAATGGTTATGCATTCAATTTTCGAAAATTGTGCTTAAAGTGAAAGTATCACTTTTCTCGAAACTGAGAGTGCATACCTTTTTTTTTTGAGCATATAGCATACGAATATTACTGGGGTTTACTCAATAAATACTTTTATCGATTTCCAAAGAGTTTAATGGATTTACAAAGTATTGTGTTATTGGTTGTATACTTTTAAAATCTCTTTCAAAGTTTATGTTACTCGTTGTAGATTGTCAAAAGGTCTTCTAAAGTTTGTGTTACTCGTTGTAAACTTGAAAATTCAAAGACTTTGCATACTTATCTATTTTCAAGACTTTGAGTGACTTTTGGGTATATATTTGCCTTGATAAAAGTCTTGCAAAATATGTAAGATTTTGGAAGACTTCCAATTTTTTTATAAAGATGTTTTTTACTCTATCTTATTTTTTTTCATGAATACACAATCTATAAAACTCCTATTATAGATGAGTATAAATTATATGATATGATTAAATATATTTTTTTTAATTTTAATTATTATGCACAAATGTACAATAATAATAATTTTAATTTATTGTTACATTTTATTGTATTTCATTGAACCAAAGAAATAAGTTATATATATAAAATAATAATAATTTATTTTAATTTAGTTGAAGTTACTATAATAAATAAGCTACAATAAATTTTATATTTATGTCTATCATGCATATTTCCATATAAAATTTGTTTATACAACTCTTTAAGACTCTACAAATGTCTGCAAGACATTATACAACTCTGCATAACTCCGCAAAAGTTTGCTCAATTCTGTATAATTCTCACAAAGTTATTAATTTTCATGACTCTTTTTAAATCTCTACAAATCTACAAATGTATTTATTGAGTAAACCCCCGTTAGTTTATGCATAAACCAAAATATAGCTACATAAAGTAGTAAGTATCCTTTGTGGGGATTTACAAAATGTATCATTTGTGGAGGTTTGCAAAATGAATGTATATTTAATTTTCTAAAATTATGCCTAAAATGATAAATAAATCCGAATTTTTCTTAAAAGTTCTAAATTTGATATTATTGTTTGTACTCGTTGCGTAGATTTTGTTATAAGCTTTCCAACGAGATAAAATTGTAAAATTCCAAGACACAGATTTTTATATATGTTATATTAAAGTTTGATTTCCAATTATACCACTAAAAGATAAGATACATAAAGAGTTATAGTAATTTGACTAAAAGGGAGGGACATTTTTGGTTTTTCAGGTGCACACTCCAAAAAAAAAATCCAATTTTTTTGTGTTAATTGATTACTTTACAAAATACAAAAAGGTTGTCAGTCCTCCCTCGCTTCGCTCGGTCAGCCCAATAAAGATGCCTGAAAGAAAAAAGAAAAAAAAAAGGATAATTCGGGAAGGTGCTTCCCATCTACCAGTTCCATACACCATCTAAATACACCATTATGTGTCATGGATCACAGTCGTAGATGGGAAGTGATGGGTCTGGAAGAGCTTTCAGGGGACTAATAGGGGGTGGACACATAAGCGGAGTTTTTTTTTTTTTTTTGGGTATTCAACCGGTAGATATATAGCATTTTCCGATAACTCGATAAATCTCTCTCTCGTCTCTGGAGGTGGGTGGGGCTTTTTCACTTATTTTTTTCAGAAATGATAGATCCACCGTGATTTTCTCACGGTGGTATCACACCTAGACATAGGGTGAAAAAAATAGGCCCCACAAAAAATTAAAAATTAAAAACCCCCTTTATCTCCCGTGGGTCCCAAGGGCTTGTCTCTAGGTGTGATATCACCGTGAATTTTTCACGGTGTGTCTAGCACCACTCTATTTTCTTTCTCTGTTTAGGTGTAAGACTATGTTGACGTGCCAATACGACAGGGAAACATGGGAGGACACTTGGGAAACGTAAAAAACTGAAACGTTTTACTTTAGTGGGCCCACGTAGACATCCGCTGGTTTACTTGGATATGACTGAAAATTTGTATCTGACTCGGGGCGAATCAGATATGGATGGTTCTTAACAAACCGAGCAAAAAACTACCAAAATAAACCGCCTCTCACAAAAGATTTTTTTTTTGTAGGGCCCATCCCTCGGAAGTTGTGCAGGGAAGGGCACTGTGTCCGTCGGTTTTTTTATGTGGTTTTTTGCTCGGTCCACACAGAATTTTTGATCAGATATAACGATTGTTTCCTATTTTAACGATCTTACCCGGCCAATGCATTCACTAGTGGATATTTGAAGCAAGTATATTTGAATTGGTGGAACATATATCCGACTCCAAATGTGACTCGGCACGGTTACTGGCGCATAATTTATCTACTCCGATTATAACGATTTTTTAAGGCTAAGTCCTACCGCGTCAGCTAGGAATTTCCTAGTGTAGTTTAGTTCAGCGCCCAGCTCTATTTGGATCAGCGCAACCAATTTCAACCGCCAAATTAAAAAATAAATTTATTTGCGCTGAACCATACAGTGAAAAGGTAAATTTTGTAGCGCTGAACCATTCAGCACAACTATCTTGTTGTTAGTTCAACTGCAAGCAAATGATAGGAGAGAGAAATAGTATTAACAAATAGACAAAAAAATTTATTTTCTTTTTAAATGTAACATTTTTTGGGCTAAGACCTAGCCTAGAAGATTTATAGCTCTATAAAAAAAAATGCTGACTCGAATTTGACGATGCTCTCGGCGTGATTGGAATCAGATGTCAAGTTGTTTGTTTTTTCCGAGTTGGGTCTGACTTAAACTTAACTTCTTATTCGAACTCATATAAGTCTGAAAATGAAACCAAGCCTCTAATCCATATATTTGAGTCAGATAAATTACAATAATGCTGGATACACTGGGTGGGGAATCCCGGGATACCACCGAGTGAGATAAGGGAATGGGACCCACTTCACCCATTCCCTATCCAAATGCACATGGTCATTAAATCTGACGGCCCATTCCCTTCACGGGATTTTTTCCTGTAGAAACGGACGTCAACGTAGCATGGTCTCTTTTACACCTTTTTTTTTTTTTGGTATAGACAGATAAATTACACCTGACACAAAAAAAAACTAATATATTAAATCAGATTTTCAATTAATTCAAGTTATATTAGTTAGATCCAAATGACTTAGATGATAGAAACAAACAGGCAGGCCTGACTCTGAGGGGGGACTTTTTGAGCTCCCGCACAAGGCGGGATAGAACAATATCATTTAACAGGGAGGGATAGGGCGGGATAGAGCAGAATTTGGAAGAAAAAAAATCAATTATTTTGTTCCATGTACAGACTTAGTTTACCTATTGGCAGTAATATTTCACCCATATCGTTTCAATTTTCATTGCATGATACAATTAGGGTGTTGTTGATGGTGGTTTTTAGCTTAGGGTTAACATCCTAAAACACTAAACCCTAGCAGACAGTAATGTCACAAACATTTAAAGAAACAAGCATTTACTAGGCACATTTACTGAAACCTTTATTGTGTCTCTAAAATAATTACCCGGGTATATTTTTCAAATTAGGGTTAAGACGAGCCAAACCCTAATTCCCACGTGTGCAATGGCAAATCATGCCAGCCACACCGATCGCGCCAAGGCATGCCAACCATGATAGCCGCACCTCTGTGCCAATGGAAAATCATGCCAGCCATACCGACCGCGCCAAGGCATGCAAACCATGATAGCCGCACCTCTGTGCCAATGGAAAATCATGCCATCCACACCGACCGCGCCAAGGCATGCCAACCATGCTAGACGCACATCTGTGCCAATGGAAAATCATGACAGCCACACCGACCACGCCAAGGCATGCCAACCATGCTAGCCGCACCTCTATGCCAATGAAAAATCATGCCAGCCACACCGACCACGCCAAGGCATGCCAACCATGCTAGCCGCACCTCTGTGCCAATGGAAAATCATGCTAGCCACACCGACCGCACCAAGGCATGCCAACCATGATAGCCGCACCTTTGTGCTAATGGAATATCATGCTAGCCACACTAACCGCGCCAAGGCATGCCAACCATGCTAGCTGCACCTCTGTGTCAATGGCAAATCATGTCAGCCACACTAACCGCGCCAAGGCATGCCAACCATGCTAGTAGTACCTCTGTGCCAATGGAAAATCATGCCAGCCACGCCGACCGCACCATGCCAAACAATTCTCGCCATGGCCCCTCATGTCGCGCCCCCATGCTGGCCTTCCCCTATCGGCTACTAAAGTGAAGGCGTGCAACAATCAATGGTTGCCCTTCAATCCCAAGAGAAAATCCTGGCCACATAAAGTCACCTCATGACTTTGGCCCAAATCCCTAGCTTGGTCACGCACCTAGCCAAGCTAGCCGCGCCATGCCAAATATATCTCGCCATGGCCCTTCATGTCGCGCCACCATGCTGGCCTTCCTATCGCGGCTACCAAAGTGAAGGCGTTCAACAATCAATGGTTTCCCTTCAATCCCTGGTGAAAATCCTGGCCGTCTAAGGTACGCTCACGACCTTTAGGCCAAAACCCTAGCTTGGTCACGCACCGAGCCCAAGCTAGTCACGCCATGCGCCCATGGCTACCCCTTGGCCCCACATGCCAAGCCAAACCAAACCTAGACAAGCTAGTCGCGCCATGCCAAACACACTTTTCCTTGGCCCTAGCCATGCTAGTCACGTCATGCCTAGCCAAGCGCCCTTGACTTGGCCCTAGCCATGCCATACGACCATGGAAAACCCTTGGCCCCACATGCCAAGCCAAACCAAACCTATCCCGGCTAGCCGCGCCATGCCAAACACACTTTTCCTTGGCCCTAGCCATGCTAGTCACGTCATGCCAATCTAAGCGCCCTAGCCATGCCATACGCCCATGGCGAGCCCTTGGCCCCTCATGCCAAGTCTAAACACACCCTAGCCATTCCACCATGTTGTCCCTCACTACGCGGCTACCAAAACGAAGGCGTGGAGCGATCAACGTTTGCCCCTCCTCTCAAGATACAAAATCTTGCCCGTCGAAGGTCACCAGGCTAGCAAGTTCCCCGAGCTCAACTTGCCAAGCCACAACAACATGTTACATGTTTTCCAAAAACATTTGAGATATCAACACAAACTGGGGGATCCTCTTTAGGTATTGGTTTGGCGGTTTACAACATGCGGCATACACTACGCCCTTCATAAGGAAGTGTCATAAGGGTGAGGCAGCTAGTAAATACGGGAAGTTATGTGGGAAACGTTCATGGGACATAAATTCATGCGTTAACAACTTTATGGAACATCAATTCCATAACAGTTTCATGCGTTAACCACTTTATGGAACATCAAGTCCATGCATACGGTTACCACCTCCTCCCATTTACTTCCCCACTCCTTAATGAGACCAGGGTACGTTGCTACTTCGACTTGTATAAATAGGTCTTACTTATTTCCATTTGAACAACAAGTTCATTTGGACAAGACAACACTTGGAAATACTTACTTGATATCTCTCCTCGTGAGCTCTCCTACCTTTTATGATAACAAGTTGTGGTAACCTAAATACTCTTCTAGAATCAGCTATTCTGGTCTCACCACTTTCCTTGCTTCCCTCCCCAAAACCATCCTATTCTCCTCCGCTTTGTGACCGAAGCAAGTATGGAACGGCCATTTCTTGGTTTAGGACGGACTTGTACAGATTGATCTCTCGAATCTAAAGTACTCTCTTGCAGTATATTGTTTAGGGTTTAAACTGTTTCTCACCTTCACACCCGTAATTACCGAAATCAGCAGAAAATATTTTCACCTATAAACAATTGGCGACCACAGCGGGATGTTCAATCTTTCGGTTACAATGTTAGTTTTCAACCAGGGATCTCATTCTTCGATCCAAAAGTCAAGATGGTAGAGGAAGGCACTCCACTCCAACTCAGCTACTCGATGACCCGATTACCAGTCATGGCACGACAAGGGATGACTGGGGACTTCCCAGAGGATCAGAAGAAAAATGACCCGCCCAGGGAGCAACGACTCAGTTATCAGGTAGCTCAGTAACGACTAGGGACTCTCTACAATCGCGGTGGTGCTTCACATGAAACTAGGTCTTACACCCGGAAGGTTCTCTATTCGTCAGGAGATCTAAAAACCAAGTGAGTCCTACCTAGACGAGATTCATGGTTTGCTTATTCAAGTTTTCATGGGAGTGATAAAACCCATAGCCATGTTATGTTTCCCCCCATGTCATCTACCAAAACACGGTTCCATGGTTTTCCTGGGACGTATGTGTCACTTTCAATCACAATCTGAAATAATCCTAAACAATTTAATTCTAAATATTTAATCCAAAACCGTCAAGGTAGTATTTATCTATTAACCCGAGAAAACCAGAAAAATCAAAAACCAAAAACTAGGCGCCTCATTTTCCTTTAAAAAAAACTAAAACCTTAAGATAAGAAGTCTGAAAGACAGATATATATTCAAGGAAAGTTTTCCAACAACGGCTTGCTCCTCTTGGAAAATGCCTCCTTTGTGCTCTGGAGATCCACCCTTTTCAATTTTAATTGCCGGCACAATTTCTTGAATTACGCTTCCTGTTCTTCACCATGTCTGCGGATGGACCTTCGACTGTTTCAACCAGCAACCTTTCAACATCAGAGAGACCTTCAACGAACCAAGGAACGTTGAATTCGAAGCCCATGCACATGTCACAATGGAACTTCCAGCTCGATATTACATCCTCAAAAACTGTATGACCAGTCACGTTGCACATCTTATCAATCGAAGACAAGGCTTCCTCCACACGCTTGACCAACGCATGTCGACTAGTGATCTTCTTAGTCGTAGCAATGTGATCGTAGCTTTCCCAAATCTTGGTGTACAATGTCGCGTGTTTAGATGGCACGCTAAATCCACCAATCAACACATGACCTGGGAAAGGGGCCGGATACGGAGGATTGAAGGTGGCACCTGCAACTAAATCAGCAACTGGCAGGAGATCCCTAACTACGATTTCACCCCCCGGAGTGCTCTTCTCCACCTGAGTCACGGCGGCGCCCTCGGGACGATGAATCTCCATGTCCAAATCGCTAGCTGGTGCAGTTTCCGCAGTAGGAAGTACTGTTACGTCTTCGCTCTGGTGGTCTTCCACTTCAATATCATCCCCATGAACGGTTTCCTCCTAAAAATCAAGATTTAGTTTACTGAAAAAAAAAAAAAAAAAAAAAAAAGGGAAACGAAGAAAACGTGGGGAAGACTCACTGATTCACTTTCAGACTTACTAGAGGAAGACTCAACACTATTGTCAGAAGAACTACTCTCACCATCACCAGACTCAGAACTTTCATCCTACTCGGATTCTTCATCACTATGGATAGGCTCGACAACGCTACTCTCTGTCTCGAAAATTGATACTTTTTTACTGCTCGCAAGTTTGGCAAAGGCGTTCGTGCTACTGATACCCTAGACGGAATACAAGAACGCATTCTCAGAAAAGGAACAAATATATAGACGTTATAAGCTAAAGTCAAGAGGAGATCCATACATACCCGCATGTTAGACGAACTAAAAGTCGGTAGAATCGTGGAGTCCGACTGAAGACCACCAGCACGATTCTTAGAGCTTCGCTCCTTCACTTGGGTATTGTCCACGATTAGACTGACGGGTTTTCTTTTGGTTAATGGAGTATTCCTCAACAACGGATGTCTTGCTAAAATCTCGGCAGAAGGCCTACCACGAGTGTTCTCCACTACGCCTTTCACAAATCCCTCGATGATGAGAAATTCACTCTGCCAGAATGCGTTATACGTGGAGGTTGTTGATGGATTCCGTTTCTCGAGCAGGAAAGGGAAACTCTTACCCTACGCAAGAGCTCCAACATCAAGAACAGTCGACAACAGGACTTCCGGAAAGACCGGATGATGAACAAGTGGGACCCCCTGATCGAAACCCATGTGCCGAGTCGCTCTATCGATGTTGTAAGAGATTGCTTTGCAAGATCCTCGGAAGAAAGACGACAAGTAACCAGGCGTGCAGCTCCGCATGAACACCATTTCTCCGATACTCAGGCCCTCTTTATCATAAGTCAAAGACATGTTTGGAACAGAAGCAAAGATAGTGACCTGAGTTATAAACCCATGCAACGGAGCCCACGGACGGAAATTAACTGCGTGCGAGCTGTCAAGAGGTCCAACCAGGTTCGAACCAGTCTTGGGGTGCCTGTTCAACCAACACAGTATCCTCGAGCCACCCCAAGACTCAGGAAGTACAGCCAACGGTTTCGGGGCATACTTCTTGAAGTGCTCCCATAGCCACTTTTGGAGAAAGGTGGCATGAACATATGAATAAACTTTCATATAGCCGTTCGAGACATGCATGTCTGAAACCAGTTGATCTAAGTGTGCATACAGAGAACCAAGAAACCGACCACCAATGGGGAGAACGACACCTTTTGCCAATTTTATGGCAAACTTAATAAGTCTATGTCTTATCTCTTTCTTGCCCGATCCGTCATCAAAAATATCTCTGGATAGCCAAAGAGCCAAGAACGCCGCAACGTGAAGTATATTGTTCTTCTGGTTCGAATCTAACGCGTCAGGAAACCACTGAGACACCCACCATAGAAGCACTTCGTCTCATTCTCTTTCCGAACGAATCCTTTTGATTTCGCGACCAGTGCGTCATGCATCTCTTCTTCATTTACGGACAACTTAACAAGGTTTCCAATTACGCGAAGATTAAGCAGTACAGACACGCTCTCCAAAGAAATAGTCATTTCACCCCATCTACATACGGCCGTGTGGGTGTCCGTACACCATCTGGAAACAAAAGCGACCAAACCTGGAATATCTCTCCTAATCTGAAGCACTGCGGAAGCTGCAACATCATCAATGATCTGCGCCTTGGTCAAATTGGTTCTTACATGCTCTTGGCTTATCATGAACCGCATCTATTTATCGAAGGAACGCAATGGGCTCACTGGGGCTTTGAAATCAATAAAAGGAATGGAATAATCTTTCCTATGAAGACAAAATCGTATCAAATTTCCGGGAGGAACCGACCGATCCCCTCCCTCACTCTCCGGGCCGGTCAGAAGTAGCGGCACATGCTTAAGAGGACTTCTCCTAGCAGATATTATCGTGAAGAATTCATCAGCCACGTTTGGCTTGGAGTTACCAACATCCTTCGGTATGGCAGAATGTTTCTCAAGCGGCGTCATAACAAAGATTCTATCACATCACTTCCGCTTTCCAAACAACTACAACGAAATAATACGAGGAGAAATTATTACGGAAAATGCACGGAAGTTATTTTTCCAAGACGCAAGCCAGTCTGTTTCAAGGCTATACCCTACAACATAGAATTCTCGTCCAACTGAGGAAGTGTGTGTAGCGCCCCCTAAGCTAGCAACTGACTAATCCAATAAATCAACTAAATAAAGAGGCACTAAAATCTAAAACATGCACTTAAGCATTCAATTAAGAATTGCGATACAGAACTTAACCCAAAGCTAACCCCTCTCAGAAATATATATACAAGATCTTCTCTCAAACGATATATATATAATAGTCATTTGGTTTTCAAATAAAATATACAACATAATAAACATAACAGAAGTTAATCAACTAGCGAACTCAATCCTTGAAGCTTTCGCTGCGCAACTCTGATATGTCACAGAAACTGAAGTGGGAATAATTAACATTTAACTTCTAAGTAATCATAGACAAGAGTAGGAAAACAATACATGTTTTTCCAAAACCTTAAACAGTGACTAAGTCACTGAAATAATCATACATGTATATGGAACAAACTCCTTCGTCAAACAATGTACTAATATGGTTGTGAACCCCTAAATACCGGCAATTCACACCTATATAGATATGGATGCCACCAAGACCATGGTGACCAACTCTAAACAATAAAAGCTGAATTAAAGTAGGTATAAATGTGAAGGAGCGTATCCTATATACCACAAGTGGAAATTCTCATTTCCCATAACAATTCATATTGACAACAACATATCACAAGTCCTTTCCAAATCGTGGAAAGATTCACAAAATTAACAGGATTATCATAATGCATTTTAAACAAAGCATGGAATGCACGGACAGACAATGCATGAGTTTGTTAAGCATAAACTTTTATAAAACAACAATAATGATTACAAAAGTGTCAAATGTATTCCCACCTCTTTTGATGACAAGCCTCGCCTACCTCGAGATCCACAATCCACTGGTTCATCCTTGAATCGATCGTTGTTAATACAGACTAACTGTTAACCACACAAGAAGTCTAAGAACCTAGCCAAAAGGCTCTCACAAGAATCATACAAGTCTATCTAATGATTTTAAGCTCATTTATGATTATACACCTTTTTATCCTCTATCTTTAACATAGCTAAGGTTTACTAATTCAATTAGATTGATTCCATAGTCCACTAGCTAAGTCTTATGAATATCTTCAACCTTGTAGAATAAGCCAAAAGATAATTCGGACCACAAGTGGTCCAAATCATCAACATAGGGTAACTAGTCCTAAGCCCAAGTCCATTAATCCAAAGCCTGGTCCATCTGGTCAACTGACAGTCTCTAACGGTCAATCTAACAGTCAATGGGTCTCTAACAGTCAACGTCTAAGGTCAGGTCAATGGTCAAGGTCAAAGTCCAACAAGAATCGGTCAACGATTCAACTCAGGTCAAGGTCTAAATCGGTCAACTGGTTCAACTCAGTCAACTAGACTGATTCAGAACATGGTTAACTCAGTCAGATTAACTGAATCATCTAAACAATTAGTCAGACATCTGACTGGGATGACTAATAGCCCAAAACTCAAGAACAAAGGTTCATACAATTACTATACATATCATTCATTCAAATAGAAATCAACAATTCAATTACAAACACAACTATAGGCTACCTGCAGTTCCAAGCTTTCATAGTAATCACTATTCACAATTCTACAATCAACATTCTTCTCCATTTACTCAATTCTATCAGATTAAACACAAACACTACTTCATCTGAATCATTACAAATATATATTTAAGTTATGTAAACTTCATAAATAATTCACAACCATAACTCGGCTTACCTACAAGTGCAGTAACTGCAATATCCCGAATGCTTCAACTAAAATAATACCCAAACTTCAACTACAACTCCCATTTGATTACCCTTCACTTCTGACTGTAATTCAACCTCAGCATAAACAAACCCATCCATCAATTCAGTAAACAGTTCCTAATCATCCTATAAACTTTACCATTCAACCTCTTACTCAAATATCTTAACTTTACCACAACCCTAACCACCCCATTCATCTAAACTAGAATCATCTTCATCACCATCTTTACCTTAATTCACTGGTACCATCTAACTGCTTCCCCATATCATTTACAACATCCATATCCGTCTCCTGTCATAACTCTTAACATAATATCACAATCACCAACTAGTTCCCAACACCACTATCAACCATCCAAAAGGAATTTAATCCATACAAACTTCAATTTAAATTACACACAACAATCATCCAAGTTCAGTAACTCAAAACAAATGAAATTCAATCCACTTCAATACGGGAAGAAGAAATTACCTCAAACAGTTGACTTCAAACTCCTCTTTTCCAACTGCATCTTAATCCATGAACCCGAAATTCAATTCTTTACCAAATAAACTCTAGGACTTCAATTACACAACAACCCATTCCTTCTTCATTTATTAACAACTCAATTACTCATCAATTCTACTCAAACCTAACTTCAATTTGGGGAAGAACACATGAACCCTAATTATTTGAATCTTCTTTGAAGCATGAGAACCAAACTCTAATTCATCTTCTTTGCCTTCAACACACATAACCCCTCATTAATTACTTAATTTCATCCCCAATTGTTCATAAATCTTAGATCAATTCCAAATCCCATAAACCCTAAATTCATCAAAAGCGAATCACTCTTCATCTCTAAACCTAATTCATCCAATCGATCAATACCCAACTCCAATTTCTCAAATCTTAACTCAAACAACGATTCACAGAGAAAACCCTAGTTCTCTTTTCATAACAGCACTCAAACTTCACCTTCTCGAGCTCCATCAACCACAACAACTTACCTTCTTCCTCAGATCAACAACTACAAGCTTTCTATGAACTAATCTCAAAATATTCAAGTTCAAATCACTGAAAATAAAACCGACAGAAAGAAGGTGAATAAGGACAGAGAAGAAGAAGGAAGAAGAAAAGAAAAGAAGAAAAATAAAATTCTTCTCGAGCGGTTTTTGGGGATAAAGCCAACAGGGAAATACTAAATAGACACTATCTGCGATAAGGGATGTCCAGGTCGGTCAAATGGTAAAAATACTAATTTGCCCTTTAAGCTAATCTGATGATTTCTTCTTCGTCCGACATCCAAATGACACATTTTGCGCATAACTTTTCGAGACCTATTCAATGACACTAGTTTTGTATCTAGATCGTTGTTAGATTAGTTTCTATTAATTAACGTTCGTGTTAGACTAATCGAGTTATTATCGGGTAAAACGTCTCTTGATTAGTCTAATAGCGTTGACGAGCTTGATGGTCCTTACAGTGCGCCCCACCATGGGAACTATGCAACGGCCATACCAAAACAAGAAGCAAACCCTAAAAATCTAGGTTTTTATGAGAAGACAGGGCCATTATTATCACGTGCCTACCTTGCACAGTGATTAGGGACGGTCAACATTACTATGGTATCCATGCCTAAGTGTTACGACAAGCTAGGGAAAAAAATACCTAAGATTCACGCCAACATTTCTACAAGGTCATGAAAAGGTACACCTACAACTAGGGTTTACACTAGCACCAAAAAAAACGAGTTAAAGAGAAGTGTTGGAAGGCGTACCTGGGATTCGCTCGTCCGCTCTGCTTTATTGCTGTCACACGGCTGGGAGGAATGAAGAGGCGTTAAACAAAAGAGAAGCCGACCCTCCTTTATATATACATGGTACGTGGGAGTTTGAACAAATAAAGGATTTCCTATTTTGAGCCAAGAAGAGAAAAGAGGAAACCGGTCCCGCAAAGACCAATTTTCATGTCCAAGACCACTCATGCCATATCACGGCCCCATCACACCATACCACGGCCCCGCCGCGCCTAGTCACCCATGTATGATATTTCCGTGGCCTTGGCCAAGCCCTCGCTCCATCATCGCGGCCCCACCACGTCTAGCCTCCCGTGCATGCCATCGTCGCGGCCCTATCCAAGACCTCACCCCATCATCACGGCCCCGCCATGCCTAGTCGCTCATGTATGCCATTTTCGCGGCCAGGACCACGCCACCCCTTGGCCCCTCGAGCCAAGATGCCCACTTGTGTCGCCTCCCAAGACTGCACCCCCTTTGTCTTGGAGATGTACGACCAGACCAAGACGGTAACTTTCTCCTCACAACTCCACGGTCTACATTTCCAGTACAACTTACGCAGGTCCGCAAGACAAAACTCTCCTTACCACTCAAAAAGGTTAGTCGGATTCTCCTGACCATCTTTACAATGATTTACACCTCGATTTCGTCCTTGTCTGTCACCATCATATGCTTACCTCGCAACATGGCACCTGTTCCGAGCTAAGCAGGGGACTTAATATTGATGGTGGTTTTTAGCTTAGGGTTAAAATCGTAAAAGACTAAACCCTAGCAGACAGTAATGTCACAAACATTTAAAGAAACAAGCATTTACTAGGCACATTTACTAAAACCTTTAATGTGTCTCTAAAATAATTACCCGGGTATATTTTTCAAATTAGGGTTACGAAGAGCCAAACCCTAATTCCCACCTGTGCCAATGGAAAATCATGTCAGCCACACCGACCGCGCCAAGGCATTCCAACCATGCTAGCCGCACCTATGTGCCAATGGAAAATAATGCCAGACACACCGACCGCGCCAAGGCATGCCAACCATGCTAGCCGCACCTCTGTGCCAATGGAAAATCATGCCAGCCACACCAACCGCGCCAAGGCATTCCAACCATGCTAACCGCACCTCTGTGCCAATGGAAAATCATGTCAGCCACACCGACCGCGCCAAGGCATGCCAACCATGCTAGACGCACCTCTGTGCCAATGGAAAATCATGCTAGCCACACCGACCGCGCCAAGACATGCCAACCATGCTAGCCGCACCTCTGTGCCAATGGAAAATCATGCCATCCACACTAACCGCGCCAAGGCATGCCAACCATTTTAGCCGCACTTCTGTACCAATGGAAAGTCATGCCAGCCACGCCGACCGCGCCATGCCAAACACGTCTCGCCATGGCCCCTTACGCCGCGCCACCATGCTGGCCTTCCCCTTGCGGCTACTAAAGTGAAGGAATGCAACAATCAACGGTTTCCCTTCAATCCCAGGAGCAAATCCTGGCCCCATAAAGTTACTTCACGACTTTGGCACAAAGCCCTAGCTTGGTCACGCACCTAGCCAAGCTAGTCGCGCCATGCAAAATATTTCTCGCCATGGCCCCTCATGTCACGCCACCATGCTGGCCTTCCCCTCGCGGCAACCAAAGTGAAGGCGTGCAACAATTAACGGTTACCCTTCAATCCCAGGAGCAAATCCTGGCCGTCTAAGGTCCCCTCACAACCTTTAGCCCAAAACCCTAGCTTGGTCACGCACCTAGCCCAAGCTAGTCACGCCATGCGCCCATGGATACCCCTTGGCCCCACATGCCAAGCCAAAACCGCACCTAGCCAAAGCTAGTCACGTCGTTCGCCCATGGATACCCCTTGGCCCCACATGCCAAGCCAAACCAAACCTATCCAAGCTATACGCGCCATGCCAAACACACTTTGCCTTGGCCCTAGCCATGCTAGTCACGTCATGCCTAGCCAAGCGCCCTTTCCTTGTCCCTAGCCATGTCATACGACCATGGAAAACCCTTGGCCCCATATGCCAAGCCAAACCAAACCTATCCAGGCTAGCCGCGCCCTGCCAAACGCACTTTGCCTTGGCCCTAGCCATTCTAGTCACGTCATGACAATCCAAGCGCCCTCGCCTTGGCCCTAGCCATGCCATACGCCCATGGAGAACCCTTAGCCCCTCATGCCAAGTCTAAACACACCCTAGTCGTGCCACCTGTTGGCCCTCACTACGCGGCTACCAAAACGAAGGCGTGCAACGATCAACGGTTGCCCCTCCTCTCAAGATGCAAAATCTTGACCGTCGAAGGTCACCAGGCTAGCAAGTTCCCCGAGCTCAACTTTCCAAGCCACAACAACGTGTTACATGTTTTCCAAAAACATTCGAGACATCAACACAAACTGGGGGATCCTCTTTGGGTATTGGTTTGGAGGTTTACAGCGTGCGGCGTACACTACGCCCTTCATAAGGAAGTGTCATAAGGGTGAGGCGGCTAGTAAATACGGGAAGTTATGTGGGAAACGTTCATGGGACACAAAGTCGTGCGTTAACAACTTTATGGAACATCAATTCCATAACAGTTTCATGCATTAACAACTTTATGGAACAACAAGTCCATGCATACGGTACCACCTCCTCCCATTTACTTCCCCACTCCTTAATGAGACCAGGGTACGTTTCTACTTCGACTTGTATAAATAGGTCTTACCTATTTCCATTTGAACAACAAGTTCATTCGGACAGGACAACACTCAGAAATACTTACTTGCTAGCTCTCATACCTTTTCTGATAACAAGTCGTGGTAACCCAACTACTCTTCCAGAATCAACTATTCTGGTCTCACCACTTTCCTTGCTTCCCTCCCTAAAACTAACCCATTCTCCTCCGCTTTGTGACCGAAGCAAGTCTGGAACGACCATTTCTTGGTTTAGGCCGGACTTGTACAGATTGATCTCTCGAATCTAAAGTACTCCCTTGCAGTACATTGTTTAGGGTTTAAACTGTTTCTCACCTTTACACCCGCAATTGCCGAAATCAGCAGAAACTATTTTTACCTATAAACAGGTGTATAGAGCAATAATCTTTAGTGGTGCATTGTATATATGTTTGGTAATGAATCATGGGCGGCGCATTTCCTGACAACATGAACTGTGATTATATGGTGATGAAGTTTGATGCCCCTACATCATATTGTGTCATGTTATTACTCCAATATTGGGATCAAAGAGCGTTCTAAGCTTTTTTGTACTGGGTCGTTTAAATGTCAGAGACGGCCATGCAAACAGGCAATTAGATATTATGAGTTACATCCAAATTATCTATGAATATACGTCATAGAACATGGGTGGGATTCGTGGGAATAGCTAAATGTAAAAATATTTCAGAGGTGTCAAAGTCAAACTGTCAATGGGTCCTGCAGTAGGGCGTGATATTTGTCAATAATGCTACGTAAGCTTGGTACAATTATGACGTCCTGGTTTCTTTGTTTGTTTGCTTCAAAACCAACAAGATTCGACGGTGTAGCAAGCCATGGTAAAAATTATTTGTCTTATATAAAAATTGTTTACTATAATTTTGGAATACCGTCATTAATCCTGGCATTCCATTAGCAGCCTTTAAAACTAAGTATCCAAAAAGTAAAAAAAATAGTGTCTATAGTTTACCAAAAAAAAAAAAAAGAGTGTCTTTAGACAAACGTTGAATTATTCGAATGTGAAATTGGTAAGATATCCTTTCTGGGTACATTTTGAAGTTGATAATGGTGAGTTTTATCTTTCTTTGTTTAGGTGTAAGGTTGTGTTGACGTACCAAGACGACAGTGAAACGTGTGCAGGCATCGGGAGCTGTAAAAAGTAATATTACTTCTGACTGTAGTGGGTCCCCCGTATTTAATTTCAAAAGCTCAAATGACATGGGATAATATAGAAGACTCTGCCGTTGATGTACGACCAAAACTATAATTTTGGTCGAGAAATCAATCACATCGGGACTGAGTAAAACTAAAAAAGTCGATCAAAACCAAAAAATGGAGTATATTTGATCTCAAATCTCGACCAAAATATAATTTTGGTCGAGCGAAGGTATAAAACGCGTTTCACTACAGGCGCATATTATGAGTTGGTTTGGAGTGGGACGTAGATATAAACTTCGCCCCACACACAGACGAAGATATAAAGTTGGTTCGAATAGAGCACAGTTATAATGTTGGTTTCATCAGGCGCAAGTATAAAGTTGGTTTGGTGAGAAACCAACTTTATAAGTTGGTTTGGTTTGATCATGCGGAGGTATAAAATTGGTTTGATGGAACGAAGTTTAAATCTTCGTTTGAAGACTAGGCGTATTTATAAAGTTGGTTTGATGAAACGAAGTTTAAATCTTCGTCTAGGTCAGGCGTACCTGTAATCTTCGCCAATGAGTGAGGCGTAGATTATACGATGGTTTCATTTGAGGCGTGTTGCTCGTAACAATTGTGTTTAACACCGATTATAAACTAAAAAAAAACAATTTTTTTAGTTTTTACTCTTTGGTTTTGGTCGCACCATTGTGGATGCTCTAAAGGCATTCGTAGCTGCCTAGGTTAAAGGCTTATGGAAATGTGCAATCGTTTATTTTTTTTTTTGATCGGTAAATAAATTATTGAAAAAAAAAGGGACAATGTTCACGAAACATGAACACAAGAACACAAACAGACTCCGTGACGTGAATCCTGATTTTTCGATGAGCTTAATAAATACACGACTTGTTTTTGAAAACTCGGTTGTTTCTTTCCTTCCACATGGTCCAAATGATTGCAGCTGGGAGAGTTTTCACTACAAGAGCTTTCCTTGACTTACTGTGAGGTCTAGGCCAAGAGTTAAGAGCAATGTGAATAGAAGGCAGCATCCATATTATCTTAAACTCGGCTTTGAAGAAGTTCCATATATGATTGGCTATGTGTGGAGAAGCGGATGTATGGAAGTTTCCTCATCATTGATGCACATATAACAATGATTAGCCCGGGGTCTCCATTTCTTTACGCAACTTGTCTTGAGTAAGTACCTTGTCTTTAGCAGCTACCCGAGAAAGAAGCTCACCTTAGAAGGCCATACTCTGATCTTGTTAATGCTGCTCAAAAAGACTGATTGGTCGAGATGAATTGTAGATCTAATCTTAGCCAATGAGTGAGGCGTAGATTATAAAAGATATTGGAGTTGCGATTCACTGGTTTCATTTGATCGAGAAAGAGATCGGAGTCAAAAGAGTGAGTTATACTTGCGTTTGAGTATAATTTGCTCGTAACAAATTGTGTTTAACACCTTGCTCCATGACATACGATTATAAACTAAAAAAAAAAAAAACAAACAATTTTAGTTTTTACTCTTTGGTTTTGGTCGCACCATTGTGGATGCTCTAAAGGCATTCGTAGCTGCCTAGGTTAAAGGCTTATGGAAATGTGCAATCGTTTATTAAAATGAAAAATATAATATGAACAGCGTAGGAATGTAAAATATCCTGGATTGATCGGGATATACCCAAATTTAAATGGACCTAATGCCATTGTTTATGGACGGTTAAAATTGGTGATTTTACTTTAATACCCTTGAACTAATTAATTTAAAACTAAATCCTAAAATTAAAAACTCTTAATCTTTCCTAATCTCTCCTCTCTTCTCCTTCCCTTTTATCTTCTTCCATTTCTTCCATCAAAAAAATCTATGAACCCAAAAATTCAATCCCTAAGGGCTATTCCTATGCACATGCCAAAACATGATATTTGGCATATATGCACCCATTATGGGTATGCCAAACTTCCAAACTCATATGCCAATATGTTTTTTCTGGCATATAGGCATACACGACAGAGTCTCCATCGAGCGATAGAGTCTTAGCCGCTCGATGTTCTACATAACGCTCGATGGTCATGAGCTCGACAGTGACAGTCAGGCTGTTTCTCGCTTTTATGATAGTCGCATATCATCTCTTCATCCAACGGCTACCATTTCCCCCCCTATAAATACCTGATTTCAATCCCATTTAAACTCACACCAGAATTTCTAAATCTCTCTAGATTTCTAAATCTCCAATTCTTTTCCGACCTTCTAATTCCTCATAGAGCATGGCTGATAATGTGAGCATGTCTGATTTCAAAGCAAACCAACATGTTGCGGAAAATCAAAGAGTTCGAATTAGGAGGAGGGTACCAAAATTTACAATTACGGAAGATGAATGTATTTGCAGAAGTTATGTTCATTGTATTGAGACTTTATTTGCAGAAGAATCTCGTCAAGTTATTTTTTGGGATATGGTTTTGAGGAGATTTAAAGAACAAACAATGAACCCCAACCAACGTGATGTTACAGGGTTGAGTAATCGCTTCACTATAATCAAACGTGATGTTACTAAGTATCTTGTTTTACTTCAGCAAGAAGGTCCAAATCTAAGGAGTGGTGAAACCTTTTTGGAACTTAAACAAAGGTGTCTTGCGGAATATCGTCGCATCTACGAACAAGACTTCGAATATGGAAGTTGTTTTGAGATTTTAAGTTGCTTTCCCAGATATTCTCCACTTTATATGTTGTAAAAGTTATTTGTCAAGTCCTAAAATTTCTTAATTGTCCACTTATTTGTCATGTACGAAAAGTTTTAATTTTTTAACTCTAACTAAAATTCAAGATTGGATTACGAATAGAATTAAGCTTAATTTTCAACAATACTAGACAATATAAGTTCAAATTCAAATTTCTTAATAGTAATTTTTACAAGACATAAAAACTAGACAATATAAGTTCCAAAATAAATATAACTAGACTTTAAAAATAAAAATTGGGGACAATGTTCTTCATCTTGTTAATCTTCTTCATTTCACCAAATTTCCAATCAATGTGTTCATGAACGGGGTCTCCTTTGTTAATCTTCTTCTTTGGCTTCAAATTTGTTTTCCCTTGATTTTCCTTGCCTTTAACCTTTCTTTGCCTTCTCGGTTTAGTTGTGGTTTTGACTTGGTTGATATCCAAAACTTGGAGACATCTTTGCTTCTTACTTATTTCTTTATATCTATCATATATCTTCTCAACGGCACCTTCAAGCACTACTCCAGAAAAATCAAGTTGCGTTTCCGAATCAAGTTGGGTTAATTGTGCCATTTAGAGAAAATGGAAGAAATAAATTAGACTGAGAAATAGAGAATAGATTGAGAAGATGAGAATTTTTTTACAGAAAAAAATTTGGGGTAAGTTTTGGGTTTGAAAGTTACATATTTATAGCGATGAAGAACAAGTCGTTGGCGCTAGAGTTAATAGCGCTGGCGATATAATAATTATCTCCAACGATAAAGTCATTATCACCAGCGATATTTTGAATATCGCTCGCTAGAAAGTCTGTCGCTTATTGGTTAACCCATAGTGGAGCAAATGGTTTTCCATGCCACCTAGTATGCCAAACACTGTTTTTTGGCATGTGCATAGGAATAGGCCTGAGAATGTTGAAAATAACCCTCTACAGGCGAAAAGAAGACTGTAAATGATGTCTAAACTCAAACCCATTATTGTGTTGTGTGTTTTGATTGTTATATTAGGATAGAAATCGAAAATTATGATTTATGTGTCATTAGTCGGCAAGGTCGTAACATGCATATCTTGCCAACTTTTCATAATAGCCATGGAGACTGTAAATTTTTTCCATAGCCGTCAGGGTATTTTTTGAAGACTTTGCCGACTAATACATGATTCCATATTTTTCTCAACAGCCGGCAGGGTATTTTTTGTAGACCTTGCCGACTAGTATTAGTCATCTCATGTGTGTCAAAAAAATAAAGTCGGAATTATTATTTATATAGAAAGAACCTTGTTGACCAAAGTTAGTCGGCATGGTCTTCATTCATCGGCCTTGCCGACTTTTCATACATTCAGAACTGAAAGTGTTGATTTCCGATTTAATTTTGAGTATGATTTCATACAACAGCTTTGCAATCCCCTTTTTAGAAGTGTTTGGGTAGTGTACTTTCATTTCCGTTGCAAAAGATTTTCTCAAAGCAAAAAAAAATTCATCAAAAATCTTCCCAAATAAGTTCAATCAAAAAAAAAAAAAATCATAACTCAAATTCATAATTTGAGAAGTTTTAATCTACTCAGTTAATCAATCTAAACCCAATTAACTAAACCAATTAATTAAGCTAATAAAAAAAATTACGTTAATTAAATAAGATATATTAGCCATTTAGAAAATACATGGTTAAGGGGTATACTGTTTTACTTCAAAATGACCCAGGTTTTGTCTCATTAGGTATATTCCAACTACACCAAATTGTCAAGAACTTAACGTTAAGGATTTAGACTTTAGTGTAGTTTTGTCCTACGGTTGATTACAATGAGAAGCAAAAAGCCCAAAATGCTAACAGGCTAGTGTGTAAACATTATATGATCAAATATAAGTGGCTACAATTTCTGATGATTATCTAATATGAAAATGATAAACACATAGAATCACTCAATAGGGTTGGTTGCGATTAAAAGGGAGTTTCCGCAGTTATTTGGATAAAACGGAGAAACAAATACTCTTGGGTTTGTTTGGATGTTTGAGATTTTCGGTGGAGATTCAATCACTCAATTTTATTGAGATGGACTTTCAGGGATGAACATATCTATCACGGGTACTGGATTCATTTAAATTGGGATGTATCATCGAAATCCGGCTAAACAGGAAGGAGAGAAGAAGTTCTCGGGTCTCTGTTATTTTTGGAAGATTATTGGAGGAATTAAACATGGGGTTAGTCGGTGACCTAGTTACAAGGAAGAGTACGTGTGTTAGAACCAAAAACAAGGAGCAAATATCATTTTATTTGGTAATTATTGCTAAAACAGGGAAGAATCTCGGACAAGAGTTTCAGGGATTTGATACCATTCTTGGCAGTTATGTAGTTACGTAGAAGAATAGGAAATAATATCTTCTACAGATTTTACTCCATTTAACCGAGAGGTTGGGAAAGTTTTGATCAAGGCAAAGACGCATAGGAGGATAAAAACAGGAATAAAAATCCGTAACTTGAGGAGGAGGGACAAGCCAAAGATTTTCGGGATTTGGAGGTGTTTGTGGTATAAAAAAGTATTATTCGAGTTCCAGGGAAGGTATCGAGACCTTGGGGTAAGTTGCAGAGAGATTACGAGCACCACGGAGGCTCGGAATAATATCGACGGAAGCTGCAGAGTCGAGTTCTACACCAGTAGAGAAGTAAGAAGAAGAACAAAACCGTCACCATTTCTTTCGAATTTGTAATAGTTCTGGAACAATTATTTCAATTAGGATTTTCTCTGTAACAATGAGTCCTGTAACAATTATATCTGTTACAAACTTGTTGCTTTATTAGTTTTCTCTTGTTTTTCACCCTTTTGAGCTATGAACACCTATTTTGAGCACATGAATAACATGAGGAGCTAAACCCCAATACTAGGATGACAGAGGAATCCATTCTTCACGCGTGTGGTAATTCTATTATTTCTTTTATGACTTATTGCATTGATTTTTAATTGATATATAATTTTTCTTGATTATTTGTGATTTTGTCTGATGGTGTATGCTTAGTCTAAGAACTTTTGATGCATCATGCTTATGATTTACATCTAATACTTTATAAAATCTACTTTCGGCAATAAATTAGAGTCAATTACTTGAGCTATTAATGTCTAGAATTATTAGTTGAACCACATGAATATAAGAATTGGTGGATTCCTAAGTCTCAGTACCTCTCGATACCGTGACAACTTTTTGTGTATATATTTTTACTATTAAGTCTTAAATCAAATCTTTACAAGTCTTTGAACGAACTTCACTACCACTTTCTATAACACATCAATTTTTGGCGTCGGGGACGTGGACTTGTATTTAGATTTGTTTTAGGTTTATTTTTATTTTTTAGGTTTTATTATTTTTGTTCTCTTTTACGCCTTTGGTATTTATTTATTTTTGATTCTTTTCAGATTTTGGACGAAGCTAAAAGGAAAGAAAAAATGTTATAAAAGGAAATCATCGCCAAAGAAGGAAAGAAAAGAGGAGTCCAAAAGGAGTGAAGAAGAAGATTTTGTATATAATTATTTTATTTTTAGAAATTGTAAATAGGGTTTTATTTTTTGTAATTTTTCTTTTTATTTTTGGACACTTTTTGAACTTTATTTTTTTGGACTGGACATTATTTTTATAACCCTAAGGAAGGGTTGAGATTAAATATAAACTGTTTGCGGGGAAGGACGACAGTTACGATACTGTCTCGGCCCCTCGGGTTCGTACAGTGACATAGGAGTCGGTGGCCTAAGTCAACTTCAACGATTCATCACCCGTCTGGTACGGGAGGTAAGACTCTATCCACCCACGAATCCCCTGTCAGTGGGTTTTATTTTGTATGACAACTCACACCCCTGCAATAGAATGTCGAACTGGTATAACAATAGCCAATACAACGAATATCCGACTGATTTTCAAAATGGACGTTACTTTGACCATAGTGTGAATAGTGGTTTGGAACATCAAACTTTTAAAGGTTATGGTCCATACCATGGTGAGCCCAATTACTATCCACACGCCAACCGGTCGTACGAGCAAAATTCCTCTCTACTAGAGTCAACACGTAAGTTAGCTGAGTCGACACGTAAGTTAGCAGAAATGAATAACTTAGTTATGGACGAAAGCAATGCAACGAGTAAACTTTCTTTCCTAGATTCAATCAGGAAGTCATGTGAGTCGACTCAAAATATTTTGTTAGAGGGCCCATAACAAAACTGCTCGAAATAACCTTAATTTTCAATATAGTGTTTCCAATAGTACATTTGAAAATGAAGATAGTTATTCACATAATCAAGATGACGAGGCTAGAATTGGTAACACTACTTTTTTAGATGAGGTTCGACCATTTTCATGTTATTATAATGATGATTATGATGAGGATAGTGTTGATGAAGAATCTGGCACATATAGGCATAGTGATCAGGAATTTCCTACCCCAATTGAGCCTTATAACTATAATATTATTTCAAGTTCAAATCCAAATAATTTCAATAATTATTCACCTATTCAAAAGGATGAGGATTTGACTAGAGATACTCCCATTTTAGATGATATAGTATTTCCTTTTGATTACGAAGCTAATAATGGTTTAGAGGAGTGAGTTTATTCTGAGAATACTATTTTAGAGTCTAGCAATTTAATATTCTTAGACAAAGAAGATGAACTCGTAGAGCTTTTAAATATGAGTGAGGTTGCATCACCTGAGTATAACCTATAAGAAGCAATTGACCATTTTTAGGATTTTGATGATCTAGAAATTAAGGAAATTGTAGCTAGTCTATCTAGAGACACCGAAAATTCTAAGTTTGGGGGTGATTATAATTCTCCTTGTGCCTTACCTTTAGCTCTTACAGAGATCCCTCACTTGAGACTTGACATATGTGCCTCAACCATTTTACAAGATTATCTCCATACACATTTTCCTGAACCTAGTGATGTCCATAAGGAAGTTCAGTTGTTGGAAACCCATCCTATGGTTGATGTGGTTTTCCCAGGCTATGATACCCATATTGATTTTTTTTTCCACCAAATATTTTTCAACCAATTGTGGGAATGTATAAGTTTTAGATGTGTCAATTATTTAGTTTTGAGACTAAACCTAAGTACTTTAGGAGATTAGAATCGACACATTTTCCTAAAATTGACTACGATGAAAGTGGTGGTCAATTGTGTGAGTCAAATCTGATTGACTTAGAGGATCCGCGGTTATTTAGGTTATTATTATGTGCTTCTAAATTTTTACTTGAGTTTTTCCAGACTCTAATACCTTAATCGGATCTTATCTATGAGGAAGTGCAGCCCAAGGAAATTTATTTAGACCCTTTCATAGAGCCTGAACCTGAACCACGGCTAGATGTAGTTGTTTTAAACAGGAAACTAGACAAGGGTGTGCTTTATTTGTTTATTTTCTTGGCAGGTTGAAGATTCCTTTTATTTGAGGTAGCTTTATTTGGTTTTGATGACCCACATATATCCCGGCTATTACTTTATGATTCTATGAGGTGAATAATCCTTTCTTATTCTGGCTGAAGATGTTAAACTTAGCACTTCTTTGGAGGTAACCCAATATTCATGCGACAAGGTAATATCTTTCCTTATCTCTTTTGCTTCAAATGGTAACAGTTTCTCATTGTTCATGCTTTTAATTTCATCTTTAGAACATTGAGGACAATGTTAGATTTATGTTTTGGGGTACGGGAAAAACTTTTTAGTTGCAATAAATAAACTCCAGAGCCTAGAAATATATGTTTATTAAGGATGGAACTAACCAATCTAAGTGGATGGAAGCATTTTGATTGTAGGAGTTGAGGAACCAATCTGATTAGATGGAAACATTTAAAGAATATATTCATAAAAGCACAAAGCTCAGGAGTTAGAAATACCATGATAGTTTCAACGTATCTCGGAATCATCTTATTACCTCTATTTTTATTTTCGCGCAATTTTTATGCTGATGTCTGCTGGGTTGAATTAGGGAGATTGAGTACTAAAAAAGAAAGACCAGACCAATTAGACCAATCAGAATAAATATTAACATTTGGATAGCAATATGTGTGTGTTCTCCCTGTCTCCATCGCCTAAACAAGTGTGGAATGCAGGATCCATGAGAATTACCATGTAATCTGCTGAGAAGAAGCATGTGCTTGGATCCAAAAGATCTAATCATGTTGTTATGAAAAAAAAAATGTTGATATATTCAATAAAATCGACCGCTAGTTCCCTTGTATATGCCAGCTGGTTGATCTAGAATTAGGTTATCAACCACTGGTTCCCTTGTATATTCCAGTTGTGTTGATACTAGACTCTAGACCAGTATCTCAATCCATTAGTTCATAGGTTCATCTTGGCATTGACATCCATTCGCAACCATCTATTTCTATTTCCATCTTCTTAATATTTCATGTGATTTGTTTGATTCCGTTATATTGATGTCCATAGTAAAACTATCTGAGTATAGCCCCGTCACTTATATATGAATTTTAGTATGCTTGAGTGCAAACTCGTGTACAAAAATTCGAATTTCGCATCAGGGCACTTCCTTTGTAGTCAATAAGTATGCCAACCAAGGAGATTATTTAGTGTTTTCCAAGGTTCTGCGTAGATAGCTAAGGTATGGAGTGTAAAGTTTTTTTGGGTATATCTCTTGTAATCGCTCCCGAGACTATAACTCGGCCACTATGGCCACCTAGGATTTTAAAGGCTTATTGCATACGCTAAATGCAATCGACGATACCTGCGAGAATGAGTTAGGATTTTATTTTTTAGATTTGATTTGCTCGAGGACTAGCAAATAATAAGTTTGGGAGTATTTGATAGACACATTTTTGTGTCTAATATAATCTCAATTATATATATTGTTAGTGCTCGATTTTGTATTTATTATGACTTTTTGTGTCTTTGTAGGTGTTTTTGGAGAAATAAACATGCGTGGAAAAATTGGCTCGAAAAGTGGTATTTGCGCTCGTGGGAGAAAATCACTAAAGGCACCCCTCATTTGGATAAGGGGTATTGCAGTTATTAAGGGGTACCCACCTGCTATAGGCACCGCAGAATTTGCTAAGGGAACCTACCTTCTTCATCATTCAAACACTAATTTTGGCGGGAAACTTGCATTGAAACTGCAAGATTATCTGGTTTGGTTTTGGGAGAGATTTCTTAAGACTTATTCGGAGTTTTTAATTAGTATCAAACTGTTTCGATGAAACAGGGTTGGTAAAGAGGTTGGTTGCGATTAAAAGGGAGTTTCCGTAGTTATTTGGACAAAACGGAAAAACAAATACTCTCGGGTTTGTTTGGATGTTTGAGATTTTTGGTGGAGATTCAATCACTCAATTTTATTGAGCTGGACTTTCAGGGATGAACAGAGCTATCACGGGTATTGGATTCATTTAAATTGGGTTGTATCATTGAAATCCGGCTAAACAGGAAGGAGAGAAGAATTTCTCGGGTCTCTGTTATTTTTGGAAGATTTTTGGAGGCATTAAACACGGGGTTAGTCGGTGACCTAGTTACAAGGAAGAGTACGTGTGTTAGGACCAAAAACAAGGAGCGAATCTCATTTTATTTGGTAATTGTTTCCAAAACAGGGAAGAATCTCGGACAAGAGTTTCACGGGATTTGATATCATTCTTGGCAGTTATGTAGTTACGTAGAAGAATAGGAAATAATATCTTCTACAGATTTTACTCCATTTAACCGAGAGGTTGGGAATGTTTTGATCAAGGCAAAGACGCGTAGGAGGATAAAAACAGGAATAAAAATCCGTAACTTGAGGAGGAGGGACAAGCCAAAGATTTTTGGGATTTGGAGGTGTTTGTGGTGTATAAAAGTATTATTCGAGTTCCAAGGAAGGTATCGAGACCTTGGGGTAAGTTGCAGAGATATTACAAGCACCACAGAGGCTCGGAATAATATCGACGGAAGCTGCAAAGTCGAGTTCTACACCAGCAGAGAAGGAAGAAGAAGATCAAAACCGTCACCATTTCTATCGAATTTGTAACAGTTCTGCAACAATTATTTCAGTTAGAATTTTCTCTGTACCAGTAATCTCTGTAACAGTGAGTCCTGTAACAATTATATCTGTTACAAACTCGCTGCTTTATTAGTTCTCTCTTGTTTTTCACCCTTTTGAGCTATGAACACCTATTTTGAGCACATGAATAACATGAGGAGCTAAACCCCAATACTGGGATGACGGAGGAAGCCATTCTTCACGCGTGTGGTAATTCTATTATTTATTTTATGACTTATTGCATTGATTTTTAATTGATATATGATTTTTCTTGATTATTTGTGATTTTGTCTGATGGTGTATGCTTAGTCTAAGAA
Source organism: Papaver bracteatum (assembly GCA_023529315.1). Classification (NCBI taxonomy): domain Eukaryota; kingdom Viridiplantae; phylum Streptophyta; class Magnoliopsida; order Ranunculales; family Papaveraceae; genus Papaver; species Papaver bracteatum. The sequence goes on along the minus strand of JAJJWX010003929.1, from coordinate 384,342 downwards.
CTTTTGATGCATCATGCTTATGATTTACATCTAATACTTTATAAAATCTACTTTCGGCAATAAATTAGAGTCAATTACTTGAGCTAAGAATGTCTAGAATTATTAGTTGAACCACATGAATATAAGAATTGGTGGAATCCTGAGTCTCAGTCTCTCTCGGTACCATGCCAACTTTTTATGTATATATTTTTATTATTAAGTCTGAAATCAAATCTTTACAAGTCTTTGAACGAACTTCACTACCACTTTCTATAACACATCAATAAATCTACCCGGATCTTAAATTAAATTAAAATCCGGGCAGAAAATGAGAAGATGGTTAAAAAAAATGGCGAAGATGAAGATAACTACCAATAGATGAATATAACTACTCCCTAAGAAGATAATTGTTTATGTTTCAAGAAATAAAGTTGCAGAGCGACCAAACGCGAGATTGATTGAATCATGGTCAGATCTCTTTAATTATAAACCTAAAGAAATACTATGTAACCACGTGTACTAGTTAAGGGGCAACTACCTACCACAGTTTCTTATAATCTAATTCTTTTCCACGTTTTTAAGCTGTAATTAAATTATTAAAAAGGTAGGATATTACAATCTACCCAACTAGAAAAAGGAATTTTTTTTCCTCAGAATCAGGCTTATAATAGGGATAACTGAAAGAAAGAAAAATCACATACTTCCAAGATAGTGTTGCACTACCAGTTAACAAAAGTCTACTTGTTTATCACGTTCGAGATTCCTACACTCCATCAAAACAAGAAATATATTATACACTCGAACAACTTCGGTGGCGATACTAACTAATATTCAATCTTTTGTTAAAGGGCCCATGCCCATGGATGTGCGGTCCAAAATGCAAGTCTTTTGGTTTTCCCCTCTCCATGTATATAAAGGATAATCTATCCATGTAATATACATAACTCTCTTATCAATAGAATCCTTCTCTTTCTTTACCTCTTTTTGTTTCCCTATTATTCTACTGCAACACGTTATCAGCACAACTCTATCAACTGTGCAAAAATATTTTTTTTAATCGTTCGAGAAATGTGATGGATTACTTCTTGAAGATTAGCGTGGTTTGGATCTTATGGTTATAATATTATGGATGCATCACCATGTATTTTTTTTTAACAAAAGAATTTCGTTTTCTTAGTATTTTCTAGGGTTCCACGAATATATGATTGTAAAACATAGAGATTTCACCGTTAGATTTTCACAAAATTGGAATATGAGTGCACGAATTAGGTATTACATAATATATAAAAAATTTCAATCAAATCAAAATATGATGCAATCTCAAAAACAGATTTTAATGAATCTGTGTACGTTCAGGAAAACCCTAATTTATAACAACTTCGAAAACCTTAAGGTTTAGGAATTAAAACTGTTGGATGATTCTGTAATTTGGTAGTGTGTTACATATTGTTCCTCTTTAACCATTGTAAAAATTTCATAAAGATCTAACCATGCGAAATACTCCAAAGTGCGTGATATTCCATCTGTGTCCACAGAAACGTTAATTGGAACAGTCATACAGAATCATGAATATATTTTTATCTGGACGTTGGATTACCTTGAAATTTGATTATGTTTTGATAAATATTGGGATGAATCAAATATATAAATTTAATCATGATCTGACTATGATGCATTTGTATGTCGATCAGAACAGTTGAAAGAAGAATTTTTCAAATTTTAGGGTTAATGATATGTTTTTGGATCATATGTTATTATCGATGGGCCTGAATACTTCATATATAATGGACCATATATGTTTATATTTATTAACCATAACCTTGTCAAGCCAATGGATCAGCTCTTGACCAAACAGTTGACCAAACTTTGACTAGACCAATTCGACTCTAATTTAACTTTTTGGACTCAGAAGTACTTGAGCACCATTAAAGAGTCTATGATGTGTAAGTATGTGTGCACAAGTACAATACTTATGAAAATACACCGTTCAAAGAGGAAACCATACATTCAACATTTCTAAGGCGACATATTGACTTCAAACGATGTAATGATTTGAAGGAAATTTGTCGAAACATTTATTTTTCTCCCAAACTTGAATGTTCAGTGGGATGTAATCCACTTGTTAGACTATAATGAGTCAATAACTTCGACAATGATATGTTGTAATTAAAAGCACACCTCATTTTTTGTGGAAAGGAGGAACTCACAAAAGTTTCCATGAGTCAGAGATGTAATTTTGGCTCTAGTAGTAATGATACAAAGTAAACGTATCTACCTATAATGGGACAGAGATGTAATTCTGAATCATATCAATGAGGGTTGCAAATCTTGGTATAAGTATTTTATTGAGAATGGTACAAGCGTTGTAATACAAGTATCATATATTAGTAGTCAACTATAAGAGATATAGGGAGTTTAAAGGAAAACATACTCACTATATTCTTGGAGAAGGTCATATCCTAGCTAGACGTCAACATTAATGGCAACAAGAACCTTGCCAATTTTTCTTATTGTTTATCTTTATTCAATCGAATTTGTATGGTTTTCTATATTTTTCATGATTTGATCCTAAACTATTGTATACATGATTGTTTGACTGATATTATATTAGATAAAATAAAGAATTTTTTTGCGAAGAATTATATCCATTGTATGCTCTTACGGAATGAATAGTATATCATTTCCATGAGACTGAAATACTCTAAAGCACTTGAGATACACTCAAAAGTACTTGAGTTAAAAGGATCATTCGTACATTATGATGAAAAGTATATCATCTTCATGAACTGTAACACTCTAAAGCAAATGAGATAAAATTTCTTTTGTTACGTAATAAGGCCACACCACTTATTACACGAAGCTCTAAAGGAAATATATTAAATTTCTTGTTGTATTGTTTCCTTATATAATACCATGTGATGATTGGATCATTACATGTAATAGCCGAGCGAAGGAATGCTCAATCTTTGTTGCCTAATTGGTATAACGATTAAAAGTTACATAAGCTCCGTAAGAACTAAGAGCTATCACACTTTGTCAAGTTCTTACGAAATCTGTGCGAACGGTTATCGTACAAAAATTCATTGTGATAATGGGAATGCATCTATAAATTGCCTCTAATGAATGTGAAAGGACTCATATTTTAGAGAAAATAATGAGCCAATTATTTTAGTGAACTGTAAATCACTAATATTTGAATCCAGATCATCACCGACAATGTAATGTTGGGAATTGACTCATTCAGGTTTTGTCATAACCATAAAGACACTTTGGTTGTGATATGATGTTCTGTTTTGAAACATCATTTTATTTGAATGAACAAGAAAATGGGAATTACAAAGATTGAAAGAATGCAAAGTGATGACATCTCTCATAATCAACTCTTTCTAAAGTACTAGAAACACCACCTCCCCTCCCATTATGCTTTTAAAGTAATAAAGCATGTAACTCATTTTACAAAGTCATTCTTTAGTAAAAAGTATTGAGACCATCCTAAGATGCAAACGGTAAACAACCCATTCTTTTAAAATAAACAAGGTGATATTTGTGAACATATCCATGCAGAAGGCGGACCATTCAAGTGATTTATGGCTCTGGTGGATGATTCTAAGTGTTGAATTAATTATTGTTCACAAGAAATTATGTATTTTTGAAACTATCCTAGCACTTATTATATAATTTAAGGGATCACCGACCTTGTCAATGCTATATATTTACATCAAAGGGACTTGATGAAGATTGCATGTTTAATAGGATCAGTTTAGAACATCCTCACCCCATGGTCTCGTAGAGGCTACCATCAAAGGTTGCAGATTGTATCTAAGGATAGGTTATGCGTAACAACTTTCCTATAAATGCTTGGGGGATATGCAATATTACACGCATCTTCACTTAATTTGTTTTAGAACCCAATATTAGTGAACCTTTTCTGCGTACCAGTTGGTAACTGGATTTAAGCCCGACATTCGTGTTCTTACGCATTTTTGGTTGCACTATATATGTGCCATTACGACTCCACATCGTACTATGATGGGTCTTCAAAACTATTAAGTAATTATGTTGGAAATAAGTTCCCAACAATTATCCGCATTTTAAAACTTTTGGCAGGAGATCTCTTACCGCTAGATGTGCGGGTTATCACTTTAATGAGGCAGTCTTCCCGTCGTTAGGGGGAGATAAGAAAAATTATTTTCTAAGGGAAAGACATGAATTGTCGTGATGTGTTCCCACTATGTCTCATATTGATTCTTGTACTCCACAAATGTAAATGTGAAGTGACAAAGAATAATCGATTTCAAAAAGTGCACTAATATCGGCAACGTGACAAGATCACACATACCAGCTGCAAATAATCCTGCAAATTTAGAAATCCTCAGTATGGGGTAAACCATAGACAAAGGTGTTGCAACTACACTTGGTAGAAGTGTAGTTAAGGTCGTGGCTCCACAAAGGAAGATGGGGAGACCACCAGGTTCGATCAATACTAACCTAGAAAGGAAGTAGATGAGTAAGGCACAACCTAATTTGTATCATTAATGAAATCATCTCATTTTATTGACTCTAACTATGTCCATGAATCAACACTGGAGGACGCTCCAAATTTTTAAATGATTCCAAAGAACAATGAAATCCTGACGGATTATGAGAATGCACACGAGTCATTGGAAGGATCATGCGTGCACAGTGATGATATAATCCATAAATAATAGCTCCAGAAGTATAGCACAATGAGATCGAACCATGCTTTATTTTGATTAATTTCAAATAAATTGCATATTTGGCCTACACAATCCAGGTAGAACTTAGTTCTTTGGCAGATATACGGGTATTTTGTATCAGAGTGCTAACCAACCAAGTGTAAAGCCCATAGGACATACATGATTATTTTTCATAGAGCACAGTCGGAAGAATGCAGTCTCAAAGTATCAAGACTCGCCTTGTGGCCCAAGGTTTCTCACAAATCCCTGGAATTTCCCTCTTGTAAGGCCTCTTCCTATGCACATGCCAAAAAAATGGTGTTTGGCATGCCAAACCATTTGTGCCACTATGGGGAAACCGCAGAGTGATCGAATCCCTAGCGAGCGATATTGTCAATATCGCCGGAGATATTATTAATATCGCCAGCGATAAAATCTTTATCGCTGTCGAAATTGTTAATAACGCTCGCTAGAAAGAATATCGTTGGCGGTACAATGGTTATCTCCAAGTAGTTATTTTTCAACGGCTAGTTCCCCATGGTTCCTATATATACGCAATTTTACCTCGACAAAAAACTCACAAATGCTTCATTCTCAATTTTAAGCTTCATTTAAAATTGATATTACTCCTTCATTTTCAATTTTAAGCTTCATTTACAATGTCGAAATACAATGAAGAAAGAGATATTATGAATAGGTTCAGGTTACAGCAAGAAAGTTATCGTATGAGGTTGCAAGAAATTGACGAAGAGGAAGCTGAAGATGATAAACTAATCGAAATTTTGATGCTTGTACACACGGGTCAAATACCAAGAGTTCCAGAGCCCAAAGAAGTATTATCAAGAAGATATACGTATCGAGGGAGGGAATTATACCATCAGAAGCTCATGTACGATTATTTTGTTCCCAATTGTGTGTACTCTGATCAAAAATTTCAAGGTCAATTCCGCATGCATCGTCATCTGGTTAAAAAGATTATTGAAGAGCTTTGTCGAGTGGAACCTCAATTCAATTATCAGTTTGATGCATTGAATATTAGAGGTCATAATCCTGAACAAAAAATTACTTCGGCTTTAAGGATTCTAGGTTATGGCACTCCAGCGGATGCGAATGATGAGTACCTTCGTATGGGTAAAACAACTTCTTACACTTACCTTTCGTTGTTCTGTGAAGTAATTATTAATCATTTTGGTCCTGAATATTTACGCAAACCAACCGACGAAGATGTTAGACAAATATTAAGGGAGAATGAGGAAAGGGGATTCCCAGGAATGCTAGGTAGTCTCGATTGTATGCATTGGGTATGGCATGGATGCCCTGTTTATTGGGCTGGTCAATATAAAGGTCATTATCCAAAACCAACAGTTATCCTTGAAGCTGCTGCTTCTTATGATTGTTGGATATGGCACGCTTTTTTTGGTCTTCCGGGTTCACAAAATGATATTAATGTTTTGCACAAGTCGCATCTGTTTGAAGATTTGAATTATGGAATTTCTCCTTCTGTCCATTTCATGATCAACGGACATCAGTACACTCATGGATATTATATTGCGGATGGTATCTTCCCAAAATGGTCCACCTTGGTTCAATGCTATCGTCAGCCTCCTGCTGGTGCATTGGGCCTTTCATACCGATATTTTAACGATGCCCAAATGGCACTGAGGAAGGATGTGGAATGCGCTTTTGGAATTTTGAAGAGGAAGTTCGCTATCATTTGTGGCCTATATCGTGGGTTGAGTCCTCGTGAAATGCATAAGACTATGCTCACTTGCATAATTCTTCATAACATGGTAATTCAGGAAACCCGGCGTGATTCGGATTGGATTAACTATGATGATAAATATTTGAGGCCGGAGATTCGACCTGAAAGAGGCCTCCCTGCAAGGAATTATGGTCAAATGACTAACTAGATTCAGAACCGTAATTTGTATGACCAGTTAAGAGAATATCTGAGATTGAATCTTTGGGCAGAGCATGGAAGATGATTTAATGTTTCTTCAGTTAAGTAATGGCTATTATTTTTAATGTTTTAGCTTAAGATGATTTTAAGTATTTTTCAACATGTCATTTCAAAGTCATGATAAACTTCAACATTTCATTTCCAATTAATATTAAAACTTAAACTGCTACTGTCAAATTCGATTATAAACTTAAACTATAAACTTAAACTAAAAGATTAAACTTAAACTTAAAATGCATAAACAAACATTAATCTATCGGAATTATTTCATCAAACTCATCATCATGTTCATTAGTAAATCCATCTTACTTTTCAACCTGTGCTTGAATCCTGTCAAATTCGATTTGCCACAAATGTTTTTGTTGGTCGTTCATAATTAAGGTGTTAGCTTGAAGAATGTTATGCTTGTCATAGTCAAACTGGAATTTTTCTTGAGAAAGACGACTTTTCTTACTCTCCCGGTTTTGAATTTTCCTTTCAATGGATCTTTCCTTCGCTACGGTCTTTTGATGTTCCATAAACTCCGCCATGTTAAACCCGCTGAAACTCCCTCCTTCTAGAGATAATTTTCTAGTCAGTTTTTCCTGATTCCTCCCTGGAAGTTTTCCCTTATTATTACCATCAACATAATTATTGAAAACTACGTTTGAATTTGAGCTTGTAGGGGTATCTGGTGAAGAATTGGATGGACCTTGTGAAAATTGTGAAGAATTTGGTGTTGAGGGAGAAGAATTATATGGTGACTTTTCAGGTACTATTTGATTGTTTGCTAATTGATCGGGATTATATTTGGTCAAACCCTTCAAAATATGATAACAACTTTCGAAATTAAACTGTTTACCATGTTTTCGGTGCCAATCTGTACGAACCTCTCTTTCAAAATCAACATCAGTCTGACCACTATCCTTTCCTTTTCTCTTGGCTTGCATTATCAATGTAACATAAGCGGATACTTCCCGGTTGATTACAATGAAGGGTTCTTCCAATCCTTTTGCATCACGATTATTGATGTTCATGGTTTGTTCCTCATATTTTTGAAATATATTATCCCACATGGTGTTACCATGTTGTTGTGCACCTCCGATACAATCTTGGGTAAAAAAAACATAATTACGACAAATACATTCATCTTCTATCATGCTGTATTTTGCACCACGGACTCGGTTCTTCTTACCTTTGAATCCATTTTATAAGAAAATATAATTGTAGAAGAGCTATGATAATTTTAGATTTGAAAAGGATTGAGAAATTAAGAAATTCTGGAGAGATTTAGAATTTAAGGTGTGAGTTGAAATGAGATTAAAATCAAGTATTTATAGGGTGAGGAAATTGTATCCGTTAGATGAAGATCTGCAGAGCGATTATCATAAGAGCGAGCGATAGCTTGACCATCGCTGGCGACTTGAAGACCATCTAGCGATTTTTTGACCATCGAGCGACCAAGACTCTATCGCTCGCTGGAAACTCTGTCGTGTATGCCAATATGCCAGAAAAAACATATTGGCATATGAGTTTGGAAGTTTGGCATACCCATAGTGGGTGCATATATGCCAAATACATGAGTTTGGCATATGCATAGGAAGAGGCCTAATGAACATTATAACATTCCGCTACTTAGTTAGCTTGGTAATTTCAAAAGGACTTGAAATGCATCATATGTATGTGGTTATTGCGTATCTCTGAAAGAATCAAGAGATAACAGATATTTACAAAAGTACTTGATAGATTTTTGTTGCCTAAATCAAGTGACTCTAAACCACAGAGTGCGTTTACAGTTAGATAAAATGCTTACTTATAGATTGAAGCAATCAGGCGGATGTGATATACCCATCTAAGTTGTAGGAATAGAATATCGCCACAATTATATTCACGAGAGATTAATGACACTTCTGCGAGCGTCACTGAAAACTCTTCAACAACATTTCACGAGCGTCACAAAATAATTCAAAGAATGAAGAAGTTGACGACTGAAGAAATATGAGAAGAACGTGCGTGTTTCACGATGGTTACAAAGTTCGCGAGAGGATCGCAAGATAGATCCGAAATTAGAGGACAACTTAGTTGTCACCCATTATGTAATTTTCTATAAATAGAGATCTAATAGATTTAGAAGGGGGGGAGGTATTTTTTAGAGTTGAGAGAGTCTTGAGGAGAGAGAGATATTTTTTCAGAGAGACTTTTAGAGAGAGAAAATATATTTTTCTTTATCATCTTCTTCCCCAAAACTAGATTTAGAACTCCATTAATGGAGATTATCAAATGTAAAATCAAATGTAAACTTTAACAATCATAGTAGAGAATCATGGATGTAGATCAAATTGATCGAACCATGTAAAAATTCGTGTGTCTATTTACAATTTTTAGAATTTTAATTATCAAATCAGTTTAGATTAAGAGATTATTATCAAGATAATACAAGGGGTGTGTTGTGGGAAATCCTGCAACTACATAAGTGGCAATTGATTTGGAGGGGATAGACAAGTATGGTATTTTCCCTTGCGTATTCACAAGCAAGCTCCTGATTTGGAATTCTGATGGGTGCCCTTGACGTAATAAGAGATCCTACAAGCTACTCTAAATCCAAATTTGAGATGAGAAATCTGGGTAAAGCTCGACCGAAAATTGAGATTATGGTATACTATTCCACCAGTTTGCATATGTCTAAAGTTGTCAGGAAATTTAATAAGGACATGCATCCTGCTAGCATTCCCATGGTTAGTCGGGGTTCAGATGTAAGTAAAAGACCAATTCGTCTAAAGGAAGATGATGAAGATGTGTCGGGAGATGAATTTCCCTTATCTAAGTACAATAGATGCATTATTGTACTTAACATAATGTACTCGACCAAATGTTACATCCTCAGTGAACTTGTTAGCTAGATATAGCTCAGCGCAAATGCAACGTCATTGGAATAGTATGATGAACATAATCATATACTTAAAAGTAATCATTGCCATGAGTTTGTTTTATCCCTGCAGAAACATAAAAAAGAATGCTAGTGAAAGTGCAATCCAAAAGTTGTTGATTATGAAGGAACAATAATCTCTTCTCCAACGAAAGTAATCAGGGGGAGATATGGTAGACTATTTTCTAGGTCATTACTGAAATCCAGTTTCGAAAAGTACATGACTAAAGGAACTGTCTGGAAAATATCTGAATGTAATCAGGGGAGATGCCGACATCAGGGGGAGGATCCAAGGATATGATGTCGACATATTTTACTTTGAAATTATTTACTATTTTTTCCTTCGATCGAGAATAGTTTTCCCAAAGGGTTTTGTCTCTCGACAAGGTTTTTAGCGAGACAACACTAAAAACATCAAGTATGTTGAACGTTGCAGCCATAAATATCGCGTTGATATTACTGAAAATATATGAATCAAAGAAATGAAACGCGATAATCCGTCAAGCAATGTAACTTCCAGAATCAACAACATGGTCTTATAAACATTCAAGTCACCAAAAGTAAAGTGTAAATTTCTTATGATTGCATTAGACTAATGAAAATTGTCTGACATCAGGGGGAGCATCTAATGGTGTGTTGAACTATTTCCCTTCACCGATGTTACTTTTTCCTACAGGGTTTTGTTACTCGGCAAGGTTTTTAATGAGACAACAACAAACACCGAGAATGTAATTTCCCAGCTAAGGTTATTGTATTTCCTATGCCTTAGGAGTTGTGAAGAAACTAGTCAACTTCAATAGAGCAAAGTGATCATCTGCAACAGACCACCTTTAATTGCATCTTTCACATTGTACTCTTTTCCCTTCATTAAGGTTTTATCCCACTGGGTTTTCCTTGTCAAGGTTTTAATGAGGAAATATATTCGAGTCCAACTATGTTCTAAGTTTGCTTAATATTGTACTCTTTTTCTTTAGTTCATGTTTTGTCCCTATGGGTTTTCCCTGATGAAGTTTTAACGAGGCAATTAACTTAGACTTATCGGTCTTTTAAGATCGTATTGCATGTGATGAGCTACATGTAAAGTATGAGATAACATGTGAAGTATTACATGTGAAGATTTGTACCAAGGTTTTATCCCACTGGGTTTTTCCTTGTCAAAGTTTTAATGAGGGAACTGATTTCGATACAAGTCATCAAGGAGAGGACGACATTTGAAAAACTACATTCGAAGCACTATATGTGAAACACTGCATATGAAGTTTTATTGAACCACACAAGGGGGAGTGTTAAAGGGATCATGCCCATGGATGTGCGGTCCAAAACGGAAGTCTTTTGGTTTTCCCCTTTCCATGTATATAAAGGATAATCTATCCATGTAACATACAGAACTCTCTTATCAATAGAATCCTTCTCTTTCTTTACCTCTTTCTGTTTCCCTATTATTCTACTAAAACATCTTTTTAATTATAGGAAAAGGTCTAAAACCAAAGGAGCCAACTTTTCCTTCCAAATCTCGTGACATCCTTCGTACCGGACAGCTAAAGACTTTTACAATAAACGTACAAGATTTTCGTACTAAGTTTCAACTTCAAAACCATGGGTTGTTGAATTTATTTCTCTACAAATATGAAAATATAGTGCACACCAATATCAAAAACATTCTATCATGGCACCGCACCCAAACACATCATCCTTTCTACACAAACCTTACAAAGGTTCTTTAAGTTGTATTTAGTTCACTCTGCATTGATGAACGCATTACAATGTCGGATCAATCTATTGCATGTGATGGAACCCATACAGCCTATTATCATACGTTCTCTTATGTGACAGAATGTTATCCAAGAGCACTTAAGGCGTACACAACACCTTGAACTTAACTACAAGATTAGCAATTCGGATCAAAAATACATATGCATTTATCTGCACACCTTTATTAACCACACTTAAAATTTTATTATCAAGATCACGACCAACAATGGTTAACAAGGAAAATTTTATGCGCTTATTCTGGCAGGGATATTTTCGTAATTTTTAAAATCATCGAAAAATTTGATACACCTGCTCCGTTAGGGGTATTTTCGTAAATCAAAAAAAATAATTATGCGCATGTTCCGACAGGGGTATTTTCGTAATATTTGAAATCACCGAAAAATGCACCTATTTTGGTAAGGGTAATTTCGTAATTTTAGAAATCACCGAAGAATGCACTTGTTTCGGTAGGGGTATTTTTGTAGTTTTTGGAAATCTTATATACTAAGTTCTGCAAAAGGTTGCAGAATCCACTCATGAACCAACAAATATGATATTTGACACCTCAAACCTCACCTGGACGAGAACATTGGGTCTGTATATGGTAATGTTGCAACCTGAGTTCAATATTAGGTTGCAGTTTCATCCAATCTGATATATATTTGACATCATAAACCTCACCTGCACGAGAACATCGGGTCTGTATATGGTAATCTTGCAACCTGAGTTCAATATTAGGTTGCAGTTTCATCCAATCTGATATATTTGACACCTCAAACCTCGCCTGCACGAGAACATCGGGTCTGTATATGGTAATCTTGCAACCTGAGTTCAATAATAGGTTGCAGGTTCATCAAATCTGATATTTGACACCTCAAACCTCGCCTGGACGAGAACATCGGGTATGTATATGGTAATCTTGCAACCTGAGTTCAATAATAGGTTGCAGTTTCATCTAATATGATATTTGACATCTCAAACCTCAGCTGGACGAGAACACCTGGTATGTATATGGTAATCTTGTAACCTGAGTTCAATAATAGGTTGCAGTTTCAACCAATCTGATATTTGACATCTCAAACCTCACCTGGACGAGAACATCGGGTCTGTATATATATGGTAATCTTGCAACCTGAGTTCAATAATAGGTTGCAGTTTCATCGAACCTAATATTTGACATCTCAAACCTCACCTGGACGAGAACATCGGGTTTGTATATGGTAACCTTGCAACCTGAGTTCAATAATAGGTTGCAGTTTTATCTAATCTGATATTTGACATCTCAAACCTCAGCTGGACGAGAACACCGGGTATGTATATGGTAATATTGCAACCTGAGTTCAATAATAGGAGGCAATTTCATCCAATCTGATATATTTAACATCTCAAACCTCACTTGGACGAGAACATCGGGTATGTATATGGTAATCATGAAACCTGAGTTCAATAATTGGTTACTGTTTCATCCAATCTGATATATTTGACATCTCAAACCTCAACTGGACGAGATCATCGGGTGTGTATATGGTAATCTTGCAACCTGAGTTCAATAATAGGTTGCAGCTTCATCAAATCTAATATATTCGATACCTCAAACCTCACCTGGACGAAAACATCGGGTCTGTATATGGTAATATTGCAACCTGATTTCAATAATAGGTTGCAGTTTCATCGAATCTGATATTTGAGATCTCAAACCTCACCTGGACAAGAACATCGGGTATGTATATATATAGTAATCTTGCAACCTGAGTTCAATAATAGGTTGCAATTTCAACGAATCTGATATTTTACATCTCAAACCTCACCTGGACAAGAACATTGGGTATGTATATATATGGTAATCTTGTAACCTGAGTTCAGTAATAGGTTGCAGTTTCATCGAATCTGATATTTGATATCTCAAACCTCACCTAGACGAGAACATCGGGTTTATATATGGTAATCTTGTAACCCGATTTCAACAATAGGTTGCAGTTTCATTGAATTTGATATTTGGCATCTCAAACCTCACATGGACGATAACATCGGGGCTGTATATGGTAATCTTGCAACCTGAGTTCAATAATAAGTTGCAGTTTCATCCAATCTGATATATTTGACATCTCAAACCTCACCTGGACAAGAACATCGGGTATATATATGGTAATCTTCCAACCTGAGTTCAATAATAGGTTGCAGTTTATTCTAATCTGATATTTGACATCTCAAACCTCACCTGGACAAGAACATCTGATATGTATATATCATGCAACCTGAGTTCAATAATAGGTTGCAGTTTCATCAAATATGATATATTTGACATCTCAAAGCTCACTTGGACGAGAACATCGGGTCTATATATGATAATCTTGGAACCTGAGTGAAATAATAGGTTGCAGTTTCATCCAATCTGATATATTTGACATCTCACACCTCGCCTGGACAAGAACATCAGGTATGTATTTGGTAATCTTGCAACCTGAGTTCAATAATAAGTTGCAGTGTCATCCAATCTGATATATTTGACATCTCAAACCTCACCTAGACGAGAACATTGGGTTTGTATATAGTAATCCTGTAAGCATTGTTCCATAATAGTTGGCAGAATACAGTGAGGAGGAATCATCCAATCTGATATTTGACATCTCAACTTCACCTGGAAGAGAACATTGGGTCTGTTGATGGTAATATTGCAAACTTAGTATGCCTTGTTTTGTTTCCGATTATGTGTTTGGCCAACTTGACCACAAATTTGACCAACTTGACCACAAATTTGATCGACCAACTTTACCTTGATTCAGACGCCTTTGATATAGATATTTTGAGAGAAAAGCGAATCTCTCTTCTATTATTGTACTCTTCTCTCTTGTCCGAAAAGGTAAGGTTTTAATTGTGGGTCTCAAATTTTGTTCCCTCTCGAATCCCTATTCTGATACATCTTTTAGATTTTAATCGCCTCTCAAATTTGAGAAACCTTTTCTAATTCCCTCTCAAATTTGAGAAACCTTTTCTTAATTCCTCTCAAATTTCATTTCCCCCCTTCTCAAATTTTCAGAATGATTTCAAATCTAATCCTTCTCTATAAACAGAGGTAGATGAAGATCTTAATTTCTTTTCCTTCATTCTCACCATCCTCCTTGGCGATTCTCACTTATACCCTTTCTTCTTTCATACCTCTTACCTCGAATACATCTGTACCTTATTCTTTCTCCAGAGGTAATCTATGTAGCTTTTACTTTTGAATATTTATTTCAAATTAGGGTATCTTTTTTGTTGGTTGGTATCTCCTTCATATATTTACTTCTAAGTTGGTATTTACTTCTTTGCAATTCTTAGTATTTGCTTGTTATGTCTTTCCATAGATTACAACCAAACTCAGGGTTTCTACATAGTTATGAAGTTTTTCTTCATAGGTTTTTCTTATTACTTTAAAATTGTACCTTTGTTAGTTGTAATCTCCTTCCATAGATTTCAACCAGAATTTGTATTTTCATCTAGGTTTGCTCTCATTTTAGTTCAAATGCCTAATATGTTGTTTGTTGTTTGGTTTGTTTGGTATGAAGATGTTGTCAAGTCAGGATTCTCACTCTTCAGATCATCTTGTGTCTACCAATGAAACTGGTTATGCATCTGATGTTCGTAGTACTCCATCTCAGGGTGGTTATGAAAATGGTTCTCTGTTTAATAAAGCTTCTCTATCTCATGATGAAACTCAATCTCATTCTAACTTGAAGGAGACTGATGCGTGTCTTAACCACAACAAATTAATCAATATATTTCCCACTAATTAACTGGTAATATAGCGGTAGTAAGGATCATTCCCACAGAGAGATGTGTAATTGATATGTTATTTAGTTCAGCAAAATAATAAAAAAATACTAAAAAGGGGGGATTGGTTTGATTATATTAAACATAAAGAATAATAATAACAATAATAATATGAAAATATTATTAGGAGTCATTCGCCGTTACCAAGCATTGACTTGCATAGTATACTCGTTTACCTTTCGTAAGAATCATATATCACCAACCGTACAATATCATCTAGCTCAGTGCTATCCCCAAAACTTCTTATACCACGGATACGGAATCTCTCCAATATCAGATTCTATCCAACCGAACCACCAAGTAGTAGCTCACTCAAGGTGTAATATAACTGAATGCTTTAAGCTTTGTGAATTAGGTTGATCCCAGTAGTTAAACTCTTAGTTCAAGGTTCACTTGCTGATGTTGTCTTCACTGGAAATTACTCCACAGAATCCCTCTGTAAGGTCTCGCGATTTCTACTTGTGTAGAGAGTTGTTTGACTATTTCACTTATCACCCAACTTCTACTAGCATTAGAATGATCAAAATATTAATCCAATTGTACACTTGGACAATCTAGTAATCAATCATAAACCCTAGATATAGAAAAGACAATCAATAATATGATAAAAACTTCGAATAAACTTGTATAATAATTAAGCTTCACGCCCGGAACATAGAATTCATTCTAATCAACAAAGTTTAGCCCAGGAACGGACCTAGAAATCTTCTTTGGGTAGGGATGGAACATTTACGGTTGGCAATGCGGTCGAAGGCCGCAAATTTTTTTTGGGAACGAACCGGGTAATAGTTGAGATTTAACTATAAAATACTAGATAGATAGACAAATGAAATACAAAAATAAATAAACTCTATAACAAACGATATTGGATAAAGGAATTTATAATTTAGAGAAGACAAATGAAAGGAAAAATTATGTTTTAAAGAAGATATTTGTCTTAGTTCTCTCATAATATATGCTAAAGCTAATTAGGCTAAGAAAATACATTAGCCAAGTATAATTAAGGGAGGGCTAACAACTAATTTTCAAAAAATCTACATAGATTTTTTTTTGTTTGCCTAATATAGGGACGGGCTATAGCCCGGGTTAGCACCTTGCTAGGCCCGTCCCTGGTTTAGCCTCTCATGTTTACACCATTTCCCGATTTCTCCCTAAAGGGGTAAATCCTAAAATATTAATGAAGAACAAAGTGTCTTCTGAGATGTATATATCTATGATATACTTAGGTTAAGAATTGTTTCTTATATAGTCTCCAAATTGTAGAAAAGCCCGTGCATTAATCGCGGTTGGAGTAGGTTGCCAAAAGTCGTCGAATATCCTAAATACATCACTGCCAAAGTCTGGCCATGCAAAGAAGTTGCCTACGTACATACTATTAAGCTCGTGCTGCAACTGAAGAAGCCCAGCCCATAAACTTGTTTCACTGTCAGTCCGGTGGAACCGATAGTGTAATTTCCCTTATCTTAACTTATAACTAGGTTATTCAGTCCGTATGTTCTCCTGGATGTTTAACTCTTTTCTTTTACTGTAATCACGGCTGGGACTTCTAGCCGTAACAAATATTGTGGCCTTTCTCTATTTCTTTCATTCTTTTCCAATAGCTCCCATTCGACACATCATCAACACCTGTTTTATTTAAACTCTTTATTACTCCATAGGAACAACAACTGAAGCTCCATGTCGTTCCATCAAAACTCGACCATTGCCATTTCTCGAGCTTTTATAGCGTCATCATCATCTACCATTAATCATCCTCTCTGCCAATAAGAATATCCCAAAACCACCGTAACATCACAGCCATGCCATCACCAAACAGTCAACAGCATCTTCCTAATTCAATCACCGGCAAAACCCTACTTCTCTCGTAATCATAGTCAATCATTTCAGTCCCGTTTCCTCCATTAGACACCATTACGAGCATCTTCTTCACTGCCATTAACTTGAGTTGTTTACCCAAAACCATCACTACGGCACACCTTCCCTGAACTGTCGAGCTCTATTAAGCATCACTGCCATCTTCCATGGTCACCATCATTCCCCTAACACAGTCAACTCGAGCTCCTTTTCCTTGCCATCCACGTCTGATCACGATAAATCCACCTCGACATCCATGACTGTAGCTCCATTCTCGTTCTCAATCACAGTAAGCCAATACTCGAGTCTCTCCATATCTCACTGCTCCATGCAGCAGCTGTCTCGAGCTCTATCAACATGATCTCAAAACCCAATACCTTAGTCACCGTGGAAGACGGCCTGAACTGGTCAGAGAAGAAACACCTGGCGTTGTAATCTTAATTCAAAATGTGGCTTCCCCGAGTAAAGTATCCGAGTGCCTTTAGTGATCTTGTCTCCCTCTAGTAGTTCCAGCGTCCTCCTTTAATATTTCCTGTATAACTGTCAGTTCCGCAGAACCGACAAGCTTGACTTCTCTTTTCGCCCATATCTTCTTCATACGACATCGGATTGACCTCATTCTTTCGCCGTTGGCTTCGTATCTCGCTCTCTTCATGATGATGGGAATAAATCCCCAATTTTAACGAGTTCTACTTGGTATTTGGCCTTTCTCCACTTGTAGACTTCACTTTTATGCTATTTTCAATTCTTTTCGGATGATTCACCTAACAAAAGATAATAAATAGAAAAGTAACATCATATAAGATAACATGCAAGAAATATAGCTAAAACAAGTATGGAATTGACACTCAAAACATGTAAATTAAGCACGTATCAAATTCCCCCACACTTGGCTTTTGCTAGTCCTTGAGCAAACTACCTAAACTAAAATACAACAACTCCATGTTGTCGAGGATACGGTTGCACTTAACATGTGCAACAGGCCTTTAAATCCCTAAGTGTCCCTAGTGGACGAGTTATAATCTCGCTCATGTGTTTAAAGGAAGTAAGTTCATGATAGGTGTTGTGAAACGAAAAGGAAATGGCCAAGCGTTATTGGGGCTGTTCTTCATTTCATATCTTATGAATGAACAATATGTGTGATTAGTATCACCGCTCATGACTTGTTTGTGTTCTTGGTAAAACTATTCACATGAGGCCTGACTTATGTATTGGTATGACTTTTATTAGTAAAACCGATCTTAAGTAATCACTTGGGGTATGATCGGGTTTGTGTGTCTGACCAAATTTTGGAGAGGGGAACCGATCCTAGTAAGAGGTGTAGTACATCACAAGGGGAACCAATCCTTGTATGAGGTGAAACAAGGTTTATAGTAGAAAGGGGAACCGATCCTATGAACATGTGCAACAAGTTTTTAGGCAAAGGGGAACCGATCCTATGGACATGTGCAACACATATAAGTTAGATACCAAACATATGTGGGGAACCGATCCTAGTACTTAGTCAACCGAAATTTGGTAAGCTAGTGTGACTATGCACAGTACTCACATGGAGGTAGAACCGAAACTTTTTTTGGTAGAAATCTTTAATTTTCATATTGATTTGATTGACTAACGGTGGTTGAACTTTGATTGCACCTAGTTTGCTTATGCTTGAGGATCTTCTCTTCTGATATAAGATTCACTCAAACTAGTTCAAAGTTTCGACGGGGATCTTTAGATTATTATTAGATCTAAAGACGAACTTGTGATAATCCATTGTTAACAGATTACATTCTATATGTGATTGATCACAAGAGATTCAAATAGTTGTGTGCATGTGTTTATTGAAGATCTAAGAATATTTGAATACAAAGAAGAGATGGAAGATTTATGGCTTGGTTACAGAAATCTTTGGTGTGCACAATTCTTGTTTCGGCAATAGAGGATCCAACTATAATCTATTTATCCTTGTGGTATTTTGATAGAATAGTTGTGTACATCGGCATCAATACATTTCCTTGGGATTAAATGAAATCTTGTCCAAAGGAAACTGTGAACCGATTCCATGATAATGATCTTAAGGAATACACTTTTCAGTCACTTGACAGGAAACTTATACTTCTTCAACATACTGTAGTCAAAATATTGAAGGAAGTTTCTTGTCTTAAAAAAATGAAAGATCATTCCTCAGTAGAAAGACAGATTATGCCATAACCCTATAAGATCAACTCAAAATCAGAGGAAAGAGTTGACAATAGCTTCTGGAAAAAGGTTCCAACTCACCCATATCGAAACAAGTCTTATTTTGATGAAGAACGATTCCATAAGGAAGGGAAAGAGAGAATCTCTGCCAAAAGAAACAATGAGGAATTTCCAGTAATTGTTTCAGATAATCACACTGATGTGAATCATAAGGAAGTCCTTAGAATGAGAAAATCTTATAAAAATCTCATTGAAAGAATTAAGAGAGATCTATCAATCTCTGAGAATTCTCACATCGGTACGGTTTCTCCACATGATCATATCTCTAGAGTTAGAAAAGATCAACGTCTTGGGAGAAAATATATTGGGCAGAGATTCCCTAAAAGAATCATGAACTATGTCTCTGATATTCAATATAATCTTGAAAAAGAGAATTGTACATTCTCATCCTCATCTGTGCTCGTATTTATGGATGGGAATGGCACAATAAATCTAGAGCACATGTGATTGTGTAATTGATTATCAGAAAAGTTGTAACTCTTTATGGATAGGTGTAAATCCAAAAGATTGTTCATGTTTATCATGATTTTCTAGATAAGTTTTATTTGGAATTTTTGAATAAAACTAAGAAGTTCAGACAAAAGGAAACGAAATATATTCTTTAATATTTTTGAGTTCTACTGATATCTTTCGGTCCGAAAGTTGTCCCCTTTTAAAGGGAAACTATCTCTTCCAGTATAACGATACCATGATCAATCATTATATATAACCAAGCATGCCTCCAATAACTCGTAGTGTCTCAAAGGATAATAAGGAGGAGGATCAAAGGGTTAAAGATTTTCAAGGAATCAATACCGATAGGAAGAAAAGAAGCAGATCAAAAATCATGTCCGATTATGATTCTGAAAGTTCGGTTGGATCACAAGATGAGTCATGTATGTTGGCCTACAACTTACAAGATCCAACCAAAACCAAGTGGGTTCGTTCTGATAGTATGATTGACTATATCCATGGTTTTGAAGAACTGAGAACCAATCTCATATTAACGATTCGAAATCTGGATTGGCTCAAGGATAAGATTAAGGAAACTAAAGCTGAAATTGCTGACATGAAAATTCAAGTTGACAAGTATCTTGAGACATGCTTTAACAGTTTGAATACTGAAGAGACATCAGTGAACAACAAGAGCACCACTGGAGATTAAGTTATATGCTGTAATACTTAATCTAGGAAAAATAGACATCAATTTTTGATTTCTTTCATTGATTATATAAGTCTATTATGAATAAAAACTATCATGAATAAAGTTATTTTTATAATTTTTCTTGTGATAGTCTTTGATTTACATAGCGTGTGCTTGAATGCTTTATTATTTGCTATGGATGTTTATGGGATGTTTAATTTCGGTTTTATTACATTGATATTCGATCTCATAATAAGTTATGAACCCTTATGGTTTAGGTGACTTTTTGATTTAGCAGGATTAAGTTCTAGCCCATGTTGGTAGGCTTTATAAAAGGATCATGAGGGGTTCCTGTAGAAACAATATGTGAAAAAGTCACAATATGTTGAATCGGTTTTGGTTTAGCATAAAAGCATATGTGTTTCGACGGTTTTCAACTTTTGTTGGCAATTGTTAAAACCTATTTTCAACCTTTCTCTGGTAAAGGTTGGTTGTTGTTATTCTTTTATTTGTGCATAAGGATGATAACATAATGATATTTCGATATCGATTCTCCTTGGAAGAAGAAGATGCGATCATATTGGAGAAGTTGGATGCGAAATTGAGGTAACAATCTTGTTAGTTAATTGTTTTACTATTTAAGAAAAGCTTGTTTTTATTTGATATATATATATATATTGCTTTTGCTTTTGATTAAATGAAATATTGTCGGTACAATTGATGTGTTTATTCCATTATGAATGTATGGATGTATGTGTGATTCAATTGGTTCCGGTTAAGTAAAACTATTGTTATCTTGCTTTATTGTGTGATATCAATTGTTTAGGCTTACAAAGTTTTGGTGCAATTGCGGTGCTTTAATGTCTATGTTAATTCAATTGCTTCCAGTTAAGTAAAACAATTGTTATTTTGCTTTATTGTGTAGTATCAATTGTTTAGGTTACAAAATTTCGGTGCAATAGTGGAACTTTAATATATGTTGTTTCAATTGCTTCCGGTTGAGGTGAATAATTATGCAAGTTGATTTATTGGTTTGTATGAATTATTTATGGATTAACGAATGAATATATTGACGGGATGAGTTGTTTAGTCCAATTCGATTCCGGATAAGATAAACTAAGTTAATTCTGATCTTAGTTATACTTATCAAAGTGGAGGTTCCGGTTATTCAAGTCTAGACGAATGCCTAAACAAGGAAATGCTA
The DNA here is from genome assembly GCA_023529315.1 of Papaver bracteatum. Lineage (NCBI taxonomy): Eukaryota > Viridiplantae > Streptophyta > Magnoliopsida > Ranunculales > Papaveraceae > Papaver > Papaver bracteatum. The sequence goes on along the minus strand of JAJJWX010003929.1, from coordinate 362,814 downwards.
GTTAACTAACCTAGTATTTGGCTTGTTTAAAATATAAAGGTTTAAGTTATATGGATAATTAGAACCCGATGAGAAAAATGGAGTTTATCTTTGTTTTGTTCTTATCGAATGAAGCGGTTGTATTTATACAATCGGTTTAACAAAGGAACTAAGTTTCTTAGTTGATTTTCGGTTTGCTAAACTAGTTGGGAAAATTGCTTCGGGCAATTATTTCCATGATAACATATCAAAACATAATTACGTTGTAGTTTCGGTTTTGATATTGGTTATCAAAAATGGTATGTGGAACCCTCGTGCTTGACTCAACAGGTTGCAAGTCTATTTTGAGATTTGTAAGATCCTTTTCGTGTTGTCCTTTATTTTTTCGTTTCTTTGTCATTTTTGTGACAAAAAGGGGGAGAAATATATGGAGCAAAAAGGTAATGCTGGTATCAATTTTATATTTATTGGTATCACTAGGGAAGAGGACAATAATGCTTGAATGTTTATCTAATGAAAGAGGAAAAGCATAGACTAAGGGGGAGTAACATATCATATGATTGGTATAACAAAGATGTGCGGATTGAAAATCTACTTATCTCACCTTTATGGGGAGTATGAGCTTTGTTATTATAATGTCAACAACGGCATTTTAAGGATTGAATGAATACATGTTATGTGTTGTTGAATTCGGGAATCAAGCGTATGCGTAATGAATTATTGTAATTTGTTTATCCATATGATTGTAAGAGTTTTTTCACTAAAATTGACAAGGGGAAAATTGTTAGAGCGTAGCTCGATTGAACCCACCAAGCGTTGGTATGTCAAGTTTGGTTGTCATATTTTAGTGAACCAAAACTCATTTAAGAGTCGCTTGATTTAAATGTACTAGAGTCAACTTCGTATAGGTTAGCTTGAAAGTCTTAGGATGAGAAATTACAAGTATTGCGAAGACTTGAAGAAGTGAAGAAGTACGGAGATACAACCACAACACCATCCTTCCACTTGAGGTTAGTGATATTTGACTTGAACTGTTTCATTCCCTAACGTATCTTTCAAGTCGTGCATATTGAAAACATAAAACTGTGAAGCATGAACACTCTAGATAGACATAGTATTAAGGAATACAATATGAAGTTTATTTCTTAACCATTAAATTTTGTATTTAAGACATCAACATAATCGTATGAATGCTATTGTGATTATTTATGGGTATGAGGTGAGGATTTCTAGGAAATAATGTTTTTACATGTGTTGTGAACCAAAAAGGAAATCGCCAGGCGTTATTGGGGCTGTTGTTCATTTCATATCTTATGAACGACCAATGTGTATGATTAGTATAACCGCTCATGACTTGTTTGTGTCTTTGTAAAACTATTCACATGAGGCCTGACTTATGTATTGGTATGACTTTTATTAGTGAAATCGATCTTAAGTAATCACCTGGGGTATGATCGGGTTTGTGTGTCTGGCCAAATTTTGGAGAGGGGAACCGATCCTAGTAAGAGGTGCAGTACATCACAAGGGGAACCGATCCTTGTATGAGGTGAAGCAAGGTTTATAATAGAAAGGGGAACCGATCCTATGAACATGTGCAACACGTTTTTAGGCAAAGGGGAACCAATTCTATGGACATGTGCAACACATATAAGTTAGATACCAAATATATGTGGGGAACCGATCCTAGTACCTAGTCATCCGAAATTTAGTAAGCTAGTGTGACTATGCACAGTACTCACATGGAGGTAGAACCGAAACTTGTTTTGGTAGAACCGTTACACCAATGACTTGTGATTGAGTATTACTTGATCAATAACATAGTTCATGAAATTCAGATGAACCAATTCTAAACTTGTTTGGAAGTGTGGTAAATCGGTTTCAAGTGAGTAAGTATGAAAAAGGACTTACAAGAGGAAAGTTGTCGACATACTTAGAACACGTGCACTAATGTGTATCTTTTATTGTTGAAAGATATTCCTTAATAGATAAGAAGGAAGTAAATCCAAAAATCGAATTTAAATAAGTTAAGAATCTTTTAATTAAGGTTTTTAATTATATATGGAAAATAAGAATTAGTAATGTGCATTTACTAGTTAAAGATTTTCCAAGGAGATTTCGATCATAAATTTGGACAGTGCATTCTCAGGAATTATGAAAACCGTATTTGGAATAATATTGAATATCTTGAGAATATTTTCGGTTTTGGAAATTCCTTGGTGTCCAAACTTCCTTGTATATAAATACTTTGAGTTTGCATTTCTATCAAACTAATCCTTCATGACAGTGAAATTCCTCTGTTGTACTGTTACTGGTGAAGCCGCCTAATCGGAGAGGAGATTAACCTAATTTGGCAAAATCTCTTACGTCCACTCAGTTTAAAGTCTTATTTGGGATTGAGAAGCTCTAGTGCGTACTGTCAGTAGGAAACTAGATAATTATGGTCTATCTTTAGTTTTCGTATTGATTTGATTGACTAACGGTGGTTGAAATTTGATTGCACCTAGTTTGTTTATGCTTGAGAATCTTCTCTTCTGATATAAGATTCACTCAAACTAGTTCAAGGTTTCGACAGGGATCTTTAGACTGTTGTTAGATCTAAAGATGATCTTGTGATAATCTATTGTTAACAGACTTCGTTCTGTGTATGATTGATCACAAGAGATTCAAGTAGTTGTGTGCAAGTGTTTATTTATGATCTTAGAAGATTTGAAGATAAAAAAGCGATAGAATATTTCTGACTTGGTTATATAATCTTTGGTGTGAACAATACTTGTTTCGGTAATAGAGGATCCAACTATAATCGATTTATCCTTGTGGTATTTTTATAGAATAGTTGTGTAGATCGGCATCAATACATTTGCTAGGGATTAGAGGTATTGATTGAAAAATATTAACGATTACCTTTTGGTGATTGAACATAAGATAGATCTTGGAACCTATCAAAGGAGTTTATCTTAAGATAAACAAAAGAGCCTTTACGCAACTCATATCACTTGGTTGAAGAGAGTTGATACCAAACAGATTTGTTGTTCCTTTACTATTTAGAATACGTACCAAAGGAATTGGTCCAAGTACATGACTTGTTTACAGGTTAGAGGCGTGGGAATACAGCCGGAACTAGGTGAACTATAGGTTTAGTTGCTTGGTCTCAACTATACGAAGTTGGTTTATTTTGTATAGCGGCTTAATCTTGAGAGTATTCAATTCTGGACTAGGTCCCGGGGTTTTTCTGCATTTGCGGTTTCCTCGTTAACAAAATCTTTCTGTGTCATTTACTTTATATTTCCGCATTATAATTTTTTATTATAATTAAAGTAAATTGCACAAACGTTAATTCCTATTTACTTGATACGCAATCCTATTGAGTTTGGTTAAGTATGAACCTTTGTATCAAGTAAACACACTTCGTTGTTGTATTGTCTCGATCTCGTATCCATAGACGATCACACGAAGTGTGAACCTGTTTGTTGTATTGTCTCGACTCAGTCCATAGACAATCATTTTCGGAGAAAGGACTTATAGTAAGGAAAAGTTTTAGCTTGAGGTATATTTGGGTACTCTCGCCTTTTCAAGTTCAATTGGATTTATCCAATGAATCTTAGAACTGATAGTCTTGCCTGTTTTACTGTCTTTAAAACATCAATGAAAAATCTTTTGGACTCCACTATTAAAGAGTTTCAGTGTGATGGTGATTTTGAATTGATTAAAGGTCCTTTTAGAAAATATCTGGATTCATGTGGCATTTCTTTTAGAATTTCATGTCCAACTCTACATCAACAAAATGGAGCTGCTGAGAGAAAAATTAGACAAATTACTGAAATGGGAAATACTTTAGCATTTAATGCTTCATTACCAAAAGAAATTTTGGAATCTATTCTTTTAGTACAACTACTTATTTAATCAACAGATTACCTACAAATCTATTAAAGTTCAAGTGTCCCTATGAAGCTCTTTTCAACAAGCAACCTGATTATTCATTCTTCAAAGTTTTTGGTTGTTTATGTTTCCCAAATCTTACTTATCCAAAGTCAGTGGATTGCACTTTCACTGGCTATGATTCAAAATACAAGGACTATAGATGTTTAGATTCTTATACTGGGAAGGTGTATACTACTGTGAATTTTGTCTTTAATGAAACTAATTTTCCATTTGCTACCAATTATGTGGTTATACATTCTGCAACTGCACCTACTGAAGAAGTTTCATCATCAACTTTACCAGCAGCAATTACTTCTTCAAATTGGATTCTTCCTGAGCCATATACTTCTCCTGCATAAGAGAAAACTCCAAAAACATCTTCTTCTTCTGTATCTAGAATACATACTAGGTCCAAATCAAGTATAGACAAGAAGAAAGATTTTGGTTATGAATTTATACCTTTCAACAATTGGACTACCAGACAACATGTTAGTTCTCAACTCATGCAAAAATACCAAAATGGGTGAATGCTATGAAAAATGAATATACATCTTTATATGAAAATGATACTTGGGATGATGTACCATATGTTCCTGAAATGAATGTTTTGGGGTGTAATTGGGTATATAAAATAAAATTAAAGTCTGATGGCACTATAGAAAGACATAAATCCAGACTGGTGGCCAAAGGGTATCAACAAATTGACGGTGTTGATTATGATGAAACCTTCAGCCCTGTTGTGAAAGACACCACCATTAGATGTGTTTTGAGAATAGCAATGAGCCATAAATGGTCAATGAGACAACTTGATGTATCAAATGCTTTTCTTCATGGCTATTTAGATGAAGATGTATATATGGAGCAACCTCCTGGTTTTGTGTCCTCTAAGAATCCTTCTTATGTGTGTCATCTTAAAAAGTCTCTATATGGCATAAAACAAGCCCCAAGGGCTTGGTTTGACAGGTTCAGCACCTTTGTTGTTAATTATGTTTTTTCAAAGTCTGAGGTTGATACTTCTATGTTCTACTATCACAAATCTGGACTTCAAATGATTTTGTTACTTCTAGTGGGTTTTTATGATTTTATTATTGACTCATTAGTAGTTGCATTAAGCTCAGAGTTTGCTATAAAGGACTTAGGACAACGCATCTACTTTCTGGGTATAGAAGTTATTCTGAATAATACTTATGATAAGCTCATTCTTACTCAGACAAAATATTCTCTAGAGCTACTGAAAAAGCATGATATGACTGATTGCAAACCTTTCAGAACACCAGTATCTCAGGGAAAAGAGCTTCCATTCTTGATGGTGTTGCATTAAGAGATGCTAGATATTACATAAGTCTTATAGGTGGTATTCAATATCTTACTCTTACAAGACCAGATATCAGTTTTGCAGTAAACTATGTCTCGCAATTCATGCATGCTCCTACAGACTTACATCTACAATTAGCAAAGCGTATATTGAGATATTTGAAGGGCTCTCTTGGTTCAGGTGTTATTATTGGTTTCAGTCCTCGTAATAGCATTAAAGCTTTCTCAGACAGTGATTGGGCTGGATGTCCAGATTCAAGGAAATCAACTGAAGGGTATTGTGTGTTTTTAGGTGATAATCTAGTTTCATGGTCTTCTAAGAAACATCCCACGATTTCACGTTCTTTCACTGAAGCATAATATAAAGCACTAGCAGTAGGTTATTCAGAAATATTATGGGTCTCATATCTTCTTGATGAGTTACAGGTTCCCTTGAAGACACCTTGTACTTTGTTCTGTGATAATCTGGGAGCTCGGAGTTTGGCCTCAAATCCAATATATCATGCTCGCACAAAGCACATTGAGATATTATTATATTGTTAGAGGTCTGGTCTCCAATGGTTTCTTGCGTGTTGAATTTGTTCCCACTCAGCAACAAGTTGCTGACTTGTTTACTAAAGACCTGGCGAAGACTCTGTTTTTCAAGCAACAAATCAAACTGATGCATTATCATAGTGCTCAGTTTGAGGGGGGCTATAAGATCTAGTGTAGCTCAATCCGTACACTTTCTTGGATCCAGTGTCCTAGTGGTATGTGTTCTATGACAGCTCATACTCTGTAACTGTCTCTGATATTATTAGCTGTCTTTTCCTGTACGGATACTATAAGTATCCTTTGTCTTCTTCCTTCATCTTCATCTGATTGTAACTTATACAGTCCTAGTTAGCAATTCGGGATACGGCATTTGTACCGAACGGCATACGTACGAGTATTATACGGATTCGTAAAAATCAAATTCGGTCAACGATTCGTCATTCGGCAGTAACACGGAACGTGATACGTACGTGTATAATTTGTTTTACTAGTCTGAGTTCGGGATGGAAAATACGGCACACATTAATTAATAAAATAATATGTTTTAGTTGTGGAAGGGCATGGTTTGTTATCTAAAATGCAATATATATTTCATATACATAACTATGACACCAACAGACGGCTGGTGCAGTGGTCCTGGATTGGTTTGGGAAGAAACAGGTTGAAGGTTCGACTCCCCCACTCCCATTTTTGCGAAAAAAAACTAAAAAGAAGAATGTGGTCTAGGAAGTTCTTTGGGGCTAAGAAATACAGTTGGGCTTTAAGAGGATTTCTTTGTGGGCTAAGAAATACAGTTGGGCTGCGAAGTATACTTGGAAAGAATTACGATCCAGCTGGCGAATCTAACGTACGAATAATTCGCGAATTCGTATAAAACGCGCATTATTTGCCCAGCCCATAATAGACGCGTACTAGGTACGGGAGTGGACTAATTCGCCCGTATAATTCTGGAACGAATAAATCGGTGAAATTCGCGTATGATTCGCGAATCATACGCCGAATTACTAACTAGGATACAGATCAATAAAACTTATCTGGTTTTACACAACTTGATTCCTTTTCACAATACAACTTAGTTTTAGATCTTCTCAGATCTTTCAGAAAGCAAGAGTAGTTTAGAAACAAACGTACGTTCGACAGTGAAATCAATAATGAGTTAGATATTCTGGGTACACGTGAAGTCGATAACGGTGAGCATCGTGAGCTTTTTCTTTCTCTGTTTAGGTGTAAGATTGCTGTGTTGACGTCCCAAGACGACAGTGAAACGTGGACGAGCATTGGGAACTGTTAAAAAGTAATATTGAGTATGTCTGACTGTAGTGGGCCCCAGCATTTAATTACAAAAGCTAAGACATGTCTGAACCCTAGTTAGCAAGTCGGGATTCGGCATACGTACGGAACGTCAAACGTTCGGGTATTATTCGGATTTGTAAAAATCAAATTCGGTCAACTATCCGGTATTCGGTTCGTGGTTCGGCAGTAATACGGAACGGTATACGTATGTGTATAATTCGTTTTCCAGATATCAGTTCGGCCTCCAAAATTCTAAGCAGACATATATAATAAATTAATACTCCCTCCGTTCCACTTTAGTTGATGTTTTAGGAGTTTACACGTAGATTAAGAAATAGAGAGAGATATAAAAGTTTTCTATGTATATCCTTGAGAAAAATCTTCAAACATTAATTGTTATTAGTGTAATTGAAAATAAATTTATGGTTCCAAGACAAAATGTTAGGGTAATGTTGGTAGTTTTGTGGGAAAAATATGAAAACTATCAAGTAATGTGGAACAAAAAAATAACCATAATCACTCGTCTAAAGTGGAACGGAGAGAGTAAATATTTATAGCTATGGATGACTAATCAATATATGAAGTAAAAATGCATTATATAAAAAATATATGAACAAATTAACAAAAACCAGTGCTTGGCATAGTGGTCTTGGTTACACTCAGTGAACTTTAGGTCTTAGGTGAGATTCCTACTCCACTCAAACAATATCTTTTACTATTAACTAATATAAAAATCTGCCGAATTAAATGCCCCGAATAGTTCTGAATTCGGAAAATTCGCGTACAATTCTAAGACAAACCAAAAAACGGGCGAACACAGGGTCGGAGTTGCATTCAACACGTTTGGTACGGGTAAAATTCGATTCGAACTATTCGCGATAATTCGCGAATAGTTCGTCAATTGCTAACTAGGGTCCAACCCTAGTTAGCAAGTCGAAATCGATGATACGATTTTAACTAAACGTATCGGGTATTATTCGGATATGTAAAAATTAAATTCGGTCAACTATCCGGTCTTCGGTTCGTGGTTCGGAAGTAGTACGGAACGGTATACGTACGTGTATAATTCGTTTTCCAGATATCAGTTCGGCCTCCAAAATTCGGCAGACATATATAATAAATTAATACTCCCTCTGTTCCACTTTAGTTGATGTTCTAGGAGTTTACACGTAGATTAAGAAATAAAGAGAGATATAAAAGTTTTCTATGTATACCCTTGAGAAAAATCTTCAAACATTAATTCCTATTAATGTAATTGAAAATAAATTTATGGTTCCAAGACAAAATGTTAGGGTAATGTTGGTAGTTTTGTGGGAAAAATATGAAAACTATCAAGTAATGTGAAACAAAAAAATAACCCTAATCACTCATCTAAAGTGGAACGGAGGGAGTATCTATAGCTATAAATGACTAATTTATAATACATTTTAATTTGAAGTAAGAATGCATTATATAAAAAATATGTGAAGCATTTAACAAAAATCAGCGCTTGGCACAATGGTTGGGGTGAGGCTTAGTGATCTCTAGGATTTAGGTTCGAATCCCATTACTCCCCTCCCTTTTTTGTAAAGGGAAATATTAATGGATGGGGCCGAGTCAAACTCGGACTGAGTCTAATGGATGGAGCCGAGTCAAACTCGGACCGAGTCGAATATTCTCACCGAACCAACTACCGAATCCACGAATAATTCGTGAATTATTCGATTACCTCATATTGTACGCGTATTAGGGTCGGTGTTAGAAACGAACGCGTATAATTCGCGAAAAGTATCGATTCTGAATAATTCGCGAATTGCTAACTAGGGTCTGAACTGGGGAAAATGAAGAAGTCTCTTCCCCTCCGTTGACTAAAATTTACTCTTAACGTTATTCGTAGCTGCACCACAGATTAAAAGCTTATGGAAAAGCTAGACTTGAAGCTAGTAGTTTTTCGGGAATTTTGATAAAATGCCCCTATTTTGAAATACACTAAAAAAAGTGTCGCCGTCTTTTTAAATTTTTCAAAAGTGCCCCTTCTTTGACCGTTTTATTCAAAAAAACGGCTAACGGCTTGTTAATGCCGTTAAGTAACATCTGGCACCTAATAAAAGTCACAAAATCCCTCAATAGAGTTGGTCTAGATAAGGCCGATTTGAATGATTCAGCGAGTCACTGAAGAATTAATCAGGCAGAGTCTTGTCTGATTCCGGTGATATTGAAACCATTTTCAGGCCTATATTTCTTCTCGCCTGCACAAGCTAGCATACATTTAATTCACAACTCAAATCATTCATTTATCAGCCCATTAGAAGCATCAATAGTACCACCTTCATCTTCTTGTATATTTCTGCTACTGTAATAACACCAATTTAAGGACTCAAACTTAAGATTGAACCAATTTAAATTGAAGAATCATTAGACATCATGAAAATAAAACTACCCATTTCATGAATTAGCAAAACAGTTGATATAACATAAATCCCCAAAAATTTCTCAAGAACCATAATTAAAAAAAAAATCCCTAAATTAAACGTGACAAACCCTAATTGACAATTCAAGTTCAAACGAAACAAACCCGTCATAAAAAGTTGACAGAACTTCAAAGGAAAAATAGGAATTTGATACATTAACCATCATATACTATGTTAACAGCAACAAAATTAAAATTTATCAAATATCATATTTCTAAACAATGATAGATTCAAACCAACAGTTACTACATCCATTGATTTTCTTCATCTTCTTTCAAACCAATAGTTACTACATCCATTGATCTTCTTCATCTTTCTATTGCTCTCCTTATTGTCTAACAACATACCAAACCAGGGACCGGTCGGCAATATGTCTTCTATTTCTCCCCCAAAAGACTTAGAATGGTATTACAATCAAAGGATTATCAATAGATGATATCAAAGAAGATGTAGTAATTTTTTGAGATCGGGAATTGAAAAAGAAGAATAAGTGGGCGAGAAAGAGAAGTTGCGGAGGTGGGGAGGCGGTTGATGAAGAAAGAGAATGAGATGTTTTTGTTTTTGATATGTATTTAGGGTTGAGAGGATAAACTGGTAATTACACCCAATTTTTAACTTTGGTAAACAAATATTGACTAACTTTGGTGGGTCCAAACGGAAAAGAAAACTGTAGGGGCAGTTTTGAAATGTTGAAAAAAAAACGGGTCACTTTATTAAACCGGAATTTGGAAGTGGGATAGTTTATCAAAATTCCCTAGTTTCTCTTATATTTCGAATTTTCCTCCTGATATTGTCAAATGGATTGAGGATGATTATGTACTCTCTGGAAGAATCTAATAAATAAAATCTTCTTTTAGTATAAAAAAAAAAAACTATTATAGGGGATCAACTATGATAATAATGTCTAGTTAGTTGGTTAGGGGGTGATCTTTCATCAAATAAACTTAAAAAAGAAAAAGAAATCTTTATTTCTAATTATTAACAACAACCAAAAATCAATCATCATTAACAACAATTCAATAATCAATCATCATCATAAACAATTTAACAATAACCCAAAATCAATCATCATCAACAACAATTCAAAATCATCATCAATAACCCTTCCATCAATTAAACCTAAAAAAAAAAAAACCTTATTCTCTAATTCTAATCAGCGATCCAAAATCAATCTATTGCGAATGAGATTGAAGTATGTTATTTTTTTTCTCAATCTAACTCAAAAAAAAAACGATTTCAGAACCAGTTAAGGTTGGATTTTTCATTTTCAGAGGCCAACCGTAACTTGTTACAGTTGGATTTTGGTTTTCAGAAGCTTTAGAGTTGGCTATTTGGTTTTCAGAAGCCAACCATAACTAGTTACGGTTGGATTTAGTAAGTTACGGTTGGTTCCGAAAAACCAAATATATCTGTTACGGTTGGATTTAATGAGTTACGGTTGGCTTTAGTGTTTTACGGTTGGCTTCCGGAAAGAAAGAAAAAAAAACTGTAATTTTTTATGGTTTAGATAAGGGGATTTTAAAATTATTAAAAGTGACCATATTTTATCTTATTATAGTAGCCCCTCTAATAGATTCATCAGCCCCTACAATAGATTACTTATGGAAATACGCAATCGTTTATTGAAATAAAAAGGTCACACTCCAGGAACGTAAATAAAATAAAAATAAATAATCCAATCCTTTAAATACAAACCTCGTTTAGTTTAAATACAACCCCCATTCTATAAAGCAATAGTTTTGTAACCTTTGGTAAGTAAAACCCACTTTCTATTTTCTACTATATTAGGATATGTCAAATATGTTAGTCAAGTCAGCATGACTTGACCAGTGCTAGTCAATGTATAAATATCTCCTCTTTATATTCTTGTAAGGTACCGAAACACTTCCGTGATATTTCTGTAATAACATTTCTCATGGTATCAGAGACCAAATATTTCTATATACTTCTACATCAGATTTTCTCTGCAACAAATCTTTCAACAAATTTTAGAGAAGTTTTGGTGTTGTTCTTCAAGATCAGATACGTATTAATTCAATTTTCTGATCTTTTACAAGCCTTGATTCTGTAATTTTTCATTTGTTCATCAATTGGAGTTTGAGATCTTGATTAGGTTTTCTTCATCTTTCTAATAATAATCTTTCTCAACTACATTCATCTCAATGACGGTTACTAGAGGAACGATGAACAATTCTTCACATACATAGTAAAATTTGAATCAAGAAGATGGTTCTTTACCTTCCGCTGCTAATGCTTCAACCAATGGAGATTCAAGTTATTTTTAATTAACTTTTAATAACATAGGAAATTTTATCTCCGTGAAATTAGATCATACAAATCTCCTACTTTGGCGTGATCAGTTCGAAACAGTTCTTATTTCTACGGATCTTTATGGTTATGTCAATGGTGAAATTGTTGAACCTCCTTTTGAAATTTCTGTTAATGGTGTTAACATTGTTAATCCAAAATGGATTTATTAGAGAAAGGAAGATCGCTTTGTTGTGAGTTGTCTTAAAGCAACGTTTACCCCAAAAATTTCAAGGGATGTTCTTGGAATGAGTTCTGCTCGACAAATATGGAAATATCTTGAAACTAGTTTTAGGTCTCAATTTGGTGCAAGACGTAATTTTTTACGCAATCAATTATATGGGTTAAGAAGAGGATCTCAGATTGTTAGTTTTTTCTTGCATAATTTGAAGACAATTACTGATTCTCTTGCAGCCATTAATGATAGAGAATCTGATGCTGACATTATGATGTATGCACTCAATGACCTTGGTAGAGATTATGATACTTTTGTTATAGCTTCTCAAAATCGTGAAATACCTTATACATTTGGTGAATTGAAGGCTAGGATGTTAACTCATGAGCAGTGGATTAGTGATCAAAATCAAGTTCAAGAAGATGGGTCTAGTTTTGATTTAACCAATCCTACATCTTTTTATGGTAGGAATACTCATAATGGTGGTAAAAATGGTAAGGGAAAATCAAAGAATTTCAAGAATAATAGTTCTACTTCAAATAATGGTTCTACTTTTAAGAATGGTATTGGGTCTACTAGCTCAAGTGGTGATGTTTCTGATGGAGCTGCAAGAAGACCATTTGTGGATTTTTCCATAGTTGAATGTCAAATATGTAGGAAAACTGGCCATTTTGCAACTAGGTGCTTTTTCAGATATCATCCACCAGTTACCAATGCTCAGTCTTCTACCCAGTCTTCTAATGCTGCTAGTGTGCACAATGTGGAATAAGGTTTCAGTGGAGTTCATGTTAACTCAGCTATGTGTGATGATCCTTCAGCAACTTGGATTTCTGACTCAGGGGCTTCTAGACATATGACTGGGGAATTAGCAATTCTACATAATACTTCTGCATATGATGGAAAAGATAAAGTGGTTGTTGGTAATGGTAAGACTCTTACTATTTCTAAAACTAGTAACTCTATACTACATACTTCTACATCAGATTTTAAACTGAATAACATTTTATTGGTACCAGAAATTGCTCAAAACTTATTGTCATTAGCTCAGTTTACTAGAGACAACTGTTGTTATTTTGTTTTTGATCCTCGGAGTTATGAGATTAGAGATTTAAGTTCTCACACAATTTTGGCACAGGGTAATATGGTCAATAACTTGTATCCCATTCACAATTGATCTTTTAGCTCAAACTCTCATTTTACATCCTTTTCTACTATGCTTGCTTCATCTACTACTTGCCATAATAGATTAAGTCATCCAGCTAAAAGCATTGTGCATCATTTGAACTATAATTAGTCTATTACTCTAAATTCTGATACTTCTGATTCTCTTTGTCATCCATGTCAAATTGTCAAAATCAAACGACTACCATTTTATTTGTATGACACTCATGAATCAAAACCCTTGTCTCTTATTCGTTGTGATGTTTGGGGTCCATCACCAATCTCTTCTTTTGCTGGTTATAAGTTTATATAGTCTTTATAAATGATGCCAGTAGATTTCACTGGATTTATCCTATGAAACTAAAGACTGGTGATTTACAGTGTTTCATAAATTTTAAATATCTTACTGAGAATATATTTTCAACAAAGATTCTTCATTTTCAAACTGACAATGCTTGTGAGCTTGCCAACGGTGTTTTTAAGCAATTTCTAGATTCTCAAGGTATTCAACTCAGATTATCTTTTCCTAATACCACTGAGCAGAATGTCCTTGCAGAAAGAAAGCATCGCCATATCACATAAATGGGTAATACACTTCTTTTTCATTCATCATGTCCTAAGTTTCTCTGGTTTAATGAATTTCTTACTGCCACTTTTCTTATAAACATAACCCCTACACTTGTTTTATCAATGAAATCTCCTTATGAGGTTCTTTTTCATGTTCAACCTGATTATTCTGTTTTACGCGTTTTTGGTTCAACCTGTTTTCCTTATCTTGGTCATTATATACCAGATAAATTATATCCTAAATCAGTCAAGTGTGTTTTCATTGGGTATAGCCCTCTTCACATAGGTTATAGGTGTTTTGATCTTGTTTCTAGAAAGATTCATATTTCACGACATGTTATTTTTGATGAAAATTCTTTTTTATATGCATCTGTTTCAGATTCTACTCCTGTTTCTTCTTCAAGTGATACTACTACTATTCACTCTCCTGCAGAATCTTCATATCATGTTCTTCTACCTTCAATTACTTCTACTCATGTTGTTACTAGGTCTATGATGGGTATTTCAATACATAAAAAGTTTCTTGATTTTGTTCTCAATCATTCAGTTAAACATCCAGTTCCCAATGCATTTACTTGTTTATTGTACCATATTACTGAGCCAAAATATTTGAAGGAAGCTTCTAAAAGTGTGCAATGTGTAAGGTCGATGAAGGATGAAATATGAGCTCTTATACTGAATGATACTTGGACTTATGTTAAGCCTGAACCTCACATAAACATTCTTGGTTGTAAGTGGGTATACAAGGTTAAACTTAAGGCAGATGGAACTATAGATAGGCTTAAATCTAGACTTGTTGCTCTATGTTACAATCAACAGGATGGGGTTGATTTTGGTGGGACCTTTTTACCAGTTGTTAAAACTACAACAATAAGAGTAGTTCTTACTTTAGTTGTTACAAATGGTTGGGCAGTCAAACAGTTGGATGTGTCTAACGCTTTTTACATGGATATTTGTCTGAAGATGTATATATGAAGCAACCCCCAGGATTTGTAAACCCTGAATTTCCAAATCATGTATGTCATCTTAAGAAGTTATTATATGGATTAAGACAAGCACCAATGGCTTGGTTTCAAAGATTCAGTGCTTTCTTGATTCAATGTGGCTTTACTAGATCTGTGAATGATCATTTTATGTTCATCTATACAACTGAATCTGATATGTTGGTGCTCTTATTATATGTTGATGACATTTTTCTGACTGGTAGTTCTACTTTTCTTATTCAAAAGTTGATTGTTGCATTGAGTTAGGAATTTTCTATGAAGGATCTAGGGAATCTTCACTATTTTCTGGGAATTTAAGCTTCTAGAACTGATACTACTATTGTTCTTACACAACAAAAATATACTTTAAAACTTTTAAGGAAAGAATAAATAATTGAGTGTAAACCTTGTATACACCTATGGCTAAGTGTAAAAGATGTTATATTCATGATGGAGTGTTTTTAGCTGATCCTTTAGAGTACAGAACAATTGTAGGCAATCTTCAATATTTGACACACACTAGGCCTGACATTTTCTTTGGAGTGAATTATGTTTCCTAATTCATGCATGCCCCTACTGATCAACACATGCTATCAGTCAAGAGAATTTTAAGATATCTTAAAGGAACTATAGGGGTTGGTATTTCTTTGAAGAAGGGGGATATTCATTCTTTGATAGCTTATACTGATTCAGATTGGGCTGGTTACCCTGATACAAGAAGGTAAACCTCTGGTTATGTTGTTTTCATGGGTTCTTATGCTATTTCTTGGTCTTCAAAGAAACACCATATAGTTTCTAGAAGTTCAGCTGAAGCAAAATACAAATGCCTTACTTCAGCAGCTACATAATTACAATGGCTCGCTTATATTATGTCAGAACTACATATTTCAGTTTCATATCCTCTGCAAATAAAATGTGATAATCAAAGTGATATATGTTTGGCTTCTAATCCTGTTTTCCATGCTAGGACCAAACATGTGGAAGTAGATTATCATACTATACGAGAACTGATAGAAGATGTATCTCTCAGGGTTAGTCATGTTATTTCTGAGGAGCAGCTAGAAGATGTCTTCACTAAAGGCCCGTGTTATCCTACTTTTTCAAGATTATTGTCTGCTTTACTTCATTTTCCTACTACAGATGTTTCTTTTGCAACTATTACTACTACAACAACTACAGCTGCTACTACTACTTTTGCAAGTTCTAGTGCTTCAACAACTTCAACAGTTGATAATGTTTAAGAACACTAATTATGAGCTTATGTCAGTCTGCTATCACTTTGGTCCTTGTTGGATGAGTGTTCTTGTCTTTACTTTGGCTCTTGTTGAGCATATTTCAGTATGTTATCACTCTAGTCCTTGTTGGATGAGTGTTCTTACATTGTGTTTTGTATTTTGTTGAGCATTTGTGTTTTGGTTTGTTTTCAAACTGTTACTGTGTCTGCATGTAACGTTTGAGGGGGTACGTTAGGATATGTCAAATATGTTAGTCAAGTCAGCATGACTTGACCAGTGCTAGTCAATGTATAAATATCTCCTCTTTATATTCTTGTAAGGTACCGAAACACTTCTGTGTAATAATATCAAATATTTCTTTAATAACATTTCTCATACTATAACCGACTACCTTATGTTTTTCATCATCATTATCATTTTAATTTAAACAAATTACGAAGTCTGGGGTTAAAAATTAACTATCAAGTAAATGGAGAAATCGTTGTAAATTTACTTACAAATAAGAGATCAATAAATATAAACGAATAAAATTTCCTGTGATGGAAGGGGATGAACGGGTGCGCAACCACCATACTCACCATGAGCATCATCATTGTTGTGGCGATTAATATAAATATAAAATTTC
Organism: Papaver bracteatum; assembly: GCA_023529315.1. Taxonomy (NCBI): domain Eukaryota; kingdom Viridiplantae; phylum Streptophyta; class Magnoliopsida; order Ranunculales; family Papaveraceae; genus Papaver; species Papaver bracteatum. Next base: position 346,273 of record JAJJWX010003929.1, on the reverse strand, counting down.
ATGTGATGGTTTTCTTAAAATATAATGAGATTTTCTGATTAGGCTTACTATTTGGTGAATGATAATAACTATTTGATTGTGCTGAACTCGGAAGAAGATCACCGATTCATTAACTATTTGATTGTTTTCTCTAATATGTAATCATGACTGATTCAGCGTATACTTTCAATTTTCTGATCGTGTCCATGGACGAGGAAACTATATCCTATGTAGGTTTAATTACCCACGTTAAGGTGGTTACAATAATATTGTTTCTCATATAATGGTTGTATTTAAACTAAACAAGGGTTACATTTAGTCATTGTCTTATGTTATTAGAAGACAGTGAAGATAGTCTTTCTTGTTGGTAGGTCGGTAAAGGTCTAGATTAGGAAATCTAGTTGGTTAAGGAAACCAAGTACTTGTGTCCTAAGTATAACAACTTAAGAGGTTTTGTCTCCTAGAGCTAAGTTAGGAAACCATATACTTGTAGGAAAATAATCCTTGTTAAGGAATGTGTTCGGTCCTATTGATGTGTATAAATAGCCATAGAGAGAACTAGAGAAAATACACCACAACTAAGTAAGAGTTCTCTTCTTCTCGTCTAAAGCTTTGTATATTCCAACCTATACGGTGATATATAAAATTGCTTATTCCTTCCCGAGGATTCAACCTCGTTAAATATTTTTTCTTCTTGTGTGGGTGATTGTGTTCTTAGAAATATTGGAGTACCATTGTAGTAGTGCAACCTAACTCTTCCGCAGGCTTTGGTGCAACAATTGGTATCAGAGCGAGGAGACTCTCTTGGATATGGGAACTCAGATTGCAGTTGAAGAGAAGGTATTTTTCTGAATATTGCTTGAGGTAATACTAATCTCAAAGGTTCTGTTTTTTTATCTATATTTGGTTGTTTGAGAACAATGGTTGACGGGGATAAACTAGTTGATCCGAACGATCCTGAAGGATAACATTCAGAGTCCACAAATAAAGATAAAGAAACAAAAGAAGAAATACTTCATTCACATAGATCACAACACAAGGTAGAAAAGTTTACAGGAACCAATAACTTTGGTTTATGGAGAACGGACGTAATGGATGCTCTTGTTCATCTTGACCTAGAAGAAGATCTAGAAGGTCATCCAGTGGAGATGTCTGAAAAGAAGTGGAACAAGATGAATAAATTATGTCTTGCTTCGATATAAGGGTGTTTAGCAACTGCATTAAGAGTTAATTATCAGCACGAGACTTCAGCTAAGGATCTCTGGGAAAATCTATAGAATAAATACCTTGTGAAGAACGTGGCAAAGAGGATACATCTTAAAAGGAATTTGTATCGCTATAACATGAAGAGAGGTGCAACTCTAACCGAGCACCTAGATTCATATAATAAACTTCTTGTTGAGTTAGTTAACTATGATGAGAAGATCAACTACGAGGAACAACCTTTGTGTCTGATAAACTCTATTTCTGAAAAGTATGAACCCGTGATTAAAGCATTAATGCACGACAAGGATAAAATGACATACGCTAAAGTCACTACAGCATTGCGTAGTGAGGAATTTAGGAAGATGGATCGTGAAGACCTTGCAAGTGAATCTAATAATGACTTTCTTCTTGCAAGAGGTCGTTCAACGGACATAAGAAAGAAGAATGGTGGTTATGGTAAAGGTAGAGGACATTCTAAGAGTAGGACACGACTGCATAAAAATGAGTGTGCTTGGAGCCATGACTTTGGTCATTGGGCTAAGGATTGTACCAAGCGTAAGGCAAGAGAAGGAGATAATAGTAATACCGAGGTAAACATTGCTAAAGTTAATGAAGAATCAGATGATGCTTCTAATTTGTCTCTAACTGTGACACCATCAACTTGTACTATTATAGATGGAACATGGGTATTAGATACTGGAGCAACTTATCATATATGTCCATATCGTGAATGGTTCTCAAGTTTTGAAGAGCTTGATGGAGAAGTACGTATGGGAAACAATCATACATGCAGGGTGATTGGGATTGGTAGTGTTCGTATCATGATGCATGATGGTGTGGTTAGAGAGCTGAATGAGGTAAGATTTGTACCTGCCATAAATAAGAATCTGATTTCGCTCGGAACTTTGGAAGCTAAGGGCTACAAGTTAGTCGATGAAAATGGTGTTCTAAAGGTAATCTCTGGATCTATGGTAATCATGAAGGGCACACGTCATCATAACTTGTATTACTTGATTGGGAGTACAACAACAGCGGATGTGTCTATTTATGAACACATCAAGAGTGCAGCTACCGAGAAGACAAAGTTATGGCACATGAGACTTGCACATCCAGGTGAGAAGTCGTTGCATAGGTTGATTCAACAAGACTTGTTGAAAGGTGCTATCGCCTGCAAGTTAGCATTTTGTGAGCATTGTGTTAAGGGAAAGAAAACAAGAACAAGCTTTGGCAAAGCTATCCACAATACTAGTGGAGTTCTTGACTATGTTCACTTAGATGTTTGGGGTCCTTCCAAGAATGCATCATTGGGAGGGAAACATTGGTTTGTGTAGTTCATTGATGACTATTCTAGGCGTGTATGGGTGTACACCATGAGGCATAAGGATAAAGTCCTAGAAATCTTTGTGAGGTGGAAAAAGGCAATTGAGACTCAAACTGGCAAAAAGATCAAAGTACTACATTCGGACAATGGTGGAGAGTACAAGAGTGATCCATTCTTGCAAGTATGTCAGGATGAGGGGATAAAGAGGCACTTCACAGTTAAGAAGACACCACAAAAAAATGGGGTTGTTGAACGCATGAATCGTACTTTGCTGGAGAAGGTACGATGTATGTTATCTAATGTTGGATTAGGTAAGGTGTTTTGGGCTGAGACAGTTACATATACGTGCTTCCTCATTAATAGGTTGCCATCAGCTGCATTAGAAGGTAAAACTCCTATGGAGAAGTGGTTTGGTAAACCAGCTTATGATTATGACTCAATTTATATCTTTGGTTGTCCTGCATGGTATCATGTTAGTGAAAACAAGCTTGATAACCATGTTATGAAAGGAATCTTTGTGGGTATGAAGAATTGAGTAAAAGGGTTCAAGATTTGGAATCCAGTTGAGAAGAAGATAGTCATGAGTAGAGATGTCACATTTGATGAGATATCTATGGTAAAGTCTTGGGGTTCTCGGCAGGTGGAGGACAGAAGCACCAGTCCTAGTGAGCCTTTGCAGCAGGTAGAGATTGATGCAACTCCACTAATTCCAGCTAAGTATGTATCTGTTCAGAATACTTTTGAAGACATTGGGTCTACAAGAGAGGTAACTACTGAAGTTCCAAATGATAGTGACATTGTTGAGGAAGAGGAACAAGAGTCAGTAGAAGATAGAGAAGCTATGGTCACGGAGACCATAGCAACTAGAAAACCAAGAAGATCAACCAGGAAGCCTGTTTGGATGAACGATTACATTTCTTATGCATTACCAGTTATAGAAGATGGTACTCCTACTTCCTATTTAGAAGTTGTACGTAGTGCAGAGTGTAAATAATGGGAAGGTGCAATGCAGGACTAGATGGAGTCTCTTTATAAGAATGGCACTTGGATTCTTATGAAGCTTCTGAACGGTAAGAAGGCTATTAGGTGCAAATGGGTATATGCTAATAAATAAGGATCTCAGGTGAATCAAGTACGCTACAAGGAAAGGTTAGTTGCAAAAGGTAATGCTCAGAGAGAAGGGATTGACTACAATGAGGTGTTCTCTCCAGTTGTGAAGCACTCATTAATCCGAATTTTATTAGCCTTGGTATCACAATATGATTTATACCTAGTTCAACTAGATGTTAAGACATCATTCTTACATGGTGATCTAGAAGAGAAGATCTATATGACTCAGCCGATTGGGTTCAAGGTTGCTGGAAAAGAAGATTGTGTATGTAAACTAAAGAGATCATTGTACGGGCTGAAGCAGTCTCCAAGACAATGGTACAAGCGATTTGATCAGTTTATGATAGGCCAAACATACATAAGAAGTCACTATATTGTGTATACTTTAAGAAGCTACGTGATGGATCTTTCATATATTTGCTCTTGTATGTCGATGATATTCTGATTGCATCGAATGACAAGAAAGAGATCGATAATTTGAAGTGCAAGTTGTCATCTGAGTTTGATATGAAAGATCTGGGAGAGGCTAAGAAGATTCTTGTATGGAGATTCAACGTGATAGAGATAAGGGTAAAGTTTGTTTGTCTCCGAAGGCATATTTGAAGAATGTGTTACAGAAGTTTGGTGTCTACGAAGGAACTAAATCTGTAAGTACTCCCCTTGGTGCTCATTTTAAGTTGAATGCTCGTATGTCTCCCACTACTGAAGTAGAGATAAAGTATATATCCCAAGTCCCATATGCTGAGGATGTTGGTAGCTTGATGTATATGATGGTATATACAAGTCCGAAAATTTCACATGCAGTTAGTATGGTCAGCCGTTATATGCATTGTCCTGTCAAGGAACATTGGCAAGCTGTGAAATGGATTTTGAGGTATCTTTATGGTACAGTTGATGTTGGCTTGGAGTTTGTGAAGGATAAAAGTAACAATCAGTTTTGTGTTGGGTATGTGGATTCTGACTATGCTGGTGATTTGGACAAGAGACGTTCAACTACATGGTATGTATTTACCATAGCAGAAGCACCAGTAAGTTGGAGATCAATCTTGCAGTCTACTGTGGCGCTTTCAACTACGGAGGCGGAGTATATAGAAGTTACTGAGGCATTTAAGGAGGATATATGGTTACAAGGTTTACTAGATGGCTTAGGAGTTGTGCAAGACCATCTGCCTATGCATTGTGATAGTCTAAGCGCAATTTATTTGGCTAAGAATCAAGTAAATCATGATAGGACTAAACATATAGACGTACAATTTCACTTTGTGAGATAAATTCTTGAAGAAAAAGATATTTTACTTGTGAAGATAGATACCAAAGACAATCCAGCTGATATGTTGACTAAAGTAGTATCTGGGATCAAATTTCGACATTGTTCGAAATTGATCCACATCCTTCCGGTTTGGTGAAAGGCCCTTTTTGGGGTAGAGGTTCTTAGGAACCTAGTAGAGGTATTCTAGCAAGGCCATTTGAGAGAACTACGGTCGGGTTTGATTCCTATTGAGGATACGTAGGCATCCAGTAATGGTTCAATCGACATTGGAAGATGGAGGTGATTTTATCTATTGATCGTCTCATGCATGAATGCATGATCCGAGGTGGAGAATTGTTGGTAGGTTGGTCAAGGACTATATTAGGAAATCTAGTTGGTTAAGGAAACCAAGTACTTGTTTCCTAAGTATAACATCTTAAGAGGTTTTGTCTCTTAGAGCTAAGTTAGGAAACCTTATACTTGTAGGAAAGTAATCCTTGTTAAGGAATATATCCAGTCCTATTGATGTGTATAAATAGACATAGAGAGAACTATAGAAAATACACCAGAACTAAGTAAGAGTTATCTTCTTCTCGTCTAAAGTTTTGTGTATTCCAACCTATACGGTGATATATAAAATTGCTTATTCCTTCCCGAGGATTCAACCTCGTTAAATATTTGTTCTTCTTGTGTGGGTGATTGTGTTCTTGGAAATATTGGAGTACCATTGTAGTAGTGCAACCTAACACTTCCGCAGGCTTTGGCACAACATTTATCATATAAGTATAGGAGCTCAGCTTGTTGCTAGGCTTCCTACCAATTTCTTACCTGAAGATAGTCTTTCTGAATTGTAATTACAAAATCTTAGAAGACCAAAAAAAAAAAAAAAACAAGATTACATTTTGCGTGGCAAAACCTGTTAGAAGAACTAGTAGTGAAGGTTTATTTGTATGCATGTCGAGATGAGGTACAATATCTATCGTGAATATATATTTTTATTTATTTTCTTTGGCATACAAATACAATGTAAATTTTTTGATAAAATTGTATCTTTGGCACACCAAACACAATGTCCCGATGTAAAAAATTTTGATAAAATTCTAAAGATATTTTTGAGTGACGGGATGGAGATGAAGTGATTATGAAGAACTCTCTGGTATTGTCATATGCGAAAATCTCTCGAGCAGTTGTCCTTTTGTTATTAGATCAGCGGGCCTTTAGGACTATTCCTATGGGTATGCCAAACTCATATATTTGGCATATATGCACCCACTATGGGTATGCCAAACTGCCAAACTCATATGCCAATATGTTATTTCTGGCATATTGGCAAACACGACAGAGTTTCCAGCGAGCGATAGATTCTTGGTCGCTCTATGGTCAAAAAATCGCTCGTTAGTATTCAAATCGCCAGCAACATTCATGCTATCGCTCGCTAGTATGATAATCGCTTATCAGATCTTCATCTAACGGATACAATTTCTCCCCTCTATAAATACCTGATTTCAAACTCATTTCAACTCACCCCAAAAATTCTAAATCTCTCTAGAATTTCTTAATTTCTCAATATTTTTCAAATCTAAAACTATCACTTCTCCTCTATAATTATATTTTCTTGTAAAATGGATTCACAAGCACAAACTCAATGCAAAGGTAAGAAGAACCTAGTTCATGGTGCAAAATACAGCATGATAGAAGATGAATGTATTCGTCGTAATTATGTTTTTTTACCAAAGATTGTATCGGTGGTGCACAACAACATAGTAAGACCATGTGGGATAATATATTTCTAAAATATGAAGAACAAACCATGAACATCAATGGTCGTGATGCAAAAGTATTGTCAGAACACTTCATTGTAATCAACCGGGAAGTAGCCGCTTATGTTGCATTGATAATGCAATCCAAGATAAAAGGAAAGGACATTGGTCAGACTGATGTTGATTTTGGATAACTGTTGGTTTTGGATAATGACCTTTATATTGATCAGCCCAATAAACAGGGCATCCATGCCATACCCAATGCATACAATCGAGACTACCTAACATTCCTGGGAATCCCCTTTCCTCATTCTCGCTTAATATTTGTCTAACATCTTCGTCGGTTGGTTTTCGTTAATATGTTGGACGAAAATGATTAATCATTACTTCACATAACAATGAAAGGTAAGTGTAAGAAGTTGTTTTACCCATACGAAGGTACTCATCATTCTCATCCGCTGGAGTGCCATAACCTAGAATCCTTAAAGCCGAAGTAACTTTTTGTTCGGGACTATGACCTCTAATATTCAGTGCATCAAACTGATAATTGAATCGAGGTTCCACTCGACAAAGCTCTTCAATAATATTTTTCACCAGATGACGAGGCATGCATAATCGACCTTGAAAATCTCGATCAGAGTACACACAATTGGGAAGAAAATAATCGTGCATGAGCTTCTGATGGTAAAATTCACTCCCTCGATACGTATATCTTCTTGATAATACTTCTTTGGGCTCTGGAACTATTGGTATTTGACCCGTATGTACAATCATCAAAACTTCGAGGAGTTTATCATCTTCGGCTTCCTCTTCGTCAATTTCTTGCAACCTCATACGATAACTTTCTTGTTGTAACCTAAACCTATTCATAATAATATTCCTTTCTTCATTGGATCTCGACATTGTAATGAAGCTTTAAAATTGAGAATAGAGGAGAAATATCTTTAGAAGCAGGGGTGAGTTTTCTATCGAGGTAAAATGGCATATATATAGGAACCATAGGGGAAGTATCCGTTGCAGAATAAATAATTGGCGATAACCATTGTATTGCCAGCGTTATTAATTCTAGCGATCGATATTCATAATATCGCCAGCGATATAAAGACTTTATCGTTAAATATATTATGAATATCGCTCGCTAGGGATTCGATCGCTCAGTTGTTTCCCCATAATGGCGCAAATGGTTTGGCATGCCAGGTGACATGCCAAACATCATTTTTTTTGGCATATGCATAGGAATAGGCCTTATATATCCTCTTTATCAATGGTCCATTTATCTAAAAAGTTACCGGTATTATTAGCTGGGACGAAACGAGGTTGGGGTAGTTACCATTTAGGTGATCAATTGGTCACGATTGGTTTGTCTTATTAGGCTTGATACCCACCTCAAGTTTTTGGTCCGGCCAGTAGAATGGTTTGTGTGGGTGTGACAATCAATTTAATAATTAATGGAGGTGATTTAAATGCAATTTGAGTTCAGTTTGAAGCGCGGAGTAATGGGTTTGTGTTAGATTCATGTAGTGTAGGGAAGGAGAGTTAATGAAAAGAAAACAAAAACAAAACAGTTCTCTCCATTACCAGATTGCAAGTTGTTGTTATTGTTGTCATGAAATGTGTGAACTTTGTGCAGGAAAACAAGAAGGGTTGATGATGTTGTTTTCGCGACTACAATAAGGAAGTATTATGGGTTGTTGTTGTTGTTGTCATCTCTTATTCCTCATTCACTTCCATTATATTTTGTGTTATCATTCTTGTGCTCGCGTTATTGATCCATAGTTCAATTTCTCCCCCTTTTGTGGTTCATCCCTCTAAACCTCTTGTTTACTTTACATATGTAATGGGTGTTTGTGCTCGTTGGATTGTCTAGGTTTGCAATATTTGTTGTGAATACCATGAAATAAATTACTACTTTGCAGGAAAATTAATTTTTAAGTTGGTTTATTCCAAAGTTGCACCTGGGTGCATAATGCACAGTATGGCATGAAAATGCATTTTATAAGGTTGCACCTGGGTGCATAATGCAGATTTCTAAGATTGCACCTGGGTGGATACACAATCTGACAAGATTTAGAATTTACAAAGAAAATATATAACGGCTGAAACTATCTGCCAATAAGGGATAATATTAAGTCAATTTTTGAATCAAGTTGTACAAGTATGTTCACATTTGGATCATAACAAATGATCCAGATTCACAATTATGTAACGAAATAGAATTAAAAAACACCAAAAAAGACATCATTGATCTAAACTAAATACAAATAACATAGTTCTAAACTAAATGGCACCATTGGTCTTCTTTCTTCCAGCTACTTCTTTCATCTTGGAGAATCTGATATATATCTTGTACTTGTTTTGTCCTCACCTTTTTCGTTACAGTTTCTTGACTTAGGAATTCATAACCACTTTTCATCACCCAATTCATGAAGTATTGAATATACATTGTTGGAACCGTCGCTACTGCAAAAATCATCCGATTATTATGTGTTTAGACCAAGATGAAAAATGTTATTTAGCCAAATATAAACAATTATGTACCCAAGTGCATCTGAGCTTACTGCGAAGTGAAAAGCAAACTTAACCAAATCTAATCAAGATGCACCCAGGTGAATCTTACTGCAAGATGAAAATTCGAATTTGGTTTATTAGATAGGGAGTCTTAAATATATCATATAAGATGATGTTATAACTCGATAATAGTATGCACGTAGCCAAAACCAATGTCGAATAACATGATGTAATTGGAGGTGAAATATACGAGGGTAGAATTATAAGAAAGTCAGAATAATTGATGCGTTCGCACGTTTTAGGACTACCGAAGGCTAAAAAAAGCCATAACAACAATTCTAGTTTACCAAATATATCACAATAAGGATTCAGACAATATAGACCCACACATTTAAATGTTTCAAATTGCAAAAATGAGATTGAAATCTCAATGCATAACTGATGGAGAGATATCATTGAGTAGCGTAATACAACATGAATTCCAAGAAGATGAAATTCAACAGAATATACACTCACAATATATACAAGTCATTAGAAAGTTATGATCAGATAATTCATACAACAACTCAAAATCTACCAGTGTGTGTAGCTAAAGTAGTGTGCACCACCTCTTAGAATAGCAAAGAAAACCCATGTAATAAATAAATCGAATCAAGATGCACCCAAGTGCATCTGAGTTTACTGCAAGATGAAATTCGATGTTAAACAAATCGAATAATATGAAAACTAAACATAGCCAAATTTACTCCATCTGAGTTCATTCCAACATGCATACCAAACTTTCCCAAATTTACGAAAGATGCACCTAGGTATATTTGAGTTTCCTGCAACATGCAAACCAAACATAACCTAATTTACCCAAGATGCACCCAGGTGTATCTCAAATTCATAACCAAGTTCAATTTGGTCATGCTGTATAACCAGAAAAGTGTTCTTGTTCAAATATCAATTCAAAAAAAATAAAAAAATAATTAGCCAATTGATACACCCAAAGTTTAATTTAAAACTAGATCAATACACCCTTCAAAACCCTAATTTTAATATGCAGTACTTCTATAATAATGTTCCATTTCAATAGTGAAGAAACCCCCATGATGAATTCATAGATCTAAAATAAAAAATCAACCAAATTAGGGTTAGAAGCCTACCAGTTTTAGGTCCTTCGGTGCTCATCTTAATAAATTGATGAAATAAACAACCCTTGTTCTTTACTGAATAATTGAATTGAGAATTTCAGAGAAATTAGGGCATCTGGAAATAGCGATGAAGTTAAAAAACAGTTTTAGGTCAGTATTGATGGTTGATACGGCGTTTGATAGTTGTCTTGATGTCGACGTAGATGGTGGAGAAGAAGAAGATGATGTTGATGATGGCGGTGGTTTTTTTCTCTGGAAAAAAAGAAGATGATGGTGGTGGAAAAAAAGTTTAGAAAGAGGACGACATGACCGATGTTGGAAAGGATATATACTGTGAAGGGTATTCCGGTCTCTTTTTTGGTATGCATTTTTCATCCAAACACATAGTTTAGCATTCCAATGCTACTAGCCTTTAGGGGCCTATGGTCATATGACTCATTTTCCGTTTTCAAAACATGCATAATTCTGTAAGAAATAAAAAACGGGCTCAAATTTGAAAAGCCCAAAAAAAAAACAGGCACATTTCTGCAAGTTACCCTTTTGTCACAGATTTCTTTGCCTTGAGGAGTGTGTTGCGTACACTAAATTTGTCAACTGACTAATATTCAGTACGGCGAGAGCACAGTACTATGCTGTGGTGCAGGTGGACTCCAAAAATTACGATCATCTTTACGGCTTAACTCAGTCCACACAGTACAGGTGCTGCTGATGCCAGCGTTTGATAATTGATTGATTTTGTGTGACCGGCGGATCTTAGTTCATAGTTCAGATATTTCAAATATGCCAGAATGTGTATCGAGTCAAACTGAAAGTCAAAGTCAACACACAAAAATCTGCATTAAATCTTGCTCCTGTATGGTATTACAGTGTTACCATTTCAAAGAAGAAAGTAAAACAACAGATACCAAAATCTATCGACAACACATGCAAAAACGAAAAACACGAAACCATTCGGATGAATCTGCATCATCGTTCGGACAGTTTGCTAAATCACGACCAAGAATGAATGCGTGTATTTCAGTCCAACTACTAACTGTGTAAAGAGTACCAGATAGACCACCTTTCCAGACATTAATAGGGTTGCCAGTTTCAAAGAGTTTTTTCTGTTCCTTGACCACACCAGCATACAGAGGTACAAATGTAATACCAAAGTGATTTCCCACCTTAATTAACCTTTTGTTTGACCCAATCACAATGCCAATATCAGCTGTAAGCAGGCATAGCAAGTCATTAACAGAGTCACCAATGTAAACAGTACGGGCACGGATGCCATGTTCACTTGCATACCCCTGCACCATGTCCTTAAAATATTGAAGTTTAGCTGTAACAGACTGATGTGCCTGACGAGTTACTTCACCCGTAAATATTCCATCTGCATAACTGAACTCATTCCCGTCTACTTTCAACATGTCTAAACCACCTGTAAAAATACATAAATATTTTCGCTTAAAGAGTATTCAAGAAAAAACAAGTCAGGAATAGAGTTTTAGACTAACTCCTGCATAAACTGAAACCTATTCTCATGACCAAGACCTTGCAAAGTGACAAGTTGGAAGATGGCATAAAAACACGTAGCATATATATAAAAATTCCTACAGTGAGAAATGATTTAGTACCTGAAAGAGCTGACCTAGTTAGATCCCCACTCCAACATGACATTACATTGACAGATACATCCAGGTTGTTCACCTTCTCAAAAAAGGCCATGCAACCATCATGAATCATACATTTGCCAGCTTGCTTTATGTCCTCCAAGCTTATGCCCTTCAGTACGCCAGAATCAAATATTCTTGAAAATGCTTGCTCCTCAGGAGATGAGAGCTTCACAAATGCACTGCAGAGTCCTTCATAATCAAAACTAACAGCTGCAGAAAAAAGAAAAAGAAAACACAAGATTGAGATTTCACGGTCAGACATCTATAAAGTAAGCAAACACTTGCTCTCTTTATGTTTACAACAACTTAAGAGTGCAAAACGTTCTAGATAATTTGAACATGTCAATTCATGATTCAATTGTCTGATCATCATACCTTTTTTACCACGCATAATTTCTTTTATGAACTCACGATTCTCCGAAGTATACTGCTTGGAAAGAAGCTCCCAAGTCTTCCTCAAATCTATTGATGTAATCTGAGGAAGTTTGTCTCTATCCACACCCTGCAGTTGCTGATCAGGTTTTTGAGCAAATTTTACAATGTTTGCTAATATTTTCAGAGAATCCACACTGGTACATGTAAAGTCAAAATCCACAAATAGCATCAGACGTTCCTCCTTAGGATCAAGCTTTGTATGTATTGGGATGATCAGGGTTTGCTCAGACTGTCGAGAAAAAAAGAAGTCCATTTCAAGTCTCAAAGCATGACGATAAAGCCTTTCTACGACTTCAATCTCTTCCTGGGCCAAAGAGTTGCATAGCTTATCAAGCACTCCCTCAGCATGCAGATATGATGCCTGAAAGGTAAAAAAGGTTCAGAAGCTTCTTTTATGCAAATAATATCAATGATTCTTAAAGTCTTGAGAAGTGTTTGAAAGATGAATAAAGGAAAAATATCAGTGACTACACACCTCGAAATTTTCTTTCATCCACTTGCTGCGTTGGTGAGAACTACCACAAGGACTGACAAGTTCCCGCACCGCCTTACTAAGAGCATAGGTTCTCAGGCTTGGTGTCATAGCACCAAGAGTATAAGCAGGAATTGTTGACTGCTGTATTGGAATATCACTAACTTGTACATTACCGGAAGCAGTTGCTAACAAGAACTCTTTGTATTTCGCTGTTGCAGGGTGAAGAGTGGTCTCTTTTGTAGGGTTAAAACCCAGTTTCTGCACAAGGAGAATCTCTTCATTATATCTATAAATTCTTTGAACGCTCCGAAAATCATGCTTACTGGTAAATGTAAAATCAGACGCGCAAAGATAATCATTAAACAATATCACGAAAACCGTAAAAGTACACAAGGCAACGCTCAAAACATTTAGATGCAACATTTAGCACTCAAATCGTGCAGGAGCTTGAGGAACAAACTTGATTGAACATATCGTTTTGAAAGGCGAAAACTTCTAAATTCTCAAGGACAGTGATCCATTTCCAGCTACTGCTTATTCAGTTATTTGTGTAGAATTACATTATCATCTTTAATATACAATTCTAATGAATTATATACACTGCATATACATCCATTTACTCCTTTCTATAAACTTTTATGTAAGCAGGTGAAAACACTATAAGATAAAAAAAAAAACAGCTGCATTTGATCTACATCTACAATTCACATTTCTTGTTGTTATTCTCAAGGCAAAAAAGTGGCGGCACTTGATCCGCATCTACGATTGACATATCAAGTTTTACGCATTGTTATGCATCCTTATCCTAAATAACCTGAAATATTTCCTGTTGTTATTTTCCTTCATAATTATGCACCAGGTGTAACACAAGAAAATACCGACGTGAAACTTCTCAATAAACAGACCTAAGCTATACTAATCTGATGACAATTAAGAAGTGTGGCAAGATTTCCTTCTAGGATCTAAAACTGGATTACCCATTGCATTATAACATTACATCTGACAGAAATGGCCAAAGAATTTCATAAGAAAAGAAGATGGTTCCTAGGCATCTATGATGTGAAGCTAAATGATACATTATCACAGGCAACCTATTTCAATTAGCCTAACCTAGTAATCTTGCAAGAAAAAGAAAGATGGAATTCACCAAAATTCTTAACAAAATCCTACTTAAAATCCTATTTCAGCATAAGCAATAAATCATTGCAAGAAAATAGAATCCTCATAATACTTACTTGTTGAAAAAAGGAATTGTGCCTTTCCAGTTCTTGCTTCACATTATTACTCCACCCTAAGAATGCAGCCTTATCAGAATCATCAACACATTTATCTGCTGCCAACTTGTACCTGAGTATGCACACCAGAACAAACACACACATCAAAATCAATACACAAATGAAAGAAAACCAACAACAAAAAATCAAGAAAAGGTTGAAACTTACACTTCCAGAAAAGTGTTCAGCAAATGTGCATAACTAGCAACGTATTGATTAAATTCTTTAAAATCTAAACTTCCAGAAGCAATGTGAACAAACAAAGGTGAATATAAGAAGTACAGTGCTTCACTAGTACAGTCTGTCCATAATAGTTCTGAAATACTAATCTTAGATTCTGATGATTCTTCATCTTGTTTTGGTGTCGACATGCTATTGATTTCTTCAACTTCTTTTGATGATTCCTGTAATGTGCAGGGAGAATAAGAGAAGAAGATATGGTTAATGGTTTCTTGATCAGCTTCAAGAACTAACAGAAAGAGTATAACAAAGAATCCAGGAGAGCAACAAGTATTTATAAGAAAGAAGAGGTTTAACTAACTAACCTGAACAAGCGCCATTTGTACCTCGGCTGCACCAAGATTGTCCACCAAGAGGCTTGCTTAGCCTTAGCCATCCTTAGCCGTATTTCATACATTGGCTGCCGCTGCTGCTGCGTGATATGCTCTGGGTCGTAACGAGGTTGAATCATCTCTGCTGGTGCAGGGAGTTTTTCACTCTTCAAATTATAAGTAGCAACACCACCCATGATAATCAAATTGGCAACTAAAAGCTACTACAAGTACTCAAATTAGAAGAAACGATGCATTTGTAACCCTGAAATCACATCCAAAACCTTAATTGTAAAGAGAAACGATGCGATTTCTGATAAGATTTACTTCACTAGTACAAGCTACTAAAAGCAACTGCGTGATTTACTTCACTAGTACAGTCTGTCCATAGCAACACCGATTTGAGAAGGTGATGGGTAACTGTTTAACAGAGAATTGGGTGACCTAAAATATCATGAGATCAACAATCTCAGGATATCGCTTGATAAAGAGGAATATTAAATGGATAAGAACAAGGAAATAAATACGGAGACGAGTTTACTTTGTACTGCTTGGGGAAAAACATGGGGAAATTTTGAGGGCCGGGCCCGGGAATTAGATAATACTATAATAGATGTAAAAGCCCCTTAGATTTTGAGTGATGGCAATCCTCAATTTAGTGTTTGATTTATTCATTTATTAATAGCCTGTTTGGATGCAGAAGTAGAAGTAGAAGTCAGAAGTACTTCTTCAGAAGCAGAAGTCAGAAGTCCAGATTTTTTGCTTCACAAAAAGTCGACTTTTCTGCTTCTGGAAGTCATTCTGAAATTCTACATCCAAACTGACTTCTTGCTTTTTGACTTCTAGAAGTCAAAAAGTTACTTCTGGATGTGTATCCAAACAGGCTATAAGTGTTAGGGATTTTATTAGATTAAGTTAATCTGAAATCAAAGATAATCTTTTTTTCTATCCAAACCTGATTGATATGAGAAATAACTTGGACGGTACGAAAGACCAAGTGTCAATCAAGTTTTATCCAACAATCAAGGTTGGATTTATCAACTGATTGAACTATGCACAACCTGTAATATTTCAATTATATAAACAAATATAATACGGAAAAGAAATAACAACGAGGAAACCGCAAATGCATAAAAACCCCGGGACCTAGTCCAGCTTTGAACACCACACTGTATTAAGCCGCTACAGAGACTAGCATATTACAAGTCAACTTCGAATTGGAATGTAGTTGAGCCCTAACCAAGTCCCACAGCGATTAAGGTACAGTCGTGTTCCTTATTCCTATAGAACCATGCCGGATTCTGCGCACTTGATTCCCTTAACTGATCTCACCCACAACTAGAAGTTGTTATGACCCAAAGTCAAAGACTTATAAATAAATTTTTCTCCACCAGATATGTCTATCCTTTATTCTTTTTATACCGTATGTTGACACAAAGATCAAGGTGAATAGGAATCAACTAATACCCCAGACTTATACTCCCGAAGAGAAGCCTAAAAATATCAGTAACCTCACAATAACTTAACTGATTAACAGAAAACATTATTGCGAAATCACAAGAGTCTGAGACATAGAACTGTTGTGATTACTTTTTATATCTTAGCTATCGAAGATAAATCTCGAGTGAATCTTAAAGAAGATAAAACTCAATATGATAGAACAAGTAAGATCAGAATACGCAACTACAAAGAAAATAGTTGGATATGGATTCACGATTTCCAAATGAAGTCTTTAATTCGTTAACCTATAATAGTTTTGGGAAAACCTAGGTTAAAGGAGAATCCACTCTAGTTTGCAACTAGGACATAAGGAAGTGTCGGGAATAGATTTTCTAGTTCTCTCTTATATAGTCTTTCAAATCAGGGTTGCTTATAATCAAAGCTAAGATAGCTTAGTAACAAAGCATTCAATATTCACCGTTAGATGAACTCCTGATTTAAGATTCAAGCTAAGTCTTCTTACAAATTAAGCAATCAACCTCCATCGTTAAATGGTCTTAGCTTGTTACACACAAATGAAATATACTTATATTTATATATGGGTAACCGTAACTAAACTTGTATATTACGTTGGCTCAATAACAGTTAACCGAAGTTAGCCATATGAACACTTTTAACTCAACCATATTCATCTAACACTTCTAGATCAAATATGATGATCAATCAATCATGATAGATAATCAAATGAATATAATTGTGTTTGAAATAGAGTTGTTCAATTGTTCACTATCTCATACAAATATTCATGAAAAAATTGAAGTGAAATCGGATTGATTCGTAATCATACAAAGTACTTATACAATAATCAATTCATGAACATTAAGCCACGGTTTGCAAAGTTTATTTGCATTCCTTAAATCATAAATGTTTTAGTTCATAAGTATGAGAATCATACATAACCGATTATAAAAACTAACCACTGCATTCGCAAACTGGGTACGCGAACAACAACTCTGGACCTTGGCCTATTCAAGTCGTTCGCAAACCCGGTTCGCAAACAATTGTCCTGGACCCAACTCAGATAAACCAGTTCGCATACTAGGTATGCAGACAAGAGCTTCAGACCTTCTTAGGTAACGACGTTCGCATACTAGCTACGCAAACAAGAGTTCCGGACCTGAATCATCACAATACAGTTCGCATATTGGAAGACGACAATGGTAATCCCACACATACCATTAGCTTCAAGTAATTTTCAAGTGATAGAATAATCAATACGAAACTTCCTAAGCTAACATCAAATGATTGTCTCACACAAATAATGTAAGATTTTCAAGGTAATTTTCACATGATCATCTTTTGATTTAATATTTAAATTTCAAAAAATAAATTATTTCCAACCAAACTCGTCGGGAATATGATGAACATAGCTAAAGCAAAAGGATTCCAACACGTATTTAGAAAAATAGATAAGCGAGATAAACTCGGCTCAAAATATCAAATGTGTATAATGTAAAATTTTATATAGTTATACGACTTAGTCTCATTAGAATATATAATAGAATAGACTTCTGAGTGATAAATAAGTTTTAGTCTCCACATACCTTTTGTTGATGAAGTTCCTCCAAGCTCCTTATTAGATCTTTTTCTTCAATATGTGTTGCACACTGAAGGCAATGCTCTAACAATCTCCCCATTTCTCAATTTTAGTGACAAAACTCTTAATACATATGGATAAACAAATTACAAGTATTCATTACACATACGCTTGATTCCAAGTTTCAACAACATAATACCCTGCATATATTAAATCCATAAATGTCGTTGTTCACATTTGAATAATAAAACTAATACTTCCCCTAAAGGTAAGATATGTAGATTTTCAATCTGAACATCTTTGTTATTCCCCTTTTGTAGTCAAGATAACTACAATGGCAATATGATATGTTGGTCCCCCTTAGTCAATGCTTTACTCTTTCGTTAGATATAACGTTTAAGCACAATTTTCCTTTCCTTAGCGATTACAAATCACTTGTTTACATCATATATTTCTTCCCCTTTTTGTCACAAATGACAAAGGTTCAAGCAAATAAAGGTAAAACCGAAAGGATCTTACAAATCTAAAAGACTTATACATCCTATGAGAGTTAAGCACGAAGGTTTCACATTCCATTTTATATAACCAATATCAGAACCGCAAGTAATTTGGTTTTAATATGTTATCAAGGAAACAATTGCGTGAAGTAATTTTCCTTAATAGTTTAACAAATTGACTAAGAAACTTAGTTCCCTTGCTAAACCGATTGCACAAATACAATCGCTTATTTCGATAAGACCAAAATAAAGATCATAATTAACTTTATTTTTCTCATCAGGTTCTAATTATTCAGACAATAACTTAGACCTTTCACTTTAGAGAAGACAAGTACTAGGTTAGTTAACTAATATTTCTTGTCAAGGAATTCGATTATACTTGAATAATTGAATCCTTCTATTTGATAAGTCTAACTAAGATCAGAATTAACTTAGTTTCTCTTATCCGGAATCGAATTGGACTAAACAAATGATCCTGTATTTTCTTAAGCCATAAAAAATATATACAAACCAAATAAATTGACTTGCACAATTATTTCTCTTAACCGGAAGCAATTGAAACATACATAGACGTTATAGCACCGCAATTGCACCGAAATTCCGTTAAGCTAAAAACAATTGATACCAAAAAATAAAGAAGATATCAAACAATAGTTTTTCTTAGACGGAAACAATCGAATCACACACACACACATCCATACACACATAATGGAATAAACATCAATTATACCGAATTTTGTTAAGCAAAAACAAAATATAGGCAATAAAATCAGGCTCTTCTTAAACAAGAAAACGATTAACTAACAAATTCGTTACCTCAGATTCCGCATCCATCCTCTTCTCCCCAGAAAGATATATCATTAAGCGCAAGTTCAAGATATAACTCTCCCCCATTATGTTGTTATCCTCTCGCAAGAACAAAAGAACAACAACAAAGAGAAACCTTTACCAGAGAAAGGTTGAATCGGTTTTAACTAATGTGTGTCTATAGTAAAAGTTGAAAACCCAAAACACACATGTTTATGCTAAACACAATTCATGTAAACACAAATTGATTCAACACATTGTGACTTTTTACATATGAGTCTCAATCGGAACAACTTATGATCCTTTGATAAAGTCTACCCAACATGGGCAAGAACTTAATCTCTCTAATAAAAAAAAAACACAAACCATAAGGGTTCACATCATATGAGATCGAATATTAAGGTTATGAAAACTGAAATCAAACATCCCATAAACACATATGACAATAATATAAAGCATTCAAGCACAGGCTATGTAATCGGAAAAACTATCACAAGAAAATTTATAAAAATAACAATTTTATTCATAAATAATAGATAGTCTTATTCAGAAATAAACCTTATACAATAATTGAAATAAATCAAAAACTGATGTTTATTTTTCTTGGATTAAGTATTATAGCATATAACTTAATCTCTAGTGGTGCTCTTATTGTTCACTGAAGTTTCTTCAGTGTTCAAACTCTTGAAACATGTCTCGAGGGACTTGTCTGCAACCACTTCATGTTTCTCAAGTTTTTCAACTTGAACCTTCATACCAACCAGATCAGCTTTTGTTTTCTCAATCTTATCCTTGAGCCAATATTGATGACGGATCGTCATTATGAGGTTGGTTCTTAGTTCTTCAAAACCTTGGATATAGTCAATCATACTATCAGAACGTATCCACTTGGTTTTTGTTGGATATTGAAGGTTATAAGCCAACAGACATGACTCATCTTGTGATCCAGCAGAACTTTCAAGATCATAATCAGACATGATTTTTTTCTTCCTTTCTGTATTGATTCCTTGACAATCCTTAACCTTTTGAGCTTCCTCATTATTGACTTTTATAACACTGTGAGTTATTGGAGGCATGCTCAGGTATTTAAATAAGGATTAATCA
The DNA here is from genome assembly GCA_023529315.1 of Papaver bracteatum. Classification (NCBI taxonomy): domain Eukaryota; kingdom Viridiplantae; phylum Streptophyta; class Magnoliopsida; order Ranunculales; family Papaveraceae; genus Papaver; species Papaver bracteatum. The sequence goes on along the minus strand of JAJJWX010003929.1, from coordinate 326,169 downwards.
GGGTTTCTTAATACAAGCAAGAGATTGTTTCTCTTAAGAAGAGACAATTTTCGGACCGAAGGTACTTTGGAATTTCCGAAAATATACATAAAATATATTTTATTTCCTTTGTCCGAACTTCTCATGCTGGAAGGTTTATTAAAATTCGAAAATTTTAAATAAGGCCTATTTTTGGAAGATCATGGTAAACACGAACAAATTTTAGACAAAAATGGATTCACAGTTATCTGGTGGTTGTCACATAATTTTCTGATACAAAACACAAATAAATTATGTTCTTATTTTATATGCTTCTCATACCAAAGGTTATGATCACGAACTAGGATGAGATTGAGAGTGCACTGTCTATATACAACTAAGTTGCATCGGAGTAAGCCTTTTATTGCTTACATCGAGTATCAGAAATATAGTGCATGTTTTTCTTTGGAAATTTCTTCTCAAAGTATTTTCTCCCAAGAAGATGATCCTTCCTTGATCTAAAGGTATGATCATGTGGAGAAACAATATTGATGTGAGAATTTTCAGAGATAGACAAATCTCTTTTAATTCTTTCAATGATATTTTCATAAGATTTTCTCATTCTAAGAATTTTCTTATGATGCACATCAACATGATTATTTGAAACAATTATCGAAAGTTCATGATTGTTTCCTTTGGCAGAGATTCTCACTTCCCCTTTCTTCTGGAATCGTTCTTCATATGAGCTAGGATTTCGACATGAGTGAGGAGGAACCTTTTTCCAGAAGCGACTATCAACTCTTACTCCTGATTTCTTTGAGTTGATTGTGTCGGGTTGAGATATATTATGTCTTTCTACTGAGGAATGATCTTTCAGTTTTTTAAGACAAGAAACTTCTTTTAATACTTTACCACTGTATTTTGAAGACAAGAAACTTCCTTAATATCACTTTCATGAAATCGGTTCAAAGTTTCCTTTGGACAATATTCCCTTTGATCATAAGTATATGTAGGAGATGGTTTTTCATTCTCTTCTGACTTGATGTAGTTAGGTAGATTACCATCATCATGATCCGTTTCAGATGTGATCAATCACGTTTTGTTATCACAATCTCTAAAAGTCGAACAACGACTTTTGGTTTCTTCATTAGAAGAAATTATAACAAAATCATTAGTCAGAGTCATATGATGAATCTCTTGATCTTGAGTAAGATTTTTACCAAGAGCTTCTAATTTGACAGTGAGCATCATATTCTCTTTGGCTAGAATATTTAGACGAATGTCTTTTTCTCTGATCTCACGCTTAAGAAGATTAGTTTATGTCTTTAAAATTAACATCCATGAAGACAGAGATCTTATTGGATTTATAAGTTTTACCAAATCTTTATCAGCATATTCTTTTCCATCAAAGATAAACTCATATGTTTTCGTAACTCCTGGATCATAGGTTAACAAAGTTGTAACATCTTCAACATTTGTGTATTCATGCTCTTGCATAACGTTAACTGAATCAACCATCAGATTCAATTCTTATAGGTTGGATCGCACCAAACACATATTGTTAGATCTTTTCATGTTTTCCCCCTCTGATACCAATTGAAAAGATGAGGGTACCCAAATACACCACAATATTTAAATTATCCACCTATAAGTCCTCTTACCGAAAGTGATTTTCTACGGACAAAGTCGAGACAATACTACAAATCGGTATTCACACTTTATGTGATCGTCTATAGATACGAGATCGAGACAATACAATAATCAAAGTGTGATTACTTGATAATAGGTTCAGACTTAACCAAACTCTATAGGATCGCTATCAAGTAATACAGAGTTAACATTTGTCTAATTTACTTTAAATTAAAATAACAACAATTATAATTATGGAAAATAAAAGTAAATGACACATCAAGATTTTGTTAACAAGGAAACTGAATATACAGAAAAACCCCGAGACCTAGTCCAGAATTGAATACTCTCATAATTAAACCGCTATACAAAATTTAAACCAACTTCGTATAGTTGAGACCAAGCAACTAAACCTATAGTTCACTTAGTTTCTTTAGTATCCATGCGCTTTTTACATTCAATAAGTGCACGCACTGGAACAATTCCTTTGGATCGTATTCTAAACAGTAAAGGAACAACAAATCTGTTTGGTAAAAACTCTCTTGATTCTTTAAGATGAAGATATCTCAAGTCATATGCAAAGGCTCTTCCGTTTAACAAATAAACTCCTTTGGCTGGTCATATCAATCTATCCAACAACTACCTAAGTAGCAGAGTTCAGATTTGTAATCAATCAATATATAATCAAACTAGAAACTATAAGGAGATGCCAATTTTACACAACTAACCAATCAAATAAATCTGATTCTAGTTGGATCCCAGCGAATCAAGGTTTATGCACACCCAAATATATACTAACCAAATCAGAAATATTCTTTGTCTTCAAATCTTCTTTAATCTTCAATAAACACCTGCACAACACCACTTGAATCTCTTGTGATCAATTACGCACAAAACGGAGTCTGTTAACAATGGATCATAAGACATCTTTAGATCTACAAATAGTTCTAAAGATCCCGCCGACACTTCAATCTAGTTTGAGTGAATCGTATATCAAAAGAGAAGATTCTCAAGAATAAACAAACTAGGTGAAATCAAAGTTCAACAACCGTTAGTCAAACAAATCAATCGAAAACTAAAATAAACTACAATTATATAGTTTCCCACCAACGGTACTCATAGAGCTTCTTGATCCCACAGAAGTATTTAAACTAGCGGTCGTAAGAGATTTCACCTAATTAGGGTACTTTCTGTAGTACCAGAATATCTCCACAACGATATTCTTGCGATGGAAACAACACTTCTGCGAGAAACCCAAACATTTCTACAAGTATTAATAACACTTTGACGAGAACATCGCAAGATTCTTCAACGACATTTCACAAGCGTTACAGAACAACTAAAAGAAACTGACGATGGAAGAAGTAAAAGAAGAATGTGTTGATCCTGCGTGGGCCATCATTCTTGGGATAGGGAATATTGTAACGATCGCAATAAGATTGCAGAGTAGATCCGAATTAAGGGGAAATCTTAGTTGTCTTCCACTATATGTTTTCCTATATAAAGAGCACGATAGATCCAGAAAAAGGATGATGTATTTTTGAGAGCTAAGAGAATTTTTAGGAGAGAGAAACTCCAGAAGGAAAGTTGTACTTCTGAGTTTTAATATTTCTTGTAAATCTTCCTGAAAGTGAATTAATAGAAAAGTGTTGTTATTCATCCACAATTATGACTTAGTTTTCATAGATTCTTGACAAGGGTGTAGTGTAGGAAATCCTGCAACTACATTTTGGCGCCCAGAAACAGGGAGAATCAATCTAAGAAATCTCAAATTGCGACTTGAAGATTTGAAAAAATTGTTAGAATTGGAGAAATGGCTAGAAGGAGAAGAAATACATCAGAACCACCAACGACAGTGAGAAGAAGTAAAAGACTTGCATGTGAGGGAACAGGTGAATTAGAAGAATCTTTAAGAATAAGATCACGAAGAGATAGAACAAGAAATAAAGCAGAAAGTTCAATTCAACAGCCAAATCAACAAGTACAAACGCAATATAGGGATGTGGATTATGATAGAGTGAGCGTACACACTTGGAGGTCGGATTCAATAGAAGCAGCAGAAAATCGACAATAAAGAAATGGAGAAGAAGGAGAAAGAAATCAAAGAATGGCTGGAGGATTAATTCATGTGGGATGTGAAAATGGGACAGTAGATGATCTGAGGCAAAGAACACAGGAAGAAAGGAGATTAGAGGCAGAGGAACATGCGAATCTAACAAGACAAAATCATGAACTAAGAATGGAGAATTTGAGGTTACAAAGAAGGAGGTCAAGAAGTACTATAAGATCAAATTCAAGATCATTCATGGAAGAACCAAGGCGAAATTCCCCAATGAGAAATGTTAGAGAAGAAGTGAAAAATTTAAATGGAGAGAAATGTCATAAAGAAGAAGATATAATTGGCGATCGTTATAATCTGCGTGACAATAGAAATCAAGAGGGAAGAAACAACCAAATCGAAGAAGAGAATCCAGAGGAAGGTAGGAGGATATTGCATGGGCAAGAAAATCAAAGGAATCAAAGAATAATTGAAGAAGAAATTGAAAGATACTATACTGAACAAGCGCGCCTGGCTTGCGAGAGAGAAAGATTAAGAGCAGAAGTAGAAGAGCAAGAATTTCGAGAGGTAGTGCGACAAAATAACCATGAAAATCGAGAAAGAAGACGTACACAAAATCGCTATAATGATAATATTCAAGAGGAGTATGATAGGATACAAAGGAGAATAGAGAGACAGCGAAGAGAAATGAGGAGAAATGAAGAAATTCGCAGAGAAGAAGGTAGGCAACTGCGATTTCAAGAGGATGGTGAGAGAGAAAATCGCAGAGAAAGACTGGATGATGATGAAGAAGGAGATACGCAAAATCTCGCAAGACAAGAACGCAGAAGAAGGGAAGCTGCACTAAAAAGGCCAATGGAACAAAACTCAGTTGAGAATGAGTAAATTCTGAGAGAGTTAGCAGAAATGCGAGGAATGATAAGCAATAGAAGAGAAGGAGGTAGAAGGAAACTTGACGAAGCTATTGAAGAAGCTGCGAGGACTCCATTTACTCAAGAAGTACAATTAAGAGGAATACCTCCAAAATGCAATTTACCAGCATTAACCATCATTTTTGATGGAACTACTTGTGATGTTCAACACGTCAAAGCTTATGTTAGATGTATGCTACAGTGGGAGAATCATGATGGTGTTCTATGAAAGTATTTTGCATCTAGCTTAACTGGCGAGGCGTTGAAATGGTTTGAGGGATTACCAAAAAATACCATAACTTCTTTTGATCATTTACAAGCTACATTTTTAGGAGCATATATTAGCAACAATTCATCGCGGCCAGGTATTGAAGATGTGTTTGGGATAAAACAGAGAGTTGGCGAGAGTTTGAAGCATTTGACCATAAGGTGGAAATCAATGTGCAGTGAGATGGCTGGAAGAGTGGATGAAAGATACCTGATCTTATCCTTCATTAATGCAATGTTTGCGACTAATTTGATGTACATTCAAATTTTCAGAATCAAAAATACCATTACCATGATAGAATTGCGAGAGCTACAGGAAGAATACATTGCTTTGGAGGAGAAACAAAATGAGATGGAATCATATCCAATCGTGAACACCAGCTCGCAAGCGGCAAGTGGAAGTTTGCTCCCTAAAATGATAAATAATGTGGCGAGCACCTCGCAGACGCAACAAGAAAAAGTGGTGATGGATAACCAACAAAAATTGGTAGCGATGGGCAGTCGAGATCAAGAAGAATATGAGAATAAAAAGAATTATTACAATCGCGGTGGAAATAATGAGATTCAAAGACTCGATCAACCTCAAGAAACTTATGGTGGACAAAGGCAGAATAATTTTAGAGGACAAGGCAATCAGAGGATAATATGGGAAGAAATAAAGATGCCAGCTCTCAATACCAGCATAGAAAAGATTTGGGAAGCTATCATTTTAATGGAAAATATACCCTCTCCGTGGAACATGGGAAAATAACCCCATCCAAACAATCGAAGTCAAGAATTCTGTCCTTATCATCATTTTCATGGTCACACAGTAAACGATTGTAGGAATGTGAAGAGAATAATCTCGAGGATGATTGATTAGGGAAAGTTAAATCATTTTCTAGTAGGACATCCACAATCTCAGCAATTACCACCAGCACCAGAAACTCGCAGAGTGAATACTGTGAAAGGAGCGGAAACATTCGTAATAGAAGTTGGATCCAAAGCAAAGAATTTGTTTTGTAATTCTATTGTATATTCACGCAGAACTATAGAGGATTTCCATGACAATATTTTAAGCAGGGTCTTCGCAAGAGACACAGATGGAAGAGAGATATTGAATATCGCGAGATCCTCGCCATTAGAGGAATGGCAGAAGCAAACTCTATCTTTCACTACGCAAGATGTACCTGAGGTTGGCGAGCAGCACGATAATCCACTGGTCGTACGATTAGAGATTAATCCAAAACAAATGCAAGAAGAAGATGAAGAGAATGATAGTAAAATTAAAGATTCTTGGGCCATCAACAGAGTCTTAATAGATACAGGGAGTTCTGTTGATATCTTATTTTATCATACCTTTAAAACCATGAGAGGAAGAGACGAAGATCTAATTCCATCAACATACAAAATTTATGGTTTTAATGGCACAACTAACAAACCAAGGGGGTAAATTGAAATGCATATACCGTTAAAAGGAATATCTTCAAAAATCTTATTCTATGTTGTGGACATCGAATCAGCTTACAATGCCTTGATAGGACGACCCCTGGTTACACGGGATATTGGGTGTAGCATCTACTTATCACCAGTGTATCAAATTTCCTCATCCAAAAGGTGTCGGAGTTATTAAAGGAGATTGGGGAGAAAGCAAGAAATGTTATGAAATCGATATGAAGTCTTGAAAAGAATGGAAATTGGAAGTGCAAAATTAAGCAACGACAGAAATGTGAAAGGTTAATGATTGATGTAATAGAACGAAAAGAAGATGTGAAAGCTGATGACGAGCGTATCGCAGAAAAAGAGACAACAGCAAAACGTAGCAGAAGAACAGAATCAGAAAATAATAAGTAAAGAGGTAAAATGATGAACTTCAGAGAACTCTGCGAATAATGTTTGAAAATTATGTAATTGAACAAGATATTATGCTTGAAATAATCTCAAAACTTTACCAAAATGATCAAAATTATATCAGAGTTACAATACTCGCGAGAAACACGAATAAAATTTCGCAGAAACATAAGAATGGGACGAACCTTTATGGCGTGCACCCTAGTTCGCGAATAAAATTTCGTAAGAGGAAAATGTAAGACCTAATAGTGCGTCATATGAGGGGGTATCTCTTGACATGACTCGGCGATAAGGTTATACCGATGCTGGAACCTGAGTCATGCAGACGATGGGGTTAAAGAAAACCTATCCGGGAGAGAGATCTTGGATTTCCAACTATATATGGTTATACCCTGGTTGGACGACTGAGAATCTCTTCCAAGAAGTGAAGAGTATGACCAAGACGCCGAGGTACACGGTTGATCCAAGGGTGACCGGAGCGTACGAAACTATCTTGCCATCCTTGGTAAGTCTTGGCTACAATGCACTTGGCCTGAAGAAAACCCCACTTAGGGTGCAGTCTTGTAACTATAAGCCATATAGGCATAAAGAACAAGAGGCTGCGAAAACAACTGGTTGTTGACAGATCAGGATGGGAGGAGCTAGTCTTGTATGGCCGATGTGCCCTCCTTGAAGGGGCAACCAGGGGGAAGATAAGGGCGGCACCCTCCATTAGGGAGATGATAAGTGTCTTAAGACGACAATGTCATGGGGCTTTATGATCGCAAGAACATTTAGGCATGTCATATTGTCGCGTGACGTAAATAATGCAGAGGCAACAAGCCACGAGAAAAATGTTAATATGAGATCAATGGGTTTTTACATGAAAGTGTAAAGACGTCCTGCGATTTCATCGCAAGACGATAATGTCACGAGGCTTTGATCTTGCGAGAGAACTTAGAATTGTCATATTATCGCAATATAATCAAAGAAGAAAGTTAAGGCAAGATCAATGGGTCAATACATGCAAATGTAAAGACGTCCTGCGATTTTGTCGCAGAAAGAAGAAGCATGGAAAAATAAGACATTTAATTAGGAAGGCACAATAAGACCACAAGATTAATGCGATAATACTCGCAGATGTTATAAGAATTGCGATTTCACGCAACTATTATTGACGATAAGATCGCCAATTTTAAGGTAATTTTGATTTTTATTTAATCCTTAATCAATTTTTATATTGCAGATGAATAATAGAGGAAAGTATGGGAATGCATGAGAACGATGAAATTATTATTCATTTATCATATAAAAATTGCATAAAAACAGGCACGCAGATAATTAAAAGAATAATAGTTATATTGACTGATTAACTTGCAGAAGAAGAGTTGTTTTCTGATTCTTACAGGTAGAAACAAAAGAGGCAAAAGAAATTTACGAATTAACGACAATATTACAGAGAAAGGAGAAAGAAAAGGAAGAACTAGTTAGATCCATCGCGATCCTCCTTATCAGACTTATCTTCATCGCCAGATTCTTCCCATTTATTATTATCATAATTATTTTCTTCTCCACCAGACTTTTCACCTTCGTCATCACTACCACTTTCATCCTCATCAGAATTTTCAGCCTCACTATCATAAATGCCAAGACTTGAAATCACTGCGGGTACTTCTTTCGCAAGATCAGGGTATAATGAAGGAGAAATTCCATGGTCATCGCAAACCAATTTAACAGAATCATTGCGAACGACAATGAGAGATCTATTGAAGTACGCGTTGGTGATGCCAAACTGCTTCTTCAGTTGAGAATATTTGTAATTGCGAGCATCAAGAGTATTCGCGAGCTGATCCTTATCTTGTTCAAGCTCCTTGATCCTTTCAAGATAACCTTTTTCAGCTTCTACAAGAATATAACAAGTTAGAAATTTTATAAAAGAGACTAATGAAAACAAGAAATTAGCGAGAAGAAGAGTAGCCAATAACCTTCTCTGTTAGAAATCATATCTCTAATTAGAGACGCCTGTTCGACTTGAAGGCTAACATTTACACCTAAATAATTTCTGGCATTGTCAAGAACCTTCGCAGCCCAGGCAAACTCGTCATTGTTATTAATAATGAGACGAGATCGAATTTGTGTCTCCCTCGCAAGAAGATCTTCATTCTCGCGGATAAGTTTATTTCTAACCTTTTGAACTTCAAGGAGAGTTTTATGAAAATCTGCTAAGGTTTTAGCTCCTTTTTTATGGCAAGATCATTCTCGTCAATAAGATCGCTATTCTTCTGCCTTAATTTATCTATTTCTTTCTTTGAATCAAAATAAAGGCGCCTATATTTGTCAGTCAAGCCTAAATTGAATCTGTGTTCAAGTTTTAAGAGAGTAAATTGGGATCTAAGTTCATCTATGGAGAGGGAGTTAATCTTATCATTTGAGAAGTTACTCAAGGAATTATTAAGGCTAGCGAGAAGAGTATGATCATCTACAGGTTCAGGGAAAGTTTGAAATATTATAGCCTCATCAGTAAGACCATAAACATCTGCAAGTTAAAAGTGATTGCTTGAATAAGCTGCGATAGAATAAAAGGAATCAAGAGAGAAGGGAAATCAGTCATACCATAAAGTTGTTGATTAGCTTTATCGAGATTAGCGATCTTTTGCTTATCAACAGAAGCTTCCGTCTCTATCTGCTTATTCTTCTTGCGAAGTTCAATAACTTTAGACTCTAGTTTTTCCTTATCTTGGCGAATCTTAGCTGCTTTTTATTCAGCATTAACACATCTTTTATCTAAGTCAGAAGCAACAACAAAAGAATCTCTTCCAACCTGCGAAGAAAAGAAATAAATTAAAATCTAGCGATAGAGAAAATATGAAAAAATTGAAGAAATGAAAACATACCAAAGCACCAAGAGTATTCAAGAGACTGGGAGTCAATGATCTTGAGATTCCTTGGAGAGAATCATTATCTACTAAGATAGGAGCATCGCAGACTTTAGCGAGAGCTTGGGAAGTCTTTTCAATAATTTCATCCTCGCCATTAGAAGTCATGCTATGGGAAATATCGCTGAAAATTCTGGACAGATGATTCATTGAGGAATCAGAAGAAGAAGAATTTCTTATTGAAGGAAAACCACCAACATTAAAATCCTCATTAAAACCAACACTTGGATTCTCCGGAATTGGTTGAGGAGTTGAAGAAGAAGAAGGTTGAATTTTTCTTTTGTTTAGCGTAGGATCGCTAGATTCATCATTGCGAGGGGCAAAAGATCTTCCCCTAGAAGAAGTAGTAGAATTCTCCTTTACAGACTTCCCAGATGGTTCCTTTGAAGAATTATCCATGATATTTGCAGGAGGCAATGGTTCTAACTCTTCGATTTCCTGCGAGCACAGATGAATATAAGAAATAGGGGCAATAATATATTTTAAAAACTTATAAAGAAATATTTCTTACTTCATCTGTGAAAGACATCAAAGCCAGGCGAATGCTGGGTTTCCTAAGAGCTTTATAACTAAGTTTCATTCTATCAATCTGAGAAAAACCAAAATAGTTAGTGAGAATATAAAGAAGACATTGGCGAGAATATAAATAAGATGATAAATGTTAATAATATGAAAAATTGAGAGAATATACTTCTTTAGTTCTATCGGGCCAGTTGAAGACCCAGGGTTGATATTCAGCGAGATTCTCGGGAATTTCGCGAGAACCAGATACATAAGGACCTTCAAGACTTAATGGGAAGATGAACCACTTATCGTCGTTAGAATGACGAGGACCTTGGTTAGTAGATGTATGAAATTCAATATCCATCATAAGAGCATTGTCACCAGTGACCTTCTCTTTCTTCAAACGAACACCCCAACATGTACTATCCCTCTTCATAGGGACAATTCTATAATTCGCAAAAAAGTTGTCCACAGTGTAATCGCAAGAAACAATGGGGACATCTGCAAACAAAGGATTCTTTGGAGCTTTGGGGTAGCGAGTTCCTTTACCAGCACCACGAGAAGCATATTCAAGTAGTAATCTGATGCAATCCCCACCCAATTGGTATACTGCTCGTGAGAATCTCTCGTCAGAAATTATTTGATAAAACATCGGAAGATCAGGATCATAAAGATGGATAGGGAGACCAGCTTCAAGTTGTCCTAGCGATACTACGATTTTTTCGCGAGAACATTGATCATCAGTGAATAGTTTAAGGGAAAGTTATGATTTAGAATCTTGATCTGGAATTAAAGACAAATTAAAACCTTTATTTCTAAGTCTCTCGCGTATTTTATTGAAGGCCTTCAAATTTTTAACACCAGCAGCAACCATTTTAAGTATGGGAATGAAGGAAAAAGTTGAAAAAAAGAAATAAATCACAGCGGTTATAAAAGCGCAATTTGCGGAAGAACAGTAAAAATTGCAGAGAGAATATGGAGAGAAGGAAGAAGAAAGTAAAAGAGAAAAGAAGAGGAATGAGAAGAGTATTTATAGAAGTTAAACTTTTAATTCCCTAAAGACATATTAGGTATTAGATAATGGGGGCATCAGACCTCTCTGATTATTTTTAGGAAATATATTTTGTTTCATCTTCTCTCTTTTCTAGACCCTCGTATAGTCTATAGTTCTTTTCTCTATCCTGATGTTCTTTTCTCTCTCATTTTGCTTAATTAAGGTATTTTCCTTTCCGGATAGACGGCTCCACCGGAAACAACAAGAAGATGAAGTTTTCCTGGGTCTTAGGATAGTTTGCTCGAAATGCAAACTTGAGTATTTATAGACCAAGGATGTTTGGACACCAAGGAATTTCCAAAACCGAATATTCTCAAGATATGCAATAAATTCCCATATTCTCAAGATGAAGTTTGTCTGAATGTGTTTCTCATGGTTATGGGTTGGGTGTTTTAGCTTTTACTACCTTATGGGAACTTAGTGAGGATTTTATTTGTTTTTTCAAACGTCTTAAGATTTTTTTTAGTAAACAATGATGCTGGCAGTGGTTTAGGTAGTTTTATTTTTCATGGGTTGGGTGTTGTTATTCAGAAAGGGGTTGGTGCTCAGCTTGTTGCTTGGCTACCAACCAAAAGCTCTATAATTTGACTCCATTCCCATATTAGTTTTCATAATTCCTGGAAACGCTTTGTCCAATATTTCCGAAATCTCACTAGAAAATCTCCAATTCGTAAATGACATTACCAATTTTTATTTTCCAGAGATATTTAATTGCTGGTAATTAAAAGCATATAAAATTAACAACCTTTATTAAAAGATTCTTAATTCATTTCGGTCCGGGATCTCCTTGAGTTATTAAGGAATATCTTTGAACAATAAAAAATAAGAGTTACTGAACATGTTCAAAGTATGTCGACCTCTTTTCTTTGTAAATCTTCTTTCATATTTACAATCTTGGATTCGATTATACCACACTTCCAAACAAGTTTAGAATTGGTTCATCTGTATTCCAAGACAATTATGTGATTGATCAAATATCAAATCACTAATCATGGGTTTACGGTTCTACCAAACACAAGGATCGGTTCTACCTTAATATAGTTACTGGGACCGGTTATATCAGTTACCAGGATCGGTTACATTAATTACCAGAACCGGTTACCATATTCTCATGGTATTACTTGTGATCGGTTGCACAAGTCACTAAGATCGGTTACACCAATTTTCAGGATCGGTTACACCAATTACTATGACCAGTTACGCCAATTACAGGGATCGATTACACAACTCTTTTGTGATCGGTCACACCAATTACTAGGATCGGTCATACCAATTACAAATATCGATCATACCATCTCAGGTGATTACTTAGGATCGGTTACACTAATAAAAGTCATACCAAATCATAATTCATGCACCGCGACTAGTTTTACCAAGATACATATCTTTGTGATCGGTTCTACTAACTCACACATATTGGTAATCCAAAGATATGCAATCAATACCAATAAGCCTAGGGATGTCCCTTTCGATTCATAAAACAAGTTCATGAATGTACTTCCTTTAAACAAATGTAAACATTGTTTCCTAGGATGAAATCTTCACCTTTACCCATACACATAATCACAATAACATTCATACGATTATGTCGATGTCTTATATACGAAGTTTAAAAGATAAGTGTTATACTTCGTATCATAATTCCCTAACACTATGATCATGTGATCATGTCGCACTACTAGAGTATAATCATTCACATCTTCGCAATTATGTTTTCAATGTAACACGATTAGAAAGATACGTTAGGAATGAAACAGTTCAAGTCAAAATATTACTAACCTCAAGAGGAAGGATAATGTCGTCATTGTAGATTGTTACTTCTTCACATTCTTCAAGCCTTCGAGTAATACTTGTATGTCTCATAATCCTAATATTTCTAGTCTAACCTATACGTAGTTGTTTCTAGTACATAATCAAGCGAATCTTTAATTGAATTTTGATTCACTAAAATATGACAACCAAACTTGACATACCAACGCATGGTGGGTTCAACCGAGCTATGCTCTAAAAATAAAAAATGGAACAAAACTCTTAGGTATTTCTGTGGGAGACAGGTTTATCTATTCATTAGACTTTTATGTATGAGAAAGATTGGTTTAACAAGTCTTTGACTTTGGATCGTAGCAACTCTTAGTTGTGGGTGAGATCATCTAAGGGAATCAAGTATGTAGAGTCCTGCTGGGATTCAGAGGCGTAAGGAACACGATTGTACCTTGATCAGTGTGAGGTTGGTTAAGGCTCAACTACATTCCACTATGAAGTTAACTTGGATTAGGCTAGTTTTTGTAGCGGCTTAATATAATGTGGTGTTCAAATCTGGACTAGGTCCCGGGGTTTTTCAGCATTTGTGGTTTCCTTGTTAAATTTTTTTATGGTGTCTGTGTTATTTCTTTTCCGAATTATATTTGTTTATATAACTGAAATATCACAGGTTGTGCGTAGTTCAATCAATTAGATAATCCAACCTTTGGTTGTTGATATAAATTGATTGACACTTGAACATTGGTCTTTGGTACCTTTCATGTTGTTTCACATAATAATCAGGCACGCGGATTTCTATCTATTTGATTTTCTGATTATATTGTGAAACAGAGATACAACTCTTGGATATATTTCCATTGATTGAGTTTGACTGTCTAGTTTTTTCTCTTGGAATTATATTGGAGTTTGTCCTCATAAATTGCCTAAACGAAATATTGGGTGAGGTTGTTAGACCCACGCTTTTTCAACATGGTCATATTTGTATGATCATAGTATTAGGGAATTATACTATGAAGTATAACATTTATCTTTTGAACTTCGCATATATGACATTGACATAATCTTGTATATACTGTTATGTTTATGTGAATGGGCTATGGTGAAGATTTCATCCTGGGAAATAATGTTTTACATTTGTTTAAATGATGAACATTCATGAACTTGTTTTATGAATCGAAAGGGAAATAATTAGGCTTTATTGGTTCGGCTATTCATTGCAAATCTTTGGATGACCAATATGCATGAGATGGTAGAACCGATAGTAATTATGTTATGTATCTTCGTATAACTAATCATAATGCCTAACTTATGATTTGGTATGACTGGTTTTTATTGATTGGTGTAACCGATCCTAAGTAATCACCATGAGATGGTATGATCCATATTTGTAATTGGTGTGACCGATCCTAGTAATTGGTGTAATCGATCCTAGTAGTTGGTGTGACCGATCACAGAGTGTTGTGTTATCGATCCTGGTAATTGGTAACCGGTCCTGGTAACTGGTGTGACCGATCATAAGCAATACCATGGGAATATGGTAACCGGTCCTGGTAACTGATGTAACCGGTCCTGGTAACTTGTGTGACCGATCACAAATATTTCCATATTGAGGTATAACCGATCTTATTGATTGGTAGAACCGATTGAACCTGTGTATGTGATTTGATATTTGATCAATCACATTGTTATCTTGGAATACAGATCAACCAATTCTAAACTTGTTTGGAAGTGTGGTATAACCGATTCCAAGAATGTAAATCCATGTAAATATGAATAAGGATTTACAGAGAAGATTAGTACTCAAGGAGATCCTGTGCCGAAATAAATTGAGAATCTTTTAATTAAGGTTTTTGGTTTTATATGCTTTAATTACCAGCAATTAAATGCATATCTCTAGAGAACAAAATTAGTAATGTGAATTTGCTATTTGGAGATTTTTTGTTGAGAGATTTCAGAAATTTTGGACAAGCATTTATTAGAATTAGGAAAACCAAATTTTGTTATTCATTGCATATCTTGAGAATGTTTTCGGTTTTGGAAATTCCTTGGTGTCCATACATACTTGGTCTATAAATACCTAAGTTTGCATTTCTAGCAAACTATCCTAAGAGCCATGCAAACTAAATTTCTTGTTATTTCTGGTGGAGCCATCTATTCAGAGAGGAAAGTATCTTAATTAGGTGAAATCTCTTACGACCGCTCGTTTAAAGACTTCTGTGGGATCAAGAATCTCTACGAGTACCGTTGGTGGGAAACTATATAATTGCAGTGTTATTAGTTTTCGATTGATTTGATTGACTAATGGTTTTTGAAACTTTGATTGCACCTAGTTTGTTTATTCTTGAGAATCTTCTCTTCTAATATAAGATTCACTCAAACTAGATCGAAGTATCGACGAGATCTTTAGAACTGTATGTAGATCTAAAGACATCTTGTGATAATCCATTGTTAACAGACTCCGTTCTATGTGTGATTGAAGATTAAAGAAGATTTGAAGACGAATAAGATTTATTATTAGTTCTTATATCTTTGTGTGTGAATAAAACTTGATCGACTGGGATTCAACTAGAATCAGATTATATCGGATTGATTAGTTGCGTGAGATCGGCATCACTTTATAGCTTTTCGTTGAGATCTATATAGATTGATTGCAAATATAAACTTAACTGCTTTTGTAGTTATTTGATAAATTGATCTAACCAGGTAAAGGAGTTTATTAGATTAAACGGAAGAGCCTTTACGTATGACTTGAGATATCTTTATCTTGAAAGAAACAAAAGAGTTGTTACCAAACAGATTTGTTGTTCCTTTACTATTTGGAATATGATCCAAAGGAATCGTACCGGTGCGTGACCTTTGAAGTCGGAATCACATGGATACTGAGGAAACTAAGTGAACTAGTGGTAGTTGCTTGGTCTCAACTATATGAAGTTGGTGTAGGTTTTGAATAACGACTTAATTCTGAGGGTATTCAATTCTGGAATAGGTACCGGGGTTTTTATGCACTTGTAGTTTTCTTCGTTAACAAAATCTTGCTATATGATTTACTTTTGTTTTCCGCAACTATGTTTGTTTATATAATTTAAAGTAAATTGCACTTTACGTTAACTCTGATATACTTGATAGTGAGCCTATAGAGTTTAGTTAAGTCCGAACCTATTATCAAGTATCACACTTTGGTAGTCGTATTGTCTCGATCTCATATCCATAGAAAATCATACAAAGTGTGAATACAGGTTTGTTGTATTGTCTCGACTCTGTCCATAGACGATCACTTTCGGTAAGAGGACTTATAGGTTGAAACAAAAATATTGTGGTGTATTTAGGTACCCTCGTATTTTCAATTGGTATCAGAGCAGGCAAACACAAAAAGATATAATAATCTGTGTTTGGTGCGATCCAACCTATAAGAATTGAATCTAATAACTGATTCAGTTAACGTAGTAGCAGGATTTGACATCTTCAAGTTTCCGTGGTGGAAAACACGAATGAAGAATGTGATACTATTGGAGCATAGCTTGGTTGAACCCACAAAAGGGGAACCGATCCTAGTAAGAGGTGCAACCGATCACAAAAGGGGAATCGATCCTTGTAAGAGGTGCAACAAGTTTCTTAATTATTGGGAACCGATCCTATAAACATGCGCAACTCGTTTTTAGTTATCGGGAACCGATTCTATGAACATGTGCACCAAATATACATTAGATACCATATATAAGTGGGAACCGATCCTAGTACCTAGTCAACCAAGTTTTGGTAACTAGCGTGACTAATTCTAGTACCCACATGGAAGGTAGAACCGAAATTTGTTTTGGTAGAACCGTGAAATCCATGTTTGGTGATTTGATAGAATAATCAATCACATAGTTCTTGGAAGTCAGATGAACCAATTCTAAACTTGTTTGGAAGTGTGGCAAATCGGTTCCAAGATTGTAAATATGAAAAAGGATTTACAAAGTAAAGATGTAGACATACTTTGAACACGTGCATTAATTCTTACCTTCTATTATTCAAAGTTATTCCTTAATAGCTAAAGGAGAATCCCGGATCGAAATAAATTAAGAATCTTTTAATTAAGGTTTTTAGTTACATAAAATAAAAATTAGTAATGTGCATTTACTAGTTGGAGATTTTCTAAGAGATTTTCGGTCAATATTTGGACAGTGCATTTCCAGGAATTATGGAAACAGAATTTGGAAATATATTGCATATCTTGAGAATATTTTCGGTTTTGGAAATTCCTTGGTGTCCAAACTTCCTTGGTCTATAAATATTGAAGTTCGCATTTCAAGCAAACTAATCCTCTGAGCCAGCAAAACTACCTAGTTGTGTTGTTACTGGTGGAGCCGCCTATTTGGACAGGAAAGTAACCTAATTAGGAGAAATCTCTTACGGCCGCTCAGTTTAAAGACTTCTTTGGGATTGAGAATATCTATTAGTACCATTGTTGGGAAACTAGATAATTGCGGTTTATTATTAGTTTTCGATTGATTTGATTGACTAACGGTTGTTGAACTTTGATTGCACCTAGTTTGTCTATGCTTGAGAATCTTCTCTTCTGATATAAGATTCACTCAAACTAGATCGTAGTTTTGACGGGGATCTTTAGAATGTTCGTAGATCTAAAAACGTCTTGTGATAATCCATTGTTAATAGACTCCGTTCTGTGTATGATTGATTAGAAGATATTCAAGATGATTATGTGCAGGTGTTTATTTAAGATCCAACTATAATCGGTTTATCTTTGGTGTGCATAATACTTGTTTCGGTTGAAGATGATCCAACTATAATCGGTTTATCTTTGTGATAGATTGGATTGATTAGTTGAGTAGATCTGCATCAATATAATTATTTGTGATTGAAAGTATTGATTGCAAAATCTTGAAAATTACTTTGGTAGTTGTTATTATATAGATCTAAGGACCTGACAAAGGGTTTATTGGGATAAACGGAAGAGCCTTTTGTCGAACTCATATCACTTGGTTGAAAAGAGTTGTTACCAAATAAATTTGTTGTTCCTTTACTGTTTGGAATACGAACTTATAAGGGCATATTTCATATATATTTGGTGTCAATTCCATGCTAGTACTTGTTGGTTTTCTTGCAAATTATTGTATGTTATGCTTGTTTTCTGTTATTTGTGTTTTATTAGGTGAATAATCCAAAAAGAAGTGACTTTGAGCTTAGTTGTGCAATAAAAGAAGCTAGCTAAAAGTGAAGAAGGGCCAAAGACCAAGTGGAACTCATTCAAATATGAGATTTCTACTTTTCATTTTGTAAAGGACGAGAAGACAAAGGCAATGTCGAAAGAACGGAGTCATTCGGAGTTTGTATGAAGAAGTTATGAGCAAAACAAGAACTCAGAAGACGTTAAGGGGTGACCACTTTTTCATCTTCCCCTTATCAGCACCAAGACATTAATTTGTGGAATGATTCGGCTATACTCTTCATGTACGTGATGATCATGTGAAAGGGGAGAATTTAGGGAGTGAGAAATGATTAAATTGATAAATGATTTAGGTGGGACCATGCCAAGACAAAATGTACAAAAGGACACTCAAATGCCCGATAATGTTGAAGAGAAATAATTTAGAAAGTACGTAGTGGACTTTATTGACGCATTTTGGAGAAAAGGGTTGATTTGGTGCAAGGCGGATCATCGACGTTGGATAGATTGATGGTGCAGATGAAGACACAAGGGTTCCTCAGATGATCGAACGGATTTGGAATTATGTACACATTTCTTATGTGCACTCTATTACTCTGAATCATCATCAATTAATTTCAACCAAAACAGTTTTTGGTAGGCGCCTTGTCAAAGTTACAGCAAAAGGAAGAAAAGAAGAAAAATAAAGCGGCTGATTTCGGCGCCATACCAATCAAATGCATGCGTGAGTGGAAAATTATGGAAATATGTCCGGGATCCTCTTGAATAAATAGGGATCGAATGTGGGAGAGAGACAACACTTCTTCCTTTACAACTTCTTCCTCTTGTTTTATCAATTTTCGTTTGTTGCGAGAGAAGAGAGAAACAGAGTGGGAGCTCCTGGCTTTAACTCTGGGCTTTTATAGTTTTATTTTAATTCCTTCTTGTTTATTTATTTGTTTGTACTTTTAATTATGAGTGGCTAAACTTTTAATTGATTAGGGATGATTTCAAAGTCCTGAACCATGAACCATTATTTTCTTTAACCACGTTTATTTCAAGTTTTATTTTATTGTTGATTATCTTTATTATTTTTAATGTCCAAAAATATTGAAGGGTTATTTAAAGTGATCAATTAAATTAACCAATCAATATTTCTTCTACTAGTTTAGGGTTTGTGTGATACGTGTAATTATCACATCAACTCTTCACATAAGTAGTAAATCGGAAGAGCTGACAGAGGGATTTTGTTAAGCAATGGTGTGTAAAGAAAACACTAGTAAGCAGGCCGAGCCTATGCGTCTGATGCTGGGATCAACCTGATTCACAAAGTGTAAAGCATTCGACTAATTTACACCTTGAGAGATTATTCTTGGTGGGTTGGTTGGATAGAATCTGGTAGTCGAGTGCTTCCGTATCCAGTGACAGTAGGAATCCGGGGGATAGCAGAGGTTATTGCTATTCTACGGTTGGTAACAATATAAGTTCAACAAGAAATAAATTTATATTTAATTAAACTTCGGTTCAGTGACGGCGAATGATTCCCTAGTCATCTTTCTCCATATTATTTTAAATTAATCTTTACTATTTTCGTTTTATTTGTTATTCTTAAAATCTAAAAAACCTCCCATTTAGTTACTTTTTAAAACAGCTAGAAACTCCCTGCTCTTCGTGGGAACGAACTCCTTGCCATTATATTACCAGTTAATTGTGTGGAAAGGTGTAATTAATTTGTTTAATAAACGACGTGCACCACGAACTAAAGGAATTGTTCCAAGTGCGTGACTTACTGCAAGTTGGAGGCGTAGGGATACAGACAGAACTAGGTGAATTATAGGTTTGGTTGCTTGGTCTCAACTATACGAAGTTGGTTTGATTTTGTATAGCGGCTCAATCCTGAGAGTTCTACAATTATGATTGGTCATTTACTTTTATTTTACGCAATTATAATTGTTGTTATTATAATTTAAAGTAAATTACGCAAACGTTAATTCCTATTTACTTAATAGTAATCCTATTTTGTTTTGGTTAAGTCCGAACCTTTTATCAATTAAACATACTTCATTATTATATTGTCTCGATCTCGTATCCATAGACGATCACACGAAGTGTGAACCGATTAGTTGTACTGTCTCGAATCTGTCCATAGACACTCACTTTCAGAGAAAGGACTTATAGGTGGAAAAGTTATAGATTGAGGTATATTTGGGTACCCTGGTCTTTTCAATTGGTATCAGAGCAGGCAAACACAAAAATATCTAACAATTTGTGTTTGGTGCGATCCAACCTATAAGATGTGAATCAGATGAACGATTCGATTAACGTTTTAAAGATTTTAGATGGTCTTAAAGAAAACTCTGAAGAATATTTCTCTGCTCTTGTTAAGATGTTAGATAAAGGGATTGAACAGAACCAGTCACATGCTGACGAGATCAGTAATATCATGATTGATAGAGAAATGGTGAGAAACATAGAAGATTCTAGAATGATAGTCTCTCAAGTATGTCCAATTATTTTATCCAGACATCTTGAACAATCTAATAAGAGTCAGACCATGGACCATTTTCAAAAGGGATGGAATTGTTTAATTCATAAGATTTGTCTTACAAAATGTTTGATTAATCATGTTAAAAAACTTTATAATAACTTAACGAATCATCCTAGATCTGGTGAATAATGTCTTGGAGCATTTGCACTTAAAACAACTTTACCATTCCAATGGTTTCTTGATAGTGGGTGTAGTAGGCATATGACATGTGATCTTTCTTGGTTCATAAAAACAGAAGACTACAAGGGAGGATCAGTAACCTTCGGATATGGAAGCAGATGTCTTATTAACAAAAAAGGTACTATCAAACTTCTAGGTATTCCTGAAATCCATGATGTTGTTTATGTTAAAGGAATAAAAGCAAATCTTTTGTCGGTTAGTCAAATTTGTGATAAAGGTCACAAAGTTATATTTAATATGAAAGGTTGTGATATTGAAGATAAGTCCGGAAAAGTAATTTTTCGAGGACGTAGAAGTATGAATAATTTTTATCTCCTTGATATACAATCCAATTTATACTGTAACTTGACTAAGGTTGAGTCAACTCATTTGTGGCATGAAAGCTTTGGTCATATCAACTACCGAATGCTAGGAAATCTCATTAATCATGAACTTGTCAAAGGCGTTCCAAAAATAAATACTAAAGTAGAAGGTGTTTGTGGTGCATGCCAAAATGGTAAGCAAGGAAAAATTCCACACAAACTTTCTCGAGACATAGCCACTCGAGCTCCTTTCGATCTTATTCATATGGATCTATTTGGTCCAATCCAACAAGCAACTGTTGGAGGAAATAAGTATGCCATAGTAATGGTAGATGACTACACACGTTTCACATGGGTTGCTTTTCTGAAGCACAAAAATGACACTCTTAAGGAGTTCAAAATTATTGTGAATAGAATTCAAAATGAACAAGGTCGCAATCTTAATAAGATAAGAAGCAATCGTGAGACAGAATTCAAGGATACGAAAGTATATGAATACTTCAATGATCATGGAATTACTCATCAATTCTCTTCTCCTATTACACCTCAGGAAAATGGTGTAGCTGAGAGAAAGAATAGAAATATTCAAGAAATGGCAAGAGTAATGCTTCACAATAAAAACCTACCATTAACCTTCTGGAGGGGAAGCCGTATTTACAACTTGTTATCTTATAAACAAAGTTTTTTTATGATCCACAACTCTAAGTACCCCATATGAACTATGGTATGAAAGAAAACCTAGTCTGAGCTATTTAAGGGTTTTCAGAAGCAAATGCTATATTCTCAAAAACAGAGAACATAAAGGAAAATTTGACTCTAAAAGTGATGAAGATTTTTTCTTGGCTTTGCTTCTGACAGTCGTGCATTCTGGGTATACAATCTCAGAATCAAAGTCATGATGGAATCAATTAACGTAGTTATTAATGACATTAAAGACTTTTTTCAAGACAATCACACTGCAGCAGAGCTTCCTCCTTCTGAAACTTTTATTAAAGAAAAACATACTGAAGAAGAACCATCAGTTGTTCCCTTAATAAGTGACACAAATGATAAAGACGATAATGAAAGTATTGTTGAACAACCCAATGATACTGAAAATATTGTCCAAAAACCCTCTAAGTGGGTACATCAAAGGCACTCTACTGAAGACATCATCTGAGATGCCAATGCTAGAGTTATGACTTGAAGAGAACTTCAGAATGTCTGTCACTATTCATGTTTTCTTTCCCCAGTAGAACCGAAAAATATTGAGGAAGCACTCAGTGAACCTGCTTGGGTAAACTCAATGCATGAAGAACTTAACCAGTTCAAAATACAAGAAGTGTGGGAACTTGTTCCTAAGACGACAAGAGTAAACATCGTTGGAACAAAGTGGATCTACAAGAACAAATCGGACGAATTCGGAACAATTGTCAGAAACAAATTTAGGCTCGTTGCTCAAGGATATTCTCAAATTGAAGGTATTGACTTTGATGAAACTTTTGCTCATGTTGCTCGTTTAGAATCAATAAGACTGTTACTTGCTAAATCAACATTTCTGAATGAGGATTTAAAGGAAGAGGTATTTGTTGCTCAACCCAAAGGATTCGAATATCTATTATTCCCAAATCATGTCTTTAAACTTAAAAATGCCTTGTATGGTCTAAAACAAGCTCCAAGAGCTTGGTATGATACACTGACATCCTTCTTACTTCAAAAAGGATTCTCTATAGGCGATGCTGATAAGACACTCTTTACCAAATGGAGTGGAAAAAATGTTCTTGTAACACAAATATATGTATATGACATCATCTATGGATCCACCTCAAAATCTCTAACAGATGAATTTCTGAATCTTATGAGTGGAGAGTTTGAAATGAGAAATGTTGGAGATTTATAATATTTTCTTGGTTTGCAAATACAAAAACAAAAATACAATATTCTTCTTTCTCAAGAAAATATGCAAGGAATTTAGTTGAAAAATTCGAACTAAAAGGCGCAACACCTATGGAAACTCCAATGCCAACTACCGGAAAAATTCAATCAAATCCAGGAGAAAAATCAATTGATCAGAAGTTATACAGATCTATGATAGGAAGCTTGTTATACTTAACTGTGACAAGACCAGACATTGCCTTCAGTATGGGATGTTGTGCAAGATTTCAAAAAGATCCTATAGAATCACATCTAAAAGATGTAAAACGAATCATAAGATACGTTAATGGCACCCTAGATTATGGTCTTTCATACTCTATGGATACGAACAATAGTCTTGTTTCCTATCCAGATGCGGACTGGGAAGGATGTGTAGAATATCGGAAAAGAACCTCTGGTGTATTCTTCTATGTTGGTCAAAATCTTGTAGCTTGGCACAGCAAGAAACAAAATTCACAGTCTTTGTCAATGTGTGAAGCAAAATATATTGCTTCCGGTACATGTTGTACTCAACTTTTTGTGGATGAAGCAAATGCTCATTGACTACAGAATAAATATTTCAACTATGAGCATCATTTGTGATAGCTCAAGTGCTATCCGACTAACTAAAAATCCAGTGGAACAATCTCGTACTAAACATATAAATATTATATATCACTTTATTATAGAATTATATGAGAATGGATTTATCAAACTGGAATATGTGCCATCTGAACGTCAACTTGCTGACATTCTCACCAAACCCTTAGACATGGAAACTTTCGAAAAATTGAGGAAGTCTATCGGCATTGTCAAGGTACATTAGTGCCTTGTGTTTTGGGGTTTTCAACTTTTGCATTTCATAATTTTCGACATTTCTCTGGTAAAGGTTGGTTGTTGTTGTTCTTTTTCCTTGCAAGAGGATGACAACACAGTGATATTTTGATATCAATTTTCCCTGGGAAGATGCAAACATTAATGGAGAAGAGGATGCAAAATTTGAGGTAATGACTTTGTTAGTTAATCGTTTTCCTATTTAAGAAAAGCCTAATTTTATTGCATATATTTATTGCTTTTGCTTAACAAAATTTTGGTGCAATTGATGTTTTATTCCATTATTTGTATATGGATGTGTGTGTGATTCAATTGTTTCCGGTTAAGAAAAACCATTGTTATATTGCTTTATTGTTTTGTATCAATGGTTTAGGCTTACAAAATTTCGGTGCAATTGTGGTACTGTAATGTCTATGTTTGTTTCAATTGCTTCCGGTTGAGGTAAATAATTATGCAAGTTGATTTATTTGGTTTGTATGAATTGTTTATGGCTTAACAAAAGAAAAGGTTTTCGGGATGAATTGTTTAGTCTAATACGATTCCGGATAAGAGAAACTAAGTTAATAATGATCTTAGTTAGACTTATCAAAGTGGAAGTTTCGGTTATTCAAGTCTAATCGAATGCCTTAACAAGAAATGCTAGTTAACTAACCTAGTACTTATCTTGTTTAAAAGTGAAAGGTCTAAGTTATTGATGAGAATAACTAGAGCCTGATGAGAAAAATAGAGTTAATTCTAATCTTTAATTTGGTCTTATCGAATAAGCGATTGTATTTGTACAATCGGTTTAGCAAAGGAACTAAGGTGCTTAGTCGATTTTTGGTTTGCTAAACTATTAGGGAGAATTTCTTCGGGCAATTGTTTCCTTGGTGACATATCAAAACAAAATTACTGTGTAGTTTCCGTTTTGATATTGGTTATCAAAAATGGTATGTGGAACCCTCGTGCTTAACTCTTATAGGTTTTGGAAGTCTCTTTGTGAAATTTGTAAGATCCTTTCGGTTTTTCCTTTATTTGCTCATACCTTTGTCATTTTGTGAAAAAAATGGGGTGGGAATATATGGAGTAAACAAGTGATACTTATATTGATTTGGTATCACTAAGGGAAAGGAAAATGGTGCTTAAACGTTATATCTAACGAAAGAGTAAAGAATAGACTAAGGGGGAGTAACATATCATATGATGATTGGAATAACAAAGACGTGCGTATTGAAAATCTACCTATCTTACCTTTAGGGGGAGTATTTTCTTTGTTATTATAATGTCAACAAAAACATTTATGGATTGAATGTATACAGGTTATTGTGTTGTTGAATTTGGGAATCAAGCGTATGTGTAATGAATTCTTGTAATTTTTTTATCCATATGATGTAAGAGTTTTTTCACTAAAATTGACAAATGGGGAGATTGTTAGAGCATAGCTCGGTTGAACCCACCAAGCGTTGGTATATCAAGTTTGGTTTCATATTTTAGTGAACCCAAACTCATTTAAAGAGTCGCTTCATTATTTACTAGAGTCAACTTCTTATAGGTTAGCTTGAAAGTATTAGGATATGAGACATTACAAGTATTATGTGAAGACTTGAAGAATGTGAGAAAGTAAGGAGCTATAACGACGACATCATCCTTCCACTTGAGGTTAGTAATATTTGACTTGAACTGTTTCATTCCCTAATGTATCTTTCAAGTCGTATATTGAAAACATAATTGCGTAGCTGTGAATGATTATACTCTAGTTAGACATAGTATTAAGGAATACAATACGAAGTATAATGCTTATATTTTGAAATTCGCATATAAGACATCGACATAATCGTATGAATGCTATTGTGATTATGTGTATAGGTAAAGGTGAAGATTGCATCCTAGGAAACAGTGTGATTACATTCGTTTAAAGGAAGTACAATTCATAAACTTGTGTTATGAATCGAAAGGGAAATCGCTAGGCTTATTGATATTGTTATTCCTTGAAAATCTTTTGAATTACCAATATGTGTGTTTAGTATAACCGCTCATGACTTTCTTATGTTCTTGGTAAAACTATTCACAAGGCCCGACTTCTGTATTGGTATGACTTTTATTAGTGAAACCAATCTTAAGTAATCACCTGAGATGGTATGATCGATTTGTTGTAATTGGTATGACCAACTCTAGGAAAAGGGGAACCGATCCTAGTAAGAGGTGCAACCGATAACAAAAGGAGAATCGATCCTTGTAAGAGGTGCAACACGTTTCTTAGTTATCGGGAACCGATCCAATGAACATGTGCGATACATTTTTAGTTATTGGGAACCGATCCTATGAACATGTGCATCAAATACAAGTTAGATACCATATATATGCGGGCACCTAGTTAACCAAGTTTTGGTAACTAGCGTGACTAATTCTAGTACCCACATGGAAGGTAG
Source organism: Papaver bracteatum (assembly GCA_023529315.1). NCBI lineage: Eukaryota > Viridiplantae > Streptophyta > Magnoliopsida > Ranunculales > Papaveraceae > Papaver > Papaver bracteatum. The sequence continues at coordinate 299,970 of JAJJWX010003929.1, read as the reverse complement.
AACCGAAACTTGTTTTGGTAGAACCGTGAAACCCATGTTTGGTGATTTGATAGGATATATAATCAATCACATAGTTCTTGGAAGTCAGATGAACCAATTCTGAACTTGCTTGGAAGTGTGGCAAATGTGTTCCAAGATTGTAAATATGAAAAAGGATTTACAAAGTAAAGATGTTGACATACTTTGAACACGTGCAGTAATTCTTACCTTTTATTGTTCAAATTTATTCCTTAATAGCTAAAGGAGAAACCCGGATCGAAATAAATTAAGAATCTTTTAATTAAGGTTTTTAGTTACAGAAAATAAAAATTAGTAATGTGCATTTACTAGTTGGAGACTTTCTCAGAGATTTTCGGTCAATATTTGGACAGTGCATTTCCAGGAATAATTTAAACCGAATTTGGAAATATATTGCATATCTTGAGAATATTTTCAGTTTTGGAAATTCCTTGGTGTCCAAACTTCCTTGGTCTATAAATATTGAAGTTTGCATTTCAGGCAAACTAATCCTCAGAGCCAGCAAAACTACCTAGTTGTTTTGTTACTGGTGGATCCGCCTATTCGGAGAGGAAAGTAACCTAATTAAGAGAAATCTCTTACGAACGCTCGGTTTAAAGACTTCTTTGGGATTTAGAATCTCTATTAGTACCGTTAGTGGGAAACTAGATAATTACGGTTTATTATTAGTTTTCGATTGATTTGATTGACTAACGATTGTTGAACTTTGATTGCACCTAGTTTTTTTATGCTTAAGAATCTTCCCTTTTGATATAAGATTCACTCAAACTAGATCGAAGTTTCGACGGGGATCTTTAGACTATTTTCTAAAGACTTCTTGTGATAATCCATTGTTAACAGACTCCGTTCTATGCGTGATTGATCACAAGAGATTCAAGTTGATTGTGTGCAGGTGTTTATTGAAGATCTAAGAAGATTTGAATACGAAAAAGATTTCTGATTTGGGTTCTTAATCTTTGGTGTGCACAATACTTATTTTAGTTGAAGAGGATCCAAATATAATCGGTTTATCTTTGTGATAGATTGGATTGATTAGTTGAGTAGATCGGCATTAATACAATTCTTTGTGATTAAAAGTATTGATTGCAAAATCTTGACAATTTGGATCATCATTTATTCCCTTCAATAAGGAGAGCAATACGTCTAGGTGTTTTGGAGCTCTGTAAATCGGCGACGACCCGGCGATGACTCGTTGTTCGATCCGAAGCAAATCTCATTCCACAAAATTGATCCTTATAGCGTAATTGATTAGTTCATAAGCATGATTAAGACAGAGGTTTAAACACAATGATTAGTGACTAATTCGGCGGCTATAATTCAAATCAAGAGATGCCGAATATCAAAAATATCAAAACATCTACTGATAACGCGATCTGCAACTGGGATTTCCTATATGGATCGATCCCTAAGAATACCCAGGAGAATATTAACATATGGGAGACGGAACAAAATAGTGATAAGGTAAACAATAGATCTTATGCTAACATTGTTTCATCTTTCAGATCGATAGATTTTTATTCTTCAAAGCTTGCAAAACCATGCTTTAATGGATCTGATGTTTCGATCCGGATATCGGAAGATGAATATCAAAAGGTGTGCAAGATTGTAGAAATTGTCTAATTGGAAGACTGGTACAGCCGAAGGGATCGACTCAATTGAAATTGTCAGAAATCCATGAAAAGTTATCCAGGATATGGAACATTAAACCTTGGGTGATCTCTACTCTAGGGAAAGGATTCTTCTTCTTCAAATTCTCTTGTGAAGAAGATGTGGCTTCTGTGCGCGCTGCAGGATTGTGTAATATCAAGCCAGGTATTGTTCACTTTAGGAAATGGATTCCTGATTTTAACCCCTATATCCAACATCAATCTCTTGCACAGTTTTGGATAAGACTTTATGGTTTAAGCTATGAATATTGGAGATCAAAAACTCTTTTTGAGATTTCAAGTGCAATAGGTGACCCCCTATATGTTGATAGGTCTACTGTCAATAGAAGTTTTGGTTTATATGCAAGAGTTATGTTTGAAATGGATGTATCAAAAACCCCAATCACAGAGATAAGAGTGGAGAGGAGTGGTTTCTTTTTCACTGCAAAAGTTACTTATGAAAAAAAACCCTCCTTTTGCGCTTTTTGTAAAACGATAGGTCATGAAGAAGGTCTCTGCAAGAAAAAACAACAGCAGACGGCTTCTACTGAGTTAAACAAGGAAATTGTAGTTCAGACAAACAACAACTATGCCACTAAAAATAAAGAAAAAAAAATAAGGAAAATGGGAAAAAGGCTAATGCTTTGGAAAATGTTGAAGCAGATACAAACAGGGAAATGGTGTCTACAGATGATATAACGTCTACTGCTGATCATGTACTACGAAGAATAATACAGAGGAGAATGCGGAGTCTACTAAAGATGATACTATAGAATCCAATAATGGTGACGAAGTTCAACCAAATATTCATACTCCTGCTACTGAGATAGCTTCTAGCTCGGCCGAAGTTGAACAGTTTAGAAGCATTGAGTTGGCTCCTGCGACTGGAGATATAGTGGTGATATTTCCAGTTGAGGATGTTGTTCTTGGATTAGTCGCAGTTACTCTTCCAGATAACAATGAAACTCACCCAGTTCCTAGGAATAGTAATTTTATGGTTGCAAATACTTTAACAAAGAATAATGGTCCTTCTTCTGCTTCTACGATTTCAGAAATTGTGGTGCTACATGTTTCAGATGTGAGACATAACAATGTCATCTCTGAAAATACCAATGATTCTAAGGTTGATAATGCTAATGAAACTCCTTTTCAAGTGGCTATATCTAAATCTCAGAAGAAGCGTTCCAAGGATAATCCGAAGAAAACTTCTACGACTGATCATCAAAATGTACCTTGGAACATGCGTCCAAGATCTGGTGTAAACTCTTCCCAATGAGAGTTATTTACTGGAACCTGCGTGGCTTTGGTAATGAAGACACGCAGTTAGTTTTTTCAAATCACTGTCGTAAACTCGTTCCTGATTTTGTTTTTATTGCAGAACCTTGGATACATTTTGATTTAATTCCTAATAATTTCTGGCTTAATCTGAATATGAAGCTCGTGGCTTTAAATGATAGAGGATCTCAAACTCCAAATTTATGGTGTCTTTGCGCAGCTCATATAAATGCTACAGTGGTTTCTAACTCTGTGCATATGATCACTTGTGAAGCCACAATGGGAGACAAAACTTACTATGTTGCTGGTATATATGCCTCCACGTTCTATATTATCCGTAGAGATTTTTGGCTGGATTTGACAACCTTAATGTCTACCATTAAGGGTTCCTGGTATCTCATCGGAGACTTCAACGCTGTATTGGGTGCTCATGAGAAATCGAGTGGCCCCCCTCCTGTTAAAGCTTCTTGTGATGACTTCCTGGCCTTCACAGAGATGAATAATCTCCATCACTTGGATACTAAAGGTGCTCCTTTCACTTGGACCAATGGACGTATAGGTAGACAACATACGGAACTTCGGCTTGATAGGGTGATGTGTAATGAGCAATGGCTTCTCTCTTGGGATTATTCTATCTGCAGTACTCTTGCTAGAGTTAAGTCTGATCACCACCCTTTACTCTTTGAGGCTAATGCAGGGGAAAAATCTTTTGCTTCTTCGTTTAAATTCCAGAGTACTTGGCTTAATCATCCTGGCCTTCGGGAGGTGGTTGTTAAGGCCTGGCAACAGCAGTTTTTTGGTTTCCCTATGTATATCCTCATTCAGAAGCTGAAATTTCTGAAATCAATTCTAAAAACTTGGAACAAAGAGGTCTTTGGGGATATTCAGCTAAAGGTCAACAAAGCGACCCACATGTTGGAGGTTATTCAGACACGGATTGCTGATGAGGGTTACTCGGATGATCTTCATATTGAGGAAACTGAAGCTTCGTGTAATCTTATGGATGCTCTCAAAATCCAAAAAGACTTCTAGAGGGATAAATCTAGGCTTCAGTGGGTTAAGGATGGTGATGCTTGCACCAAATTTTTTCACACATATGCAAAAATTAGAGCGGCCACTAACAAGATCACCCACCTGAAGAAAGATGACAATCTCTTATTTTCTCATGAGGATGTTTCTAACCATGTGGTTTCATATTTTCAGGACCTCTGTACTGCTGATTCGGTTAATTCCTCTTCTGATTTCATCTCCAGAAACCTTCAAAGAGCTGTTACTTCAGAGGATAATAATTTTCTCACTGCCATGCCTAGTGCAGTTGAAATTAAAGCTGTTGTTGAAGATATGAATGCCAGTGGTGCGCCTGGCCCTGACGGCTTCAGTGGAGTGTTTTTCACTTATTTTTGGGATATAGTGAGCACTGATGTTATCAACTCGGTGCATTATTTATTTCTTAACGGATGTATCCTTCCCAATGACAACAACAACAATGTTATTCTTATCCCCAAGGAACTTGGTGCTGATGTTATAGAAAAATTTCGCCCCATTGCTCTTGGGAACTTTCATTTTAAGATCATTGGTAAAATACTGGCTACTCGGCTAAGTCCTATCTCTTCGAGAATTATTTCTCCACAACAAAGAGAATTCCTCAAAGACAGAAGTATTGTTGATTGTATTGGTATTACTTCAGAAGCTATTAACTTCATGGATTATAAAGCTTTTGGTGGTAATCTGGCGTTGAAGTTTGACATTCGCAAAGATTTTGACACCATTAATTGGGATTTTATTCTCCAGTCTTTGGTTCATTTTGGGTTTTTCTAGAATTTTGTCAATTGGATTCAATCTATCCTTAAGTCTGTTAAGCTGTCTATTATAGTTAATGGCAAAGCCATGGGTTACTTCGGCTGCACGAGGGGAGTCCGTCAATGGGATCCTCTTTCTCCCATTTTGTTTTGTTTGGCAGAAGATGTTTTGAGTTGCGCTCTTTCGAATGCGTTTCATCAGGGTTTGGTTCATCACATTGCCTCTCCTAGAGGTATTGCTGCTCCTTCTCATATTCTTTATGCAGACGACATAATGGTTTTCTGCAGGGGAACCAAAAGAGACGTTAAGGTTATAATGAAATTTTTTGATGAGTACGGGAAGAATTCGGGCCAATATATAAGTGCAGCTAAGTGTACTATGTTCTCCAGCAAACATATCACTGCTAGAGCTTCTATTATTGCGGCCTCTTATGCAATTCCGATGGGAACACTACCTTTTCGCTATCTTGGTGTCCCTATTTTCCAAGGCATAGTTAGAAAATCTCATCTCAATGAGATTATGGATAGAATCAAACTCAAATTCTCGGCTTGGAAAGGTAAATCACTCTCCATGATGGGTCAAGTCAAACTTGTCAAAACTGTTATTGCCAGCTCTGCCTTATACAACTTTCATGTTTATAAGTAGCCTAGCTCCTGTATTTCTACTTTGGAGCAATGGATTCGAAACTTTGTTTGGACTGGAGACATAAATTCGACTCACCACACCACTATAGCCTGGAGTAATATTTATCTCCCTGAGGATGAAGGTGGTCTAGGAATCAAGCCCTTGATGAGCATCAATAATGCAGCTATAATGAAAATGACTTGGAGAATAATGACAGAGAACTCCGACTTTGGTAAGTTCATTCGCGCTCGCTTCATAGGCTCAGCTTACAAGAAATCTTCGCTTTGGCTTGGCTTTAGAGAGCAATGGAGTATAATTCAAGAAAATCTGGTTAGGCTAGTTGGAAATGGTAACAAAATAGACTTCTGGAATGATGTATGGTGCAATAATTTGGGATCTTCTGTGGCAGATTTTTTGGACCTTGATAATTCTAATCTTCACAACATTGTGGCAGATTTCATTGTAAACGAGAATTGGTGCTTCCCTCTGTATATTCCGGAGCTTGAAGGTCAAGTGCAGCAGATGCTAAGGGAGACTCATATTGCTCCTCACAACGAAGACATGCAAGTGTGGACGGTGAGAAAACTTGGCAATGTTACCATGAAGGAGGCTTACAATTTTCACCGTCATAAGTTACCGGTAACCACGGATTTCAGAGATCTTTGGGCTATTAAAATTCAGCCTAGGCGTATCTGCACTGCCTGGAAACTGCTTCATAATAGAATCACGATGGATGACAATGTGAAGTTTCAAGGGACTTCCACAGCTAACTGCTATAACATGTGTCCTTCTCCCAACTGTAGTAAGCCTCAAAATCACCTCTTCTTCGATTGTATGTATGCTAACCACCTCTGGAGATGGATTATGGAGGTGTTTAACCATCATCTAATCTGCACCTCCATTAGTGCTATGTTTGCTTCCGTCAGATCTTTCTGAGGCTGCTCACAAACTAAAAACCTCTTGTGGATCGCTGTCATAAGCTGCATTTGGCTCATCTGGTTCTGCTGCAACAAGCTCAGGTTTGAGCATCATTTTATCCCTCCCAATTTTGTTGTGACTCGCCTGTCTTTTCTTATTACTGAGTCTGGTAAGCACAGTGGGGGGTGCTCTTTCTATACGGTGGATGAAAAACCTATTCTAGATGCTTTAAACATCCAAAGGCTAGCTCCTAAGACTCCTCGAGTCATTCCGGTTAAGTGCAACCCTCCTCCTTCAGGCTGGATCATAGCCTACATTGATGGTTGCTCTCATGGTAACCCGGGTAGTTATGGTTGTGGTGTGGTGTTTCGAGACTCCCGAATCATTTCAAGAGGTTGCCTTGCTCAAGACTTGGGAATTAACAACTCCACCATTGCTGAGTTATGAGGAGCCATTTATGCTCTAAGGTTGGCCCAATCAAGAGGTATTAGCAAGCTTTGGATTGAATGTGACTCTACTTTTGTGTTGCATGCCTTTGCTAACCCCAAGTTGGTTCCTTGGTCACTTTATACTCATTGGTCTAACTGCTTAAAATTTGTCGCTTCCATTCACTTCGTGTGCTCTCACATGTACCGTGAAGGTAACTCTGTTGCTGGTCTGCTAGCTAAGCATGGAGCTCAGTTGGGTTCTAGTTCGTGGACTGACCCACCTAGTTTCATCAGACGGGCTCTAAATATTGATAGCTCGGTCCTTCCTCTGTATCGTTTTAGTAACATGTAATCTTCTTCTTTTTTTATTTTTTTATTTGCCTTTTGGGTTTCACTTTCCTTTTCTTGTTGGAGGTCAGGCCTAGCCCCCCTCTTTCTTCTTTTGTTATTAATAAAATTCTCCCAGTGTGCACTTGCCTTGGATAACTTTCCTTCAAAATAAAAATAAAAAAATCTTGACAATTACTTTGGTAGTTGTTATTAGATTGATCTAAGGACCTGATAAAGGAGTTTATTGGTATAAACGGAAGAGCCACACAGATTTGTTGTTCCTTTACTGTTTAGAATATGAACCACAGGAATTGTTCCAAGTGAGTGACTTACTGCAAGTTGGAGGCACAGGGATACATATGAAACTAGGTGAACTATGGGTTTAGTTGCTTGGTCTCAACTATACGAAGTTGGTTTGATTTTGTATAGCGGCTTAATCCTGAGAGTATTCAATTCTGGACAAGGTCCCGGGGTTTTTATGCATTTGATGTTTCCTCATTAACAAAATCTTGCTGTGTCATTTACTTATTGTTGTTATTATAATTTAAAGTAAATTACACAAACATCAATTACTATTTACTTGATATCAATCCTATTGTGTTTGGTTAAGTCCGAACCTTTTATCAAGTAAACATACTTCGTTGTTGTATTATATCGATCTAGGATCCATAGACGATCACACGAAGTGTGAACCGATTAGTTGTATCGTCTCGACTCTATCCATAGACAATCACTTTCAGATAAATGACTTATAGGTGGAAAAGTTTTAGATTGAGGTATATTTGGGTACCCTCGTCTTTTCGGATACTTTCATTTAAGGAATCGCCTAGATGTTGGCCAGGAACTTGCGGTTTCTCAAGAAAAACTCTCTTAGATCTAAGAGACAGCCCACTGATTTCCTCATATGATGGATATTTCAAACATGGAAATCAATACAATTTAACAAGGTTTCATAATATTGACTTGGATGGGTTACAAAAAATCTCCTCAGTTGCTTTTGTTTCTCACTGTAAACATTTCACTAAGAGAAATTGTCATATCAAAATCTTAAGATTTGTGAATCTTACCTTTGGTCACGTATCATCAATATTCACAAACAATACTGTTGGATTAGATTTTAGAAGCAACCATATAGAGAGGTATTTTCAAACAGAGAATCAAATAACCCGAAACGTTACTAATAAAGTAAGAATTATTATTGTATTAAAAAATCGTATTGTAATAAAATCCTATTACAATATAATTCGAGCTAAGAAAATACTTCGATCTTATGAGATTAATAAAAAAAAGTATTCTTTTATATTCTCTATGAAAAGTAGCCATATGTACTCACCACACAATGATTTCTTTGAAACCAGTGATAGGCTAAAAGGAATCGGTAACCTTAGTGAGTCAAGTTATCTTATGTTTAAGAATCCCTCAAATATAACTTATAACTTCTGAGTTGATTTTCGATTCTATGGGCAATTTTGGTTCCTAAAATCCCATGTATGGATCGGTATCACTTCTATCGAAAGATCTTCTTTCCAAAAATATAAGTTTTCTTAAAGATATATGTATTTTCAATATCGGAAATAAAAACTTGGATTATTATGCAAGTTTTTGCAATATTTTCAAATAAGATAAATATTTTGATTTCTCAAGTTATTCGTCTTGAGGTTCTCACAAGCATACTTTCAAAGATGATACCGAATGAAGACCTAAGGAGAAAACTGACAACGATGATTCTCACCAAGAAACTTGCTCGCATGTTTAAGGGAAAGTGCAATCAAATTCTCTATTTGGTGAATGGAATAGTCTGCGGGGAGATTGTCAGTGATTATTTGTGACGCACCAAATACTAAACCTGCTTAACTGAAGTATCAAAACTAGATTACCGATTTTAAGAATCATAAATACATAATGTACTAATGGAAAAACATAACTCTCTGATATTATATAAATGGAAGTCTTTCGAGTGTTAAGAATACATCAATGTGTTGTTTACAGAATAAAGTAGAGTACATATAGTAACAGATATATATCAACACTAGATTCGATAAAGCTCTAAGCTACGAAACCAATGTCTTCGAGCGCTCCATTTATTCTGATTACTGAAAACTGAAGTGGAAACAAGTGAGCACATCATCCCAAAAGGGTGCTCAATGGAAACATGTAACTCTCAAGAAATCACTAACATGCTTCACAGTTCTAAAGATAAAACATTAATTTAAAAAAGACAATGGTGAAAATAAACATTCAACAATTCACGCATTAAGAAGCACGGGTTAGTCAAACAAGCATAATATGCACACGAGCGATTTCCCTTAAATAAAATAATATATATAATATTGCCGACGAATGGTGTACCGCCCTACTAATACTATTTCCAACGGATGGCATACCGCCATACTATCTTAATAAGCAGAAAAGTATAATAATATTGCCGACGGATGGCGTACCGCCTTACTAATACCATTGCCGACGGATGGCATACCGCCCTACTTGACTTAACTAAGAGCCGTGGGGAAACACATGCACTCTTCGCGGGAAAATCACACAACGCATATTACACACATACAATTACATTCAAAACAAACATTGTTCAATGAAATTACAAAATACATTCATATAGATATTAAAAGCAAATCATGCTAGCAAAATGAATAAACTCAATGATTACAAGAAGCTTACAAAGTTCCCACCTGATTTGATAACAAGCCATGCCTACTTCGAGATCCAAGATCCGCTGGTTCATCCTTTGAATTGATCGTTGTTAATAAATACTAACTGTTAATCACACAAGCACTATAAGAAATTAGCCAAAAGGCTCACACAAGGTTCATAACATAATCTCATACAATTACCTAGTTATAGGCTATGTGAACTATCTAATTGTTCTAAGCCCATTTATGGTTTTACACCTTTTCATTATATATCTTTAGTACATCTAAAGGTCCACTAATTCAATTAGTTTGGTTCTATAGTCAATTTGATATGGCTTAAGAATATCTACAACTTGTAGAAAGAACCAAAAGTCAGTTCGGACCATAAGGGTCCAATTCATGTCTAATGGAAAACTGGTTCTAAGTCCAAGCCCAGCAAACCGTTCCGTTAAACTCAGGTCCAGTCCACCTGAGTCAAACTAACGGTTTCTTTAATAATCAAATGGGTCAACTAACAGTCAACGTCCAAGGTCAGGTCAACAGTCAAGGTCAACATGTCAAAGTGTCGTCAAAAGGTCAGCGGTCCAAATCAAAAGACAATTGGGAAAGGTCCAACTCGTTCCACTGAGTCTGTTCTGAGTCGAACCGATTCCACTCAGTTAGATACCGAGTCAGCTGAGCTAACTGGGCTAACAAATTAGGCCATTGCGTAGGATAAATCCCTTGCACGGCCAAAAGGAACTGTTGCACCATCATGGTGCAATAACAGCACACAACAAAAGCTAAAACACAAATGCAACATCACTAATCCACTAATCTAATTCCCAACCTGCATTTCAGTTTAACTTAAACACATTCTTCATTTGCATTATTACAGCACCACCATTACAACCTCATCCTCACTTGAATTGAATTTACTAGTCACACAACCAATCCATGAACACCTTCAATAGCATCCAGTTCCATTCCAATACCGAATGCTCCTCAGTTTAGCTCAACTCATATCTTCACAATTGCAGCTAAGCAATAAACTTCCTCCACCAGTTCTATTTAGCTTTAGTTATAACTCTAACACCCCCCTGCACCTCTATTTCCTCCAATCACTGTAGGTACTGAATATCGCAAGATAATAATTCACGAGTATCTTAATAAATAAAGGAGAAAAGAGTTATAAAATGATACGATGATAGAAGTAGCGCGGAGAAATATGAAGTTTTGCGAGGATGAAATAATTTTGCGAGTATGAGTTGCGATACTTCGCAATTCATATACAGCTGTATAAATTTTACTATAAATAGGAGTTCAAATGTAAAATTCGAGGGGTTATTTTAGTGAGTGTAAGAAATTATCTTAGGAAAGAGAATAGAAAAAGTTGTAACTATTCTAGTTCCATTTTTTATAATTCTATGTAATCAACTAAGAAGAATTAATAAGAAAATTGTCATTCATCATCAAGAACTTCTTGAGTTTTTACTAATTCTATTGAGGGTGTAGTTGTAGGTTATTCTGCAACTACATAATTGGCGCTAGAAACAGGGATTTGAAAAATTCCTGTACCAGAAAAATGACAAGAAGAAGAAACACATCAGAACCATTAACTGAAGTAAGAAGAAGTGTAAGACTCGCAGGAGAAGAAGCAAATATAACAGGAGAACCTAGTAGGAGAAGGAGTAATTGAAGAAATCAAGCTCAACAAATAATAGATCATGATCTAGTGAGTATACACACTTGGAGAACTGATACACCAGAAGAAGAAGATAGAGAACCACAAATCAGAGAAAATGGGAGGTTGATGGGAGGAACAATTCTTGAAAGAGAAAGGGAGATGTTAGAAACATTGAGACAAGGAATACAAAAAGAACGAATGATCGAAGCTGAAGAACGTGCCAATTTAACAAGACAAAATCAAGAATTGAGGATGGAAAATGAGATGCTACAAAGAAGGAAATCTCAAAGTGTTGTAAGATCAAATGTTAGAACAGAAAGAGAAGGACAAAATTCACCGATAATCAATAATGAAAATAATATGCAAGAACAAGCGCAGAATCAAGGTGAAAGAAATCAAGAGAATCGTTTCATTTTAATACCAAACCACGAACAAAACATGGAGAATTTACGAACAAGGCCAAATCCTAGAGAAAACAATCAGAATCGAGAGGAAGAACAGAAACTTATGGAAGAAACTGAGAGACAACAAGCAGTACATCAAAACAATCACGAGAATGGAGTAAGAAGATATGAAGAGGCTCGTAACAAACAAAATGTTGAGTATGAAAGAATTAAGAGAAGAATTGTAAATCAACAAACATAAGTGGAAAGGAATGAACCAAACTCTCGAATCAGAGTACAAGCAAATCAAGAAGAAATAAATCACAGAAGGAGGAGAAATGAAGAAGAAGAAATTCCTGATATTCGCATGAGAAGAATGAGAAGAATAGAAAGGGAAGAACAAGAATTCCAAGATGCTCTGCGACTGAACAATTATGATAATTTAGAAAGAAGATATTTGCAAAATTATGCAAATGAAAACATTAATGAAGAATATGATAGAATGCGAAGGATCGCAAGGGAGGAAGCGTAAGAACGTAGAAGAAGAGAAGCTGCATTAAAAAGACCAATGGATGAGAATTCTGAGGCAAATGCACGGATCTTTCGAGAATTAGCAGAAATGAGAGGGATGATAAACAATAGAAGAGGAAGAGATAGAAGGCAATTAGATGAAGCAATAGAAGAAGCTGCGAGGACTCCATTTGCTAGAGAAGTACAATTGGGAGGAATTCCACCAAAATGCAATTTGCCCACACTTACCAGTATCTTTGACGGGACTTCATGTGCTATTCATCACATTAAAGCTTACATAAGATGCACGTTATAATGGGAGAATCATGATGCTGTGTTATGCAAGTACTTCGCATCGAGTTTAACAGGGGAAGCTTTAAAGTGGTTCGAAGGACTCCCTAAGAACACTATTACGTCATTCAGTCATTTGCAAGCAACTTTCCTTGGAGTATATATCACAAATCACTCTTCACGGCTTGGTATTGAAGATGTATTTGGTTTAAAACAAAGAGTGGGTGAAAGTTTGAAGCATTTGGTAAGACGATGGAAGACTATGTGCAGTGATATGGCAGGGCGCGTGGATGGGAGATACTTGATTCTGTCCTTCATAAATGCGATGTTCGCAACTGAACAATTATATGTTCAAATCTTCAGAAGAAAGAATTCCATAATGATGACAGAGTTACGATAATTGCAAGAAGAATACATTACACTAGAGGAAAAACAAAACAGTATGGAATCATATCCAGTAGCAAACACTAGCAATCAAGATGGAGGAGCAAATTTACTTCCCAAAATAATCAATGTAGTAGCAGGTACTTCGCAAACATCCTCACAAACTTCTTCGCAAATTTCAGAAGAGAAGAAAATCAATGATAGCCAGCCAAAAATGGTAGCAATGGGTAGTAAAGATCAAGAAGAGTATGATAGAGAGAGGAATTTCTATAATCGAATAGGAAATAACCAAATTCCAAGACTAGATCAACAACAAGAAAATTATGGGGGACAAAGGCAAAATTATTTTGGACAAGGGAACCAGAGACAAAATTATAACAACGTTCAAGGAGGTCAAAGAATGGTAAGGGAAGAGATAAAGTTGCCACCTTTGAATAAAAGTGTAGAAAAAATATGGCAAGCAATTATCCTGGTAGAGAATATACCAAATCCATGGAACATGGGAAAGGAACCACCAATGGGTCCAAGAAGTCATGAATTTTGTTCGTATCATCATTTTCATGGACATTCTACAAATAATTGCCATAATATCAAGAGGATAATATTGCGAATGATTGATCAAGGAAAACTAAATCAATTTTTACTTAAGTAGACACAGTCGCAACAATTACCACATGCTCCAGACATAACTCGCAGGGAGGACACAACAAAAGAAAAGGGAGAAGAAATCCTACATATAGAAGTGGGGTCAAAAGCAAGGAATGTTTTCTGTAATTCCATTGTTCATTCATATAAAACCATAGAGGATTTTCATGATAATGTGTTAAGCAGGGTATATGCGAGGGATGGTGAAGGAAAGGAAGTAATGAACATCGCAAAAATTTCACGACTTGAAGATTGGCAGAAACGTGAAATTTCTTTTGAAGCCACTGAAATTCCAGAAGGTTGTGAAGCACATGATAATCCATTGGTAGTAAGATTAGCAATCTACATGAATATGGAGGAAAACGAAGATGATATGGAGGAATAATCAATTGGTCTTAATAGGATTTTGATTGATACGGGAAGTTCTGTCAATATCCTCTTCTATTCTGCTTACAAAACTATGGGGGAAAAAGATGCAGATTTAATACCTTCTACTTACAGAATTTATGGTTTTAATGGAACTGCCAACAAGCCCAAAGGATAAGTGAGCATGCGAATTCCATTAAGTGGAATGCGAACTGAAATTCTGTTCTGCGTTGTTGATGTCGAATCACCATATAATGCTTTGATAGGAAGACCATGGCTTCATGGAATTATAGGCGTAGCTTCCACTCTACATCAGTACATAAAGTTTCCTCATATGAAGGGTATTGGAATTATCAAGGGTGATTGGGCTGAGGGAAAGAAATGTTACGATACAGAAGTAGAAGTTTGTGAAGGAAAAAGCTGCGAGAAGGAAAATTGGAGAAAAAGAGCAAAGGTCATGAAAAGAAGTGAAAATTTAATGGCAGAGGATTAAGGAAAAAGAGAATAAAATTACGATGATAATCATACAAGAAATTTACGATGATAATAAGGGATTGTGATTTGCGAAGAAAGAAGAAGGAAAATAATAAAACAAGAAGATAATCAGTATGTTTGCTCGTGGAAATGAGGTATGTGGCAAAACAAAATTTTTATTTCGTGATAAATTTTACGAATATTGTTTGCTCGCAGGAAATTGGGAAAAGTTACGAATTTCATTTATATTCCGATTAAAATTTCATTAATTTGCGAATAAAAGACCGCAATCTGTGATCAGCCTCCAAAAAAGAAAGAGAGCCGCAGAAAATTTTATACATGCAAACCTTTGTGGCGAACACCCTAGTTCGCGAAGCTATATTTCGTAAGAGGCAAAGTCCTAAAGTACGTCATTTAAGGGGGTACCTATAAACGTGGCTAAGGGTAACCGGAACACCACCAAGGGCCCTTAGTACATGGTAAAAATTTTGGGGTACAACCCAATAATGGGGTACCTATCCGGGTTAGACACCTTGGATTCTCACCTAATCTAGCGACATTACGCAATATAAAATGCGGTGTAAGAGGATTTATGTTGGGCGACTAAGGCATACTGTCTTTTCCCAAGAAGTGCAGAAAACGATCAAGGCGCCGAGGTACACTGTTGAGTCAAGAGTGCCGGGTGAGGTTGAACCACATCTGCCATTTTTGACAAGTCTTGGCAAATGATGCACTTGGCCCAAAGATACCCCATAGGGTGCAACCTCGTAACTATAAGCCCTATAGGCAAAAAGGATAAGAGGTTGCGATCAAAAGTCAAGTTGTTGGCAAACCGGATGGGAAGAGCTAACCTTGTATGGTCGATGTATGCTTCCTTGAAGGGGCAACCAGGGGGAAGATAAAGGGCAACACCCTCCATTAGGGAGCTGATACGTGCTATAAGACGCAAATGTCACGAGGCTTCTTGTTTGCGAAAACATAAAGGCTTGTCATATTTGTGCAACAAATGAAGTTCTGCGAGCATTTTTTTTTTAAAAAAAAAAAAAAAAAAAAAGAGAGAAGGAAAACATACAAAAAGAACTCGCAGAATGAAACAAAGAAGTTAAGATGAGATCAATGGGTTATTACATGAAAGTGTAAAAACGTCCTGCGATTTCATCGCAAGACGATAATGTCACGAGGTTGTATGTTCGCAAGAATGTTCAGACTTGTCATATTATCACAAATACAAAAATTTACTACAAAAGAGGTGGCAAAATAAGACCTTTACTTAGGAAGGCATGATAAGACCACAGAAATTAATGAAATTCATTGCATCAACATCATTGAAGAAATTATACAAGAATATACATTATGAAGATCTGAAAAGAAGACAACTTCGTCAATATCATTGAAGAAATTTTACAAGAATATACATCAAGAAATTTTGAAGAGAAGACAGCTCTGTCAATATCATTGAAGAATTTTTACAAGAAGTCCTATCAAAGAAGACAACATCATTGAAGAATTTTAAACGAAGACTTAACAAAAGATGCGATTTTGATAGCAATCAAATACAGATAAGTTCATATTCGTAAAAGTTTACGAGAATTACATACTTCTTATACTTCTCCATATATTGAATATTTCTCCAAAAGTTGAATACTTCTTATAATTCTTCAAGAATATCTCATATTTATTATACTTCTTCAACGGATATTTCATTTGGTGAAGGTTAAATAATCATTATACTTCGTCATATGTTACGTAATTATTCACAGATTGAATACTTCTTATATTTCTTCATTTGGTGAATTGAGTACTTCTAATACTTCTTATATCTCTTCATTTGGTGGATCGAGTACTTCTAATACTTCTTATATCTCTTCATTTGACGGATTTAGTACTTCTAATACTTCTTCAAAGGTATTGTATATGTAGTATACTTATTAAGGATATTTCATATATTTTATTTCTTATACTTAAAAGGGAGGATTTCTTATTTACAATCGTAACAAGTTGAAACTTCATAAGATAAATCGAGGCAGATATTCTAATACTTCAAACAATGTTTAATCATTTAAAGAGAAATAATAGGGGGAAAAGGAGATACTAAGCTTTATCTGTGAGTTATATATTATTTCTCTTCATATGATCAAATGGGGCAAATTTAATTAAAGAAAGGTTAAATTATCTTCGCAAAATATCAGATATACTTCTTAAGAAAGGATAAATCATCTTCGCAAAATATCAGATGTACTTCTTAAAAAATAGAATTGTTCGCAAAAAGAAAACCAACAGTAACTAAGGGAAGGAATTCAAAAGAAAGGAGGACAGGAGAGTCAATGATAAATTGAAAAAAGAATGTTATCATGCTTCATCAACACTCTTTGCTGGATCTTTAAGATTAGTAGGGTCATTAGCAGCCTTTGACTTTTGCGAGATGTCATCCTTTGAAGAATATGCAACAAGAACATCTCCTTGAGGAATAGATTCTTTCTCATCATCAAGATCTTCATCATCACTCTCATAATCGAAATCACTATCAGGCTCACGAGCAACTTCATCGTCAGATATTTTCAGAGGAGTAATTTTCACAGGAGGTAAGGCTCTTGATAAGAGAATGTTATTCGTAAAGACTTGAGCTTTCAGATGACTTTCACGAAGTATAGCTTTTTGATGGTTGGTATCTTCGATATCTTTGGAATAAGCAAGATAGTTGAATCTCCGAGTAGCACGATCATGAGAGTTGATTAAGCGGGTAGAAAGCAAAGCATTTTTCTTACGAAGCTCGGAACAGGAGGCTTCTAATCCAGCTCTCGCATTACGAAGGTTGCTCTCAGATTCTGCAAATAAAACAAAATTCAAAGGATAAAATTTGCGAGTATAACGAAATTTAAAAGATATACCAGAGGCAGTCAAATTTTAATGACTACCTTCTCTTTGCGAAGTAAGAGATTGAGCTAAAGATAGACAACAGTTCTTCATCTGATTCATCGCATTATCAAAACCATCACCAACTAATCCTTTAAGTCGAGATTGAAGCTTTTGATCTTTAGAAAGAAGAAAATTTTTATCCTTCGCAAGTTTGGCATTAAGAATTTTTAATGACGAATAATCTTCTTCAAGTTGATTCTTCTTAGTACTCAAGACTATATTCTTATTAATAAGGGAATTCTTCTCAATAACAAAAGAATTTCTTTCGGAATCTGAAGACTTCTTTAATTCCTCAAGTTCACCTTTCAACAGAGAAAGAAGATTTTCTTGATCGCAACATTTATTCTGAAGATTTTTTAATTCTTGCGAAGAAACAATCATTATATTCAAAAACGAACATTTCTCTTCTGATAAGGTTTTGTTCTCTTCTAATAAGGTTTATATTCTCAAATTAGCTTTAGTTAAGGAAGAAAAAAGTTGAGATATATCATCATTCAAAAAATTTCGATCATATATTAGTTGAGTATTCTCTTGAAAAAGAGCGTCAGAGTTGTCAAGAGCACACGAGTAAAGATTAGATAAATGGGAGAATTGGTTTGAGAGGCTTTCATGCTTGGTTCGATATTCTGTTGCATATGATTCATGGTGAAGTACCAATCTTCTACATTTATGGATGGATTCTATAAAGGGGAATGGGTTTTAATGGATGTTTCAAGGATATGAAGAATATAAGTAAATAAAATGGAAAATATGAAGATAGTAATCATACCTTTCAATTCATCATTTCTTTTGCGAAGAATCGCACAGTCGAGAGAATTATTCTGAAGATGATGATTTTATTTACAGAGATCCTCGTATTCTGCTTGAGAAGATTTCAAAGATTGGCGAAGCAATTCAATTTCTTTTTCCAAGGATTAACGTGAAGAAGAAATGTCTGGATTGACGAAATTATTTAGAACTTCGCAAAACTCATATTGCGAACGAACATTAGTAGACTTCGCAGTATTGGTCAAAACCTCAGATAACATTCGGAAAGTTGAATAAATTCCATCTCGAATTTCCTGAGGAAGAGGAGAAGCATTTGAAGGAATAAGAGCAAGCTGCAAATTGTCTGTAGAAATAGCACTCAAAGGATTTGGAGATAAGATAGGTTTTTCAAGAGAAGAAGTTGAAGAAATATTTTGCGAGGGTTGTTTTTCAAGAGAAGAAGTTGAAGAAATATTTTGTGAGGGTTGATCTTGAAGAAGTGTTGATAAATTGACACTGATGGGAGATTGAAAGGTAGGTAACGGAGTAGAGGCAGGAGTGTGTGAAGAAGCATTTTCACGAGGAGGAGAGGAAAATTCCTTATCAACTTCAGAAAGGAAATCATCAATCGGAATTAATGGTGTGGGTTTAGTTATTCGAGATCTCTTACTAGGGTTTGGTTTTTTGCCAACCTGCGAATCAAAATGTAGATTAAAAACTGAGGCAACAATATATTGTTCAGGAAAGAAGGCAAAGTATTTTAACTACCTTTTGATTCTCAGATTTTCTTCTTCGTGGATTAGGGCTTGGATTCTTTAGTTGAGATTTCATCTGAGGAGTTATTTTGCTGAAATAAACCAAAATTAGATAACAAATTATACATAAATTAAAGAGGAGAACAAATGAAATACGCAGAGATAGAAGGAAATTACCTTGGAGAACTCATGAAGATATAGTAGAAGAAAAAATTGCAGAGAAAATAGTAATAGAGAGTATGAGCAGAAGATAAAATTGCGGAAATAAGAAGAAGAAAAGGAAGAGAATATAAAGGAGTTATATAAGGGAATAACTAGAAAAGAACGGTTACAAAAGACGTGTCCAAATTCTAAAAGATTAAGTAACGGTTATGTTCTCACGATCATTTCTTCTTCGTAGAATTGACATGAGAAGAGGAAAGATGTAGGTACTGAATATTGCAAGATAATAATTCACGAGTATCGTAATAAATAAAGGATAAAAGAGTTATAAAATGATACGATGATAGAAGTAGCGTGGAGAAATATGAAGTTTTGCGAGGATGGAATAATTTTTCGAGTATGAGTTGCGATACTTCGCAATTCATATATAGCTGTATAAATTTTACTATAAATAGGAGTTCAAATGTAAAATTCGAGGGGTTCTTTTAGTGAGTGTAAGAAATTATCTTAGGAAAGAGAATAGAAAAAGTTGTAACTATTCTAGTTCCATTTTTGATAATTCTATGTAATCAACTAAGAAGAATTAATAAGAAAATTGTCATTCATCATCAAGAACTTCTTGAGTTTTTACTAATTCTATTGAGGGTGTAGTTGTAGGTTATTCTGTAACTACAATCACAGTTCCATCAACATAACTCCACATTTAGATACCACTCATCATAACATCCACCTCTACCATTGCTACTTCAAACTACGATTACAACTAACATCCATTTCAGTTCCATTCTCCATATAGAGTCACCACCACCAATTATATTCCTCTAGAGACCTTCCCTGTATTCAAGATAAACCCTAGACATTCATCTAAACTTCATTCAAACAAAATTCATGTAGTTCAACCACACTCATCTACCAATTGATCCCAGACTTGCATTAAAAAGCAATCATTCTATCTGCAACATTCTAAGTCTTCATCTGGAACACTTCAACCCCCTTCACTCGCCTACAACTGAAACACCAAACTCTCGCCTATAGTCACCTTCATTACCACCTCAGTTGAGACCATCATCAAATTCTTATATCAGCACCAATTCAAACTTTAAAGCATCCAGACTCTAGCATCATTACTTGTAACAGTCATTCATCTTTTTCATCTCCAGCTGAGCTTAACTCCATGAACTCCCTAAAATCATTTATCTCCACCAGATTTTAACTGAGATTCTTTGAATCTCATTTTATCCAGCAATTATTACCTCCATTCACAGATTCACTATTCCTTCCTCCACTCCCCAAACTCTCTCAAGAACAAATCCTATTAACACTGAAATCCCAGCTCTTTAATTTCTTCACGAAACAATCCCACAACAACAACTTAAACAATAACCCAGTTGTTCTTCATCCATCAACAACCCAAAAAGCTTCTCATATTCAAAACATCCAAAATAAGATTCAAAACCCTAAATCAATACCTCAAATCCAGATACTACTGCTCAATCATCATCTTCATCTGAACTACCCGATTCAGGAACCCTAATTCTTCACCTTCAATTCATCTAAACCCTAGTTCATAACTCAATATCTTAAAGAAACAAAAATCAAACCTTATACAATCCTTTCTACCCTATTTAACAATAAACCCAAGAAATATAACACCGAAACAAACTCAATTTCACAAAGAAAATCAATCAAAACAAAAACCATAACTTTAATCTGCAATTTACCTTTTCTAGTGAACTCTGAATTCGATAATTGAATCAACACCATCACCAACAATCAACTCTTAAAGTTTCCCCTAAGTTTCCCTTCAGTTCAAGGCCTCAGAATTGTCTCTCAAGATTGCCAGAAAAAACGGAGAAGATGTTGCGATGCCAACACCAAGTTAGCTTAGTTACCTTAAATAGCTTTTCTATTTTAGCTTGCTTTAAATTCCTAGTTTAGTTTAAACTCTATTTTTAGTGTTACTTGTTTCACAAGTGTGAGAAGATATAAATACTTCTATCGATCTGTGTAAAAGCTTAAGAATTAATACGAGAAACTCTTCTTCAATCTCTTCTAATCTTATTTTCTTCTTCTTCTTATCCAGGTTCTATACCTCTTTCAGTTACGTAAAACCCTTTGTTTTGGTCTAGAACCCTAACATCTGGTTCAGAGAAGGTTTATCCTGTACCTATGTTTATATACGGCACATCTGGTTGATTCTATCATAGCATTCAGTACCAGTAAGCATAAAGTTTCATCGTCAACTCGAGAAGATTCAGCATCATCTGAAAGTAATGGAATTATTTTCGTTTCTTTTGTTGGCATGAACTGTATTGAATCAATTTCTCAGAAAGATAAAGCAAATCATGTTGACGAGATTTATCGTTATTCACAGGAGTTTAATAATTTATTGTCAACTCCAGCGTTTTCATCTTCATCCGTGACATCAATTGGTGAAGAAGAGGTGAAAACTATTTCTCAGAAAGACGAAGTAAATCCTGCTCACAAAGAAGCAAATCAAGTCATCTTGGTCCTTCAAGAATCACATGATTTATCTGACTTTAATGGTAAGTCATCTGATCTTAGCTTAACTTCTAATGTTGATATGCGTGATCATTCTTTTGTTGATAATATTCAAGTTATTGATCAACTGGATACACCAATAGTGTTGCATACAAGTCCTAGCAAGGCTCAACTCGTTGGGATAAAATATGAGAATCCTTTGGTGTCGTTTGATATATCTGTGGGTCTGCATAAACATCTATTTCTGAAATATATATATATTGAAGATTCCATCGGTAGACAAGTTTTAGCTGACAGGTTATTAACGAATTTGAATAGCTTTTTGTGCACTGTACAATCCGGTGATACAATTTGCATTAAAAAGACGTTTGTGCAATGGTCTACACTAAAAGGTATTGGGTGGAGACAAACATGTCTTCCATCTGTAATTGAAAACTTATGAATCAGAAAACGTTCGTTTTTGTTAGTCGAACTAAGATTGTTTGACAATCTGATTTACAGAGCTACAAATACATCTACGTTGAGAAGCAACAAAGTTGTTTTAGTTCAAACTCAATATTTGTTCAACGAAGTCAGACGTATCGCCTATTATACATCATTTTCGTTTTACAATATTGTAACTGGCATGCTATGGCATTTTCGTCAGAAACTATTTGAATTTGGAGTTACTAACAAGTATTACAGCAAAAAAGGGTATCATTTTCTTCAGTCTGATGGTAGCTGTGGAATTTCAGTCTGTCCAGTTTATGGGGTGGTTTTATTCATAAATCCAAGATACCGGCGTGAATTCCATGCACAGTTCCAGGAAATTTACATCTTACTGCCAAAGAAGTTAGTGATTTTTTACACTTTTCACTGCTTCAAAGATGATACTGATCTCTCAATTATTCAAAACCCACTTGCTATTCTACTGGCACATGAGAACTCCATTCTGGGTATTGGAAAAGCTCGCTGGTCTATGGGTTATACAACATTTTCAAGTACTGAGATGATTCAGATCAACCACTCGTGGGTGAATGTCACAATTGAAGGCGAATTATTTTGTGCTTTTGTTTCACTTCGGTTAGCAAATTCAGCAAGTACTCTTGTTGATATACTACTTTTAGTGGCTGAGACAGAATTAATGACCCTAAGTGAGAAATCAAATACCATTGTGGAGTTGTTTGACTGGGATGATAAGGTTGTTCTTTCACGGTCTTTCACGCAAGTACTGATAATGGTGTGGTTCTTCCGATACTATGCTGGTTGGGGCGATGAGATTCATCTTTTAACGCTTCTTACCAACCAAGAATTTCAGGTTCAAATTCTTCACGAGGTACTGGATTCTTTTAACGCTTCTTACCAACCAAGAATTTCAGGTTCAAATTCTTCACGAGGTACTGGATGTTTGTGCATCGATTTTCAAGCATGGGTACCAATTGGATTCACTGTTTATGAATTCAATCGTGTTCGTATTTGGTAAACATAATGACGGTAGTGTTGTGGGCAAAGTGTTTCAGCCTATTACTGGGTTATCTTATTTTGTTGGTGATTATAAAGGCTACTTTGATGCTTCTTTCCTATATGCTCTTCGTGGATTGATAATACTTGATATATACAATGGGTATTGTGTTTGTGACCTGTTTCCCAGACTAGTTTCCGTATCTTATAGTATATTGAAGTACTCGACTTTGGAGGGTACGTTTAAAGACACTATAGAGATATTTAGATTGTTGAAGCAGACACGTATGAAAGCTGATATTTTTCTGTATGATTCATGGGATGTTGTCTTTAGCACAAACGGTATGGTGGAGTTTATTGTATCTGTCCTTAACGAGACGATATCAGGAGCATCTCGACCTGACGTTGTCATTTATATTTCTATTATTGCGGTTGGAAGATCTACTATAGCCAGGCTTGTTGATGCTGCGAATAATAGACAAGATCTTTTCCAGTCTATTGATAATAGCATAACTATTAAAATTTCTAAGTCCAAGGAATTCCTCTCGCTGGAAAATAAGAAAGTTGTTAATGAAAATCCACTGAACCTTCGCAGTCATCCACTAACACTTTCAAAGCGTAGTCTGACGCCATATACCGTTGGTATTCCGGATGTGTTGATAAAGGATTCATTAACTGCTCCTTGTAATACAAATCAAGCTTCTGCTCGTATACACGAAGTCTTCAGGTTTCAACCATTCCAAAAGGAACAGTTAATTGATATTATTGATGATAATATAAGTATGTCAGATGAGCGTTCTCCATGGTTTATGCCTATGAAGTCCAATAAGTCCAAACCAACGCCATGTGATGATAAACTGGATGATTTTCTGTTGCTAACATTCGAAAAAAATCGAACCGTTCTTCTCAATTTTTCCTTTCCAGATGATTTTGGCAAATACTACGAGCAAGGAAAGGGAACCCTGAGGTTCAATAATCAGCACAACTCATTGTTATGGCTAGAAGCGTTTAGAAGTTCATTGGAGGATTTTATTCAAAAGATAACAGGTGGAAAGGAAAAGTTTGTAACTATTGGGTTAATTCACAAGCTAAGCCAGTTTTGTGTTTTAAAGGATACCGTACACAAGAGTGTTGAAGAGTGTATAGATGCAACTAGTGCTAACCAAAGTTGTAAGGATTTTCAAAGAGTTGAGGTTGTGGTTTTTGTCTTCGATCGTGGCAAGTCAACACAAACATCATACGATGATAAGGTGGATAGTCTTCTTGGCAAAGGAATATTTTGAATCAACAACATAGTAGATGGTGTTTTTCTGTTTTGGAGAAGCAATCAACCAGTTATCCACTTTCGTATTTTTGGATACTTGCTACGAAATAGGATTTCAAGACCTATGTGCTGCTATTGAAGTTTCACTTCAGGTTAACCAAGTTGCAGGGAAAGTGAAGAATTTACTGATGGCTAATGATGCGTGGAACAACATTTTTTGGCTACTTCGTTTTATAATCTCCAAGGCTATGAATTTTGTGTTTGATCGTGGTAAGTCGTACCAGTGGCTTAAGAGAATTATATGACGCATACAAACCGCACCGCATTCGTTGTGTCGTGATGTATTTCTGGAATTTCAGGCTGGAGGACAAGCCATTTTTCTAGAAGGGTGGGATATTGCGATGCCAACACCAAGTTAGCTTAGTTACCTTAAATAGATTTTCTATTTTAGCTTGCTTTAAATTCCTAGTTTAGTTTAAACTCTATTTTTAGTGTTACTTATTTCACAAGTATGAGAAGATATAAATACTTTTCTCGAGCTGTGTAAAAGCTTAAGAATTAATACGAGAAACTCTTCTTCAATCTCTTCTAATCTTCTTTTCTTCTTCTTAATTCCCTTCTTCTCTTGATTCTTCTTATTATCCAGGTTCTATACCTATTTCAGTTACGTAAAACCCTTTGTTTTGGTCTAGAACCCTAACAGAAGAACAGAAGAAGAAGAAGAAGAAGAAGAAGAAGAAGAAGAAGAAGAAGGAAAGAGAAGAAGAAGAAGGAAAGAGAAGAGAAGAAGAAAAATAAAATTGAAAAATATGAAAAGAGAAATCGATTTTATCTCCTCGATTTGGAGATAAGACTGACGAGAATTACTGAGGCACCCAATAATTGGATAAGGGAAGCCATGTCGGTCTAAAGAAATGACTATTTGTCCTTCACAAGAATCCGATGATTTCTGATTCGTCCGGTATCCAAATGACACGTTTGAGTAGACCATTGCGCATAACTTTTAGAGACCTTTCTAACGATACTAGTTTTGTATCTAAATTATTGTTAAATTAATTTATATTATTAAAATCTATATTATCTAATCGAGCCATTAGTGGCTAATTTGTCTCTTGATCCTCTCTAAATCGGTCTAATAGCATTGACGTGCTTGAGAGTTCTTACATTCTCCCCACCTTATAACATTTTTGTCCTTGAAAATCAAACCATCCTTCTAGACTACAAAAACTCCCCACCTTATAGAGAAACATTATCTCTCGACTAAGTGCAAGTATTGCTCATACTTACAAACGCGCGAAAATAACTCATTTCAAAATATTTCGAAACAACATTAAAGGGAACACAAATCTAGATTATTTTCTATAGCTAAGATCTAAAATTTGTGGCTCTAGGTTCAATGAGCTATTTTCAATTTCAATAGATTACTGGTTCTAATCTAAGTACACAAGAAATCATTCTATTATAAAGTTTATATATGAATCTATAATTTATCCACCAAAATTATTAACCTCAGCTATCCTGATTTAACACTAACAGATAACAAGTCTAAGTTCTTCACACTAATTTTCTATTTCAATAAATTGATGGCTCTACGTATAAGTCAAGATACCCTATGTGATTTTTGGGATCTATCAAATATACTAATCTCACTAATTTTCTTAGTATCGGATTGTCTACATGTTCATACTTTTAAGATTAATTATTCTCTAATCTCTACTAGCTTTCCAATACATAAGATAATTGGTTTACCCTACAATTTTTACTTCACAAATTGTACACACTGTAGTTGCAGGAAATCCCACAACACATCCCATATCATATTATGATAACAATTTCTAGATCTAAATCTATTTCATAACCAAAATAAAGATTAAAGTGTTAAAATTATAAAATAAGACACAAGATTTACGTGGTTTGATCAATGTGATCTACATCCACGGGGTTAGGGTTCTTCACTATGATTATTGAAATTACATTTGGATTACATTGAGACTCCGTTAATGAGTATTTGGAGCTCTAGATTTAGTTTTAGGGGAAGAAGATGATAAAGAAAAATAAAGTCTCTCTCTCTCTAAAAAATATGTCTCTCTCTCTTACAAAAAATGTGTATTATCCCTTTCTCTCTCATGCTCTTCTCTTTATATAGGTGTTTACATAATGGATGACAGCTCACATACATATTCCCCCTATTTTAGGATCCCTTACTACATTCTCGCAAGCTCTCTTTATAATTTCGCAGGCTCTCTCTCTCTTGCTATATTCTCGCAAGCTTTCTCTATAACTTCACAAAATCTTCACATCTTTCTCGTGTTTTATGTTGTCGTTGTCCATTACGTCATTCTTTGAATCATTCTGCGACGCTCACAGTGTGTTGTTGAAGAACTCGCAGAAATATTGTTAATAATTACGCAAGAATATTGCTGTAGCGATATTCTGATCCTACATCTTGCCTCTTTTTCCTTGAATATTGCTTGAAGTGCGATCTTTAAGGAAAAATCAGTTGTTGTAGTAGTCTTTGATCTTTGTTGATGAAGGAACGAGCGAAAGAATACTGGACTTGAAAAGTACGTAATTGCCTCTATTCTTTTGTGAAGTTCCGAAGCTTTGCGAAATAAATAAGAAGTATCAACCCTTGAAGTATCAGAAGTATGAAGTATCCTTGAAGAAGTATAAAAAGTACTCAATCCTCTAAATATAAGAAGTATCCATCCTTGAATGAGAGTGATAAGTATTGCCTCTGTTCATGTGAAATTATTACTCCATTTTTGGTGAGTCTTCTTGTTTTTCATTAGTGAACGTCCACTTTGGAAATGATTCTTTCCGAGAAGATAAAGAACATGAAATGTTTTCTTGGTAATCCATAGTTGCCTCTGTTTTTTATATATGAAGGTAGAATCCTTAAGAAAGTGTTGAATGAGCAAATTGTTTCTTTATTCTTATCTTGCCTTTGTCTCTTGTTTTACGTTCATGCGATAACACAATCTCTTCAAGTTGCTTTTAATTGAGCGAAATAACCACATTCTGCAAGATAGTCACATTCTGAGAAATTCTGACGCACTCTGCGAAATTAAAAAGAAGAAAACTATGCTTGCAGGAGAATTTGAACCTGTGACCACAAAATCACATACTGTTCTTTGGACCAACTGTTCAAGAACCTCTCTGCGAAATTAAAGCAAAACTTTTTTTCCTTATTCTTTTATTCGCCAACGAAAATGAGAAGAAAATGAAAAATATGTGTCTCTGCGAATTCGAACCCGTGACATCAAACTCCTTGTATTCGCTGGTGACCAATTGTGCTACTCTTCTGTCTGCGAAGGGAACGCACGATGCTATAGTTTTAATCATATCTTCGCTTGTAGTAAAAATAGTAAAGGAATGCATACGGTGGGATTCAAACTCGCGAAGATAAACTCATTAATTTCTCCATTAACCATCTGTTCAAGAATTTCTTTGCGAAATATTCGCATAACATTTGTTACTTGTTCTTTTATTTTCCCCTTGGCATTTTATCAAAAATGTGCGAAAATATCGCAATAAGGAAGAATCGATCTTGCGACCTACTGCTTGTTTGCTCATCTTTGAACCATCTGTGCGAATTTCTGTTTGTGATAGAAATTGCAGTGTTTGTGTCTTATCATATCTTCGTCCTTCCTTAATTTATTTCACATTTTGCCTCTTTCTTTTTCTTCTGAACACGAAATCTTCCACTGAAACCTTGGTTTTCTTCCTTAAATTCACCACAACAACTTTTTTTTTTTTCTTACTCTTTTCATGTCTTTGAATTGTTGATGATGTTTACTCCCTGAAAGTGTAATTTCTTCCATGAAATTTCCATTTTTGAACCTAAAATTTTTTAGATCTAGAAAAATATGAACAGTAGCAAATCTTCATGGAAATCTCTTGAACCAATCAAACTACATGAAGGATGAATCCTTTACTCATCCATGTTTCTAGCGCCAAAAATGTAGTTGCAGGAAATCCCACAACACACCCCATATCATATTATGATAACAATTTCTATATCTAAATCTATTTCATAACCAAAATAAAGATTAAAGTGCTAAAATTATAAAATAAGACACAAGATTTACGTGGTTCGATCAATGTGATCTACATCCACGGGGTTAGGGTTCTTCACTATGATTATTAAAATTATATTTGGATTACATTGAGACTCCATTAATGAGTATTTGGAGCTCTAGATTTAGTTTTAGGGGAAGAAGATGATAAAGAAAAATAAAGTCTCTCTCTCTCTAAAAAATATGTCTCTCTCTATCTTACAAAAAATGTGTATTATCCCTTTCTCTCTCCTGCTCTTCTTTTTATATAGGTGTTTACATAGTGGATGACAGCTCACATACAACTCTTTTTTTTAATAGATAAAACATGCATTAAAACTTGGAGTTACAGGTAGGGCTGTCAATGAGTACCCGTTACCCGCTACCCGGAACCGGACCACCCTACCCGGAACCGGACCACCCTAATTGGGTCCGGTTCTGGGTCCTAAAGTTGGACCCATAAAGTTGGACCAATTAGCAACTTAGGACCAACGGACACTGGGTAAATGGGTACCCGTTTATTTAACCTTTTAATCATCTTTTTAGCAAAATTATAGGTATTTTGCAAGTTTCGACTTTGAATTTTTTTGATTTTTGATTTTTTTCTTACATTTAATCTTTATTTAGTACATTAATAAAGAAATAATAATAAATTTTTATAAAAATAATTTATATTCAAGTTAAAAAGAGAAAGAAATTAAGATTTTAATAATTTTTAATAATTATTTTAATACCCAACAGGCACCCGGGACTTTAAACGGGTCCGGTTCTGGGCCAACACATTATGGAACCAGCCCCGGAACCGATGTTGATATGCCGGGTCCGGTTCTAGGCCATGTACTACCCAGGAGGACCCGGACCCGTTGACATCCCTAGTTTAAAGGACACCACAAAGTAAAAACAACAGGACAGACTGCAAGTAATCTTCTAACAGGACCAAGTGACAAATCTCCTGTAGGATCAGAATATCGCCACAACAATACTCTTGCGAAATTATTAACAATATTTCTGTGAGTTCTTCAACAACACATTGCAAATGTCGCAAATTAATGATGTAATAGACAACGACATCATAAAACACGAGAAAGATGTGAAGATTTTGTAGTTGGAGAGAACACTCGCGAGAACGTAGCAGAGCCTGCGAGAACGTAGCGGAGCCTGCGAGAACGTAGCAGGTCCTGAGAGAACGTAGCAAGAGATCCTAAAATATGGGGAATATGAGTTGTATGTGAGTTGTCATCCACTATGTAAACACCTATATAAAGAGAAGAGCAGGAGAGAGAAAAGGGGGAGAGACAATTTTAGTAAGAGAGGGAGAGATATTTTGCAGAGAGATTTTTAGAGAGAGAATGTATTTTTCTTTATCATCTTCTTCCCCAAAACTAGATCTAGAACTCCATTAATGGATATTATCAATGTAAATCAAATGTAAACTTAAAACAATCATAGTGAAGAATCATGGATGTAGATCAAATTGATCGAACCATGTAAAAATCTGTGTGTCCATTTATAATTTTAGTATTTATTCATCATTTTCATATCAAATGAGTTTAAATTAAGAAATTATTATCAAGATATTACAAGGGGTGAGTTGTGGGATTTTCTGCAATTATATTTTGGCGCCAGAAACACTACCTGCTATTTGATAGATTGAAGAAGATTCAAAGAAATTAGCTACCGGGAGAGTTAGAATTCGTGGGATCTAAAAGTTATGAGAGTAAAAGTGGAAATTTCAATGGAGAAATTGTGTCTTCAAGCAAACACCAACAACACAGTGAAAGAAAGTTAAAGAAAAAGACGAATATGCAAAGCTACGTCAAAAGGATGAATTTCTACATCAACAGAGTCTACATCAACTATGAGTTTAAAAAGGACAAATCCCTACTATTCTATCTTGTTTTATGCTTGATTGTTTATATCCGGAATTTTGGGAAAAATTAATTTGATTATTAAGTTTTGCTCTTCACGAAACAATCGTCAGAAATAAGCTTTGTTTTTCATAGAAATTTGATTCTCAATGGTAATCTTACATCAAAACGAGTTATGTTCAAAGATTTGCATCATCCAAATTTAGTTTTACAAACCTATATGATCGTTTTTAAAAAAAAAAAAATACATAAAACGTATGAAAAATTTTTGGCCATGCGAATTTCAATTTTTTTAGATTGTGCGAATTTCTCGAATTTCAGAGCATCAAAAAATTACGTTCTTTTTAGGTTATGTGGTTTTAAAAATAAAATAAAATTGATAATTATCCTTGTTTTCAATTTTATGAAGTTGATACAAAACTTGCATTACTCATGGTGATTTCTCGCAGGGAATGAACTCTCGCAAGAAAGAAAAATAAAATTGCATGGCTAGAAAAGAAAATTGAAAGGACAAAGAGAAAGTTTATACAAAGGACAAATAAAAGGAATAAGTCATGTGAATCTCGCCACTCTTTCACAAGTTGAAGACTGTACAGTTGGTCAAACTAGAAGCGCACAAGTTTAAGGTCGCGGGATCGATTCTTCTTAACTGCGATATTTTCGCATATTTTTGATGAAATACCAAGGACAAATAAAAGAACAAGTAATAAGTGTTATGCGAAAATATCGCAAAGAAATACTAGAACAGATGGTTCAAGGTTCAAAGGACAAACAAGAGGTCACGGGTTCGAATTCGCAGAGACTCATATTTTTCACTTTCTTCTCATTTTCAATGGCGAGTAAAAGAATAAGGAAAAATGTTCTGCGTTAATTTCGCAGAGAGGTTCTTGAACAGTTGGTCCAAAGAACAGTATGTGAGATTGTAGTCACAGGTTCAAATTTGCCTGCGAGCATAATTTTATTCTTTTTACAGAGGGTGAAAAATAGATAATCTCTCAGCATTGTTTCATTATTTCTCAAGCAAGAGGCAGCACAGTTGGTGGTATGCGAATTTAATGAGTTCATGATCGCGAGTTCAAGTCCCAACACATGCATATTTTTTCGCGAAATCCTTGATAATTTCGCAGGTATATTTCACACATAAGAGAGTTCATGATAATTTCGGAGAGAAATCTCGCAAGCAAGAGAACTAGCATAGTTTGTTGGGAGGCATGAATGCAAGTAGCAAATCGCGGGATCAATTCTTGCTTCTTGCAAGTTTATTTTTGATATTCGAAATTTCTACATAGTTTATTAAATAAGAATAAGTTCCGCGAAGCTTACCACACCAACACAAACAGTTGCTCGCAGAGATGGTTCGAGTTGGAAGAAGGGAAGTTTTAGGTCGTCGCCTGAATCCACTGACACAAAAAAAACTTCATTTCTTTCACACTCACACTGAGGAGAAGCTAAGAATAAAAGAGAATCAACGTTGTCTATTTCGCAAGCGCAAAGCCAGCATAACTGGTCACCAGCGAAGTGAAGAAGTTGGATGTCGCGATCTCAATTCTCAACCACCTCATATTTTTTATATATTTTTTCTAAAGGGTGAATGAAGTCAAGATTCAGCATGCTGCATTCATTTTGCATAACAGAAGTAACACAGTTGGATTTTAGTGAAAAGAAAGAGTTGGATGCCGTATGATCGATTCTACCCAAGTTTATTACTTTTTGCATTTTGTGTTAATTTCGCAAGTATGCTACAAAATCGCAAAAAAAAAAAAAATTGATGATTATTTCGCAAGAAAGAGAGTTGATGATTATTTCACATAGATATTTCGCAAGAGAGGGTTAGAACAGTTGGTATGGTGCGAGAATATGCAAGAGGCAGATCAAGGGTTCAAGTCTCATTTCTCACTTCCTTTTTGTTGTTGCGATAATTACATTTCTTTTTGCAAGACTTATACATTTCAGGGAGGCCAATTTCGCAAGCAAACCATATACTTCGCAAGAGACGACAACAACATAAAATCACATGAAAGCTAAGTACCACTTCCTTGAATATTTTACTTATAGAAAATAAAAGATTTTTGATTTAATTTACAAAAAGCGATACAATCGCAAGATTTCAAAGATTTCAAAAGATTATAAAAAATGAAATCATCGCAAAAATTTAATGATTTCAAAAAATTTCAACGATTTCAAAGATTACAGAAAGCGAAATTATCACAAAAATTTCTAAGATTTCAAAACATTTCAAAGATTTTTGATTTGACTTACAAAGAGTGATACAATCACAGAATTACAAAGATTTTACAACTACAAATATCCAGAATTATAATGTATTAGAATTTCTCTTGAATATTTACTTTTCTTAAATGATATGATATTATGAGAATGAAAGAAAGGACAAAAATGAAAGAATGAATAAGAGAATCAAGAAACGCGAAAATTTCGCAAAAATGCGAATAAAATTTCACAGAGACATAAGAATGGGACGAACCTTTATGGTGTACACCCTAGTTCGCGAATACAATTTCGCAAGAGGCAAATGTAAGACCTAAAGTACGTCATATAAGGGGGTATCTCTTTGCATGGCTCAGGGAAAAGGTTATACCGCTGCTGGAACCCGAGTCAAGGAGATGTTGGGATTAAAGAAAACCTATCCAGGAGAGATACTTTGGATTTCCAAATATATAAGGTTATACCTTGGTTGGACGACCGAGGGTCTCTTCTAATGGGTGTAGATTATGACCAAGGCGTCGAGGTACACAGTTGAGCCAAGGGTGCCCGGGACGGACGAACCTACCCTGGCCATTCTTGGTAAGTCTTGGCTATGATGCACCCAGCCTCAAGAAAACCCCACTTAGGGTGCAGTCTTGTAACTATAATCCATATAGGCATAAAGGACAAAAGGCTGCAAAAATAACTGGTTTTTGGCAAATCCGGATGGGAGGAGCTAGTCTTGTATGGCCGATGTGCCCTCCTTGAAGGGGCAACCAGTCCATTAGGGAGCTGATAAGTGTCTTAAGACGGAAATGTCATGGGGATTTATGTTCGCAAGAACATTTAGGCTTGTCATATTGTCGCGTGACAAATACAGAGGCAACAAGCCATGAGAAAAAGTTAAGATGAGATCAATGGGTTTTTACATGAAAGTGTAAGGACGTCCTGCGATTTCATCGCACGACGGCAATGTCATGGGGCTTTGTTCTCGCAAGAAAACTTAGGCCTGTCATATTGTCGCAATAAATTGACAAAACAAGGATAAGGCAAGATCAATGGGTTTTTTCATGCATATGTAAAAACGTCCTGCGATTTTGTCGCAAAGAAAAAAGAAACGTGGCGAAATAAGACCTTTAACTACGAAGGCAAAATAAGACCACATAAGAAAGTAAGCAAATAAGCTTGCGAAAATGATTATATGTAAGCAAACAAGCTTGCGAACATGTATGATTATATTATGATATTTTGATTATATTATATTATGTGAGACTAATAGTGCAGGAATAAACAGTAGAGACAATAAAACAATGAGATACAATGAGCAAGAAATATGAGGCACAATCAAATGAACTTACGAGAACATTAAATATGCAAAGAGGAATGCATACACTAGAGACAAAAATAGAGAAATGAAGAACGGAAGCAATTTAAAGCTACATCAATTTTACCGCGGCAAAATAAGCTAAGTAACAAAAACATTAGCGATACATTTCAATAGATAAGCATTCTCATCATACAAGCATCATACTCGCATCATGAAAGCATTGCATAAACATTTCATGGCATAAAGCATCGCATACACATTTCATAACATAAGCATTAGATTTGCACAAGTATTTTACTCTCAGGAGTACTATTCAAAATTTCACAGCACTATTCGCAGCACTATTTCGTGGCACTATTTCAGGAGCATTATTCAGAATTTCGCAGAATACTTTAGAATCTCGCAGAGTACTTCATAATTTCGCAGAGGTGCTTCATAATTTCACAGATTATTCAGAATTTCGCAGATTATTCAGAATTTCGCAGGAGATATGATTATTTCGCAGAATGTGATTATTTTGCACAATTAAAAGCACCTTGAAGAGATTATACTATCATGAGGCAGAGGAAAGATAAGGATGAAGAAATAATTCGCTCATTCAACATTTTCTCAATGATTCTACCCTCATAGATAAAGAACAGAGGCAACTATGGATTACCAAGAAAACATTTTATGTCGGTAAGAATCATTTTCAAAGTGGACATTCACTAATGAACAACAAGAATCCTCACCAAAAATGGAGTAATAATTTCGCAAGAATAGAGGCAAACTTTCTTATTCTCATTCAAGGACATATACTTCTTATATTTCCAGGATTGAGTACTTCTTAAAGGATACTTCATACTTCTTATACTTCAAGGGTTGATCCTTCATATTTATTTCTCAATGCTCCGGAACATCGCAAAAGAATAGAGGCAAGTACGTACTTTTCAAGTCCAATATTCTTTCGCTCGTTCTGTTATCAGCAAATATCAAAGACTACTACAACAACAGATTTTTACTTAAAGATTACTTTTCAAGCAATATTCAAGAAAAAAGAGGCAAGATGTAGGATCAGAATATCGCCACAACAATACTCTTGCGAAATTATTAACAAATTTCCGTGAGTTATTCAACAACACATTGCAAATATCGCAAATTAATGATGTAATAGACAATGACAGCATAAAACACGAGAAAGATGTGAAGATTTTGTAGTTGGAGAGAACACTCGCGAGAACGTAGAAGAGCCTGCGAGAACGTAGCAAGAGATCCTAAAATATGGGGAATATGATTTGTATGTGAGTTGTCATCCACTATGTAAACACCTATATAAAGAGAAGAGCAGGTGAGAGAAAAGGGGGAGAGACAATTTTAGTAAGAGAGGGAGAGATATTTTGCAGAGAGATTTTTAGAGAGAGAATGTATTTTTCTTTATCATCTTCTTCCCCAAAACTAGATCTAGAAATCCATTAATGGAGATTATCAATGTAAATCAAATGTAAACTTAAAACAATCATAGTGAAGAATCATGGATGTAGATCAAATTGATCGAACCATGTAAAAATCTGTGTGTCCATTTATAGTTTTAGTATTTATTCATCATTTTCATATCAAATGAGTTTAAATTAAGAAATTATTATCAAGATATTACAAGGGGTGTGTTGTGGGATTTCCTGCAACTACATCTCCAATATCAGAATCTCAGTTAACAAAATCATGTATACCAGAATCCAGTAATAGTGGTAACACCCGATTAAACACGGGAGAGACCGGTAATAATAGTAACAGTAGCACCCGCTTACATACGGGAGAGCTTGGATCTATGAAGCGTGATCCACAACCCTAGAAACATTTATAATTTTTTTCTGAAAACCCGGACCTTCCAAGAAAAGTTTATCAGATACTTCGCCTGCCGAAATTATCAAAACTCACATGAAAAATCGTCGGAGTAGTTGTTCTTGCCTGCAGAGATCATCACCAAACTTGGGGGGAGTATCTATTAGTAACAGAAAGTGACCCAAACATAAGATCCACAATACAAAGAAGATTAACACCAAACTCATCAAAGAAAACACCAATACAGACCTGATAAACAAAAATCTAAAACTAACAGCCGAAACAAAAATCGATCTATTTGAAAATAAATCAAAGGTAACCCATAATGGAACAATCAGAGGATATCTAGAACTAATAAACGCCGATCTAAACAAAGACGCCGGAGATGAAACTGGTGGTAAACTTCGGTCGATTTTCTTCATCAGATCCACACCCATAGTTTCCATACCACCCCAAAACCCAAACAAACAAAACCAAAATGGCATCTCATCAACAGCATGAAAAGAAAAATCCCGCCGGAATAAAGCGCCGTGAAGATTCTGACCTCTGCATCTCCCATTTATTACACCCAAATTAACCGTAACTACAAACATGGAAGAACTAGAGCAAACCCACTTCATATAACCAGGCAAGCTAGATGCAAAACCGTAAACTAGAGCAAATCCTATAAAATCTAAAATTAACAGAAAATAAAACAGAAATCCACCATAGAAGATGAAGCTTACAACTACACAGTCACTAAGGTACCAAGTTCTACCCAGATATGTTCCATTAAGAACCGATCTGAGCAGAAAAATAAAGGCCGTGTAGTTTTTTTTTGTTAGGTAAAAATGGAGGAGAAATAAAGGCAGGGTAGTGTTTTTTCGTTAGGTACCAAGCTTACAACTACACAGTCATATACAACTCATATTCCCCCTATTTTAGGATCCCTTACTACATTCTCGCAAGCTCACTTTATAATTTCACAGGATCTCTCTCTCTTGCTATCTTCTCGCAAGCTTTATCTATAACTTCACAAAATCTTCACATCTTTCTCGTGTTTTATGCTGTCGTTGTCCATTACGTCATTCTTTGAATCATTCTGCGTCGCTCGCAGTGTGTTTTTGAAGAACTCGCAGAAATATTGTTAATAATTGCGCAAGAATATTACTATGGCGATATTCTGATCCTACACACAACCAAACAAACTAATCAACCAAATAAATATTTTAGTTATTGATAACTTTTAATGATTGAGATTTATCTCACAACCATCCCGGTTTTAAACTAAACTAATACACTAACTGGTACTAGCCATTATCTATTGTTTCCAATGTAAGATCTAATAGTGGAGCTATGATACCAACTTGTGACGCCCCAAATACTAAACCTGCTTAACTGAAGCATCAAAACTAGATTACCGATTTTAAGAATCATAAATACATAATGTGCTAATGGCAAAACCCAACTCTTTGATATTATATAAATGAAAGTCTTTCGAGTGTTAAGAATATATCAATGTGTTGTTTACAGAATAAATAAGAGTACATATAGTAACAGATATATATCAACACTAGATTCGATAAAGCTCTAAGCTACGAAACGAATGTCTTCGAGCGCTCCATTTCTTCTGATTAAAACTGAAGTGGAAACAAGTGAGCACATCATCCCAAAAGGGTTCTCAATGGAAACATGTAACTCTTAAGAAATCACTAACATGCTTCACAGTTCTAAAGATAAAACAGTAATTTAAAAGAGACAATGGTGAAATGAAACATTCAACAATTCACGCATTTAGAAGCACAAGTTAGTCAAACAAGCATAATATGCACACGAGTGATTTCCCTTAAATAAAATAGTATATATAATATTGCCGACAGATGGCGTACCGCCCTACTAATACTATTGCCGACGGATGGCATACCGCCCTACTATCTTAATAAGCAGAAAAGTATAATAATATTGTTGACGGATGGTGTACCGCCCTACTAATACTATTGCTGACGGATGGCATACTGCCCTACTTGACTTAGATAAGAGCCATGGGGAAACACATGCACTCTTCGCAAGAAAATCACAAAACGCATATTACATACATACAATTATATTCAAAACAAACATCGTTCAATGCAATTACAAAATACATTCATATAGATAGTAAAAGCACTTCATGCTCGCAAAATGAATAAACACAATGATTACAAGAAGGTTACAAAGTTCCCACCTGATTTGATGACAAGCCATGCCTACCTCGAGATCCACGATCCACTGGTTCATAATTTGAATCGATCGTTGTTAATAAAGACTAACTGTTAATCACACAAGTACTCTAAGAAATTAACCAAAAGGCTTATACAAGGTTCATAAAATAATCTCATACAATTATCTAGTTATAGGCTATGTGAACTATCTAATGGTTCTAAGCCCATTTATGATTTTACACCTTTTCATTATCTATCTTTAGTACATCTAAAAGTCAACTAATTCAATTAGGTTGGTTCTATAGTCAATTTGATATGTCTTAAGATTGTAGAAATAACTAAAAGTCAATTCGGACCATAAGGGTCCAATTCATCATGTCTAATGGAAAACTGTAACTAAGTCCAAGCCCAGCAAACCGACCCGTTAAACTAAGGTCCAGTCCACCTGAGTCAAACTAACGGTCTTTTTAATAGTCAAAGGGGTCAACTAACAGTCAACGTCCAAGGTCAACATGTCAAAGTGTGGTCAAAAGGTCAACGGTCCAAGTCAAAAGACAATAGGGAAAGGTCCAACTAGGTCCACTGAGTCTATTCTGAGTCGAATCGATTCAACTCAGTCAGATACTGAGTCAGCTGAGCTGACTGGGCTGAAAAATAGGCCATTGCATAGGCCAAAGCCCTTGCACGGCCAAAAGGAACTGTTGCACCATCATGGTGCGACAACAACACACAATACAAGCTAAAACACAAATGCAACATCACTAATCCACTAATCTAATTCCCAACCTGCATTTCAGTTTAACTTAAACACACTCTTCATTTGCATTATTACAGCACCACCATTACAACCTCATCCTCACTTGAATTCAATTCACTAGTCACACAACCAATCGATGAAAACCTTCAATAGCATCCAGTTCCATTCCAATACCAAATGCTCCTCAGTTTATCTCAACTCATATCTTCACAATTGCAGCTAAGCAATAAACTTCCTCCACCAGTTCTATTAGCTTCAGTTGTAACTCTAATACCCCTGCACCTCTATTTCCTCCAATCACAGTTCCATCAACATAACTCCACCTTTAGCTACCACTCATCATAACATTACACAACTACCGGATCCTATCACTCCTTCATATAACATCCACCTCTACCATTGCTACTTCAAACTACGATTACAACTCCATCACACTGTGACATCCATTTCAGTTCCATTCTCCCTATTGAGCCACCACCACCAATTATATTACTATAGAGACCTTCCTTGTATTTAAGATAGACCCTAGACATTCATCTAAACTTCATTCAAACAAAACTCATGTAGTTTAACCACACTCATCTACCAACTGATCCCAGACTTGCATTAAAAAGAAATCATTCTATCTGTAACATTTTAAGTCTTCATCTGGAACACTTCAACTCCTTTCACTCGCCTACAACTGCAACACCAAACCACCAATTACAGTCACCTTCATTACCACCTCAGTTGAGACCATCATCAAATTCTTATATCAGCACCAATTCAAACTTTAAAGCATCCATACTCTAGCATCATTATTTGTAATAGTCATTCATCTTTTTCATCTCCAGCTGAGCTTAACTCCATGAACTCCCTAAAATAATTTATCTCCACCAGATTGTAACTGAGATTCTTTGAATCTCATTTTATCCAGCAATTATTACCTCCATTCACAGATTCATTACTCCTTCCTCCACTCCCCAAACTCTCTCAAGAACAAATCCTATTAACACTGAAATCCCAGCTCTTCAATTTTTTCACGAAACAATCCCACAACAACAACTTAAACAATAACCCAGTTCTTTTTCATCCATCAATAACCCAAAAAGCTTCTCATATTCAAAACAATCCAAAATAAGATTCAAAACCCTAAATCAATACCTCAAATCCAAATACTACTGCTCAATCATCATCTTCATCTGAACTACCCGATTCAGGAAACCCTAATTCTTCACCTTCAATTCATCTAAACCCTAGCTCGTAACTCAATATCTTAAAGAAACCAAAATTAAACCTTATACAATCCTTTCTACCCTATTTAACAATAAACCCAAGAAATATAACACCGAAACAAACTCAATTTCACAAAGAAAATCAATCAAAACAGAAACCATAACTTTAATCTTGAATTTACCTTTTCTAGTGAACTCTGAATTCGATAATTGAATCAACACCATCACCAAAAATCAACTCTTAAAGTTTCCCCTAAGTTTCCCTTCAGTTCAAGTCCTCATAATTGTCTCTCGGGATTGCCAGAAAAAACGGAGAAGAGCAGAAGAAGAAGAAGAATGAAAAAGATGAAAAGAGAAATCGAGTTTATCACCTCGATTTGGAGATAAGAATGACGAGAATTACTGAGGCACCCAATAATTGGATAAGGGCATCTATGTCGGTCTAAAGAAATGACTATTTATCCTTCACAAGAATCCGATGATTTCTGATTCGTCCGGTATCCGAATGACACGTTTGAGTAGACCATTGCGCATAACTTTTCGAGTCCTTTCTAACGATACTAGTTTCATATCTAAATTAATTTTAAATTAATTTTTATTATTAAAATCTATATTATCTAATCGAGTCATTAATGGCTAATTCGTCTCTTGATCCTCTCTAAATCGATCTAATAGCATTGACGTGCTTAAGAGTCCTTACATTATTATCTCCATAAGATTGAGAAATATCTTGACTCCTTAGATTCTGACAAGCTGCCTCTGTGCAACAATACATGCCACCATTCAATTCAACTCATATCCGCTTCAAAGGTGTTTGCATCCAGTTTACTCGATGGTGTCCTAGACCTAATCGGAAGAGTTGATGCTGAATGGAAACGAGTAATCTACTATAAAGAGTTACCAAAAACAGCCCATGAGAACTTCTTTAGAAATTTTATGCATCTTACCAACACTCTTAATCATTATGAGGATGTTTTGTGGGAGTTTCAGTCTTTACTCGATGAGATTTCCCCTTAAACGAAATTACAAGAGAGATTAAGAGAACTCTTGTATCGAAAAAATTTGATGACAATAAGAAATAAGATTAGATTCTTATTTAGATAAAATAGACATCAATGTTTTGATTTACTACAATTATTGTATAAGGTCTATTTTTGAATAAAACTATCATTATTTATGCATAAATTTATAATTTTTCTTGTGATAGTTACCGATTACATAGCTATGTGTATTCGGTTTATTGGATGTCTGATTTCAGTTTTCATTAACCTTAATATTCGATCTCATATGATGTGACCCTTATGGTTTGTGTGGTTTTTTGATTTAGCGGGATTAAATTATAGCCCATGTTGGTAGGCTTTATCAAAGGATCATAAGGTGTTCCGATTGAAACTCATATGTGAAA
This sequence comes from Papaver bracteatum, assembly GCA_023529315.1. Classification (NCBI taxonomy): domain Eukaryota; kingdom Viridiplantae; phylum Streptophyta; class Magnoliopsida; order Ranunculales; family Papaveraceae; genus Papaver; species Papaver bracteatum. Next base: position 258,952 of record JAJJWX010003929.1, on the reverse strand, counting down.
AATCACAATATGTTGAATCAATTTATGTTTACATGAGTTTTCTTTAGCATAACATATGTGTTTTGGGTTTACAACTTTTGTTATTGGCACGCATTAGTTAAAACAGATTCAACCTTTATCTGGCAAAAGTTGCTTTTATTGTTGGTCTTTTTTTATTGCGAGAGGATGACAACATACTGGGGGAGAGTTCTTATTTGAACTTGCGCTTAATAATATATATTTTTTTTGGAGGAGAAAAGGCTGCGGAATTTGAGGTATTTAATTTATTAATTAATCATTTTCCTGTTTAAGAAAAGCATGTTTATATTGCATATATAAATATTTTGCTTAACAAAATTTCGGTACAATTGATATGCTTTATTATTGTGTATTTATGTGTGTGTGTATGATTCAATTGTTTCCGGTTAAGAAAAACTGTGTCAATTTATTTGGTTTATTGTTTGGTATCTTCTTCATTGTTGGGTACCAAGTGTATTTACTTAACGAAATTCGGTGCAATAATGTCTATGTTTGTTTCAATTACTTCTGGTAAGAAAATAATTATGCAAGTCAATTTATTTTGGTTTGTATGTATTGTTTATGGCTTAACAAAATACGTGATCATTTGTTTAGTCCAATTTGATTCAGGATAAGAGAAACTAAGTTAATTCTGATCTTAGTTAGACTTATCAAATTGGAGGATTCAGTTATTCAAGTCTAATCGAATGCCTTGACAGGAAAAACTAGTTAACTAACCTAGTGTTTGTCTTGTCTAAAGAGAAAGGTCCAAGTTATTGTCTGAATAATTAGAGCCTCATGAGGGAAATAAAGTTAATTCTGATATTTATTTTGGTCTTACCGAAACAAGTGGTTGTACATACGCAACCGATTGAACAAGGGAATTAAGTTTCTTAGTCAAATTGTTAAACTACTAGGGAAAATTGCTTCGGGAAATTATTTCCTTGATAACATATTAAAACTAAACTACTTGAAGTTTCGGTTTTAATATTGGTTATCTTAAGTGGTATGTGAAACCTTCGTGCTTAAATCTTATTGGCTATTTACAAGTCTTTCAAATTTGTAAGAACTTTTCGGTTTGTCCTTTATTTGCTCGAACCTTTGTCATTTTGTTACAAAAATGGGGAGAAATATATGGAGTAAACAAGTGATTTGCAGTTATTAATGAAAGTACATTTGTGCTTAAACGTTATATCTAACGAAGAAGTAAAGCATTGACTAAGGGGGAGAAACATATCATATTGATATTGTAGTTATCTTGACTACAAATGGGGAATAACAAAGATGTTCGGATTGAATATTTACCTAGCTTACCTTTAGGGGGAGTATTAGCTTTGTTATTCAAATGTCAATATCCGCATTTATGGATTGAATATATTTGCAGGGTATTATGTTGTTGAAACTTGGAATCAAGCGTATGTAAAATGAATTCTTATGTCGTTTGTTTATCCATATGTAATAGGAGTCTTGTCACTAAAATTGACAAGGGGGAGATAGTTAGAGCATAGCTCGGTTGAACTCACCAAGAGTTGGTATGTCGAGTTTGGTTGTCATATTTTTAGTGTGTCAAAACTCATCTAAAGTCGCTTGATTATATACTAGAGTCAACTTCGTTTAGGTTAGACTAGAATTTCTGGGAATGTTGAGACATACAAGTATTACTCCGAAGACTTGAAAAATGTGAAGAAGTGGCGAACTACGACTACGAGTTGGTATGTCAAGTAATATTGACTTGAACTGTTTCATTCCTAGCATATCTTTCAAGTCGTGCTATATTGAAAACATAACTTGTTAGAGCATATCTTGGTTTGGTTGTCATATTTTAGTGAATCAAAACTCAATTTAAGAGTCGCTTGATTATGTACTAGAGATAACTTTGTATAGGGTAGGATAGAAAGATTAGGATAATGTGACATACAAATATTACTCAAAGACTTGAATAATGTGAAGAAGTAACAAGCTACATCGACGACATCATCCTTCCTCTTGAGGTTAGTAATATTTTGACTTGAACTGTTTCATTCCCTAACATATATTTCAAGTCATGCTATATTGAAAACATAATTGCGAAGCTGTGAATGATTATACGCTAGTAGGCATAGTGTTAAGGAATTAGAATACGAAGTATAATGCTTATCTTTTGAACTTCATATATAAGACATCGACATAATCGTATGAATTCTATTGTGATTATGTGTATGGGTATGGGTGAAGATTTCATCATAGGAAACAATGTTTACATTCGTTTAAAGGAAGTACATTCATGAACTTGTTTTATGAATCAAAAGGTAAATCGCTAGGCTTATTGGTATTGTTATTCATTGCATATGTTTGGATTACCAATATGTGTGAGTTAGTTGAACCGATCATAACTTGTTATGTATCTTGGTAAAACTAGTCACAATGCCTGACTTATGTATTGGTATGACTTTTATATTAGTGTAACTGATCCTAAGTAATCACCTAAGATGGTATGATCGATATTTGTAATTGGTGTGACCGATCCTAGTAATTGGTGTGACCGATCACAAAATAGTGTGTAATCGATCCTTGTAATTTGTGTAACCGGTCCTGGTAATTAGTGTAACCGCTCCTAGTAACTAGTGTGACCTATCACAAGTAATACCATGAGAATATGGTAACCGATCCTGGTAATTGATGTAACCGATCTTGGTAACTGATGTAACCGGTCCCAGTAACCATATTAAGGTAGAACCGATCCTTGTGTTTGTTAGAACATTAAACCCATGATTAGTGTATTGATATTTGATCAATCACATAGTTCTTGGAGTCGAAATTTGATATTGTTTAGGTATAGAGAAGAATAGAAGAGGTTTATAATAAGTGTTATATTATTAATCTTTGATGATTAAGAACGTACAATAAAGACAGGTATTTATATACATAATCTAAAAGACTTGACTTGTACGTATACATAACTTAGAATACAATACATACTATACATAGTAAACTCTAGAGCATTCTATGTATATGCTTGAGTCGTATTTATGTTCTAACACCCTCCCTTGAACCGTCAGCTTGAGTCGTAGAAGATTAAACCGGTCTTTAGACAAAGGTTTAGTGAATATATATGCTACTTGATCCTTAGAAGAAATAAATCGAACATCCAACTGTTTTGAAGTAACTTGATCACGAACAAAATAATAATCTATTTCTATATGTTTCGTTCGAGCATGAAAAATAGGATTAACAGTAAGATAAGTTGCTCCAAGATTATCACATCATAAAACATTAGGAGATTTAGTGGATACATGTAACTCTGAAAGAATAGATTGAATCCACATGATCTCAGCAGTATCAATTCCAAAACCTCGATATTCATCTTTAGTACTAGAACGAGATACTGTTTTTTGTTTACGATACTCTAGGAAATAAGATTACCACCCAAGAAAATACAATAACCACTTGTAGAACAACGATTATCTAATGAACCAGCCCAATCCGAATCTGTATAAGCAGTGAATGACAATTGTATATTGTTCGCTGGTTTAAGAAGTATCCCAAACGCAGAAGTATGTTTCAAACAACGTAAATTCCTAGATTAGTAACAGGAATTCGTAACGGCTTATGAGCCGTTACAAATTTCCCGTTACAAATGGCCGTTACAAAAATTCCGTAATAGGTAAGATCCGTTACTAATTTTCTAAAACTTCGTAACACGTTCAAGCCGTTACTAAAGTTTTTGATCCGTTACTAAATGTTTTATAGGCGTGCCACTCACACGCTTGGTCACACTTGGTTCGTCACACGACTCACACGACTAACATTATATTCCCGCCCACGATTTGTCATACGAGAGGATATTTCCTCCCATGAGTGTGCTATTCACATGCGTGATTTTGAGGATATACCCTAGTGAAATCGGATTTTTCATTTTTCATTTCTCTTTTTTTCTCTTCTGCTCCTGCCTATCTTCTCTTTCTTTCAACCGATGATTCGATGAAATTATCACTGAAATTTCACAGAGATCTCTTTAATCATCGATCTATGTAAACGTTCATCGATCTCTTCTATAAGTTTTTTTATTTAGGGTTTCTAAGTTTTTCAATCGTCTGGTTTTTTTCATCTTCACTCTCAACTGAAGATTTAAGTTCTTCAATCATCTATTAATCATCATCATCATAAGTTTAGGGTTTCGATTTCAGTTTTATCATCATCAGTTTTAGGGTTTTATCTAATTTTTTATCTAACCATCTAATCTTTGAAGAACTGATCTTCAATCATCTGTTAAGCGAGTTTAGGGTTCCGATTTCGCAGATCTATGTAAGTTTTTATCATCTATAAGATTTCAGCTTTTTTTTAATCGATTTTGAGGTTTCAGTTTGGCTAATCAAATTTTAGGGGTTCAGTATTTCAATCGATCTTAGGGTTTATTGTTACTCGTTTTTGATTTTCAATCTCTAACTTTCTCTCTATCTGCTTTCTTGAACAGCCACTCCGTTGATGATATTATGAGGATTTGATTTGAGTGTTTTGTTGGGGTTTCACCAAATGGATGTAACTTTCAGGTGAATGAAATGGTAATGTATTTGTTGAAAAACAATTATTGATTATTTCGTTGTAACAGTGAAATTGGGAAATTCATAGTTTTATTAAGAACCTAATTGTGTTAGATTCTTTAGTTTTGTTTTGTTTTGTTGAATCTTGTATGTGTCAAGTTTAAAGAAGAATTTTGAAGGTATTGTTTTGATAATGAATATCTTTTCTGATGTGTTAAGTTTGTTGTGTCTACTTAATGTAGTCTGAACATTGAAGATGGCAGAGATGTTGATCTCATGGAGTGTCCCAGATCCAAGCTTCAACAGCAATGCAATCTCATGCTATTGTGCTAATTTATTTTGTTGTTATTGTTGAATTTCTTATATTGTGCTTGCTGTGTGCAGATAAAGATAGGGTGTTACTATCATTTGAGTTTTCTTGCTGGGGAACTACCTTAGCTGCAGGAAAACTTGTTGCAGAGACTTGCTTATATTGTTCTTGCATTCTCTTTTCCAAATTGTTCAACGTGAAGATGAAAGCAAGGATGAAGTCTTTCCATATGTTTGAACAAGTAATCATTTCTTTGTGTCTTTACAATCTGGATACATGCAATGAGAACAAACCAAGTTTGTTTCCATTGATGTGGGGGTGAATGAATGAGATTTATGGTTATTTTTTGAGAATTTGTTAACGTCTAAAATGTGGACTGTGTACGAATTCGTATTTTCAGGGAAGTAGAAAAATAAGGAACAAGAAGAGTACCTACAGTTTCTTCCCAATCAACAACTCGAAATGCATATAAACTGTTTGTTTAAATGCCTGAACAATTATCTGCAGCTTTTGTTTTTCACTGAACCGAGTTGTTATTGGCAGCTAAGGTACGTTGGTTTTCTTATGTTATTAACTTGCTCAGTGATCTCCTTCTTCTAAGTGATTGTGTTGTTCGTAGACATGATGTACATTTTTCATTAATGGATCTTTTCTCTTTTTTATTATTGATTCCATTTACTTCTGCATTTAGGAGGAATTATAGGGATATGAGAAGGTGTAGAATATTGAGTTGTTCTGTTATACACACTCTAGCAACACTGCTCGAGTCCACATGATGTGTTCCCATCAATGCACCACTGGGAGTGAAACGCTCACCTCTTGAAGACCAAAAGGTATACATATTCACAATTTTTTTAGTTTAGAATAAATATTTGAATGCGTGGATGCAAGCCCACATCTATTTTCCAACAAGCATGAAGATATTGGCTCCTCTAACAATTATGCAACTTTCTTAGCCAGGCATAAATTATGGCTTGATTGAAACATTGATCATGAATGTTAGGATTTAAGTTTCGGTCTAGGTTATGATTCGTCAACTACAGATATGATCCTTCTAGAATTGCACCCAGCACCTGAGGTATTTGAAGCCAGCTATCCAACGTTGATTTCTTTCTAATTTTACACCCAACTGGTTCCAGGTGGGTCCTTTATTTATTCATCTACTAACTTACTTCAGCTCTTTCAATTCTAATTCTTGTTTACAGAACGCGCTACCTATTAAAGTCAAAATGCAGCTTTTCTCTGTTGAACATCAAAGAAGTCGATCACTGAAAGTGCATGGTGCATCATTTGCTACACCTGAAGTAATCTTTTCGCATTGCTCTTTTCAATGTGGATCTTGACTATAGGCTATTGTCTTGCCAATATATTTTTTTTGGTCTGCTAGTTTTTGTTTTTGCTCAACTTTTTTAGTGATTCCCATGTATGATCTACCTTCACTTTTGATCCCTGTGGTTTTGTTCCATTTGCAGATTATCAACCAACGTGAAGCCGCCAGCAGCAACATTATCCGGTATAAAGAGTTCAATCTCCAGTCACTGGGTACAGGTGTAGTGCAAAATTTGCTGATATCTTTCAAAGGGCATTTACTTCCTGTGTTTTTCCTTCCCATGTGACCAATAAGTAGTTTTAACCTTAATCACTCATCAAAAAACCCGAATGTGTTAGTGCTGTTAACATGGCTAGGTATGGAGGGTCTACGTTGGATGGCCCAAAAAATTAAATCTTGTCACTAATCATATTTATTTTCTGGATGCAGCTGCTTGGACGAAGAACTTCAGTGGTGCAGAACTAGAAGGTGTTGTTAAAAGTATTTTTTTATATGCCTTGAACATGCAGCTAAGCCTAGAAGATATTACTAACACATTTGTGCTTCTGAACTTTCTGGGATATTTGCCTGGAGCGCGTGCTTTGTATGGAGATATTCAACAATCCACTCGTGAGGCAAGTTCTTTTTAGTTCTGTTGTAGTTGGCATATTTGTTTTCACACTTGGTTGATCGTTCTATGGCCCTACCAATATTTGTTCTCTTTCTCTAACTTGAAGGGTTGTATTGCAGGTCACAATCGCTGCGTTAAGGGCCGGCAAGCTCATGTCTTTATTATCCACCAGTGTGGCAGCCCGTGGTTTGGACATCAATGACGTCCAATTAATCATTCAGGTATTTGCTTTTTCTTTTATATAGAAGTGCCATCACTAGTTAGATTGTTTAGTCTCATTTGTTGAGTCTCGTGTATTGATATTTATTTATTACATCGATATCAAGTTCAAGCATAACTAATTGATTTTTCCTGGCAAGTACTTCACTTGTATACTTGCTAGATTCCATTGTATACTTACAGTTAGAGAGCATACTCTTATGCAGTTGTGCAAGAAATTCATAATTTCTCCAGTTTCTGTATGTCATCTCTTCTTGTTTTTGCTTACTTTCAATGTCTAAGTTTACAGTTTTTGTGTTCGCAGGTTATTTGAATGATGCTCTTTTTGATCTGAAAGGCTGGAGAACAAAGAAGTCATAAGGTTTCTTAGCAGCTGCCAGTTTTGTAAGTTTCTATGTAGGAAGTTCGTAATTTTCTATGTATTCCCTTAGAGATTTCGAACTTAGCAAGATTCTATGTATTCCCTTAGAATTTGATACTTAACCCAAAAACATTGGTACTTGGAAGAATTTGTGTTTTTTTTGTTGCATGAATTGATTGATTATTGAATGTGATATGAACTGATTGTTGAATGTGGATGATGGATGACAAGAAAGGTGTATGCAGGTTAATAGAAATGGATGGCAAGAAAGGTGTATGCAGGTTAATAGAAATTCCGGCTTTTTTCCCGGCAGAAAATGAACTGCAGGTCAGGCGAGACCTGGTCAAGGTTGACTGGCAGTAATTTTTTTTCTGTTACGAAAAACTTCGTAACGGCTAGAAGCCATTTCAATTTGCCACGTAGTAACAGGTCCGGCTTGTTACTAACCTGCCACGTAGTAACGGCTCTAAGATGTTAAGACGTTCTTGTTACGAAAACATTAGTAACGGCCATGACATGTTACCACGTGGCGGGTTCGTAACGGCCCTCACCTGTTACTAGGGGCCGTTATAACCAAATTCGTAGCGGCTTCATTGCCGTTACAACAAAAATGTAACGCCCCGTTTCATAACGCCCAGGAACCGTTACAACCGGTTTTAGTAGAATATACAACATGATAAACATAGTAGAAGACTCAACGCCACGAAACTTCCGCTATACAACTCTGATCTGTCTCTGAAACTGAAAGTGGGAATGGGTGAGCACATCATCCCTACAAGGGGTTCCCAGTAGAAATAACAACTAGCTTTCAAGTAATCATTAAAATGATTTGAATACAATACAGGTTTTATCGAAAGACGATAATACACGGAAAGACAGTAAAAAATATTAGAGAAACTTAACTTCTTCAAAGAAATTTAAACGAATCCATGTATGAGATGTGTGTTGCCGCACATAAGAAAGAGTAATATTGATGCCAATTCCACACCGATTAGGTAATATTGCGGTGTATCTCCCTAGCCATAGAATGAGATATAAAGGAAGAATAATTTTTGGCCATGTAATATTGCGGTGTATCTCCCTAGCCATAGAATACTGGATATTATGCGACACACATCTCATACCACACAAAGCACATAAAAATATGTATGAATTTCACAATATAAAGATTTATAAAACCATAATGAATCCAAGAAAGTTCGTTATCGATTCCCACCTCTTTTGATGACAAGCCTCGCATACCTTGAGATCCATAATCCAGTGGTTCATTCTTTAGATCGCTCGTTGTTAATAAAGATTAACTGTTAATCACACAATCACTCTAAAGATTAGCCAAAAGGCTCATAACATAATCTCATACAATTGTCTAGTTATAAACTAAGTGAACTATCTAATGGTTCTAAATCCATTTATGGTTCTACATCGTATTAATCTATACCTTTAGTTTATCTAAAAGTTCACTAATCCAATTAGATTGGTTCTATAGTTAATTAGATATGTCTTATGAATATCTACAACTTTGTAGAAGGAACCAAACGCTAGTTCGGACCATAAAAGGTCCAAAGTATCAAACTAGAAAATCATGGAACTAAACCAAACTCCACAAAACAAGTCTATTAACATAAGGTCCAGTCCACTAGAGTCAACTAATGGTCAATAACAGTCACATGGTCAACTAACAGTTAACGTCCAATCAAAGGTCAAAGTCCAGGGTAAATGGTCAACATCAAGTCAACTGAGTCGACTCGGGTCAGGATTTGTAACTCAGCGAGTTAACACCGATTCAACTCAGTCAGATAAACTGAGCCAGCTAAACAAACCGAGTCAGCTAAACTGACTGGGATGACTAACAGATCTAAGATTTTAAGAAACAGAAGTTCAAACAATCAACACTACCGATATCAACTCTAATAAATCAATGAATCTACTATCTCAACTTCATCTCAATACAAACAAACTCTCAACCTTTATCTTACACAACACTACAGCTCCTCCCTCAGTCTATTCCTACCCCGGATTCATATGCAACATCCAATTCTAATTACAGCACCTGCAACACTCATCCCTTCTATAACAACATTTCAGCAATCCTGCAACACTAGTTCTTCTTATACAAAGTCTATCAGCTTTACCAAACACCACCACAGTGACTATAACCTATGTCTTCATTACTGATATGCATCATTTACATAAATTAAAACTCCACCAATTCCATTGCAAGTCCATTCTTCCTCACAGTCTTCATCACCACCACAAGCATGATCATTTCATCTCAACTCGATAGCAGTAACACCAAATCAATATCCAGCCACTCTTCAAATCTTCATATCAGTAACAACAGCGTCACCACTACCTTTCCCATATCCAATCCATGAAATCACTATCACTAGCAATTCCAACTGTAATACTTCATTAATCTAACTAAGTTCAGCTCAAGGACATGTGAGCTACAACCAAGACTATCTGCACTTCTCGTTGCAGTCTTAAACTCAATTCAACATCAGCAATATGCTCCATAACTTCCCAAGCCATTCAAATATCTGTAACTTCATCTCCCCTATATCTCAACCTTCAGCTAGTCACCACAACTCTCTGAAGCAGCAACCAAACTTCATATTCACAATCCCAAAACCATTTGCCATAGCATCTCAACTAAAATATTCATAAACCATACATTCAAAACCACCAACACAATTATAATTACATCTCCACCAACATCATTTCCAAAATTCCTGTGCTTTACTAAACCACCACCACCACCAATTATATGAACCCTGTGATTCAGTATTACCCTAACCTATAATCACAGTCATATCTCTTCTACCCAAAACACCATCTTCATATTCAATTTTATATCAACAACTTAATTATATAAACCCTAATTTCTAATTCAATTAATTGAGAAACTGAAATCAAACCCTATAGAGTCATCTATACTTTAATCAAAGACAAACCCATCTACTAATTCAATCAAACAACAATAATTTCAACAAGAAATCGAATTAATTTGAAACCCTAAATTACCTGGTTCTGTGATTCTTCATAAGAACAGCTTCAGAACTTTAATTAAATACCAACCCATTCGATCTTCATCCAATAGAAACTCAAAACTCCTCTTTATCTCTCTTCCAACTCAAGAACAGAACCCTAATTGATTCAACAACATCACTCCTTCTCTTGAGCTCAAATAACATCACAACACCACCGATAATCAAATCCTAATGTTTACCCTAAGTTTCTCTTCGATTTGACCTCAGAATCATCTCACAAAATTTCCAGAGGCGATGGACAGAATCAGAAGGAGAAGAAGAAGAAGAAGAAGAAAGAATAAAGAAAGAAAAGAAGAAAAGAAGAAAGAAAGAGAAGAAGAAATGAGTTTCTCTTCGATACGTTGGGAGATAAGGCCAAAGATAAAATAATAAAGGCACTCGAGAAACTGATAAGGGCTGCCAGGTCGGTTTAAAATAGAATCACTATTTTTCCCTTCATATTTATCCAATGATATCCAGATCGTCCGGTATTCGAATAACACGTTCGAGCTGTCCATTTCGCGTAACTTTCCGAGATCTATCTAGCGGTACTAGCTTTGTAACTAGATCATTATTATATTAATTAATGTTCGTCTCTAATTAATCGGGTCAATAACGGATTAGTTGTCTCGTGACTGGTCTAATAGCGTTGACGATCTTGAGGCTCGTTACATTCTCCCCACCTTATATCATTTTCGTCCTCGAAAATCGATCCACCATAGTCTTCAAAAACTCCCCACCTTATAGAGAATTACTATCCCTCAACTAAATGCAAGTACTTCTCATACTTACAAACACACAAAAGAAAACAACTCATTTTAAATGAGTTCGAAACAACAAGAAATCAAACACAAGCAAGCCTATATGGTTTTCTACAACTAGAACCTATAATTTGTAGATCTAAGTTCAAAAGACTAATCTCTATTTCATAATATGATTGTCTCTAAGCTCAATATGGTGAATTTGATTCTAACATATAAGTATGTCTAAGTTATTCGCGCGAAAATTATAGTATAGTATTTAATAATTGGGCTGACCGAGCGAAGCGAGGGAGGACCTTATATGGCCACTTTTTTTTAAAAATGTAAGTCATCAAATTGAAACATAAAAATTGGAAATGGTTAGGGCTGAAAAACCAATAATGCCCCTTTAATAGCTGGAATCTTTGTCATATTGACACAAAGGTCGTGTGATCTAATCCCGACCACCTCATTTTCTTTTCCTTTTCTTTTTTACTTCCTCTTCCTTCTCCTTCGTTGTTTTTTCTCCTTCGTCCCTAAACTCATGGAGAAACTCTCATCCCCAAACTCCAACAAAGAAACGTCACCTCCACCTCCCCGCATCACTACTACCATCACCGTCGCCGCCACCAGATCTATTTACTCTTTTAAGTTAATTCCCCCCTTAAAATTGAAATTGGGAAATTTCAGTAACCTAATTTGAGGTTTTATTGATGAAGATGGTGGTTCAATTGATGATTAATTAGTTGGGTTTTCATCTTCTTCATTAGGGTTTCAATTGAGATACTTTAATATATATACAATTGAGTCGAGACAAACTCAAATCGGTTCACTCAAAATCAGGGTTTCAGAATTACTCAATTCAATCAGGTCGCGGGTTCAAAGGTTAGTTGCTCAATTAACCTTGATTCATTTTGGATGATGAAGGTATGTGTTAGATTTCCCAATTTCAATTTCTATAACACAACAAAACTGGGTGTTATGTATGGTTTTACTGGTGAAATCAATTTAGTTCAGCATTAAAACAAATACTAAAGTTAGTATTACACATGGTGAAATCAATCAATAAACATGGATTTGAAAACTAAAGTTTGGTCTCAGGCAAACAGTTTGTCTCCGTTCTGAAGTATTATGATGTGGAAGATGATCTCCATTATGAAGTTGGTGTCGTATATTATTTTGGCACGAAGTTAGTAAGATCAACTCATATGGTAAAATCTCCATAAGAGTTCAAAAGGAGTTCTAAGCTATTGTATCTTGTTGTGGGCGGTGACTTCCCGCTCTGACATTGTATGATGCAGCGGGAAGTGACTACCTGATTTTGCTTGGATACCAAAATGTGTTGCAAGGGAACTTTGGAATGCACTTTGGATATGGGTGGCTTGGAGGGTCCTTTGGAGCCAGAACATTTGCTCCCCCCAAAATTTGTCATGAAAGACTTTGGATTAGAACACTGTAAGCAGAAATATGGAAATTTGAAAACTTATTTCGTATTTTGTTGTCTCTCTTTCCTATAGCATACTGGTAACGTTAACTGAGAAAATCTCTAAGAAAAGCTAAATTCTAAACTTTGTTATGATCTTGAATTTTTTGAAAAGTCCAAGTAATTGGTGCCAGAAAATTTGTGCAGTTCGTTGCTGGAACTCAGCCATTGAATGATGTTGCATTTGTCCTTGATGGGCTCTATTATGGGGTTTCATACTTTGCATATGCAGCATACTCCATGGTACGCAACATTTATCTATTTTCTATACTTTTCTAACTCTCTATTTATATAGATCAAGAAAATGTAATGTTAAATAAGTTGAGGATCTTGTACAGGCTTTGATTGGACTGGTTTCATCATTGTTCATACTATGTCTATTCTGGTGTATGGTTTAGCTGGAGTTTGAATGGGATTATTTCTTTTCATGATCTTATGAGTATTTGCTGGGATTTGGAGGTAAGATTTATCTCGATGCTCAAACTTTAATTAGTCATTTGCAGTAGTCCATCCAAGATGTGATTTATCAAACGAACAACGAAGGAATTAAGAAAAATATACTAGTTTTTTGTTTGGGAAGAAGGTAACCACATAATGGTAATTGATCCATTTCATAATGTGTGTTTTCAGAGTGGACCGCGGAAAACTGTTTTGTCTCATATAGAACATCAAAGTAACTGAGGTACTTTTGAACATTCAGTAGTAGACCAGAAGGTAGTTCATCTCAAATTCGTGAGCATGTGTAACTTATTTGTTTTACTTCTAAACTAAATTTTAATAGGTTTTCAAATCTGAAACAAATACTAAAGTTAGTATTACACATGGTGAAATCAATCAATAATATGAAACAAATACTAAAGTTTGTAATTCTTGCAAACTGTTTGCCTGAGAGAGTTGCAAGAAAATTCTAGAAATGTTAGTGATTATGAGCATGTGTATTTTTTTTATTCCTTTACAGACCTGAATCCATGCAATCACGTAATGGTGTTGTTTTGTAAAGTTCTTTGGTCGGCCCTATCACTGTGGCAACGGTTGTACTAGTTTACTAATTTGATACAGTTTATCCATATAATTAAACTTACATTTTCAATTAATTTTAAATCCTACATTTTTATTATTTAAAAATTTTAATTACCATTTTATCAAAACTAATATATACAAATTATCATTTTAAGTTATACAAATTTATCTATTTATTTTATTGTGAAGATAGAAAAATAGAGAGAAGACGAATTCTTATTAATGTGTGTAAAGAAAAAGGGAGAATACAACCACTATTTATATTGGCTAGACAAAAGGGCATCCCGGTAATAAACAGGATTTACCCTAGATATTATTAACATAAATAAACCTTTATAACACTCCCCCTGATGACCACTATGTCTAAGTCACAGAAGTATATCAGGAAAATCAAGAGAGAAAAAACCTGAAATGTGTGAGACTCAGAACAGTGTTGGACACGCATATGCTGCCTCATTAAAACCTTGACAAATAAACCCAGTGGGACAAACCTTGATGAAGGAAAGAGTACAATGCATTTAAGTCCTAATGATGCTCCCCCTGATGGATACTTCAGTGAAATCTTGGCTTACAAATCTTTAAGTCGACGTATTCCAATCTTGTGAACTAATTTCTTGAATGTAGAGGTTGGTAATGCTTTAGTGAAGAGGTCTGCTAGATTGTGGCTTGAACGTACTTGTTGGATATCAATAACACTATCATTCTGTAGATCATGTGAGAAAAAGAACTTTGGACTGATGTGCTTTATTCGATCACCTTTGATAAATCCTTCATTTAGTTGTGCAATGCAAGCAGTATTGTCTTCGTATAGTATTGTTGGTGAATCTTTAGTTGAAGGAAATCTATATGATTCTTGAATATGGTGTATTACTGACCTTAACCAGACACTCTCACGGCTTGCTTCATGGATTGCTAGTAGTTCAGAATGATTTGTAGATATAGCTGAAATTGTTTGCTTCACTGACCACCAAGATATAGCTGTATCTCCATAAGTAAAAAAATACCCAGTTTGTGATCGTCCTTTGTGTGGATCTGAAAGATAACCTGCATCTACGTACCCAATTAGTTTTGACTAAGATTCATAAGGGTAAAATAAACCTAAATCAATAGTGCCACTAAAATAACGTAATAAGTGCTTGATTCCATTCTAGTGTCTTCGAGTTGGAGCAGAACTGTATCCAACTAACAAATTAACTGAAAAAGAAATATATGGCCTTGTGCAATTTGCAAGATACATAAGAGCACCAATTTCACTTAAATATGGCACTTCTGGATTAAGAAGTTCTTCACCATCTTCTTTAGGTCGAAATGGGTCTTTATTCACGACAGGTGATCTCACAACCATAGGGGAACTTATTGGATGTGCTTTGTCCATATAAAATCATTTTAAGACTTTATCTGTATAAGTAGATTGATGGACAAGTATCCCATTCGAGACATGCTCAATTTGTAAACCAAGACAATACTTAGTTTTACCGAGATCTTTCATCTCAAATTCCTTCTGCAAGTAAGCAGCGGTTTAAGTGAGTTCTTTTAAAGTTCCAACAGGATTTAGATCATCAACGTATACTGCAATAATATCAAACCCAGAATTGGATTTCTTAATGAAAACACATGGACAAATAGCATTATTGGTATATCCCTCTTTTAATAAATATTCACTGAGGCGATTATACCACATTCTTCCAGATTGCTTTAGTCCATATAGATCTCTTTGAAGTTTTATTGAGTATATACTACGATCTTTGGACTTTTCTGCTTCAGGCATACGAAATCCCTCGGGAAGTTTCATATAAATTTCACTATCAAGTGATCCATAAAGATAAGATGTAACTACATCCATAAGACGCATTTCAAGCTTTTCTGAAGCTGCCAAACTAATAAGAAACCGGAATGTGATGGCATCCATCACTGGAGAATAAGTTTCTTGATAATCAATACATGTTCTTTGTAAAAAACCTTGTGCAATGAGTCGGGCTTTATATCTCACAATTTCATTTTTCTCGTTACGTTTTCGTACGAATACCCATTTGTATCCGACAACTTTTACATTTTCAGGAGTTACAACAATAGGACCTAGGACTCCACGTTTTACTAATGAGTTGTACTCTGCTTGGATTGCAACCTCCCACTTAGGCCAATCTTTTCTACGATAACATTATTCGATAGATTGTGGTTCTGGATCATCAATATTTTCAATGACATCCAAAGCAACTGTAAAAGAAAATTTACTATCAGGAATAATTGTATTCATATCCCAGTTTTGTCTTGTACCAACATAATTTATAGATATCTCATTTTTTTAGGTACATATGCCTCTTCAGGTGCAACTTGTGTATCAGTATTTGATTGATCAATCAATGTTTTAGAGAGAATGACTTTTCCGGAATGCCAACTACTGATCTCTTTTTCCGCAGAACTAAATCCTTTGCACCAAGAGGTCTTCCACGCTTTAAGCGTATCGTGGACTGATTATCATGATGTCCTTCTGGGATACTTACTCTCGCAGGAGTATTTGCAGCAGGTATATGTGATTTTGTTACCTTACCTGTATCAGTAAATGCATCAGTCATTTGGTTTGCAATATTTTGCAAATGTATGACTCTTTGAACCTCAAGTGGCAGTCAGAAAATATTGCTTTAAAAACATCTCCTGTTTGAGGTTATAAATACCGAATGATAGATAGAGATTCATAGCCAACATATATGCCGAGTCTACGTTGAGGACCCATTTTCGCTCTCTGTGGTGGAGCAATAGGAACATACACAACACAACCAAAAGTTCGAAGATGAGATATATTTGGTTGATGCCCATATACGAGTTGTACAACTGAGTATTTTTGATAGCTGGTTGGTCTTATATGGACCAATGCTACAACATGTAATATTGTATCACCCCATGCTGAAAATGGCAAGTTAGACCTTAAGATTAATGGTCGGGCAATCAATTATAAGCGCTTAATAAATGATTCCGCTAAGCCATTTTGAGTGTGTACATGAGAGATGGAGTGTTCAACATCAATACCAATTGACATGCAATAATCATTAAATGTTTTAGAGGTAAATTCACCAGCATTATCAAGACGAATAGTTTTAATAGGAAAATTTGGAAACTAAGCTAGTAACTTAATAACTTGTGCAAGAAGTCTTGCAAATTCAACAGTACGAGTCGAAAGTAAGCAAACATGTGACCATCGTGTTGAAACATCAATAAGAACCATAAAATAACGAAATGGTCCACACGAAGGGTGAATTGGTCCACATATATCACCTTGAATTCGTTGCAGAAAATTAGGTGATTCGATGCCAACTTTCATCAATGATGGCCTAATAATCAATTTTCCTTGATAACAAGCGATGCATGGACAATCATTAAATGATAAGACTTTTAGTCTATTTAGAGGATGTCCATATGAGTTTTCAATAACTCTACGCATCATAGTTGATCCCATATGACCCAAACGGTCATGCCAAAGTTTAAAAACACCGGGATCAGAAGTCTTAGAATGACTCACAAGATGTGATTCAATTAGTATAGTGTGATATAATCCATAAGATAGAGATGGAAGCTTTTCTAGGACTTGTTTCTTACCTGAGACAATGGCAGTAATGCATAAACACTCTTTGTTAGCTTCGTTTGTTGTCTCAGTATGATACCCATTAAGACAAATGTCTTTAAAACTCAACAAATTGCGTTTGGATCTTGTTGAAAATAAGGCATCTTGGACATAGATTTTTGTACCAATAGGGAGTATTATCGATGCTTTTCCATGTCCCTCAACAAGATTAGAAGTCCCTGAAATTGTAGTAAAATTGGTCGTAGCTAACGTTAAATGAGAGAAAAACCCTTTGTTACGAAAAATTGTGTGCTTTGTTGCACTGTCAATAAGACATATATCTTCGTCACTTGTTTTCGGCTTTCCATTAGCAATATCCATATTCCTTTAGAAAAATAAAGACAATAATATAAGTTGTGGAGAATAAATACTAAGAAAATAATTTCGTTACTAAAGAGAATTTTAATAACTAATACATTAAAATCAACTGCCCAAAAGAAAAATAATGTCTAAAATAATATGACAAAACATTGTCACTTATTCAAACCAAACTACTACCCAATCTACTAAAAAGAACTGATCATAAAACAAATAAACTCAGATATCCTTGAAAATGGAATCCATGTCTTCAATCTCATTTCCATCATTCTTGAAGTCAGAAATATCAAGATGGGCAATATCCATTGGTATGTCATATTGGGAAAAATTGGTTTCAGCCTTCTTTTCCTTTCCCTTAATAGACACCTGATAAAGATCAACAAGGTGCCTTGAAGTACGACAAACATTTTCCCAATGCCCTGGTGACCCAAAACGATGACAAACACTTTCATGGTGCTTTGAATGACTTTGCGAGCTTTTTTCCTTTGTGTTTTGGAAACATGTTCTTCTTTCCCTTCTGATAATAGGAATTATTACCAGCCTTCTTCTTGAAGTTGGGCTTTTTAGGACCTAACGAACGTCCCTATTCTTTCCCATGGATTTTAGCAGCATTGACGCGACTTTCTGTAGCGTTCATCTCTGGAGCAACTATTGAACCTGCTAGGTGACTTTGATGGTTCTTGAGTAATAACTCATTATTCTGCTCAGCTAATAGAAGACAAGAGATAAGCTCTGAATATTTCTTAAACTTCCTTTCATGATATTGCTGTTGAAGCAAAATATTTAAAGCATGAAAGGTGGATTAAGACTTCTCCAAAAGATCAGCATCAGTAACTGTTTCACCGCATAGTTTTAAACGAGGGACAATTTGAAAAAGTTCTAAATTATATGCACTTACACTCTTGAATTCTTGGAGGCGCAGATGCATCCACTCATACCTTACATGAGGTAAATCACTGTCTTCTGATGATCAAAACGATCTTTCAGCTCTGTCCACAAAGTGTACGGGTCTTTCACTGTAAGATATTGGGACTTCAAAGCCTCATCAAGGTGATGACGGAGAAAAATTAAGGATTTGCTGCGATCCTCAGGGGATTCTTTGTTGTTTTGAACAATAGTGTTTCCCAAAGTCTTGGAACTAAGGTGCACTTCTGCATCCAAAATCCATGACAAATAGTTCTTTCCAGTAATGTCAAGGGCCATGAAGTCCAGGTTAGAGAGTTTGGACATTGTCTGGGTATAAAATAATAAAAAAAATATTAAACATGAAACAATAAATAATTAAATTAAATTAAATTATTGGTTAGACGGCATCGCCAGACATGACCAATAATTAATTAATATACATACAAACAAACAAAGGTATATAGAAAATAAACTAGAGACATAATTAGTCATGATCAATAAAGACTATATAGGTTTTCCCCATAATCTATACACATTTCACTTGATTAAATGCTGTAAAAATAAAAAGAAAAAGAAAACAATCAACAACATATATCATTGACATGTGCTATTGTTGTCATTACAAGACAAAATGGCATATTGAGTCAACAGGTGAAAGTATATATCTAACGACTTTCAAAAGATGAAGTATACTTTTTTGATGTAAAAGAACGTAGAAAAAAAAAGGATGAAGTACACATATGAGATGTCCGACATATGTCAGTAGTATTAGGTATGCAGTTTATGAGAAAGCGAAAAGATGTATATGAATCCTTTACGTGTACATAAGAAATACAGAGATAAAATAAGAAAAAGAATACTTAGATAGTGCATAAGATTCTTTTATTGATGAAAAACCCATCATTAGTATATCGGTACTCCTGGGTATAGTATGTTCTCTCTGTTAGATCACGGATTTGATTACAAAAACCAAACCAATAATACTAGAGAGATTCTTTTGTGTAGAAAAAAAAATACAAAAGAAAACTAGTAAAAAGAAAACTAGGGTTTAGAGAAAAAAAATTACCGATTAGCTAGTAGAGCTTCGTGTCTGATTACGCATTGTGAAAGATAGAAAAATAGAGAGAAGAATAATTCTTATTAATGTGTGTAAAGAAAAAGGGAGAATACAACCTCTATTTATATAGTCTAGACACAAGGGCATCACGGTAATAAACGAGATTTACCCTAGATATTATTAACATAAATAAATATTTATAACATATTTAATCATTTAATATTAATATATACTAATACTGTTCATCAAACACATTATCTCACTTCATTTTACTTACTCAAATATATATATGTTTCTACTTTCACATGTCCAATTTAATTTTATATTATTTATTTAAATATATACATTTATTTTATTTATTAAATTATTAATATCATGTTTCATATAAAATTCATTCTATCCATATAACTAATTCAGAATTTATTTCACTTCAATTTATAATATCTAAGTATTTTAACTTTACCGATATAATATATAAATTTTCTAGATATTAATTTACTTTAAATCTGTTATTAACATAATTACTGAAATATTATTATCTGATGCGTTACTATTCTCACTAATTATTATCGTTATTGGTTTGATGATAGTCCAATTGATATACTAAATCTTAATTTTCTAAATATAAATCTACATTCACGTAAGGATTAATATACTTAATTTTATTTATTCTTATTGGATCTGTATATTAAATTTTGTAAAATATTGGCATTGGTAACTTACTATTTTTTCAATTGGAGTCTGCATAAAAAAAAATTGTATATCGTAAAAGTCTTTAGATTTTTCTATCAATATAAAGTATCTTATTAATATATAAAAAATTATTTTCTTTCAAGTCTATTATTGTACTAGGCATCCAAATACTATAATTATTTCTTCATGCGTATTTTATTTTAATAATTAGCCATTATTGTCAAATGAATCTATGTTTCCGTAAATCATTTATTCAATAATTAGTCAGTTATTAGTTCCCAAAAGTATGGTTCCTTAAATCAGTTATTAGACCAAATATAATTTTGGTATAAAATTACTAATAAATTCAATCTTTTTATTTTATGCAATATATTCGCACGTTCTTAAGTCTTATCCTAATAAGTCTTATATTAACTACCTGGTAGTTGTTTCAAATGCAAAAGAATATATTCCTAACTTCATTTAATTTACAAAATCTGACCGTAGATAATTACTAGTAATTTTGCATAATTACTTGATAAGTGTTAATATTACTCTTATTATGATTATTAGTGATCTTATTATCAATTATTATTATTAACACTAATGGTCGAACTATTATCTTAATTACTTTTACAATTTAAATTTATTTCTAATTTAATGGATTAATGGTTCTAATTATGGGAATATGTACTCTATTAGTTTCTAAATAAAAGTTTGGGATCTATCAGTTCACTAATAGAAGCAAGTCTTCCTAATAGGAATGGTAATCCATGCTTGTAGTTGGCTTGTCCAGGTTAGCAAGACCCGACGATAGTTTCCTACGAACAAAGACAACACAAACACACCAGAATTTCAAACCTCACTATTCTCCAGTGCTAGATTATTTAAGTATCATTCAATTGAGACTAACTAATTTCTAATTATCTATTGAAATTTCTAACTTATACAACAGTTGGTTTCATCTTACAATTTTTACTTCATAGATATGTACAAGTAAAACAAGAAGCAAACAATCAACATATTGAAAAAATTAATCAATCAATTCAAAAATTATTTTAGTTCTTGATTGCTTTTAGTGATTAAGATTTATCTCACAAACCCAACCCAGTTCTAAACTAATCTAGTTCACTATCTGTCACTGGCTAATCATATTGTTGCCCATGTAAGATCTAATAGTGAGATCTGATACCAACATTGTAACGCCCCTAAAGCTATGTGCTGACTAATAGAAGAGGTTAA
Organism: Papaver bracteatum; assembly: GCA_023529315.1. Taxonomy (NCBI): domain Eukaryota; kingdom Viridiplantae; phylum Streptophyta; class Magnoliopsida; order Ranunculales; family Papaveraceae; genus Papaver; species Papaver bracteatum. Next base: position 237,522 of record JAJJWX010003929.1, on the reverse strand, counting down.
CTAAATAAAGAGGCACTTAAGGTCTAAATCATTTACTTAAACATTCAATTAAGAAATCTTCTACAAAACTTAACCCAAAAACTAGCCCCGCTCTGAAATACATATAAACAAGAACTCCTCTCAAATTTTTACATATACAATAGTAATTCAGTTTGCAAATAGAATATACAACATGATAAACATAGTAGAAGACTCAACGCCACGAAATTCCGCTGCGTAACTCTGATCTGTCTCTGAAACTGAAAGTGGGAATGGGTGAGCACATCATCCCTAAAATGGGTGCCCAGTAGAAATAACAACTAGCTTTCAAGTAATCATTAATATGATTTGAAGACAATGCAGGTTTTATCTAAAGACGATAATACACGGAAAGACAGTAAAACATATTATAGAAACTTAACTTCTTCAAAGCAATTTAAACGAACAGTAAACATCCATAAATAACAGTAAACATCCATGTATGAGATGTGTGTTGCCGCACATAAAAAATAGTAATATTGGTGCCAATTCCACACCGATTAGGTAAAATTGCGGTGTATCGCCCTAGCCATAGAATGAGATATAAAGGAAGAATAATTTTTGGCCATGTAATATTGCGGTGTATCGCCCTATCCATAGAATACTGGATATTGTGCGACACACATCTCATACCACACAAAGCACACAAAAATATACATGAATTTCACAATATAAAGTCACAATATAAAGATTTATAAAACCATAATGAATTCAAGAAAGTTCGTTATCGATTCCCACCTCTTTTGATGACACGCCTCGCATACCTTGAGATCCATAATCCACTGGTTCATTCTTTAGATCGCTCGTTGTTAATAAAGATTAACTGTTAATCACACAAGCACTCTAAAGATCATTATCCAAAAGGCTCATAACATAATCTCATACAATTGTCTAGTTATAAACTAAGTGAACTATCTAATGGTTCTAAATCTATTTATGGTTCTACATCGTATTAATTTATACCTTTAGTTTATCTAAGAGTTTAATAATCCAATTTGATTGGTTCTATAGTCAATTAGATATATCTTATGAATATCTACAACTTTGTAGAAGGAACCAAACGCTAGTAAGGACCATAAAGGGTCCAAGGTATCAAACTAGAAAATCATGGAACTAAGCCCAAGTCCACTAAACAAGTCTGAAAAAGCGGGGTCTAATAACCTCACCCAATATTTCGATTAGCAATCTGTATGGAAAACTCCGAATTGTTTTCTAGAGAATCAACTAGACTCAATCAATAGAAAATACTCAAGGAGTTATTATCTCAATCTCTCAATTTGATTTGCTCAAGAAAATTTGATTCGCGAGTCTAATCAAAGAGAGATAACTTGGATGGTACCAAAGACCAATATCCAAGTGTCAATCAATTTAAATCAATAACCAATAAGGTCGGATATTGATGCGTGTCGTAGGTGCAAAAATTAATTCACTTATCTTCTACTTTACTAATGAATAATATAGCAGTAAATAAGGTTCGTTTCCACGAAAAGCAGGGAGTTTTAGTTGTCAAAAGTGTCACAAAGGGGGATTATTTTAGATTTTGAAACGAAATAAATAACAAAGCAATGAAAAGTAATTAAGTTGCAAGCAATGGAGAGAAATATGATCAGGGAATCCTTTTTCGTTACTGAATAGTCATCAAAGTAGCATATTCATCTATTCTTTATCATTCACAGATTATTATCAACCGTAGGAAAGCAACTAGCGCAGTGCTATCCTCAAAATTCCTTAAGTCCCTGGACACCGAAGCGCTCGAATGCCAGATTCTATTATATAAACCACCTAGAAGTAGCGCACTCTAAGTGTAATTTGGTCGAATGCTTTATATTTTGTGAATTTAGGTCAATCCTAGTAGTTGAACTCTTAGTGCAAGGTTCACTTTCTAGTGTTGTTTTTACTTGCGATTGCTCCACAGAATCCTTCTGCAAGGTTTCGCAATTTCTACTTGTGTATAGAATTATTCAACAATTACGGATATCCTAATTCTATACTAGTATTAGGTTAACTAATAAACTAGTTCAGTTGGTCACCTAAACAACTTATCAATCAAACATAAAATTAATTGTTGTAAAAACAAACAATAATCATGTGAAGAGTTCAAATAGATTTATATGCTAAATTGAATCATATATTAGAATTTAGAATTCATCCCCAATCACTAAGAAGTTTAGCTACTCATGGTACTAACAAAACCCATGAGTTTCATATAATAAAATGGTAAAGAAATAGTTACGGTGATGGAAATAGCTCCAAACCCTAGTTTTTCTTCTCTCCAAAAGCTTGATAAAAGATTAAAAGATTCATCCCAAAAATATTAGAAGTTCTCTTATATAGGTGTCCCAATTGTAGTTGTGCCCGTGCTCGAATCCCGTGCAAAATAGGTTTCCTAAAGCTCGCCAAATTCCAAAATTGGCTGCTGCCAAAGTCTGGCCGTGCAAAGAATTGTAACCCCAGCTAATTGGGTCACGTCTAGAACCCGAGTGAAGCCCATCCCACTTAATCTTTGGCTTGGATTGTATAACTGTCAGTCATGGCTAACTGACAGTCTATTTTTCTCTTCTTATTACGGATGGGAAATCCTGTCCGATTACTCTCCTGGATATTTTTAACTATTTTTCTTCTTTCAGATACGGCTTGGACATTCTAGCCGTAAACTTGTCCTTAAACTTTCCTACTTTTCGTTCTTAACCTCCACTTTACTCGGAAAAATTCTTTCTTGTTTCGTCACTAATCTTCAATATTGGCAGCAAATCTCTCTGTACAATCTCATGCAGCTAATCATCGTATCATTGTTACATTCGAACTCTCGATATCATCATCTGCCATGGCTCGATTCATAAAATCACCGAGCATCATTCTCATTAACCTCTCACTGCCATAATCATCGATCTTCTTGTCTCTTTTGCAGCTATCACCATATCATTCTCCCGACTTCCATTGATCACCAGTCAATGCCAGCAGCCAATGTTGGGTTTACGTCTTATTTTGTGACCCAATAGTCTTTGGTTCCCCCTTATCAATTAAGGGGGAGTGACTAACACATGCTTTGTTTGAAATGTTTTTGTTAACAAAAACATCCAGGAGACTTGTTTTTGAGTCTCAAGGGTTTAGCTTCTTCTTTGAGAAGAGAAGAAAGAGAAAGAAAGAGAGGAAGAATAGAAAGAGAGTTAGAGAGAATTAATCCACCATTTTTGGTGAGATTAGAGGCATCTTGAAGAGGAGAAGAAAGGGTTCTTGTTGAAGGATCTTTTGGTTGGTTGTGGTGGAGAATTGATTGATCAATTTCCACATCTCTTCAAAGGGGGAAAAATTTAGGGTTTGTCAAACCATATTAGTAAGTATCTCAAATCACTTCTTGTTCTTAAATTGATAGTGAATCTCATATTATATATGAATGTATTGTTGATCCATCCTTAGGGGTGAGTGTAATTAGGCAAATTGATATCCAAGTGCTATAGGCACCTTGAGGTTGTTTTTATCCCCAAATTTGGGAGAATTGTGTGTAACCCATTATTGTTATAGTGGAAGATTTGCCCGTGGTTTTTTACCCTTCACCTTGGAGGGGTTTTTCCACGTAATTGCCGGTGTTGTGTGATTGCTTCTATATTGTGTAGTTGTGTATTTCCGCATTGTGTTTCATTGCTCGTGTAGGTTTCGTATTGCGCATAGCGGCTCGGATTTCATAAGCCTCCCCCAACAAGTGGTATCAGAGCTTTTGGGTTGAGCTAATCCTGTGCAATGGCGGAAGCTAGCACTAGTAATAGAATGGTCAATTTGACTGGTGAGAAATTTGTCATATGGAAGGCGAAGATGGAAGACTGGTTATATTGTAAAGATCTATATGGTCAAATAGAGAGTAAGGGAGTAAGGCCTGAGGCGACAAGTGCAGAAGATTGGAAGGTTACTAATCGAAAAGCAGTTGGTTATATTCGTCAGTGGATTGATGATAGCATTTTTCATCATGTGGCTAGTGAGACACTAGCATATCCTTTGTGGACCAAGTTAGAGGAGATATATGATCAGCAGTCTCCTTGTGAAAAATCTCTTCTATTCAAAAAGCTTGGAAAGCTGTGTTACAAGGAAGGGAGTTCAATGGCGCAACATTTAAATGAAATGAAGGGTATCATGAATCAGCTTACATCTATGGACCTCAAAATTCCCCAAGAGGTTCAAGCTTATTTGTTGCTAAATACTTTACCAGACAGTTGGGAGCCATTGAGGAATTGTCTCAGTTATTCTGCTCCAGACAAGAAGTTGAACATGACTGTTGCAACTAGCAGTTTACTGAGTGAAGAAGTTAGAAGATGGTCATTAGACTCATCTCATTCAGAAGCTCTTGTGACAGAAAATCGGGGTAGAAGAAAATACAGAAGACAAGTTGGCCGTAGCAATTCAAGGGGTAAATCAAAGTCCAGAAAGGAAGTTGAATGTTGGAACTGTCATACGAGAGGTCATTATTCAAATGAATGCAGGAAGCCGAAGCAAGAACACAAGAAGGGGAAAGGAAATGATAACCAAGACAATGGTGTTGCAGCTACTGTGACAAATGATGATATCATTGTATTCTCAGATTGTAATGATGTTTGTGTTAGTTTTGAAGGTTCTGATTCAGAATGGATAGTTGATTCAGGTGCATCTTATCATGCTACTCCTCATGAAGATGTATTTACCTCCTACAAGGATGGTGACTTTGGGTCAGTCAGAATGGGCAACAGTGGTGTTGCGAAAATTGTAGGAATGGGTGATGTGAAGGTTGAGACCAGTGTTGGTTGTACGTTGGTTCTCAGAAATGTGCGACATGTACCAGATCTTCGTTTGAATCTAATGTCACCAGGAGTGTTAGATGATGAAGGGTACAACAATCACTTGGGTGATGGCAAATGAAATCTAATCAAGGGCTCCATGGTTATTTCAAGAGGCAAGAAGTGTGGCACATTGTACAAGACACAAGTGAAGGTGTTGAAAGGTGAGTTGAATGCTGTTGACAAAGATTCAATCTCCGAGCTGTGGCATAGAAGACTTGGTCATCTTAGTGAGAAGGGAATTCAAATCCTCACCAAAAGACAAGTTTTTCCAAATGCCAAAGGTATGCAATTGGGTAAGTGTACTCATTGTTTAGTTGGTAAACAAACTAGAGTCTCTTTTCATAAAGCTTTACCCAAGCGCAATTCTGGTATTATTGATCTTGTTCATTATGATGTATGTGGACCTTTAAGGGTCAAAACACTTGGTGGTGCTGTTTATTTTGTTACTTTCATAGATGATGCTTCAAGGAAGGTTTGGTCATATGCAATCAAGACCAAAGATGATGTTGTTCCTGTGTTCAAGATGTTTCACAAAGATGGTGGAAAGAGAAACAGTAGAACCTTGAAGTGCCTTCGTTCGACAACGGGGAGAGTACATTGGGCCACTTGAAGTGTATTGCAAGATCATGGGTATACGTCATGAACAATCGGTCAAGACTCCACAACATAATGGTGTTGCAGAGAGGATGAACCGCACTATTCTTGAGAGAATCAGGTGCATGTTATCTCATTCCAAGTTGCGTAGCATTTCGGGGTGAAGCAATGAATACTGCTTGTGTATTTGATCAATCGATCTCCTTCAAGACCGCTAGATGGAGAAGTAGCAGAAAAGGTATGGAGAGACAAAGAGCCTACTTATGATCACTTGAAAGTGTTTGGTTGCAGGTCATTTGTTCATATCCCAAAAGATCGAGAGATCAAAGCTTGACGACAAAGCAAAGCAGTGTGTGTTCCTAGTCTATGGAACAGAGAAGTTTGGTTACAGATTTTGGGATCCAGTTGAGAAGAAGGTTATCATAAGTAGGGATGCAGTATTCCTTGAAGACCATACAATTGAAGACTTTGAGAATATTGAGATGCCAAAGCTTCAAGATGATATGACCTTGGATCCAAATCCAGTTGTTCCTACTCTTGAACAACATGATGATGATGTTGATGGTAATGGAAATGAAGATGAAGCTCATGAAGATGTTCCAAAGGGGGTAATGTTGAGCAAGAAGTGCAGAACAACAACAACCAGAAGCTGAGTTGAGAAGATCCAAAGCAGGACCAGATTACCTTCAACAAAGTATCCACCACATGAGTATGTGATGCTCACAGATGCAGGTGAACCAGAGTCTTATGAAGAAGCTCTTAGTGTTCCTGAAAGTCAGAAGTGGTTGAAATCCATGAAAGAAGAGGTTGGCTCTTTAGATGAGAATGACACTTTTGATTTGGTTGACAAGCCTGAGAACCAGAAAAATCTGAAGAACAAGTGGGTGTACAGAATCAAGAATGAAGATGGTAACTCACAACCAAGGTACAAAGCACGCTTAGTTGTGAAGGGTTATGAGCAGAGAAAGGGTGTTGACTTTGACGAGCTTTTCTCACCGGTGGTGAGATTTTCTTCTATTCGGGTTGTCTTGGCAATAGCCGCTAGTTTGGATCTTGAGATAGAACAACTAGATGTCAAGACAACATTTCTTCACGGTGAGTTGGAGGAAGATATGTATATGGCACAACCCGAGGGTTTTGAAGTCAAAGGCAAAGAGCACATGGTGTGCAAGCTAAAGAAGAGTCTTTATGGTTTGAAGCAAGCTCCAAGAAGATGGTACAAGAAGTTTGAATCGTTCATGAAGGAACATGGGTACAAGAGGACGGCTTCAGATCATTGTGTATTCATTCAAAAATTTGTTGATGGTGATTTTCTTACTCTTTTGCTATATGTTGATGACATGCTTATTGTTGGCAAAGATAAGAAAAAGATTGACATGTTGAAGTCAGATCTGAGCAAGTCTTTTGCTATGAAAGACTTGGGTGCAGCAAAGCGTATTCTTGGCATGGAGATCACTCGTGATAGGAAGGCGAGGAAGTTGTGGCTATCACAAGAAAGCTACATTGAGAAGGTGTTGCAAAGATTCAATATGGACAAGGCTGAGCCGGTAAGTTGTCCACTTGCAAACCATTTTAAGTTATCTCGTGATCAATGTCCTGTGAATGATGTTGAGAAACGTAAGATGGAGAAAATTCCTTATGCGTCCGCAGTTGGTAGTTTGATGTATGCAATGGTGTGTACAAGGCCGGATATAGCTCATGCGGTTGGAGTGGTAAGCGATTTCTATCAAATCCTGCTATGGAGCATTGGGAAGCAATGAAATGGATACTACGGTATTTGAGGGGTACTTCTAATATGTGTTTGTGCTATGGAGGTGACAAGCCAGAGTTAGTTGGTTACACAGATTCAGATTTGGCAGGTGCTCAAGACAGTCTCAAGTCTACATCGGGTTACTTATTTACCTATGCAGGGGGAGCTGTGTCTTGGAAATCCAAGTTACAAAAATGTGTGGCATTGTCTACTACAGAGGCAGAGTACATTGCAGCTACAGAGAGTTGCAAGGAGATGATATGGATGAAGAGTTTTGTTAGAGAACTCGGTATGAAGAAACAGAGGTTCATCGTTTACTGTGACAGCCAGAGTGCCATACATCTTAGCAAGAATTCGAGTTTTCACTCGAGGTCCAAGCACATCAATATTAGGTATCAGTGGATACAAGAAGTTCTCGAAGAGAAGGTCTTGTATATTGAGAAGATCCATACAGATGACAACGGTTCTGATATGATGACAAAGTCGCTACCAAAATACAAGCATGTGTATTTCTGCAGCAGGGAAGGTTTGGTGGTGACGGGTACCTTACCATAAGTCGTAAGGGGGAGATTGTTGGGTTTACGTCTTATTTTGTGACCCAATAGTCTTTGGTGCCCCCTTATCAATTAAGGGGGAGTGACTAACACATTCTTTGTTTGAAATGTTTTTGTTAACAAAAACATCCAGGAGACTTGTTTTTGAGTCTCAAGGGTTTAGCTTCTTCTTTGAGAAGAGAAGAAAGAGAAAGAAAGAGAGGAAGAAGAGAAAGAGAGTTAGAGAGAATTAATCCACCATTTTTGGTGATATTAGAGGCATCTTGAAGAGGAGAAGAAAGGGTTCTTGTTGAAGGATCTTTTGGTTGGTTGTGGTGGAGAATTGATTGATCAATTTCCACATCTCTTCAAAGGGGGAAAAATCTAGGGTTTGTCAAACCCTAGTAGTAAGTATCTCAAATCACTTCTTGTTCTTAAATTGATAGTGAATCTCATATTATATATGAATGTATTGTTGATCCATCCTTAGGGGTGAGTGTAATTAGGCAAATTGATATCCAAGTGCTATAGGCACCTTGAGGTTGTTGTTATCCCCAAATTTGGGAGAATTGTGTGTAACCCATTATTGTTATAGTGGAAGATTTGCCCGTGGTTTTTTACCCTTCACCTTGGAGGGGTTTTTCCACGTAATTTCCGGTGTTGTGTGATTGCTTCTATATTGCGTAGTTGTGTATTTCCGCATTGTGTTTCATTGCTCGTGTAGGTTTCGTATTGCGCATAGCGGCTCGGATTTCGTAAGCCTCCCCCAACAGCCAACTCATTCTCTGCATGCTCTTTATCTCTGCCATGCTCGAACTGCCAGCAAATACTTTTTATTCCTCAACTGATTTCGTGAAAATCTCAGTCGAGCTCCGTATCTATCTATCCATCGAACAACTTCTTCCTATTATCCTGTATAGTCCATCGACAATCAACAACACCATCAGCTGCCAACACCGGAAGTGATAGCAGCCATTAATGGCAGCAAACTCAATCACTGAGCATCCATGTTCTCTGCCATCTCTTACGGTGACTAAACTCTACTCGAAATCCATTCAAATGCCTGTTCTCGAGCTCTCATCACAGCTACATCATCTAGCTCGGTCCTCTTTCTCACTGCCAGCATCATTCCTTTCATGCCAAGCTCGAGTTGTCCATGACAGACTCGAGTATCACCATCGTTTCTCCTCGCTGCTAACCAACCATCGTCACAGCTCTGCTTTTTTCATTGCCTCGAGCTCCATCAAACATCATCAACACCACGGCTTCAGCTCCATTAACTCCCTTAACTGCATGCCAATGGAAACAACATAATTTCCAGCTCTTCCATTAATCACTCTGTCAATGCTCTTCTCAGCAATGAACACTCGAGCTCAACTGCTTCAGTCGCTGATCACCGGAAATCATCAGTCACCACCATTATTCATCAACAGCAGCATCTATGATATTCTCGTATATGTCTGCACGGAGAAAGTAATGAAGATGGTGGCGCTCCGAGTAATTATAGTGGGTGCCTTCAACAGTGTTTGAATTTTAGATGTCCCCAAATGATTCCAGCGTCTTCCTTTAGCACCTCTCATATAACTGTCAGTTTTCAGGAACCGATAAGCTTAATTCTCGCTTCGCCCATAACTTCTTCATACGACATAGGATTTACACCATTCTTTCGCCGTTGGCTTCATCTTTTTGTCCTCTTTAGTGAGATAATATCAAGAACTCCTTGATTCGAACGAGTTCCCTTTGGTCTTTGGCCCTTCTCCGCTTGCGGCTAAGTTCTTTCTTTACACAACTAAGTGCATATTCGCTTCTTTTGGATGATTCACTTAGCAAAACACAAATAAAGAAAAACAAACGTAATATACAATAATTTGCAAGAATATATAGCAATTACTAGCATGGATTCAACACTAAATATATGCAAAATATGCACTTAACAGATATTCTAATTGATTGATCAACGCACAACCTGTATTATTTCAATTATATAAAAATATAATGCGGAAAAGAAATAACACAGACACCAGAATTTTGTTAACGAGGAAATCGCTAATGCGGAAAAACCCCGGGACCTAGTCCAGATTAAACATACACTGTATTAAGCCGCTACAAACACTAGCCTACTCCAAATTAACTTCGGTCTGGTCTGTAGTTGAACCCCAATCAATCTCACACTGATCCAAGGTACAATTATGCTCCTACGCATCTGATCCTAGCAGGATACTGCACACTTGATTCCCTTAGATGATTTCACCCACAACCAAGAGTTGCTACGACCCAAAGTCGAAGACTTTAGCAAATAAATTTGTCTCACACAGAAAAGTCTACAAGATAGATAAATTCGTCTCCCACGAATAAACCTATGAGTTTTGTTCCGTTTTTTGATAAATCAAGGTGAACAGGAACCAATCAATAAAACCAGACTTATATTCCCAAAGAACAGCTCAGTTTTATCAATCACCTCACAATATTCTTAATCGTTGCAGCGAAAAAAGATATTGTGGAATCACAAACGATGAGACGAATATGTTTGTGATTAATTTTATATCTTTCCTATCGGAGATAAAAATATCAATCCAATTATTACAATTGTACTTGTACGATAGAAACAACAAAATCAGATCACACAACTACAAGAAAAGAAGTATCGGTCTGGCTTCACAATCCCAATGAAGTCTTTAAGTCGTTAACCTGGTTTTGGAACAAGAAAACCAAAGGTTAAAGGAGAATCGACTCTAGCTTAGAAAACTAGTATCACACAGAATGTGTAGGGATTAGGTTTCCCTGTTGCTAGAGTTCTCCCTTATATAGTCTTTCAAATCAGGGTTTGCAATCAATGTTAGCTTAGTAACAAAGCATTCAATATTCACTGTTAGATGAAAACCTGATTAAATACAAGCTAAAATCTCTCAACCGTTAGATCGAAAACTTAGCTTGACATACACTCATATGCTGACGATTTTGGGTTTATGTAACCGTACCCAAACATGTACAATAGTTGGTTCAATATTAGTCAGCCAAATGGTTAGCCAAATGATAACTTTCATATCAACTATATTCTTCTTCACCATGACTATTCCAAATGTCTCAAATGAACTAGTTAGAGGGTTGTTCAATTGCTATGAGATCTTATGTACTACACAAGACACAATTGAAGAAAAAACGATGTGATTCACTCGAATCAATTCATGAACTATAAAGCCACGGTTTCCAATAGCATTCCTTAGATAATTTAAATAAGTTCACGAACATCGTTTTCAGACATAACCACTCAAGTTCGCGGACTGGGTTCGCGGACTCAAGTTAACCGGTTGGAGTTCACAAACTCTAGCAGAAATTCTCGGTTTCAAGAACTTCCATCAGTTCGCGGACTGAAACCGAGCTACAACTCCAGCAGAAATTCTCGGGTTCGAGAACTACGCACGTTCGCGGACTGATTTGACTGCTCAAGTTCCGGTTTTCACTTGATCAACAAAAGTCATGAACTTTGGTTCAAGTGCTAAGGACTTATACATATATGTGTTACCACAATAATGTTTATATCCCCCAGTGGTTATATTGTCTAAACTCTCATTTCAATCATTGAAACATTCTCAGAGGACGTCATATAGTTGTTATTCACAAACTAGTTTTCGTCAGAGCAATTTTCAAAGTGATTGAAACATAACATGACTTTCGTCACTAGGCAAAGATGAACTTGGATAAAGCGAAAGCTTTACCAACATAGATTTCGAGAAATAGATAAGCGAGATATACTCAGCTCAAAATGTCACATGTGTATATTCTTTGTCTGTATAGTAAAACGACTTTTGTCTCAAGATAGGAGATAGAGTAGATAGACTTTTGAGTGATATATAAGTTCAAGTCTCCACATACCTTTTATTCGATGAAGATCCACTGGTTCCTTGAGTAGTCCTTCGTCTTGTATGATGATTTCCATGGAGTTCTTGAGCTTAACTACACTTTCTATCATAGTCCGAGACCTTAGCTATAGTATACTAGAAATCAAGACTTTAAAATTTTCTTCACTAACATTGACAAACATGCTTGATATAGCAATGCATGTGAGTTCGACCGAGCAATGCTCTAATAATCTCCCCCTTTGTCAATTTTAGTGAAAAAACTATTAATAGATATGAAATACAAAAAATATATAAATAAACTTTGTAGCACCTATTCCACATGTCTAATCTTCAACAATACTCGAAATCTTCGTCACTTCCAAGTAGTCCAATGATCCCAAAGGTTGTAAGTTTAGTATCATCGTTTTTGAAAATCCGTATCTATAACAATGATAAAAGCATCGGTTCTCAATCATTGTTATACAGTGTCATAGTATTATTACACAGTGTCAAAGTCCAATTGCATCACAACTTTAACAACAATACTATGGTGATACTTCACTCCCCCTTAGTCAATACTCAATCTCACATGGAAACCACTCCCCCTTACATAATGATCTCAAAACCATATGTATTTGTAGTGTGAACTACATATTAATTCTCCCCCTTTTTGTCAATAAAATTGGCAAAGGTACAAGAACGGGATGCTAATGAAATTTCCGTAAGAGGCATTTCATGACCAAAGGTAAATGTGTATCATCTTGTTTAGATGCAATCATAAAGACGAAGCTAAATGCATTCATCAAGGAGTTTATAAAGACACAAGATAACCCCTCTAATATTCCACAACCACACTCCCCATAAATATTTGGCAATTAAGCATAAGTTCAAAAGAACTCTCCCCCATAATATGTCATTCCCTAAGGAACAACAAGAACGACCTTAATTTCAAAAGAAAAGAAGGATTTCTTTAGACTCAAAAAATTACATACAAGTATGAATTTGGAATCCAACAAGAAATATTCAATCAAATTAACAAAAGCGAACCAAGATTAATTTGACTAAATATGCTCAACACAAGTAAACTTATGGAGACTTAATAAATCAATTAGATTAATCACAAGAAGACTCGCAAATAATCTAATTTTCATACACAACCAAACTAATTACAAGAGTAATCAATTTAATTGGCCACACTCGACATAAGAAAATCTATGGAGAAATTACTAAGTTAATCATAAAAATAACCATCCTAGTCAATCATGCTCAACATAAGAAATTTATGGAGTGCTAACTAAATAACCATACTAGATGATTGATTTAGTTCATTTGGGCTCAACATAAGAGATTATGGAACCCCGACTAAGATTATCATAAGACATGACAACCTTAACCGTACATGTACTCAACATAAGAAAACTTATGGAATACAAACTAAATAACCACACAAGTTGATTAATTTAGTTCTTAATGCTCAACATATAGCATCTCATGGAACAACCAACCATGCCAATAAGGAATCGACTTAGTCATATCGTGCTCAACATAAGATACACAATGGAGCCTCACAGTAATACACAAAATGTTGATCAGGGAAGATCAATTACTGTAGATAACACAAGGATTCATTCTATGTTTCCATCACCATTTGCACAATGACATACAATAGACATAATCCTTGAATCACAAAATATTTTAACCCATCTTACATCAATAATTGACAATATAGGCTTAACTTTTGTGTTTTTCAAGAGTCTATTCATCCTTTTATCAATATTTGCATATCAATTCACGAACGACTTTACTTTTGACAAAATATAGGACAATCAAGTTCACGGACGTAAACACACATATCCCATCAAAATATTGCAATATATAAAACCATAAAGATTAATACTGCAACCATCATCTTCCAAACAAACTTAGAATTTTCAAACCAAAAAATCTAAAAACAAGAAGATAAAAAATCATTGGATATAGCTATGTGTAATCACAATAATGTCTATTCCAAAACACTAGTTATTATTCTAAACAAAAGAGAAACAATAAAAGATTTACTAGATAATAAGAAATGAAACAGACTAAATTGAAAAACACTTCCATGCCACAATGAACTAGAGTCAAATAGACAGTTCGGGACCTTCTTGAGTCTTAAGGTCTTGGAGATTGTGAATAGCAGCATCCTCTGCACATTTGAAGAGGACATCCTTATTGGGAAGTTCTTTAATACGGGTGTTCATGAGAACAAGGTCAGACTTAACCTTTTTCAACTTAGTTCTTACCACATCAAGACACTTCATTGTATCAACAAGTTGCTGCTTAGCCTTCTCAAATTTGTTTAGGAAGTCGAGAAATACATCCAATGAAATCTCTTCAATTTTTTTTATACTCGAAAGTGAATCAGATACTGCCTTATCAATGACATCTTTAGCCAAATCCAACGAGCAGGAAGAAGAAGATTCCATTGATAATACGAAACCTAGAGTAATAAGAATAACTCAATAGGATAGGTATATATAAGGAAAAACTCGAGAGATTTAGGGTTTACGGGATATGTTTAAAAGAAAACTTGAAACCGTACATGTACCCGTAAGATGGATTTCACAGAACTCTGCACGGAAAAAAAACTTTTACTTTTCAAATACAAGATTAGACAAGGAACATCAAGAGAGAAAAAAATACTCACAACCAGTGTTTGACTAATTATCCTTCTAAAAACGATAAGAGATTAGCTAGAAAAAAATACTCACTTTAGCCAAGTTCATATTTACCTAGTGACGAAAGTCATGTTATGTTTCAATCATTTTAGAAATTGCTCTGACGAAAAATAGTTTGTGAATAACAACTATATAACGCCCTCTGAGAATGTTTCAATGATTGAAATGAGAGTTTAAACAATATAATCATTGGAGGATATAAGCATTGTTATGGCAACACATATATGTATAAGTCCTTAGTGCTTGAACCGAAGTTTGCGAACTTTGTTGATCAAGTGAAACCGGAGAAGTACACGAGCTTCAGTCCGCGAACTCAGTCCGCGAACCCAGTCCGCGAACTGGTGGAAGTTCTCGATCGAGAATTTATACTGGAGTTTGTGAACTCCATCCGGGAACTTAAGTCCATGAACTTGAGTAGGTTATGTCTAAAAACGATGTTCGTGAACTTATTTCTAAGGAATGCTATTGCAAACCTTGGATTTATAGTTCATGAATTGATTCAAGTGAATCACATCGTTTTTGCTTCAATTGTGTCTTGTGTAGTACATAAAGATCTAAGAAATTGAACAACTCTCTAACTAGTTCATTTGAGTCATTTGGACTAGTTATGGTGAAAAAGAATATGGTTGATATGAAAGTTATCATTTGGCTAACCATTTGGTTAACTAGGGTTGAACCAACTAATGTACAAGTTTGGGTACGGTTTTCACAAGCTAACAAACGTGTAGTACATGTGTGTATAACAAGCTATGTTTTCGATCTAACAATTGATAAATATTAGCTTGCCTCTAATAAGGTTTTCATCTAATGGTGAATATTGAATGCTTTGTTACTAAGCTAACATTGATTGCAAAGCCTATTTTGAAAGACTATATAAGGGAGAACTCTAGCAACTGGGAAGCCTAATCCCCACACATTCTGTGTGATACTAGTTTGCTAAGCTAGAATCAATTCTCCTTTAACCTTTGGTTTTCTTCTTCTAAAACTAGGTTAATGACTTAAAAACTTCATTGGGATTGTGAAGCCAGACCGATACTACGTTTATCATAGTTCTGTGATCTGATCTTGCATCTTCTATCGTATGAGTACAATTATTATAATTTGCTTGAGATTTCTATCTCCGATAGGCAAGATATAAAAGTGGTCACAAATACTTCGTCTCATCGTTTGTGATTCCTCAATAATCTTCTTCGCTGCGTCGATCAAGTTTATTGTGAGGTGATTGATAAAGCTAAGCTGTTCTTCGGGAATATAAGTCTGGTTTTATCAATTGGTTCCTGTTCACCTTGATTTATCAAAATACGGAACAAAACTCATAGGTTTATTCGTGGGAGACGAATTTATCTATCATTGTAGACTTTTCTATGTGATACAAATTTGTTTATTAAAGTCTTCGACTTTGGGTCATAGCAACTCTTGGTTGTGGGTGAGATCAGCTAAGGGAATCAAATACGCAGTATCCTGTTGGGATTAGAGGCGTAAGAACATAACTGTACCTTGGATCAATATGATATTGGTTGGGGTTCAACTATAGTTCAGACCGAAGATAGCTTGGAGTAGGCTAGTGTCTGTAGCGGCTTAATACATTGTATGTTTAATCTGGACTAGGTCCCGGGGTTTTTCTGCATTTGCGGTTTCCTCGTTAACAAAATTATGGTGTCTGTGTTATTTCTTTTTCGCATTATATTTTGTTATATAATTGAAATAATACAGGCTGTGCGTTGTTCAATCAATTAGAATATCCGACCTTATTAGTTGTTGATTTAAATTGATTAACACTTGGATATTGGTCTTTTGTACCATCCAAGTTATCTCTCTTTGATTAAGACTCGCAGATTGTATTTGTTTGAGTAAATCAAATTGAAAGATAGAGATAATAAACTCATTGAGATATTTTCTATTGATTGAGTCTAACTGTCTAGTTGATTTTATAGAAAGTAACTCGGAGTTTTCCATACAGATTGCTAATCGAAATATTGGGTGTGGTTGTTAAACCCCCTCTTTTTCAAGAAGATCATGAACATATCTTCTATGTGTAAGAAATAATCCTGAAGAAGTATGTGTGGATTCAATACCTATAAAATGGGAGAGTGGACCAAGATCCTTAATTGCAAACTAAGTTTGTAAAGAAGTATGTATTGCATCAATACCTGTGATACTGGAGCCAGTAAGAATGATATCGTCAACATAGACCAGTAACAAAACAATGCTAGTGTCATCACGTCGAATGAATAGAGATGAGTCACACTTGGAAGTAAGAAATCTATTATGCATAAAAATATACTAAGTCTATGGTACCATGCATGTAGATCATGTTTCAGACCATAGAGAGAACGTCGTAGCTTGAAAATATGCGTAGGAAAATTAGGATCAGTGTACCTAGGGGTTGTTTCATATAAACTTCCTCTTCAATATTTCCATGCAGAAAAGCATTCTGAACATAGAACTGATTAATCGACCAATTATTGGAAAGTGCTAAAGTAAGTTAATTCGAATAGTACAAGCATTGACAACCGGACTATAAATTTCACCATAATCAACACCTTCTTGTTGATTGTATCCTTTACCAACTAACCGAGCCTTATGGCATTCAATAGTACCATCATCTTTGCGTTTAATACGAAAAACCTACTTGCATCCAATAAGATTCATGGACGAATGATAATGTACCAAAATCCACATACCGTTTTGTATTAACGCATTGTATTTATTGTCTATTGTTTGGCGCCAATTTGGATCTGTTTGAGCTTGCGAATAATAGGTCGGCTCAAAATCAGCTTCACGTGCATATTTAGAATTGGGTTTATAAATCCCATCCTTAGCACGAGTAATCATAGGATGGACAGAAGAAATAGACGAATCAGATGTTGTAGGTGCACCTATATTATTTGGAGTCGTAGATATTGGGACACTTGAAGTCGTAACTATGTCTTCGTGAATAGTCGATGTAGTGGAAACAGGTGATACTGAAGTTTGTGAATGTTCCAGTGATTTTTGAGAAGTAATACTTGGTGCGAAAAATTATGTAGTAGTCAAAGATGGTTGCTCCGGTATGATAGTACCAGAAGAGAGTGGATACGACATAATATTATCACCAGAAGAACATACAGAGATGGGAAGTATATTTATTAAAGGAGATAGTAACTGATCATTAGATGATGGGGATGATGTCGATGTCGCAGCAAAAGGAAAGACACTCTCATTGAACACAACATGACGACTAACATAGATACGACCATGTTTATGGGTGAAAACTGTTTCTGCAGTTTTGGGTAAATTTGTGTGTGTGTGTGTGGATGAGAAATGAATCTAAACCCTAAACAAATGAACTGTATGGGAGTGCTTTTGATTCAAGAGATCAATCTATACAATTCTGGACTAAACCAAGAAATGGACGTTCCATACTTGCTTCGGTCACAAATTGAAGGATATGGGGTTGATCTTAGGGAGGGAAGCGAAGAAGGTATTGAGATTATGAAGGTGTTGGATGTTTATAACTTGTATCATAATGTGGAACTGGCTTGCACAATGTAAGCTATCAGTTCTGGGTGTTTTCTGGATACGTGACCACACTTGGTTTTTTCTGTGTGTTTGGAAATAGGTGATGGACCTATTTATACATGTCATTGAGTGCAACCCTTATCTCATAGGAAGTGGAGGAGGTGAAGTGATGGAGTAGTTGGGTCGTGTAGGAGCGGTGATTGTTACACGATCACACCTTTTCCCACTTCCCTCATCATTGTTAACCGTCCACCTTTTCCTGACGCGTTCTTGTAATGGCGCGTTGCACGCTATAAATCGGCAGACCAATGCCCCAGTAAGTATCCCCCAGTTTGTGACATGCTTGATGTCTCGAATGAGCAGATCATGGGACCCACGCAGGAAATAGCATACGGTGCTAAGTTAAATAACTAAGTTGTTTAAAGAATTGATATTCATGAAATACCGTGTATACTCAATGCATGTAATGCATCGAACACAATCAATACGTATGAAGTATCACTGTTTTAAAGTTAACCGAATAAGTCGCGGATTAAGCATCTTAAAACAGCATCACATCCAACCATATTCAAATGATCGTTTGGAGACCGCATGGGCGAGCCATTCCTTGGTCGATCACTCCCTGTGGAAGAGTGGCAGACGGTGATCACCGAGGTGCTTCATTGATTGTCTAGCTTTTAACCTAGGATGTCCGACCAAGCTGGTAAAGTTGGGAGAACGACATGATCTACGACACATTTTGCGACCGTTGATGGAATTTTGGGGTTTTTAAGAGGTGCGCAAGCATCACTCTCTGGCTTGACCGGATTCAAGCATGGGCGTTGTTTTTAGTGGGACCGACCGGGAATGCGTTGAAACGGCCTGCTGGTGTACATGTCCATACCGCTTTGAATCAATAAGATGCGATCTAGGCCACTCAACTTGTCCGGCAAAGATGAGTGGTCGTGATTGATTTGCGACAAAAATCCATTGCCGTGAATAATTTGGAAGCCGCGTGACATGCCACCTTTGGGCATGCGTTACGAGGTGATCGGCCATGGTTCACCTAGGACGGCCAGTCACACGCACAAGTGGGTCCACGGTGATCACATTGACATCCTTGGGACCTCTTGAGTCTATATCTACACCCTCCGTTTAGGCTGGCGAAGATGAATGGACGTGATCGAACTACGACAGATGTACATTGCCGTAAACCCTAATTAGGGTTTTTAAATAGTCGCGTACACGCAACTTGGGCCAAACAAATTGGTAAGCTGCGCTTCTCCTGTGGGGAGGCCGATCGTGTGGGTCCCACATTAGGCTGAAGGTGAACACATGTGCACCTTCCCAATGGTCCTAGTCGCGATCGAAGCCATCCAATTATACTGGCTAAGTTGGATGTTTGTGATCAATTTAAGACACTAGTGGAATTCCGCGACCCTTAGAAGCATTACCCCCACCATGGTTTGAGCAAACGTTTTTTCTACTCCATGGCCTCGTCGTGAGAAACCGATCGGGTATGGGGAGAGTGGTTCCGCCAACGTGTGTGTTAGCGCTTCCCTAATCATTCATGGAATGATCTAATCCGTCCAACCAGGCTGGCGAAGTTGGAAGGTCGTGATGGTTTTAAAATTGCCTTAAGCGGTTTATGTTCGATCAATTTTCCATAAAGAAACACGGCCGCCCTACTTAGGGCTGGCGTTTGACGGTGCTAGGAGATGTGCTTGTGATGTTCGACCGACTGGAGCATAAGTGGGCCCGCCGGTGGTCATCACGGTGATTCGTCTGTTGCTTCTAGGGTTCGTCTAGGCTGGTTAGATCATGCAGTCAACTTGCGTGGCCGTGATCATTTCTAAGAATGACGTGGACGGTCTAGATTTCTCTTACGGAAATTAAGCATGCTCGATCGGGATAACCAAAGCGCGTCGATGCGATACTCTCTCTGTCAGAGAGTGATGTAGCCTGTGTGAGCACTTCGTGCATGTCTCAATATTGGCACGAAGATTCATGCTACTCTGCTGAGAGTGAACACTCAGTCGTCATGTCATGTCAATAATGAGAGTTCGGCTGAGAATACAACACGGAAAATACTAGGAAAATCATGCATTAATTGTTAATGCTGATAAAATTCATAGAATATTTGGGATTGCTGTTGCACGCACTATTCTGGGTGAATCTTGTATATTTTTTTTGAATTGCTTCGAATAAATAAAGTGAAGAGATTTTTGCACTCATCACTTCTTAAACAGCTTTTCCCTTTGCAAGGTGACATCACATAAAATACTGGTTTTAAAATTTTAGCCCTGAACTAAAATCCACCATCAACATTAAGTCCCCTGCCTAGCACGTAATGGTTGCACTATTGCTGGGTAGTTATTATATGGTGACAGTAAAAATGAATTCACAGGAAAGGTTTCAGTGTGTGTTACCAGGATAGAATTTGGCTCATCTTTGGGCGAGAAGCGTTTCTTCTTATTGTACGGCTTCCTTTAAATATTCGGATTGATAAGCATCCGCTGATCTCTCTCCCGCATCCGTATCCTTTATAAACGGTGAGTGAAGACTCCTTTTCTTCTTGGGATCCTATTAGCTTGTGAAATATAAGGAGGACACTGAGACTTTTCCTCCAATCGCAGAATTGTTTTATTCTCTATTCCAGGTATTGCTCCATGTTTATTAATCTCCTGATTGATTGATGATGATTTTTTTTTATTGATGCAATTGTAACTCCTTCTTGCAGTACATCATGGAATCTACTGGTGATGACTACTCCGTAACCTCTCCGGAAAGAAGTTTTGAAGTCAACGAGCCCGAGCCTGATGCGTTCGTGGAGGTGATGGCTAAAATCGATCTTCTGCTTCTCGAGGCCGATCGTGATATACATGGCATGTCCATTCGGCATCTGTGCATTGCTCGAGAATGTGTTCAAGCTCTTCTGGCTTCAATTGACATAGAGGAGAAATGTAGGCATAATGAAGCGTCGCAACCACCAGTAAGCGCAAGAGCTGAGGGATTCGCAGCACGGCTAAAAATGTGGAGGGTTGAACACAAATGGCCTCCGAATGGAGATAAGTATGATTATACTATCCAAGATGGTGTGATAATCCTTGATTCTGATAAAGACGAACCCGAGCATCCGAAGGTTTTCAGTACAATCTCCGACATTGCGGTGGCTCTTGAGGAATATATGGAAGCCGTTCCTACTGAGGATGTTGAAGCGAACAACATTGTTGATGCAGAAACATTCGAAAGAGAAGTTGAGTCGGACCCAAAGGAGAAAGATGTAGTATCCTATCACGACGATGTTGAAATAGGCTCTGACGATGGTGAAGGCACGATTGATCTCCTTGATGACTAGATCTCCCTATTTACTTTTCTTCTTTAGTTTTTTCTTTTTTGAACGAGTATCTTCCCGTAATTTGTGAACACTTTCTCCTTGTACTCAGTGGAGGATGAGTTTAAATTCTTATTCTTTTTTACTTACTTGTTTGAACAAGGGTTTTATATTGTTTTGAGATAAGGCTTCCAATATGGCTACATCAGAATATTCTCAGGAAAAATGATGCGCCTTCATGTGATCGCACATTATTATTGTGATAAAAAAGTATTTCCATAATGAAACACCACGAACCTGTCTGTGCACCTGACATGGGTCCTGCCTGATTCTGTTGGAGTATACTGCTCAAAGCGCTTTCTCTTTTTTTCTCTGCACATATTCTATTCCTCCAACGTTTTACAGAAGATATGAAATATTTCTTTTAGGGTTTTCTTTCTGGTTTAATCTGGTGGGTAATGATGATCTAGGCTGACTCATAATTCTGTGTCATGTTTAAGAGGTAAAGAAATTCCTAAAAGGAAATAATTCTTTGATTAATTGAAATTTGAAACCCTAATAATTATGAATGCAAATAGTGCAATCATTTTGGAGGAATTATAAACATTGCATGGAAAGGGAAATTGTTGGAGGAACCATTACGGAGAATGTTGGAGAAAAAGGGTAGCACGGCGTTTTTAGGTATTGTAAGGTTTAAGCCATCGTGAGTGGATCGTCATGCCCTCAATCTTGTCAGCATTGATGATCTTGCAATAGCCGCCTAGGATGACATCTGCCACCAGGTATTGTAGTAGTAGGAAATCCCACACTACACCCCTCACAAGAATTCATAATAATCAACACATCTTTTATAGATTAAGAACAACACTTTTATCAATTGATTCACAGAAATGTAACAAGAAATGGTAGAAAACAAGAATACAATCGCTCTTTAAACTTTCTCTCTCCTAATGACTTGCTCAATACTCGAAAAAGATATCTCTTTCCTTACGCTTATTTGACTCTTTATATAGGGATTTACATAGTGGATGTCTGCTAATCTGTCCTTTATTTTAGGATTTGACTTGCGATATTCTCTCAAGAGTTATATTGTTAGTCTTCGCGAACACTCTAACCATCGCAGAGTCATCACACTTTTCTCATGTTTCTACAATTGTCATCTGTTACATCATCATTCTATGATGCTCGCAAAGTGTTGTTGATCAAACTTCGCAAATGTATCCCTCTTGCGATATTCTGATCCTACATATTACCTCTTCTCATGTCTTCTCTGCGAAGGAGAGAATGTCATGAGAAACTATTTTTCAAAATGCCACAGCTAATTCATCTTTTCTTTCAACTTCTTTTTCTATCGACAAGGATCCATGAATTAAGCATAACTGTCAACACGTGTTGAATATTCCTTTAATTACTGGCACGTTTTATCATTAACCGGTTGTCTTCCTTCGCCTATTTAAAGAGGGATCTGGAAGAATGAGAATTTTCTTCTTTTGTTTTGCTTTTATCTTCTTCATCTTCATATCTTCTGCAAATATTCATCATCTGCAAATTTCTTTATTTATCGAATTCATTTTCATGCTATTGTTCTCTTCTATTTCCATGGAGTCACCAAGGTTAGTTCTTCTTCTTTTTCTTCTTTTGATTTTGCTGAAACTGATTTTGTTTTACTGAATTCATCTTGTTTGTTCTTTGTGTAATTCCCATACTATTTCTGTTTCAGCAAAAGCGCTTCCAGTACCAAATTTGCAGTTCGAAACCCTAATGCTCTTAAAGGATCGCATCCCAAGGTTCTTGCAAAAAAAGAGAAAGTATGCGAATGAGAAGGTAGTAAGAAAAATGGATCTTTTAAATAATAATATTTTTGCCTCTGTTTCTTATCTGAGTTGTAATTCGTAGGGTGATGGGGATGCTACTAAACCTCCCAAGAAATCTTTCCAAGCTAAAATTGTTGATGTTTTTGTTTCTTTTCCCAAACTTGGTTTTTCAACCTCTTCTTCGCAAACTGAACCCCCACTTCCTGTTTGCGAAAATATCGCAATAGGCTCTGATATTTTAACTAACCCTTCTATGGATGAAATACCTATTGTACAACCTGTTGCGAATGAAACCTCTTCCTCCCCTACAACCAATACTTCTCAAATTCATTCCACCATAACCTCAACCCTTGATCTCCCTCACACCTTACCCTCAAATGACGTATCTTTACCATAAGATGACGATCATCAACTTTCTATTGTTGCTACTTGTTTATCTGAATCTCTCCATTTTTCTAAGGAAACTTCAGACAAAGTGGCTCTTGCCTTAAAGGTTTTATCTGATCTTTTAAGTAACGCCAAGAAATCATCTGTGGACCCTATCAAATCTGGTATTTGCAAGATTTTAGGTAAATATCTTGGTTCTGACAGGACAGCTTCGCAAACATCCTTAGAGAAGGAAGTTGAAGTCTTGAAAGAGAATCTTCGCCTTGAAAAGAAGAAATTTCAAAATGCTTCTTTGGACTGCGAACTTCTCCGTAAGAAAAATAATGAATTAAAAGGTATGGATTTCTTTCCTTAGTTCTTAACTTTCCTCTTAACAATTTTGTTTTTTTCATGCTGTTGATTCTTAAAGGCTCTTTTCGCTTGTTAAGTTTTAAACTAGAAATGAATGATGGAGAGATTTCAATTTGAATCTGCCGCTGAAGAAATTCGCGTTGATAGGGATAGTTTGATGGATCAATATAATCGATTAGATAATCTTCATACATATTCTGTTGATCAAATAGGTAATCTTACCAAAGAGAATGCTCAATTAGTTCAAGAGAAAAACTCATTAAGCAGCGAAATATCTCGTCTATGGAAAATTTATCAGATGAAAACAGAAATCTTTCTCAGGAAAAGCAAACCCTTTTAAATATGGTGGCGAACGCTTCACAGAAATTAAGTGTTCTTCAAAAAGTGTATGATAATCAAGAACAATCTCTCCGTTCGTTGAAAAATGAACTTAAAGAAGTAACTGAGTCATCTATTACTGAGAAAAATACACTCATTCATGGTAAAATAAATTTTAAGTGTAAAGGCCAATCAGCTTCAACAACAATATTTCAAATTAGAAGAATCTCACTCTTTAATTGCGAAGGAAAACACTTTTCTCATTTCTAAAGAAGAGAAATTAAAATCTCGTCTGAAAGGTCGAGTTGGAGATAAATTTGATGATGCCATGAATCATTGGGATAATACTTGCTTGGCACTAATTCAAAATCTAATATCTCAAAAGGAAGGTAGTCATTTTGACTGCCTAAGACATCTTTCTTTTGTTAATTTTCTTCGCAATATTTCCCTTGCGAGGTGTTCGTGAATAATTTTTGTTTTCACCTTTCGCAGAATCTGAAAGAAAGCTTCAGTCTTCCATTTCTACTTTGGATTCTAAACTTGCCAAGGTTCGCAAAGAAAATGGTTTGCTTGTTTCTCATCTTGCCCGTTCTCGCGATCGAGCAGAGAGAAAGTATGATTATCTTGAATATTTCAAAAATATGGAGATTAGAAAATGTGACAGAGCTTTCCTTCGCCAAGCTCACCTCAGTGCTGAAGTTCTTGTGAATGAGGTTCTGCTGTCCAAATCTATTTCTCATGTGTCACTCAAACCCCTGGAAATAAATGAAGATGAAATTCCTCGTGATGGTGACACTGACTTTGATTATGTAAGTGGTGAAGAAAGTACTTCCCAAGAAATTTTAGAAGAAGAAGAAGAAGAAGAAATCCCTACTAAAGAAGGAGATGCTGGTGATGAAGCAATTGCTGGTGATGAACCAAATGAAGAAGAAATCAGAGTCGACCAAGATAAGGAAAACACTGATAAAGTTGGTGGAGATGATAAGGTTGGCGAAGAAGATGAAGCTGGTGAAGAAAATATTGAAATCTGAGTTCTAGTTTTATTTTCTTGAATTGTTATTTCTCTTCTTGCGAACAATGTATTTTGGACCTCTTTTGGAATCAATTTTGCTTTTAGTATTTTAAGAGCTTGCGATAAAGAACTTGCGAGAAAGATAATGACATCTTGTTTATTAATTCCCATACTTGCCTCTCATTATCTTTCTTGTGATATATGATCTGCATGAAAAATGATTAGTACTTTATAAAAAGAATTTAATTTATTTTGTGGTCTTATTTTGCCTTCCTAGGTAAAGGTCTTATTTTGCCATCTTTTGTATTGCCACAAAATCGCAAGACGTTTTTACACTTTTGTTGATGGTGGATTTTAGTTCAGGGCTAAAGTTGTAAAACCAATTTTTGTTTAACCATCCTGCAGAGGATGAGACTATTTTATAAGTGATAAATACTTCTTCACTTTACTAATTCACCTAGAATGGAGCATGTAGCAACAATCCCCCGAATATTCTGTGAATTTTAGCATTATTGATTAATGCATAAAAATGCCTTGTATTTCCTGTGTTGTTCCTAACAGAACTCTCATTGTTTGTGCGGCATGATGACTGATTATTACTCGCAGCAGAGTAGCATGAATATCCAAGTACCAACAGTGAGGCATGCACGGAATTCCCGTACATGCTGTAACTCTAGGTGTGTTATACTAGCCCGATTGAGCATGTAACTCTCGGTATGTTATACTAGCCCGATTGAGCGTCTAGACTATCCATAGTAGTTTAGAAATGATCACGATCATCCAACTTCACTATCATGATGGGATGGTCCAGATCGAATCTAATACCCCCAAGCAGGTATTGGAATATTCACTGCCGACCCAACGCAGGCCCTCATGGTAGGCCTCCCCAAAAGGGGTGTCATAGCTTGACAAACCGTCCAAACCAAGCATAATTGACAAGAAACCTAAATTAGGGTTTGCGGAACATTACATCTGTCGCAAAACGATCTCAACCATCCATCTTCGCAGGCATAAATTGAGGGTGTAGATGTAGATTCAAAGGGCTCGGAGCATGTCAAAACAATCACCGTGGGCCCATCTACACACATGACCAGTCGGTCAGGACCAACCATGGTTGGTTTTCCCAAATCGTGCACACAAAACAAAGCATGACGCACGACTATACAAAACCCTAATTAGGGTTTGTATTGATCACGAGCGTCCGTTTTCTCCTGATCGAATGAAGGGATTAGGAGACAATTGAGCAGGTCCAGTGAGCATTAACATGATCACCGTGGAACCATCTATCTCCTCACCCGACCGAACAAGGCATACCATGCCTGGTTTCTCCAAATCGCACGCCCAAACTAGCATGGTCACGCTTCCCAAATCACAAACTAATCTCGACCACTCAACTTCTCCAGACAAATTGAGTGGCTTATATCACGTTTCCATGGGACAGTCAGGTATATGCGTGAATATCAGCGTACCACTTATACGCTGGACCAAACGTCCAAGACAGGCCAAGCTTGGTTATCTCGAAACACGCGCCTTGAAGGTGGCATGCCTCTCCCCTTTAGGAATCCTTTGCGACATAGGATTTTTGTCGCAAATCGATCTCAGCCACTCGACTTCACCGGTAAATTTGAGTGTCCTAGATCAAAACTTTGTGGGACAGTGAAGCATGGACATGGACATCATCATGCTGTCTACACGCATGCATGATCGGTCCTCCATGAAACGTTTCCCAGGCTTGGATTCGACCAAGCTGAAGGAGTGCACTCGTGCACCTCCTAAACCCTAATCCGACGGTCGCAGGTGTGGGTCCGAAGTTATCTTGTCCGTCCAACTTTGCCAGCTTGGACAGACGTCCTAGGATAGGAGTTAGGCGACCAGTGAGGTATCACAGTGATTACCGTCTGCCACTCTGCCACACTATGTGGTCGTCCAAGGGAGGATTTGCTAGCACAGCCTCCAAGCCCTCACGTGAAGTAGGCAGGGAATAATGCTCAACAACGATGCTTCATATATGCCAAATACATTCGATGCATAACATGCATAGAATACACACGATACTTTACAAGTATCGACTTCCTAAATAACTTAGTTATTTAACTAGCATTACATGCTACCTTATGTGGGTCCCACGATACACGCACTCGAGACATCAATCATGTCACAAATTGGGGGATACATACTGGGGTATTGGTCTGGCGGTTTACAGCGTGCAACGCGCCATCTCAAGAACGTGTCAGGAAAACATGGACGGTTAGTGATGATAGGAAAAGTGGGAAATATTTATCGTGTGACACTAACACACAACTCCACTACTCCATCACTCCACTTCCTACGAGAGACGTGAATAAGGCTCAAATGACTTGTATAAATTGGTTATCCTCCCTATTTCCAAAACAGAGAGCATAACACAGAAACCAAGTGTTAATATGAGATGTATTCAAACATCCAGAGCCTTCTTGCATTATTCGTAATCCTGGTTACCTTTCTATTACAAGTCATAAACAAGCCTACACTTTCACAATCTCAACACCTTCTTCGCTTCCCTCCCTAAGATCAACCCCATCTCCTTCATTTTGTAACCGAAACAAGTCTGGAACGGCCATTTCTTGGTTTAGGCCAAAATTGTATAGATTGATCTCTCGAATCAAAAAGCACTCACCGCACAGTGCATTTGTTTAGGGTTTAGATTCATTCCTCATCCACATACCCCAAATTACCAAATCCGGCAGGAATAGTTTTCACCCATAAATAATTGGCGACCACAGTGGGAGATTAATCTCTCGGTTGCAATATCAATTTCTTCAATACCCAATCCCATTGGTTGATTTCAAAATGGTTGGTCTTAGGACTTACCAAAAAAATTCGAATTCCGGTCGAAGTTCCTCCAACGAAGATGCCCCTCCTCCCAACGGTGTGTCTAATGGTGTAACCGTAAGAATACCAACATTAATCGAGTTAACATGGGTGCATGAGATTCACATGAAGAACATGGAACTGATCAAAGAAACGATAAATGGCATACTCGATCTCCTCGTCAAGACGACATCAGAGATGAGCGGTTCCCCTGTCACAGAGATCTCTACGCTGGGGACTGATCCTCACAACGATCTTCCTCAAGTCAACAATTTCAATATGAATCAGAGGCCGGTGGACCAGGAAGCGGCTTCTCTAGTGGGAAGATTGTGCGAACTTTTACACCTCTCGAAGAATCAGCGGGAAGAGACGTTTGTTGCAATCAATCAGATAGCCTTGGACATACAATTAATTCCTTCGCGTCCACAAGCCTACAGAGCACCATATATATCTATGAATAATGTTATATTTACAGAAGAAGACATGATGGCAGAAGAAGGTCACAACCGGGCCCTACACTTTACTGCACGCATCAAGGATTCAGAGTTCAAGAGGGACCTCATCGACACAAGAGCGTCTTAGAATGTGATTACCCTAAAGACACTCAAGACATCCCGAACAAGATCGTATGGCAGCATACCACGATGATAGACTTTGAAGGAAACCAAACCAACACGTACGAGTATGTCAATATGAATTTATCTGTAGGGCCCGTCCAGTCAAAGGTGAAATTTGAAGTCATAGAAAAGGATCTCGACTACCATATGATACTTGGGAGACCGTGGATTCATGACAATAGGATTGTCCCTTCAATGTATCATTAGTGCCCAAAGACTATGCTGAATAAATAAGTCATTTGTATTCCTGCATTGTTGTCTCCTTACGCACCGGTATGTGGAGTGGAGTTATTTGAACCAAGAGAAGCTCCACGGGAAGAACCAGACAAAGTTCATTGCATCCCACTCACCACGTGGGAGTCAATCAAGGCGAAGGACCGAGTTTCATATCCTCATAATGCATCTTTGCTGACAAGGCGTTCTTCTTTATCTGGTGAATCAGCGACCCACGTTCACACTAAGTGGGAGACTGGGAATCAGTCTCCCCGCCCAGTTGAATTCTATAAGAACGACGAGCTACAAGAAGATGTGCTGGATGTTCCACGACATCTGCAAAACGGAACCAACTCCACGATTGAAGAGCTCGACGATGAGGAATCTCCTAGGCCTATCTCTATCAGCTCTACCTTATATAGGAATTCATACAATCTCCAATCCAAGCCAGTCAAACAATCTCTGAGGCAATTCAGGAACGAGATCAAGTGTTGTGCGGATTCCATAGACTTGAACGAATGCTACCCCAAAGACGATTTTCCTCTACCTAACATCGACATGTTAGTAGATGCCACCAGCGGACACGACATGTTCTTCTTCATGGATGGATATATCGGCTACAATCAGATAAGGATGTATGAGCATGAAGTAATGCTCAAATCAAAAGCTCGGGCTGACCACACAGGAGTTTTACGACAAGTGTTCGAGTGCCGTGAATACAAGTTGAATATGAATCGTTTCAAATGCGCTTTCGACGTCTCTTCAGGCAAATTTCTGGGATTCCAGGTGACTGTTGAGGGGATCAAAGTGGACCCATCCAAGACATAATCTATCCTTATGACGCTGCCTCTGCAAACTGTAAAGAAACTCCAGAGCTTCATGGGCAAGAAAGAAGCAAGTTTTGTCTGGACCGCACTACAACGGAAGCATTTCGGAAGATTCAACGAACATTGTCGTATCCAAATCATCATAAAGGGTTCGACTATTATGTCAGTCTGGAAGAAAAGCGAGCCCGGGACATCTTCAGATCTATTGGAGCCAACACCTCAAGGGAGAAGCCTCAAGAAGATAGACATCGTCATGTCGAGAAAGAATCCGCAGCTTGGGTGAATCACTCTTTCAGACTTAAGAGGAATGCTTCAGCGAAACAGTGGACATCCAAATGATTATGTCAAGAGGTCCCGAATTCAAGCACTGAAGGGTCATAATCCAAATGTGACTGAACAACAAGTGGAGTAATTGTGCATCAATAGGATGATACATGTCAATCGTGCTTTGTCGAAGAGCCTGTGCTTTCAGACACCCTCTGAACTCCGTGAAGCTGCTAAGCGCTCAGGTTGAAACAACACATGCCCTGATAGAAAGAACAAGCCTACCCGTCATAAAGAGCCTCATGATGCTCGTGGAAACATACATATCACCAACAGGCAGTGCAAGCTTCAGCCTTCTGTAAGCAGTTTCGCTGAAGCAGCAAGAGGAAGACAACCGAGATACAACATCCTGCACGTCCATAATCACCAACTCCGGACTCCAGTACCATATGCATGACTGCCACAATGGTGAAAAAACGTCCAAGATATTCCATATCTGGATTGACGGTAGCTACTTCAATGAGAGACACTTTCAGAATATGTTTCCCATAGAAGAAGTAGTTGAGTTACCGAATGAGTATAACTGGGGACTGCTTACCACTTCCCATCTCAAAGATGGTGAATTTAGAGATATGCAAGAACGCTATTATTGTGATTCCAAGATGGCCAAAGACGAGGATATACTCAAGAGAGCAGACGTAAAGACGGCCTCGTGAACCTAGCATGACAACATCTATCAAGTCAAGAGCTCTGGATACTTAGGGGCAGGGGACTGTCTCCCTCTTCTCTATTCCATGAAGAAATATCAAGAAAGCCATCGGTTCCAGCTTATCCCTGTAGTAACGAGACGATCTCTACCATTGTATGAAGAGTGCCAAGTTCGTGCAAGTTGCCACCACGCCTCTCCCTGCCAGTCTCTTCTGATCACAGCTGCTGCCAATAACCGTTATTGCTCGTCGATTGATACCATCAGAGCTTCACCATAGCAACAACCACTACGGACAGAGGTAATCCGAACTTTTGCGTATATTATTTTACCACGGAGAAGTAATAGAGTCACGGAGGAGAGATGGGTTAGCTTTATTATGGTAAACTCACCGACCATACAAGATGGAACCATATAAATCACGCTTGGGGACTGAGTCTCAACATAAAATTCCTTCGCCGTCAATCAAGGACTTCTTCAACACAAGAGAGATGGTCAATCAAAAAGCATGTAATTTTCAAGGGGAAACTGAACTGAAGAAAAGGCCGCTTCAACGCTCCCTCCAGCAGAAGCCGCTTCAAACGCTCCCTCCAATCCGCTTCAATGTTCTCTCCAGAAGAAGGCGTTTTAGATCTCTCCAGAAGAAGGTGTTTTAGATCTCTCCAGAAGAAGGCGTTTTAGCTCTTTCTACAGAATAAAAAGTCCCTTCAACACTTCAACACTCTCCCCAGGATCCACCTTAACGTTCACACCATAATCCACTTTAACATCCTCTCGAGTCGTTTCAATACACAAGCTACATCATAATATACGCTTTGGTCAAGTTATCTTTGATGTACTCATTGCTCAACATAAGTCTCATCCATCCTTCATAAGAGCCCAGCGGAGCATGACAAACTTTAAAGTCGATAGGAGAAGTGAAGCATGCTCCTAGGAGGAAATGAACACAGCTGGAGCCACACCACGTTCGAACATACAAGGTTCATGTTTGGGCAAATCAAGCACGCCTGGGTCCCATGTTCGAGCAAGACAGATTTTTGTTAGCAAGGTCGGTATTAGTCAGCAAGACCGGTGTTGGTCATAACAACAAGGCCGGTGTTGGTAGAAGTAAAAAAGATGGTGTATGGGACAAGGCCGGTGTTCGAACGAAACAAGAAAGCAAGGCGTCGAGGCAGCGATGTCCGTCAGCAAGGTCGGGGTTCGTCAAAGCAACAAGGATGGTGTTGGTCAAGCGGCAAGTTTGGTGTTGGGTGAGGCAACAGGTTTTGGTATCTGGTCAAAGCAGACACAACCGACCCCAAAGCAAAGCAGGCATGCGGCGGGTCCCACTTGATCAGGCACAACCAGCACGATATTGGTCGAAGTAGGCACAGCCCCAAAGCAAAGCAGGCACGCGGTGGGTCCCACTTGATCAGGCACAACCAGCACCATATTGGTCGAAGTAGGCACAACCGACCCCTAAGCAAAGAAGGCACGCGGTGGGTCCCACTTGATCAGGCACAACCAGCACCATATTGGTCGAAGAAGGCACATCCGGCCCCAAGGCAAAGCAGGCACGCGATGGGTCCCACTTGATTAGGCATAACCAGCACCATATTGGTCGAAGTAGGCACAACCGACCCCAAAGCAAAGCAGGCACGCGATGGGTCCCACTTGATTAGGCACAACCAGCACCATATTGGTCGAAGCAGGCACATCCGGCCCCAAAGAAAAGCAGACACGCAGCGGGTCCCACTCGATCAGGCACAACCAGCCCCATATTGGTCGAAGAAGACACATACGGCCCCAAGCAAAGCAGGCACGTGGCACGCAGTGGACCCACGGTTAACCAAATCAGGTGCATGATGAGTCCCACGTTCAACCAAAGTAGGCACGCAATGGACCCACGTTTAACTGAAGCAGGCACATCAAGCCCACGTTTGATAAAGCAGGCACAATAACCCCACGAATGAAGCAGGCACAACAGTCCATCGATTAGGCAAGACCCACATCATGCTAGGGGAACGCTCGCTTGGACGTCTTTTGAACGTGACATGCTCGAAGGAAAGGACGACCCATCTCTCCTGGTAACATCTAACTTTATCTCATAAGTTTTATCTTTAACTGTCACCATCATATGCCTACCCCACAATAGTGTAACCATCATGTGCTAGGCAAGGGACTTAATGTTGATGATGGATTTTAGTTCAGGGCTAAAGTTGTAAACCAATTTTTGTGTAACCATCCTGCAGAGGATGAGACAATTTTATAAGTGATGAATACTTCTTCACTTTACTAATTCACCTAGAATGGATCATGTAGCAACAATCCCCCGAATATTCTGTGAATTTTAGCATTATTGATTAATGCATAAAAACGCCTTGTATTTCCTGTGTTGTTCCTAGCAAAAATCTCATTGTTGGTGCAGCATGATGACTGATTGTTACTCGCAGAAGAGTAGCATGAATATCCAAGTACCAATAGTGAGGCATGCATGAAATTCCCGTACAGGCTGTAACTCTTGGTGTGTTATACTATCCCGATTGAGCATGTAACTCTCGGTGTGTTATACTAGCCCGATTAAGCGTCTTGACTGTCCATAGTAGTATAGAAACAATCACAATCATCCAACTTCACCAGCATGATTGGATGGTCCAGATCGAATCCAATACCCCCAAGAAGGTATTGGAATATTCACTGCCGACCCAACGCGGGCCCGCATGGTCGGCCTCCCCAAAATGGGTGGCATAGCTTGCCAAACCGTCCAAACCAAGCAGAATGGACAAGAAACCCTAAATTAGGGTTTGCGGTACATTACATGTGTCGCAAAACGATCTCAACCATCCATCTTCGCAGGAATATATAGAGGGTGTAGATGTAGATTCAAAGGGCCCGGAGCATGTCAACACAATCACCGTGGGCGCGTCTATATACATGACTAGTCGGTCATGACCAACCAAGGTTGGTTGTCCCAATTCGTGCGCACAAAATAAAGTATGACGCACGACCATCCAAAACCCTAATTAAGGTTTGTATTGATAACAAGCGTCCTTTTTCTTCTGATCGAATGAAGGGATTAGGAGACAATTGAGCAGGTCCAGTGAGCATTAACATGATCACCGTGGAACCATTTATCTCCTCACCCGACCGAGCAAGGCATACCATGCTTGGTGTCTCCAAATCGCACGCCCAAACTAGCGTGGTCACGCTTCCCAAATCACAAACTGATCTTGACCACTCAACTTCGCCAGACAAATTGAGTGGCTTATATCACGTTCTCATGGGATAGTCAGGTATATGCATGAATATCATCCTACTACCTACACGCTGTACCAAATGGCCGATACATGACAAGCTTGGTCGTCTCGAAACACGTGCCTTGAAAGTGGCATGCTGCGCCTCTTTAGGAATCCTTTGCGACATAGGATTTCTGTCGCAAATCGATCTCAGCCACTCGAATTCACAGGTAAATTAGAGTGGGCTAGATCAAACCTTCGTGGGACAATGAAGCATGGATATGGACATTAACATGATGTCTACACGCATGCATGATCGGTCCTCCATGAAACGTTTCCCAGGCTTGGATTCGACCAAGATGAAGGAGTGCACTCGCGCACCTCTTAAACCCTAATCCGACGGTCACAGGTGTGGGTCGCAAGTCATCTTGTCCGTCTAACTTTGCCATCATGGATGGACGGCCTAGGATAGGAGTTAGGCGACCGGTGAGGTATCATCATGATCATCGTCTGCCACTCTGCCACACCATGTGGTCGTCCAAGGGAGGATTTGCTAGCGCAGCCTCCAAACCCTCACGTTAAGTAGGCAGGGCATAATGCTCAACATCGATGCTTCATATATGCCGAATACATTCGATGCATAACATGCATAGAATACACACGATACTTTACAAGTATCGACTTCCTAAATAACTTAGTTATTTAACTAGCATTACATGATACCTTCTGTGGGTCCCACGATCCACACACTCGAGACATCAATCATGTCACAAACTGGGGGATACATACTAGGGTATTGGTCTGGAGGTTTACAGCGTGCAGCGTGCAACGCGCCATCACAAGAACGTGTCAGGAAGACATGGAAGGTTAGTGATGATAGGAGAAGTGGGAAAGATTGATCGGGTGACACTAACACATAACTCCACCACTCCATCACTCCACTTCCTCCACTTCCTATGAGAGACGTTAATAAGTCTCAAATGACTTGTATAAATAGGTTCTCCTCCCTATTTCCAATACAGAGAGCACAACACAGAAACCAAGTGTTAATACGAGACGTATTCAAACATCCAGAGCCTTCTTGCATTATTCGTAAGCCTGCTTACCTTTCTGTTACAAGTCATAAACAAGCCTACACTTTCACAATCTCAACACCTTCTTCGCTTCCCTCCCTAAGATCAACCCCATCTCATTCACTTTGTAACCGAAACAAGTCTGGAATGGCCATTTCTTGGTTTAGGCTAGAATTATATAGATTGATCTCTCGAATCAAAAGCACTCACCGTGCAATGCATTTGTTTAGGTTTTAGATTCATTCCTCATCCACATACCCCAAATTACCAAATCCGGCAGGAATAGTTTTCAGCCATAAACAACTTTCATGTGGAAACCCATTGAAACCTATTGATCTTGCCTTAACTTTTTATTCTTTTGTATTTTTGCTGTGACAATATGACAGGTCTAAATTTTCTTGCGAAATTAAATCCCCATGACATTGCCGTCTTGCGACGAAATCGCAGGACGTCTTTACACTTGCATGTAATGACCCCTTGATCTCGTCTTATCTTCTCTTTTGAATTATTGCCTTTACAGGAATGTTGCACAAATACGACAAGTCTTAATACTCCCGTGAGTAAAAAGTCTCATGACATTTGCGTCTTAATACACTTATCATCTCCCTAATGGAGGGTGCCGCCCTTATCTTCCCCCTGGTTTCCCTTTTAAGGAGACGTACATCGGCCATACAAGACTAGCTCCTCCCATCCAGTCTTAACAACAACCAATTGTGTTCGCAGCCTCTTATCCCTTTTGCCTATATGGCTTATGGTTACGAGACTGCACCCAAAGTGGGGTTTTCTTCGGGCCGAGTGCATTATATCCATGACTTGCCAAGAATGGCCATGGTAGTTTCATACGCCCCGGGCACCCTTGGCTCAACCGTGTACCTCGGCGCCTTGGTCATACTCTGCACCCCTTAGGAGAGTCCTTCTTACCTTAGTCTCCCAACTCAAGTCATATGCTTAAGTTGAGAATCTAAGGTGCCTCTCCTGGATGGGCTTTCATTGACCCCAAATCTCCATGACTCAGGTTCCAGCAGCGGTGTAACCTTATCGCTGAGCCATGCAACAGATACCCCATTTTATGACGTAATTTAGGTCTTACATTTGCCTCTAGCGAAATTTTATTCGCGAACTAGGGTGTACGCCATAAAGGTTCGTCCCATTCTGGATCTTAAATGATCATTTCTTGCGAAATTTTCGCACATTCTTATTTTAATTTGATCTTGAATAATCTCGCAGTAATTTTTTCATAATTATTTTTTTTTTAATACTTACTTTATTGCATCATACATCATTTCATCAACTAGGGAGTCTCAAAGTTCCTCACGGGTAATATCTCTTTAAATATAATCTATTCCATGGTCAACCAAGTCTTTGACCAACATCTTTACTCTCTGGATCCATCAATTTGTATTCCCCTGTTCCAATTATCTCTTTTATAATGTAAGGTCCATCCCATTTTCTCGCTAATTTTCCACCACCTTCTCGCTGATAATTTGGCGTCTCGCGAAGAACCAAATCATCTGGCTGAAATTCATGTGGTTTGACACGCTTATTGTATTCTCATGCTAATCTCCGTTTATAATTCTCCATATGCTGTAAAGTTTTTTCTATCTTCTCTTATAATTTATCCAGTTTGCTTAGGATCATTCCAGCACTAAGATTATTCTCCGAGGCCTCTCTTTTTTTCGTGGGTATAGCAACTTATGTTGGTAACATTGCCGCAACCCCATATGTTAGATAGAAAGGTGACACTCCCGTTGCTTCTTGCCTAGTTATGTTGTAAGACTATACTGCATTATGTACTTGTTCGCACCATGCCCTATTATGTCCTTCCAACTTCTTCTTTAATATATCTTCGATTTTCTTATTTGTTGCCTCTGCTTGCCCATTAGCTTGTGGGTATAAAGGAGTAGATTTTCCACATTTTATCTTAAATGTATTAAGAAACAGTTATATATTATGCCCTTCAAATTGCTTCCCATTATCAGATACCAACTGTGCTGGAATTCCAAATATGCAAATGATATTCTTAAATATAAATGTAAATATGTATTTATCGTGAATGTGTTGTACTACTTTTACTTTTGCCCATTTTGTGAAGTAATCTATTGCGAAAATTAAGTATATTTTTTGTCCAGATCCTGATACAAATGGTCCTACAATATCTAACCCCCACTTTCCAAAAGGCCACATATTGGTTTAGGATGATAAGGGTGCTCCAGGTGCATGTATTCTCTTTCCATGTCGCTGACAATCTTCGCAATGCCTTGATGCTTGTTTTGCATCTTCATGCATATATGACCAATAATAAACTTGTATTTTTGCTCTATATGCCAAAGATCTTCCTCCGATGTGGTTGCCAGCATCTCCACTATGCAACATTTTTAACACTTTATCTCCTTCTTCTTGTGTCAAACATCTAAGTGATGGTCCATTAAATGATTTTCTATACAATATCCCATCTCTTAATTCATAATTTGTTGCACGACTCTTTAATTTGTGTGCCTACAATCTGTTTCTTGGTATTTCCCTTCTTGCTAAATATGCATGAAGTTCTGTTCTCCAATCTGCGATATTGTTATTTGGCCCTTCTTCACCACCTTCTACTATTTACATCTACTTCTTCCTCCTCTTCTTTATTGATTGATGGCGATAAAAGTGTTTGTATCTTTATATATCTCGCAGTTGGATCTGTCATCATGCTTGAAATGAAATCATAAGCATCTGCGAGCCTACTATCCTTCCTTGATATATGCCTCCATTTTATTTTTGGGATTTTCGCTGACAATTCTTCAACAAGTTTTTTTAATTTCTTCAAGGATGGTTCATTTGTTGTGTATTCTCCTTTTATTTGGCGAATAACTAGCTGTAAATCACTGGTTATTCTAGCATTTTCTAATTTCATTTTTATTGCGAATTTTAGGGCATGTACCACAGCTTCATATTCTGTTTCATTATTAGTGGATGCGAACTCCAACCTAAATGAAAAAGCCATCTTTGTTCCCTTTGGTGAAATCAAGATAATTCCAACTCCATTACCTTCCCCATTTGAGGATCCATCCACCAATATCTCCCATCTATTTGGTTCTGTTAACAAGTCTTTTGGGTCTCATTTTTCTTCTTCTACACCCATCATCTCCTCAACAACTTCATCATCTTCTAAAGGAAATTATGCTAAAAAAATCTGCAACAACTTGAGACTTTGGTGAAGTTAACACTTCATATTTAATTTCGAAATGTCCTACTTGCGCATTCCATCTCTCTACTCTGCCGGATCTTTTTGAGTTCTTCATTACCGACTCAATTGGTACCTTTGTTAACACTTTAACTTTATGTGCCTGAAATTATATGCGGAGATTAAAGGTCGCATGCACCAATGCTAGAATTAGTTTTTCAATCTTAGAATAATTTTTTTCTGACGTCTTGCTGATGTAGTGAATTGGTTTTTCAACTCCTGCACCTACTCGCAATAACACGTCACTTAATGCATGCGAAGTTGTCGCAAGATAGATTAAAAGCTCTTCTCCCGGTTCTGCCTTTTGTAAAATAGATGTATTCGCCAGGTATTCTTTTATTCCTTGAAAATCTTTCTCACATTCATCTGTCCACCTGAATTTTGTTCCCATTTTTAGTATGATGAATAAATGTTTACATTTATCAGATGATCGTGAGATGAACCTTCCCAGCGAAGCTAAGAGTCCATTTAACTTTTGCACATCTTTTATTGTTGCTGGTGTTGGCATATCGTGAATTTCTTTCACTTTTTCTGGATCGACTTGTATTCCTTCCTTGGATATAATGTATGCTAAAAAAAATCATGACGCAACTCCAAAAATGCATTTTTCTGGATTTATCTTGATGTTAAAATGCCGCATCTGTTCAAAAATCTCCTTCAGATCTTGTACATGGTTTTTAGCTTCTTTACTTTTTATCAACATGTCATCTACGTACATCTCTAATGTTTTGTGTATCCACTTTGCGAATACCTTCTTTACAATCCTTTGATATGTTGCTCCTGCATTTCGCAAACCAAATGGCATTTTTGTATAACAATATAATCCTCTTGGAGCGAAAAAAAATAGTATGTTCTTGATCTTCTTCGGTGAGAGGAATCTGGTTGTATCCTTTATACCCATCTAGAGAAGATATTCTATCATTTCCTGCTGCCGATTCGACTATTTGAGGTATATCTGGTAATAGAAAGTTGTCTTTAGGAAAAGCTTTGTTTAGATCAGTAAAGTCTATGCAAATTCTTATCCCATTATTTTTCTTTGGAACCACAACCATGTTTGCTATCCACTCAGGGTATTTTGCTTGTCTTATAATTCCTGCATCAAGCATTTTCTGCGGTTCCTCTTCTATTTTGGGATGGTAAGTTGTTGCAATTTTTCTTATCCTTTGTTTAAATGGTCTTGCATCTTTGTTGATCTCCAATTTATGACATGCAACTGATGGATCTATTCCAGGCATTTCATCCATGTTCCATGCGAAAATATCTTTA
Organism: Papaver bracteatum; assembly: GCA_023529315.1. Lineage (NCBI taxonomy): Eukaryota > Viridiplantae > Streptophyta > Magnoliopsida > Ranunculales > Papaveraceae > Papaver > Papaver bracteatum. The sequence continues at coordinate 198,313 of JAJJWX010003929.1, read as the reverse complement.
TATTCTCGCAAGAGATTGACGATTCTTTCTTCCTCATCTGCATCCATCTTAGTTCCAATTTCAACATTTTAGGTTCTTCTTCAGTTCTAATATTTACTTCTTTTGTTGGTTCTGCTGCAGTGTAACTTGCTTCAGATTCTCCCATTGGTGTTGGTTCTTTTATAATTTTCGCTGGTTTATCTCCTTCCTACGAAATTTCGCTGGGTATTCCTTTTCCTTCTTCTGCTCTTATCATGTAGATTTTAAACTCCTCTTCTTTCTTTGCCTCTTTCGCCATCTTCCTGCGAGCTTTTCGCTTCTTCACTCGTCCTTCATAATTTTTTACTTCAATTTGATAACATAGTTTTGCAACTTCAATATCTCCCCTAATTTCCCCAATCCCGCTTGACATAGGAAACTTGATGCGCTGATGTAATGTTGATGCTAAAGCTTTGATTGCGCGTATCCATGATCTTCCCAACAGCATGTTATATGGCGACTCCATATCCACCACACATAGCGTTATTTGTGTTTCAATTTCTCCCAACAAAATTCTCACTGTTATTTCTCCTTTTGGTTTAGTTGTGGACTTGCCAAAACCATGAACATGATATGTTGGATGAGATATTTCTGCATCTTTGTATCCCATTCCTTTGTATGCATGATAAAATATTACATCCACTGAGCTTCCCATATCTACCAAAGTTCTATTTACTGCCCATTCTTCCATAGGTTTTGCTGATTCCTCCTTTTCTTTTCGTATGGCAATTACTGTGATTACCAGAGGAGATGTGTGGTTCAAATTTTCTTCTGGTATTTCTGCCGCTGTGAATGTAATTTTCTGCTTTTCCCAATCCTTCAACGGAGATATTTTTTCTACCGTCATAATCTTCTTTCCTTCAAAATCTCGTTTATGTATCCTCCCTCTAATGTTTTCATGGAATTCATTAACTATCGTTTTTGTGATTACATTACACTCTAATCTTCTCTTATTCTCATTGATCTTAACCATCTTTTCTCCAACTGATTTGTTGTTTTCTTTTATCATTTTATCGATTTAAACAGTTTTCACAATAATCTCCACAATCTCTAATCAAATTTTCTTGATTTGATAATCTTCATTCCCTATTTCTAGCGCCAATATGTAGTAGCAGGAAATACCACACTATACCCCTCACAAGAATTCATAATAATCAACACATCTTTTAAAGATTAAGAACAACACTTTTATCAATTGATTCATAGAAATGTTACAAGAAATGGAAGAAAACAAGGATACAATCGCTCTTTAAACTTTCTCTCTCCTAATGACTTGCTCAATACTCGAAAAAGATCTCTCTTTTCTTACGCTTATTCGACTCTAGGATTTACATAGTGGATGACAGCTAATCTGTCATTTATTTTAGGATCTGACTTGTGATATTCTCGCAAGAGTTATATTGTTAGTCTTCGCGAACACTCTAAATATCGCAGAGTCATCACACTTTTCTCATGTTTCTACAATTGTCATATGTTATATCATCATTCTGCGATGCTCGCAAAGTGTTGTTGATCAAACTTCGCAAATGTATCCCTCTTCCGATATTATGATCCTACGAGTATGGTTCATTCTCCTTTTTTGTTGGCAAATCAGGTTTAGCGATCATCTTCATTGTTATGTTTCCTACTTGAAATGTGGTCACCTTTACTACCATATCTCCAATTCGGAATGGGTTTGGACTTGGTACAACTCTTGATTCAGTGATGTGTTACTTTTGATTGAAATAGCCTCTAAGTTTTTTGGCAAAACTCTTGAAAGGACCGGCATCGCACTCATACTTCTTAGTGGCGGTCAGGTTGTTGATTGAAACGAGTCCCCGAGCCTTAATAGAGAGAGGAGTGATTGTTTGCAAAAATGGTTATTCAATGAGGCTTACTTGGGCTCGAAACCTTTTAAGGTATGCCGACAGGCTTTCTTCATAAAGTTGTGTCACATTTGCAAGTTGTTGATACGACAATAGGTAATCTTCTGGATTGGATGGCTTGTTGGAGATTCTTTGGGGTATTGAAATAGGCAAAGGGTTACTCCTAGATTCGCCTTGTTGTCATGCATCTACGAGCGTCCCAGGATCATATCGTAATTCGGCTATTCCCTGACTATGTAAAATTTAGCATGTGTCAGAGCATCACCCACCTTAACTTCGAGATTTATGTACCCATAGGCATCCACGAACTCTTCTTCTGAATTCCTGATTACAGTTGGGCTGCGAATAACTTCTTGTTTTGAGATATTTGCGGATCTCAGAGTCTTGACAGTGATGATGTAGAATTCGGAGGATGTATCAATCAATGTGTTATCGAACTCGACATCCTTTAAACAAGCGATGGTCAAGAGTCCACGGTTCTTCTGGATGGTTGCATCTTCCAAGAAAGACTGAGGTTCCGAAAGTGTTTCCTTTTCTGGGTACAAATGCATGCCTGACATAATACGATTGAGGGCTTCAAATATATCTTGACGTTGCGCCTTGGAGAAATATACGATTTCACATAAATGCTCCATCATACACTATACAGTCTTGTGAACAGAATCCCCGGAAAGCATGCAACTCCTAATAGGAAGAGGATATCTATGAATACCTTCGTTTCCTAATTGGAGTTCTCCTGCTTCTACCTTTTCTCTGAAAATACACTTTAATTTGTTGCAATCACTGGTTGGGTGATGGACGAACCTATGGTAATGGCAGTACTTGGGATTTTCCTTTTTTTCCTTAGTCGGCAGACGTCTGAGAGGAGGTAGCTTGATCGCGTTATCTTGAATCCATGCTTCCAAGATCTCTATGACTTCATTCATGGGAAAGGGGAAGTCTGGGACCGTATATCCAGCTTCTTGTACAGGAGTTTTGTACGCACTCTTTCGTGATGGAGTTTTCTGCACTGATGCTGTGCATTTGGGCTGTTGCTCTGTTATTGGAGCTTTCCTTTTTCCTCCTTCGCCCACCACACTCACAGAAGGACCGGTTTTATATTGCTTGTTAATGAGACGCCTTCTTTCTCGACTCTCATGTGCATCTTCGTTTCGAACGATTCTGGTTCTTTCCAACAATGTTGGGTCCGTTGTGGCTGAACGCTTAGCGGCTTCATGGAGATCAGAAAATATTTGAAAACCCAGATTCTCTAAAAAAACACGGTATATGGGAACAATTCCGTTAATGCATGACTCTACCAACTGGCGTTCGGTGACATTCGGATCATGACGATCCAACGCTTGAATCCTGAATCTCTTAATGAAATCGTTTGGATGTTCGTTGTTTCGTTGAAACATTATTCCTTAATCTGAATAGGTGATATGCTCAGACACGAAGAAAAACTTTCTGTAGAAGACACTGACCATCTCACTCCAATTGGATATGTTGTTAGGTGCGATGTTGTTGTACCAGGTGTACGCTCTTCCAGTAAGTGACTTTGAGAACTCTTTCAGGCGGAGAACATGATTATATTCGTGTTTCCCTAAAGATTCCAAAAATTTGGAGATGTGTTCAAGAACGTTACCAGTACCATAATAAAGGGGAAACTGAGGAGAGGTGTATCCTTTTGGAAGGGGAATCCGTTGCACCTCCTGAGGGTATGGAGGTTGATGCTGGTGCATGTCCATTGGATTTCCTTTGCCCCGGTGATACGTATGATCTCTATACCTTGGTAGATATTACTATATATGCGGAATTCATAATAATAATAGACGAGAAACCTAGAAAAAAGAACACAAATAGTAATTCGAAGAAAAATATCTTCTCTTAGATTATGAACAAGAAAACGATTACAATCTCTCTTTGTTATGCTCACAATCTTCTCTAAATAGTGGATTAACCTTAAACTGTTTACTAAGCTTGCACAAGTATTGTTCCCAGCTTCCTATAGGTTTTCTATGCCTAGTTTCCGTGTTTTCTCTCTGTGTCTAGATATTAGCCAAAGCTCTCTATTTATAGTCTTCATCATACTCAGCCGACCAAGAACTTCTATTAGGAATCTATTTCCTAAAATAAGAGTATTTCCTAAAAAAAACTCTTCCCTAACTAGGAATTCAGCCTAAACAAGGATTCCTTTCTATATTAGGATTCTTCCCTCAAATTAGCTTGAGGTTAACTAAGTTCCCTAAAAGAGTACGGATACACATGTATCATGGGTCCCCCTTTTAAGAACTTAAATTCCTGTGAGAGTTAAAAATAAAGGTTAGGGAACTCGAGAGCCATTTTTTCCTTGTTAAACCACTTGGACTTGCTAGGAACCTAGCCTTTACATCCAATTAGAAAATATTCTTTCTCTCCTTGTCGTGTTTTAGTCACTCTTCGCTCCAATACGTAGTCTTCCTTGAGTGGTTCCTCTCTATCAAACCATATGTCTTCTACCCGTGGTAAGATCATAGTGTCATCACCGTCATCATTTAGTAATGGTGGTTCAAACAACTTCAAATATTCGGCATTTATAACCGAATACATTCCTAGATAAGGTGGCAGATTCAAAAAAAAGGTATTGTCACCAATATGATCGAGAATACGAAATGGTCCATACCTCAATGGCTTCAACTTCTTGCCTTCTCCCTTCAGTCGTTCCTTACCTAATTTTAACCATACCAAGTCACCAACACCGAAATTACAAGGCACAAGATGCTTGTCATGCTTTGTTTTGTATTTGGATTGTGAATTCTTTAATTGTGCTTCAACAGTTGCATGAATCCGAGATATCTTCTCCAAGAACTTTTGTGCCTTTTTTCGTTCACTTCCTTCCTTTCCCCCCATTGAGGTGTCACTAGAAAATACTAGATCGAAAGGACTAGGTGGTAAGTAACCATAGCACGTCTCAAAAGGAGATTTTCCCGAAGAATTATGAACTGCTCTATTGAATGCAAATTGTAAATATGGTAAACTCTCATCCCAAGTTTTAGGATGCTTGGAATTATATCCCCTTAAAATGTGAACCATAGTCTTGTTGACCACTTCTGTTTGTCCGTCTGTCTGTGGATGAAAAGATGTACTCTTCTTCAACCTAGTGTCCATCATCTTCCATAAATAATCCCTAATATGACTAAGGAATCGACTATCCCTATCAGAAATAATCAAAGTAGGTAAACCAAAATGCTTCCACACATGCTCAAAGAAGAGCTTTGCTGCACCGTCTCCCGTTACCGTCTTTGTACATGGAATTAATGCAACCATCTTGCTGAATCGGTCAACCACAACAAACAAATAATCATGACCAGACTTGGTCTTTGGTAACCTACCAAGAAAATCCATAGAATACATTCCCAAGGTCTTGATTGTATTGGCAATGGTAGATATAACCCACGTTTTATGTTGGAAGGTTTAGATGTGTTGCACAACTTACACCCTCAAACTAACTTAGTCACATCATCTAGCATATTTGGCCAAAAGACATAACGACGAAGGTTAAGAAGAGTCTTATTCATCCCAAAGTGTCCATCAACTCGAGACGTGTGTGCCTCTCTCAACCATTGTAAACGATCTCCATCTTCTGGAATGCAAAGTAACTGACCCTTGTTTAACAATCCATCCCGGAGTTCAAACTCACCTTTCAGACCACTCTTTACACCTTCTTGAAGTCTTTGCCAGATGTGTATTTTAGCATCCCCTAAGCTAGTAGCTGACTAATCTAAGAGATTAACTAAATAAGAGGCATTAAAAATCCAAATTAAACACTTAAACTTTCAATTAAGAAATCTGCTACAAAAAAACTTAACCCAAAGCTAACCCCGCTCAGAAATATATATACAAGAACTCCTCTACAATGATACATATAAAATAGTCATTTGGTTTACAAATAGAATATACAACATAATAAACATATCAGAATATAATCAACTAACGAAGTTAACTTCTCGGAGCTTTCGCTGCGCAACTCTGATCTGTCACTGAAACTGAAAATGGGAATAATTAACATTTAACTTCTATGTAATCATAAACAAGAGTTGGAAAACAGTACATGTTTTTCCGAAACATTAAACAGTGACTAAGTTACTGAAATAATCATACATGTATATGGAACAAACTCCTTCGTCAAACAATGTACTAATATGGTTGTGAACCCCTAAATACCGGCAATTCACACCTATATAGCTATGGATGCCACCAAGACCATGATGACCAACTCTAAACAATAAAAGTTGAATTAAAGTAGGTATAAATGTGAAGGAGCGTATCCTATATACCACAAGTGGAAATTCTCATTTCCCATAACAATTAATACTGACAACAAACAATACAAGTCCTTTCCAAATCGTGGAAAGTTTCATAGAATCAATAGGATTATCATAATGCATTTTAAACAAAGCATGAAATGCACGGACATACAATGCATAAGTTTGTTAAGCATAAACTTTTATAAAAATAACAATAATGAATAAAAAAGAGTCAAATGCATTCCCACCACTTTTGAAGACAAGCCACGCCTACCTCGAGATCCACGATCCACTGGTTCGTCCTTTGAATCGGTCGTTGTTAATACTAACTGTTAATCAAAGAATCATTCTAAGAGTTTAGCCAAAAGGCTCACACAAGAATCATACAAGTATCATATAGTTCTATCTAATGGTTTTAGGCCCATTTATGACTCTATACCTATTCATTATCCATCTCTTGCATTTCTAAAGGTTTATTAATTCAATTAGGTCGATTCTAAAATCCAGTAGCTAAGATTTATGAACATCGAGCATCTACAACTTTGTAGAAGAAAGCAAAGGCTAACTCAGACCATAAGTGGTCCACATACTAATTAAGATTGTTGGCCTTAATTCCAAGCCCATGAGTCTGATTCGGCACGGCACACTAGTCCGGCCCACTAGTTCGGCCCACTACACAAGACCTGACCCAACTGGGTCAATCTAACGGTCATTGACGGTCAAATAGGTCAACTAACAGTCCACGTCCAGTTAAGGTTAAGTCCAGGGTAAATGGTGAACGAGTCAAGACTAGTGACTCAGTGGTCAAATGTTTAGGTCAGTCTAGGTCAGTTCAGTCAAAATGACTGAATAGGTTACGGACCACAGAGCAAACACAAAATCTCTTTAACTCTACACTGCCAACTTCTTCTTCATTCACTTCAATTCTACCAGACTATACCACTTCATCTGAATCATTTTAATCATACATTTAATTTATATAAAATTCATAACTTATACACAACAATAAACTTAGTTTACCTTTATGCAGCAACAGCAACCCATTCACTGCACAGATTCAACTCCAATGTTCATCTGATCTCCATTCTTACAACACAGTCTCACAAACATTCATTTAAGCTCACTACATAAACATTTCAACTCTAACTCTATCTCTAGATACAACTTCAAACTATGCTTACCGTGATCTGCAATTGCAGGCTTTCACACTCTACTGCCATTTCAGCAATACCATTATTCATATTCCAACTCATGTTACCAATACCAATAACTAACAGTGCAACACTCATTTCTTCTTCATAAGCATAACCCAATCCGTTCAACCTGAGATTACACATCTCAATTCAAACAAACTCAACTATATTGGCAATCCATCTCACTCAAAATCCAACCTAAATCTGCTCAGCAACCAAACACAGAACCCAAATCACATAACATGTAATCAACACATAAAAGCAACGTCACCAGTTGCAATACAATACTTCACATCACTCTTACCCCCTGCAACTTCAACTCTAAATTACCAATCCTTTGCACCACTAACTTAATGCCATCAACAACACAACCACACCACCATATTTCACTTGAGAGTCTCACTCCCACCTCCATAACTCAGCCTCACTATTTCAGAACCACTACCTGCAATTATACCTCTACCAGATACTCGATTTCCATTTCCACCAGCAATAGTTGTAACTCCCATCACTTGCACCTTCAACTGAGACTATACTCATTCCTAGCAGACTTCATTGTTATATCTTAACATAATTCTTCAACACAGTTGTCGATGGTGGATTTTAGACAAGGGGTAAAATTGTAAAACCCCATGACCTAGTGTTACCCGCAACACATTAATTGAGAGCATTTAATTCAGATGTAAATAATTAATAGGGGTATGTTTTCAAAATACCGGATTAGGGTTTTCAACACAAAACCCTAATTCCAAAACCAAGCCGCATACTACGCACCATGGAAACTATGACAAAACCAAGCCGCTACCCAGTTATAGCGCCCGCAACTTGGCTAAGGTGGACGTGTGTGCCATTGGCACATGCCAACACGTTACCACTAGCCACTTTCTATTCTAAGCCGCTACCCAGTTGTAGTGCCCGCAACTTGGATAAGGTGGTCGTGCGTGCCATTGGCACATGACAACACGTTACCACTATCCACTTTCTATTCCAAGCCGCTACCCAGTTGTAGCGCCCGCAAATTGGCTAAGGTGTCCGTGCGTGCCATTGGCACATGCCAACATGTTACCACTAGCTACTTTATATTCCAAGCCGCTACCCAGTTGTAGCGCCCGCAACTTGGCCTAGTTGGCCGTTCGTGCCATTGGAACATGCCAACACGTTACCACTAGCCACTTTCTATTCCAATCCGCTACCCAGTTGTAGCGCCCGCAACTTGGCCTAGTTGTCCGAGCGTGCCATTGGCATATGCCAACACGTTACCACTAGCCACTTTTTATTCTAAGCCGCTACCCAGTTGTAGCGCCCGCAACTTGGCTAAGGTGGCCATGCGTGCCATTGGAACATGCCAACACGTTACCACTAGCCACTTTCTATTCCAAGACGCTACCCAGTTGTAGCGCCCACAACTTGGCCAAGGTGGCCATGCGTGCCATTGGCACATGCTCCACTAGCGACTTTGGAATTACCATTCGCACTCAAAGTGCAACTTGCGGCAAAGGCATTCCGCACATGCCAAATGCTCCACCAAGCGACTTTGGCATTGCCATCCACGCTCAAAATACAACTTGCGGTCGAGATATCCCACACATGCCATTGGCACATACCGCAACGCTTCACTAGCAACTTTGGCATTGCCACTTGCGCCCACTCTCGAGACATCAACACAAACTGGGGGATGCTTTCTTGGGGTTTTGGTTTGGAGGTCACAGCGTGCAGCGTATACTACGCTCGCAATAAATAATGGTGTGCAAGGAATGAATACGGTCAATTAATAAGGAAAGTTACGGTAAAAAACGTTTTCACCATAAAGCCACAAACGGTTTCCACCTCCTCTGTTTAATTGGCACATTTACTCAATTCCTTGATGAGGCCAGGGTACGTTCAATCTCACTTGTATAAATAGGTTTCACCTATTTTGCCAAAACAACAAGTCTTGGTCAGGTAAAATACAATAGTATCAGATAGCCATTTTTCAAGCTCTCTCAAAAGCTTTCATCACTAACAGGCTTCCGCAAGCTTCTATACTTCTGATACAAGTCGAGATACTACATAGCCATAACTTTCTGGTCTCATCACCCTTCTTCGCTATGCTCCCAAAGTCAAAACTTCTCCTCCACTTTGTGACCGAAGAAAATATGGAACGGCCATCTTCTTGGTTTAGGACAGAGTTGTACAGATTGATATCTCGAATCAAAAGTGCTCACGTGCATCACATTTGTTTAAGGGTTTAAACCAGTCTCTCCACCATCGAATTTACCAAATTCGGCAGAGGCGATTTTCTCCCATATACAATTGGCGACCACAGCGGGAGTTTCAATCTCTCGGTTACAATATCTACTCCTAGAAATCGATCTCGCGTCTCGATACAAGCACCAACAGCAGAAGCAGCCAATCGGTTTGGAGATCTGCGACTCAACTACCAGACAACCCAGTTGCCAGCAGTAAAAACTACACGGGAAACTAGGGACTTCGATTTGGGGACTGGCTGGCGGTTTTCTTTCAGCAAAAAACTGTTACTAGCAACTCGGGACTCACTGGGAAAGTCACCAGCAAAACCACTTCTTATACGAAAATAGGAATATTTGCGACGAAAGATCCATACAACAAGTAATTCTAGCCCGGGCAAGGTATCTGATCTGTTTTTTGGTTCTCAGTAAAACCATCATACCATTACTTCTTGTGTTATTGCTAGCACACACTTTCATAAAAACAATATTCCCTTCGCAAGGCATGATCAAAGTTATATATTAAAACCATTCATCCCAGAAAATAATCCAACATCTCAAAAAACAATATATATATATCAACCAACTACCAAAATCAGTCAGACTCCGAAATCAAGCACCCAAAGTGTTCCTCGAAATAAACAAAAGGGAATCTAAAGAAGAAATATTCAAGGGAAGTTGTCCAGCAACGGTTTACTCTTCTTATCAAGACGTTCCTTCGCATCTTCAATAGCCACTCTCTTCATAGCCAACACCTTGTACAACTCCTCAGCTTCCGCTTCTTGCCTTATGATCTCCTCCGCAGAAGGGATTTCGACTGTTGTATCCTTCAATTTCCGAATCTCAGCAAGATTTTCGATGAACCATGAAGCATTGAATTCCTTCTCCACACACACATCACGGTGATGCTCCCAGTTAGCGATGACGTCTTCAGAAACGGTGTAGCTAGTCACCCCGCACATGTCCTCAATAGAATATAAAGCTTCTTCCACGCGCTTAACCAACACAATACGACTAGTGATCTTCCTAGTCGAAGACATGTGTCCATGCTTCTTCCAGATTTCGGTATACAACGCCTCATAGTTGGCCAGCACGCTGAAACCACCGACCAGCATGTGACCTGGGTAAGGAGCCAAGTACGGAGGATCGAAAATGGCGCCTACAACCAGATACGCAATCTGCGAAGGGTTCCCTTCCGCATCTGCGCCAGCAATCAAAGAATCATTTCCCGGTCGAACTGTATTCATGCTTTGTGATTGATCAACTTCCGTCTCCAAGCCATCATCAGCGGTCACAGTCACTACAGGCGGATTTTCAACTTCCATCTCCAGGTCGTCACTGACGGTTGTTGTCACCAAAGGAAAGTCTTCATGTGCCTCCACCTCAGATCCATCTCCTAAGACAGATTCCTCCTGCAAGATTTGAGTTAGACGTTTTCAAAGGGAGGAGGAAGAAAAAGAGGGGCGAAACCTATCGAGCCACTTTCTGAAAGGGATCCAGCGCTTCTATCGGAAGAATCACCTTCACCTTCCTAACTCTCTTCTTTATCTGGCGCATCACCATTGCGAGAAGGCTCGATACCGCCAGAATTACTCAAAGGAGTTACCGTCTCCCGACAGCGAGCAAGAGCAGCAAAAGCATTAACACTGCCAAAGCCCTGGAAGAAACGAGACACATACCTTCAGAAGAAACTCGCACGTTTGGAAACAAACCATTAAAGAGGCGATACATACCTGGTTATTTGAAGAACTGAAAGACACAAGGGATGCAGGAGGATCCTTCGAAGCCGTCCAAAAACCACCAGCACGGTTTTTCATCCTCTTCTCTTTCACTTGGGGACTTTCAAAATTTCCAAATGACTTTCGCTTGAAATCTCTCAACATTGGGTACTTCTTCAAAACTTCTTGGTAAGGCTTACCACGAACATTCTCCACTGCGTCGTCCACAAACTTGCGAATCATGAGACACTCATAGCACCAGAACTCGGTGTAACTAGAAATCTTCGAGGGAGATCTTTCCGATTGGAAGAAAGGAAGATGGATACCTGACTCAAGGGCACTAGCATCGAAGTCAACACGCAACGAATCCTCAGGAAGCACCAGCTGGCGAGCAAGAGGAACCCCTTGATTGAAGCCCATGTGACGAGAGGCACGGTCAATATTGTAAGCAGCCATCCAAAAGACCCCCCTAAACAAAGCCGGCATGTAACCCAGAATGCAGCTTTGCATAAACAAGTTTTCACCAATACTCAAGTCGTCATCCGAAGACAAGATCGCATCCGGAGCAGAAGCAAAAGTATCAATTTGAGTCACGGACCTATGAACTGGCTCCCACGGATGAAAATTGATCTCGTGTGATTTATCAAGAAGGCTAACCAAGATCACACCAACTCTTGGACGCTTATTCGCCCATCGAAGAATTCGAGAGCCACCCCAACTCGCAGGAATCGTAGGCAACGTCTTTGGAGCGTACTTTTCAAAATGTCCCATAGTCACGCTTGCATAAAAATGACGTGCACATACGAATCCACTTTCATGAAACCATTCGAAACTCGCATATTCGCGACTAAGTGATCCAGATGTGCGTGCAAGGAGCCAAGGAATAACCTACCAATTGGGATGACTTCACTGTTCGCCAACTTCACAGCAATTGGTAGCAGCTCTGCCCTTATCTCCTTCTTGCCAGAACTGTCGTCAAGAATATCTCTAGACAACCAGAGGGACAAAAATGCTGCAACGTGGAGATCGCTGCTCTTCTATCTAGCATCCAACTCTTCCGGAAACCACTGAGATATCCACCAGATGTAAAAGCACCTTTCATCCTCTTTCCGGACGGAATCCTTCGACTTCGCAGTAGAGTCTTTTCGGGCAAAATCTCCCAACTTAGCAGCAAGGTAATTTCACATCTTCTTCTAATCTCTGGATAATTGGATGTTAAGGTCCCCGGTTACTGAAATATTCAACAAAAGAGCCACGCTCTCCAAGGTGAAAGATATTTCGCCCCATCTACAGATAATTATGTGAGTGTCCGAGCACCACCTAGAAAGGAAAGCAACCAAGCCCATGACATCTTTCCTAATCTGGAGACTTATTGAAGCTCTGACAGCATTAATAATCCTCGCTCGAGTCAAGTTGAGATTTATGTGCTCCCTACTCACCATAAATCCGAATCACACATCAAAAGAATGCAATGGGCTTTGACACATCCTGAAGTCAATACTGGAAGAGTCATACACTCCTTTATGAGGACAAAACCGTATGGTATGCTCCGGACAAACTGTGCGGGTCTCCTTTTCATTTTCACCATTAGTCAATAAAGTTGGCTCGAAGTCTGGAAGATTCCTCCGAGCAGGAGAAAAGGGTTTGGTAAAGAACTCATCATCTATGTTTGGTTTCGAAATATCAACATCTTTCGACTAAACGAATCCTTGTTCAGGTAACATCTTGTCGGTTTTTCTCGCTTAGCAACAAGATATCTACACAAAACAAAATAGGGAAATTTTGAAATGATCTCCCAAATACACAACCGTGTTCGATAGGAAGAAAAATCCCTGACACATGGGAGAATAGTATTTTCTATGGTTTCGAAATACATATGCAGTATCCTACTTCGGGTTCAAAATTATATGCGCAGTATATTTTCTGGGTTCAAGAGCATATACGGTATTCTTCTTCGGGATTCATATACAGTAATTCTTTCGGGTTCGTGTGAAGAGAATATACAGTATTCTTCTTCGGGATTCATATACAGTAATTTTTTCGGGTTCATATGAAGCACATATGCAGTATTTTTCTTCGGGATTCATGTGCAGTATTTTTTTCGGGTTCAAGTGCATATACAGTATCCTACTTCAGGTTCGAAATTACATGTGCAGTATATTTCTCTGGTTCAAATGCACATACGGAATCTTTCTTCGGGTTCAAAATTATGCACGCAGCATTCTCTACGGGTTCAAAATCATATATGCAGTATTATCTACGGAATCAAAACATATGTTCTCTATAAGAAGCACGCCAACCAATCATTGCGCGGGATATCGGTGCAAGATGTATAAAAGGAAAAGCACCTACTGCTAGGGTTTGCACCTACAAAACAAGAGAAGTATTAGAAGACATACCTGGATGGTCGGTTTCTCCTTTATCACTTTACCGCTAGCAAGAAAGAGGGAAGGAACAAAGCGCAAGGTAAAAATGAAAACTTCATGTATATATATATATATATGCGGGCGGTTTACACAATGGGGAAGGATTCCTTTTCAACCAAAGCCGCGCGTGTAAAGGAAGTTTTGGGCCCACAAGAGCACCCAACTTCCCAACGGACGCTCAAGCCCCATCAACGGCGCCAATATCTCCCCAAGCGTGCTCCCTTCGCACCGGTCCCACCATTCCAGCCTCTCAACCTCGCGCCAGTACCGCCCAAGTTAGCATACTCCTTTTTGCTGGGCCCACCAATCGCGCTGACCTGTCAACGTCGCCCAAGTCGCACCATCCATCACATCCATCTCCCACCGGCCCCACCAGCCAGCACTCTCAGTTTCTCAACTCACGCCAGCTACTCAATGCTTCCCAGCTTCCTGTTTTCGCCAAATTGTGCCAACCTCTCGCTTCGTGCAAAATTTCTAAGGACAAGGATTTCGAATCCAGTTCGCATCTCAGAAAAAAGGTCAGATAATTCTCCTGTTTCTCTTTCAGATTTTGTCTTGGCACCATCTTATGCTTACCTCGCAACAAAGCTCATGTTACGAGCTAAGCAGGGGACTTAATGTCGATTGTGGATTTAAGACAAGGGGTAAAATCATAAAATCCCATGACCTAGTGTTACCCGCAACACATTAACTGAGAGCATTTAATTCAGATGTAAATAATTAATAGGGGTATTTTTTCAAAATAACGGATTAGTGTTTTCGACACAAAACCCTAATTCCAAAACCAAGCCGCATACTGCGCACCATGGAAACTATGCCAAAACCAAGCCGCTACCCAGTTGTAGCGCCCGCAACTTGGCTAAGGTGGCCGTGCGTGCCATTGGAACATGCCAACACGTTACCACTAGCCACTTTCTATTCTAAGCCGCTACCCAGTTGTAGCGCCCGCAACTTGGCTAAGGTGGTCGTGCGTGCCATTGGCACATGCCAACATGTTACCACTAGCCACTTTCTATTCCAAGCCGCTACCAAGTTGTAGCGCCCGCAAATTGGCTAAGGTGGCAGTGCGTGCTATTGGCACATGCCAACACGTTACCACTAGCCACTTTCTATTCTAAGACGCTACCCAGTTGTAGCGCCCGCAACTTGGCCTAGTTGGCCGTGCGTGCCATTGGCACATGCCAACACGTTACCACTAGCCACTTTCTATTCCAAGCCTCTACCAGTTTTAGCGCCCGCAACTTGGCCTAGTTGGTCGTGCGTGCCATTGGCACATGCCAACACATTACCATTAGACACTTCCTATTCCAAGCCGCTACCCAGTTGTAGCGCCTGTAACTTGGCTAAGGTGGAAGTACGTGCCATTGGCACATGCCACCACTAGCCACTTTCTATTCTAAGCCGCTACCCAGTTGTAGCGCCCACAACTTGTCCAAGGTGGCCATGCGTGCCATTGGCACATGCCAACACGTTACCACTATCCACTTTCTAAGCCTCTACCCAGTTGTAGCACCCGCAACTTGGCCAAAGTGGTCGTGCATGCCATTGGCACATGCCAACACGTTACCACTAGCCACTCTCATCCCCAACCTGCTAGCCAATTTCCAAGGCATTCCGCACATGCCATTGGCACATGCGACACATGCTCCACTAGCGACTTTGGAATTACCATTCGCACTCAAAGTGCAACTTGCGACCAAGGCATTACGCACATGCCATTGGCACATGCCAAATGCTCCACAAGCGACTTTGGCATTGCCATCCGCGCTCAAAATACAACTTGCGGTCGATATATCCCGCACATGCCATTGGCACATGCCGCAACGCTTTACTAGCAACTTTGGCATTGCCACTTGCGCCAACTCTCGAGACATCAACACAAACTGGGGGATGCTTTCTTGGGGTTTTTGTTTGGAGGTCACAGCGTGCAGCGTACACTACGCTCGCAATAAAGAATGGCGTGCAAGGAATGAATACGGTCAATTTATAAGGAAAGTTATGGTGAAAAACGTTTTCACCATAAAGCCACAAACGGTTTCCACCTCCTCTATTTAATTGGCATATTTACTCAATTCCTTAATGAGGCCAGGGTACGTTCAATCTCACTTGTATAAATAGGTTTCACCTATTCTTCCAAAACAACAAGTCTTGGTCAAGAAAAATACAATACTATCAGATAGCCACTTTGCAAGCTCTCTCAAAAGCTTCCATCACTAGCAAGCTTCTATAATTCTGATACAAGTCGAGATACTACCTATCCATAACTCTCTTGTCTCATCACCCTTTTTCGTTATCCTCCCCAAATCAACCCTTCTCCTCCACTTTGTGACCGAAGTAAATCTAGAACGACCATCTTCTTGGTTTAGGCCAGAGTTGTACAGATTGATATCTCGAATCAAAAGTGCTCACGTGCATCACATTTGTTTAAGGGTTTAAACCAGTATCTCCACCATCGAATTTACCAAATTCGGTAGAGGAAATTTTCTCCCATAAACAATAGTTAACCACCATTTTCAACTCCACCACAAAGCAAACTCTCTAGAGCAATATTCACCCCATACAACAGTTCAACTCATATCATCGCCACTATTATAATTTCCACATTAACAATCCACTATGATACATCCTAGTCTATTGCAGCAACATCCAACATCTTACTTCACCTAAACTATTATCTTATTCGATTACCAAATCATCCACACAAACAATTCTCTGAAATTAAATACAACAACCAAACTCCATCTCTATCATAGACATTTACGATTCAATTAAAACACAATCACCTTTCTTAGATTCAACATGCTCTCCACCTTCTTCTAAACTTACTCCAATAACAGTTCTACGAATTCTCGTATTCTTCACAATCATGTCTAATTCAATACATACTTAAATTCTAATAACACAACATAATAACTGAAATTCAATCCAATTGGTAAAATAAAAGATTATCTCAGACAAACCCTGATCTCTTAGATCAAACCAGTCTTCACTGCCAGCACAGATCATCTTCAATCAACTTCATCCTAAACTTTTGAATCACTGCTCAAACCCTAACCTTTCAATTCTTAATTAAACTTCTTCTTTGTAACCAATCCCCAAATTGAATACCCAATTCTCCTTCTTTGTTCTCAATACACAAAACCCATCCTCAATTCTTCTTATTCCTCACTTAAATCGAACTCCAAATGAATTCAGATAAACCATAGCTCTTTGATTCTTCAATTCATCTTCAGAACAAATTCATATCATCAACACAACGTCAACCCATTCAATATTCATCCACTATCAACTCAAAATCATCATCATTAGTTCTATAGAAATCTAACTTTAAATCCAAAAACCCTAACTTCGATTAACAGCATCAACCCCACCATCATCTTCCCGTTCTCAATCAACCACAACACTATCACCTTCGTCCCCAATCAATCAATCTAACACGCTTTCTAAAAACTTCTCTCAAAATATAAATCGATTCTTATGAGTCAAATTCAACAGGGAGAAACGAAGAAGAAGAACGAAAGAAGGAAAGAAAAGAGAAAAGAATAAGAAAAGAAAAGAAGAAGAAAGAGAATGGTTCTCTCTTCGACATGTCCTGATGTTAATGCCAGTTACCCATCAAAACGGCACCCGAAAAAGATAAGGGCAGACCTTCGGTGCTCATAGAAGATAACTTAGCTTGTTAAAGTTGTCATTTCATTTTGAGCATCTCAATTTCTGAAATTGTTGGTGTGCATAAGCATGAGCAACTTCCTGATTAACTGGATTTGCTAGTTTCTGAAGAACAACGTATCTTTATGCTTTCGGCCCTAAATCTGAGTGTTGTTCTTAAAATTTTTGCATTCCCTGCTTCCCAGATTTGCGCACTTCTGCCAACAGTCATAGTCTTAACATGTTGGTTGATAAACTAGCCACCCTGCTGAGTATTATCTAACCTCAAAACATTAGTGCATGACCCTATAGTGGCTGAATTATCACTGTGATAGCCATAACATGTCAGAATATTGGCATGCAACTAGGAGTGAACACAGACACAGTAGACAATTTGCACATGAGCATGTTCCACATTTTGAATTCCCACTAAACCATGATGTTGATAATTTTAGGGATTATTATGAACCTTCTCAGGTTCTTGGGCATGAACATTCACACCCTAGTTATTATTCGCACATGTATCACTCACATCCATGGGATGCGGAGCAATTCTATACTCCCCTGAGACCTTATATGCAATCTGTGGAAATCATTGAACAACATAATGGTAGATTTGAATTGAAACCATTGCATGATCATCCATATAGCAACATCCATGAATTTTCCTTCAATAGTGAATCTCACGCATCACCATCTACTGAATATTCATATGAAAATGAGATACCTACTGTTGATGACTCTCCTTCCATTGAATAACATAATAAAATTTTAGAATTTAACCAAAGGTTTGCGAGTTTAGAACTCAAAATGAGTCAAATCCTTGATGCACTAAATGAGGAGAGGGAGGAATTTCAGGGTGAAATGAATGTTAATCCTAATGAATTGCATGTTGAAAATTGTGTGTCAAGTCCTACTCATGTAACTAATATTGAATATGAACCTCACCTAGAAAAGAATGAGTTGACTGAAAACACCAAAGTTTTAATAGGGATAAGTATGCGTACTACTCAGATGATGATATGATGTTAGAAGAAATAATTCATCTTAAAGATAAAATTTCAGAGTCATGTGACTCTGAAATACCAGACCACTGTGGAGAAATATACACTGAAAATGTTTCTTCTAATATTCATACTCAATGCAGTTCAGATAACTTTGTGAATGATTTGGGATTTGTTCAATTACTCTGTGAAAGTGAGCATGCTTCACAACTTGTTTGTGACTTAGAAAATGCTAAATCTTCTGAAGACACCAATGATACTATGCATGAAAATAACTTTGATGTGTCTGATTATCTGCCTAAGTCACATGGTGAAGTTTCTTGTGGTAATCCTATGCATGAAACTTAAGTTGTAGGTGATGATTGTGAACTGGGGCTTACTGAAATGTTTTATGAGCATGATGTAGTACTTGTTTCTGACTTAAGGAGAACTGAATCATGTGATAATATAGATAACTTATAAAGATATGATTCCCTGCTTAAGTCACAACATGGTGTCAGTCGAGAGGTTGTCAAACCCATTTTGTGGACAACTCCAAGCTTTGGATTACAACCGTATGCTTCCCAAGTCCTCTTGGACTATTTTTCTGCTAAATATAATAACTTTGATGAGCCACAGTTAGAATACATTTCTATGCTTGTTCCTAAGAGTTTCCATTTTGAGCTTGATCTTGTACATGACATGCCTCTGAAATTGCAAGATTTTGTGCTAAAAACTGCTTTGGTTGCCAACTTCAGGTTTGGGGGTAACTCTTTCACACATGCAGCCTTACTTGCATTGCTATCCTGTTATAATTGTGTAAGGTTGTTGATGTTTCTTCATATCTTCTTTTGGGTTGATCCTCAACTATTTAGATTGTTAATATATGGTGAATTCTCCCTGTATATAATCCAGTAGGTAATGTTACATCTTCTATCTTTAATCGGTTGAGTCAACTGAGTTAATGTTGAATTCTAGCATTGAATAATGAATCTCTAATCTTTCTTTTTCTGACATACCGGTAATATCTTCCCTTTTCTATACTCAACATAGTTCTCATGGTATGTTTCTGTTTAAATTCTTTTCATCTGTTAAAATATTGAGGACAATGTTAGATTTAGGTTTGGGGGTGTGTTTTGCATATAGAGTTTTTAGTTTTTAGTCTTCTTACTTTTATTTAAAAAAAAAATCAAAAATCAAAAATATTTGTAAATATTTGCATAAAACCTCCAACTTTTAGAGATCTTAAAGTCACTAGCATGCTTCTAGCTATGTTTACATAGAGAGTCTGACCAAAATAACTGAACTAGGAAGTACTGGAGAACACAATTGGGTTTCTTAGGTGATTAGAGCATTAAAGTTGGATTTAACCATGCCGGAGGGCAAATTAGGTGCTGCAAATATATTCGGTAGTAGAATTGTGACCCATAGTGGAGACTACCCATTTTTACATCAAGCGAGGCACCGACCTTCAATTTTTGTGACTTTCTAAAAAATATTTTAGAGTGTGTGTTACCGTACGTCAATTCCGGGTAGGAATGGTGAGCTACCCAACTTTGCACCACTTTTAGCACTATTTTTTGATCTCTTGAGTGCTAATTTTGCCAATCATGAGGGTGACATTTAAAGATGAAAACTCCTTCTTGTAGTTCGATGATCAATTAGCATCACTCTCTCTCTCTCTCAACAAAATCAACAGATCCATAGAAACGCATCATCAGCAACGAGCAGAGCAACATCAGAATTAGTCCAAGGTTTATATGCAACAATACAGCACAAAGAGCATAATTCTATACACATTTGAAAAGGTATTTTACAAGAGCAGAGAAAAGAAAATAAGATGAGAATTAGTGAAGTTTATGAAATCAAGACAATACAAGTTGTGAAGAATTGAGTGATAAAGTCCTTCATCCATGGAGTTAGTAGTTTCATTGTTTTTGTTGAAAAAAATCAAAAAAAATTTATTTTATTTTCTTAAGTTTAGTTGTGATACCACCATGGTAAAGAAGAAGAATTCAAGAAAAAAATTCCAAGCAACAAGGAATTGAAGAGAAAAGTTACAAATTGTCAAGTTTTTGCGAAGCTCATAAGTTCATCATCAATAGTTGAAGACCGAAGATTGAAGACATTTCTATGGATGCTGTGAGAGTGATGTTGATTGTCGATCAGATGTGAAGGTAAGTGAGTACTCCCATCCTTGCTAATGGTTGATTTCCTTTCTTAGAGATCATCAGAAAAAGATTATTTTTTTTCCACAATTCTGTGGAGTCTCCAGAAATTATTTCGGGAGGTTTTCCTTCCCACCATCAACGTGTGCATGATTTCTCTCTTTATTCCTGTCTGCACACATGAGAGACTAAAAAAGCAATCTTTTTGAGTGCAATTATCATAAACCCTATTAGTGAGGCAGAAGTTGAGGCTTGTGATTACTCTCGAACCCGAATTCTTTCATATGGTATGGTTATTTCTCGCTCAACTCTTAAGGATGATAATGAGTTCTTTAGTAGTTCTAACTTCGTGTTACTAGCATGCAAAAACTCTATGTCCTCATAGCTCCTTGGATGCTTGAGACTCTTTTACGCTCTGAAGTTGGAGAAGGTTTTGTGGGTACATCTCTGGTAGGCCCTCACGAGATTACAACTCGTCCACTAGGGACACCTAGGGGTTTAAAGGCTTAGTGCATACGCTAAATGCATTCGAGAGACCAGCGACAGTGGTATAATTAGGATTTCTTAATTTCTGTTTCACTTGAGGACAAGTAAAATTCAGGTTTGGGGGTATTTGATGAGTGCCAAATAGTGCATATTTCTACACCTTTTTATTGGCATTTAACTCATCTTTTGCGCTTTAAAATCATATATTATCCCAGATTCTGTGTTTTATTTGTTTTCAAGAATAAATACTTGTACTAGTTAATTTGTGTTTTTAGGTACTAAATAAAGCTTAGATGAATTACGGAACCAAAAGAGCATAAAATTGGAGACTAGCGACTGCAGAAGAGAAGTTCCAACCCGCGTGCGCATCCGTTGCAACCTGTTTACAAGTATATGGGCTTGAGATACCCATATCCGATCCCATACCCGAATCCAAACGCGCATCCATCCTGAACCGTAGGATCAAATCAAGGAGCTGCATCCAACGGTGTCTTCACTCTATGTATCAATAACAGAAGCGTCCGCCTCACACCACAGTTTGTCTACCCCCTTCACACACTCGACCTAGCCAAACACTCCCCTCCATGTTCTTCCCCCGACCATTTGCAGAATCCCACACCACCACCATCATCACCCCGACAACCCTCAACACTGCCGATACCTCTCCACACATCCAATTTTCATCCAATTCTATCTGGGTCAAATTGTGTTTTAATTATCTTCAGCATGTTCTAATTCACTTTGCTAGGGTGTAGATGAAACCCCTAATTTTATGTTGAGTTAATTCATATTCATGTTTGTGTTCTTGCTGTGCTTCATAGTTTTAGGAATGATTAGTTAGTTAATTAAGCAAGTTAACCTGTGATTAGTTGTACTGTAAGAAGACAGTTAATACTAGGGGTGAGCTAGTGAAATTAGTTGATACTAGGGGTGAGCTAATTAGCATGTGATCAATTGTACTGTAAGAAGACAATTGATACTAGGGGTGAATTAGTGAAGTCAGTTGATC
The DNA here is from genome assembly GCA_023529315.1 of Papaver bracteatum. NCBI lineage: Eukaryota > Viridiplantae > Streptophyta > Magnoliopsida > Ranunculales > Papaveraceae > Papaver > Papaver bracteatum. Next base: position 176,309 of record JAJJWX010003929.1, on the reverse strand, counting down.
ATTCATCCACTTACAGCCTTCAAGGGAAGGTATAAGAACATAAGTTGAATTGTATTACCTTAGTATAGGATTAGGAGGTGGATTCAATCACCCTAGTGCTGCTCAATCAGTGTTCACAATATGCTTTACATTCAGTTTTATCATTTCAGTCACTTGAAAATTATCTAGCCGTTTCGGCAAAACAAACAACCCCCCTTTTTGTTACAATCTTGCTCTAAATCAGTTATAGTAAGTCCATAGAATCAGCTTAACACCCACCTTGTCTCTGTGGTTCGACCTGTGCTTGCTCTGTGTTGTAAACCAACACTATGCACTTGCAGTTTAGTTTGTAGGTTACTCTTCCGAGCCTACCAATGCCTACTACCTAACAAGTATCACCTGAACATATCAGAATTACCAACCTCACTATTCCCCAGTGCTGGATTAACTAAGTATTAATTTTTAATTAATCTTTAACTTTTATCTTAACTTGTGTAATTCTGATAAATTCGCTTCATAAAATATAAATAATTTACATCATTTTAAGTAATTTATTCATCAAAAATTATTTTATTTCATTTTTATTTACCACTATTATTATTTACTTATTTTAATGAAATAGAATTTTTTTTATTTCAAATGAAACTATATTAGTATAGCTAGATAGATTTTGAATTCATGTACTATTGAAGGGTAACTGAATGTTATAACTATTATCCAAAAGTTACTTTATACTGTTGTATGTATTTATTTATTTCATCGTGTGACTTGATATAAATAAATAACCGTTAACAAATTTTTCATAGTTGTTTGGGATTAATATTTTATTATTATTATAATATTTATTTCTTATTGCTTAGACCGATAAAAGTTAATCGTAGTTAATCATAATGCTAAGTTTAGCTTTTATTATTAACACCAAATTGTTTTGATTTAACTTTATTTCCTTAAATTTATTCTAGTGCCAAGTAATCCCTAAGTTGTATTATTAATAAAAATTACATCTCTCTAATACAGTACTAACATAAAATTATTATCCAAATGATATTTACAATAACTCTAAATTTTTACAATAATTAGTATTAGACAATATTATAATTTGCTTATTTTAATCGAAAATTATTGTCTTAATTATACTATCATTTTCATTATTATTTTATCAAATTTTCTATTTGATCACTAGTGTAACTAATATACAATTAAAATAATTGTTTATTAATGATACTTAGTTTAATTTTATTAAGCCCTAATCTTGTAAATATAATTTTACTTTCAAGAAAAGATTGATATAACCGATTTTATTTATTCAGATTGAATCGGTAATATAGTATATCTTGTTACATATTGGCGTTAGTAATTTTTAATATGTCTTAATAGTCTTTAGATTTTAGGTATTAATAATAAGCATCTATTTCACATGCAATTTTATTCTCCTTTAAGTTTAATTTTTTTTTTTGTTCTAAGCATTCAAGTATTATAAATATCACTTCATGTGTATAATTTAGTAATTTAGTGAATCATTTATTGGACTAAATATAATCTAGGTGTAAGATCGTTAACAAGTTTTAATCTTTATTTTATACCTTATATGACCTCATGTTCTTAATCCTACAGAAGAAGTCTTATTTATCTATCTAGTTTAAACGCAAAACACAAAATTCAAATTTGTTATTAACTAACTTTGCAGGACTTAATTATAAATGAGCACTAATAATTTTCCATGGCTATTTAATCATAATCATTATTTTATCGCTATATATTTGTTAATGAGATTTTAATTTAAGTTAGGTTCAATATAATATTAATTTAAATTCTAACAGTTTATGTTCGTCATACTAATTTTCTACTTCAGAAGACAATTGAATTTATTTATGAAGAGGGATTCTATTGGTATATGAATTCATTTTCTTTAAATTTTAATATCACACTAAGCATCTACATACTATTATTACTACTTCTTGTACATTTGTTTCTTTTTAAAGATTTACTGAATCATTTGTTAGACTAAGATAATTTCAGTATAAGATTACTAACAACCTGAGCCTTTTATTTTATATATTATATCCTTGCTTTCTTAAGTCTAACGCTTACTAAGTATTTTATTAAATTTCTAATTTAAACAAAAAATATATACTTCCAATCTTATCATTAGTTTAATTTACATAGATAAGCGTTATTAATTTCCATAACTTTTTAATCGTAATATCGTTACTTTTGTCGTTATACATCTTTATTGAAATTTTAGTTAAGTTAAGTTCAACGTAATGCTAATCGATAAATGTTAACATCATTTTATTAAAATTATTATTATTACTTTTATTATCATTTACAGTTACTATTATAAAAAATTTATTGTTAAACTCTGATGGTTCAATTATTATTCGAACTACTCTTACAATTATTATTAAATCTCAATAATATTATTAACATTAATTTATCGACCCTACGTACAAGTCAACGTGCTTAATAAATATGTATGTGACTTCTAAGATTTATCAATACTACTAATCTCATTATTTTTATTATTGAATTGTGCATGTGTTCATAATTTTAAATTATTTATTCTCTAATCTCCACTAGATTAATTATTGGTGTACCCTACAACTTTTACTTCAATACCTAAACAAACAACCAAACAAACAAATCAATCAATCAAAAATTCTTTTAATTATTAATAGCTTTTAGTGATTAAGATTTATCTCACAAACCCAACCCAGTTCTAAAGCAATCTAGTTCACTAACTGACACTGGCTATTCCTATTGTCTACCATATAAGATCTAATAGTGAGCTCTGATACCAACATTGTAGCGTCCTCTAAGCTAGCAACTGACTAATCTAAGAGATTAACTAAATAAGAGGCATTAAAAATCCAAATTAAACACTTAAAACTTTCAATTAAGAAATCTGCTACAAAAAAACTTAACTCAGAAATATATATACAAGAACTCCTCTCCAGTGATACGTATAAAATAGTCATTTGGTTTACAAATAGAATATACAACATAATAAACATATCATAATATAATCAACTAACGAAGTTAACTTCTCGGAGCTTTCGCTGCGCAACTCGATCTCCTTTGGCCGAAAGTGGGAATAATTAACATTTAACTTCTAAGTAATCATAAACAAGAGTTGGAAAACAGTACATGTTTTTCCCAAACATTAAACAGTGACTAAGTCACTGAAATAATCATACATGTATATGGAACAAACTCCTTCGTCAAACAATGTACTAATATGGTTGTGAACCCCTAAATACCGGCAATTCACACCTATATAGCTATGGATGCCACCAAGACCATGGTGACCAACTCTAAACAATAAAACCTGAATTAAAGTAGGTATAAATGTGATGGAGCGTATCCTATATACCACAAGTGTAAATTCTCATTTCTCATAACAATTCATACTGACAACAAACAATACAAGTCCTTTTCAAATCGTGGAAAGATTCATAGAATCAATAGGATTATCATAATGCATTTTAAACAAAGCATGAAATGCACGGACAGACAATGCATGAGTTTGTTAAGCATAAAATTTTATAAAAACAAAAATAATGAATACAAAAGAGTCAAATGCATTCCCACCTCTTTTGAAGACAAGCCACGCCTACCTCGAGATCCACTGGTTCGTCCTTTGAATCGGTCGTTGTTAATACTAATCGTTAATCAAAGAATCATTCTAAGAGTTTAGCCAAAAGGCTCACACAAGAATCATACAAGTATCATATAGTTCTATCTAATGGTTCTAGGACCATTTATGACTCTATACATCTTCATTATCCATCTCTTGCATTTCTAAAGGTTTATTAATTCAATTAGGTCGATTCTAAAGTCCAGTAGCTAAGTCTTATGAACATCGAGCATCTACAACTTTGTAGAAGAAAGCAAAGGCTAACTCAGACCATAAGTGGTCCACACACTAATTAAGATTGTTGGCCTTAAGGCCAAGCCCATGAGCCTAATTCGGCACGGCCCACTAGTCCGGCCCACTACATAAGACCTGACCCAACTAGGTTAATCTAACGGTCACTGACGGTCAAATGGGTCAACTAACAGTTCGCGTCCAGTCAATGTCAAGTCCAGGGTAAATGGTCAACAAGCCAAGACTAGTGACTCAGTGGTCAAATGTCTAGGTCGGTTCAGTCAGAAAGACTGAATAGGTTAAAGACCACATAGCAAACAAAAAAACTCTTTAACTCTACACTGCCAACTTCTTCTGCATTCACTTCAATTCTACCAGATTATACCACTTCATCTGAATCATTTCAATCATACATTTAATTCATATAAACTTCATAACTTATACACAACAATAAACTCAGTTTACCTTTATGCAGCAATTGCAAGCCTTTCACTGCACAGATTCAACTACAATGTTCATTTGATCTCCATTCTTACAACACAGTCACACAAACATTCATTTAAGCTCACTACATAAACATTTCAACTCTAACTCTATCTCTAGATACAACTTCAAACTATGCTTACCGTGATCTGCAATTGTAGGCTTTCACACTCTACTGCCATTTCAGCAATACCATTATTCATATTCCAACTCATGTTACCAATACCAATAACTAACAGTGCAACACTCATTTCTTCTTCATAAACATAACCCAATTCGTTAAACCTGAGATTACACATCTCAATTCAAACACACTCAACTGTATTGGCAATCCATTTCACTCATAATCCAACCTAAATCTACTCAGCAACCAAACACAGAACCCAAATCACATAACATGTAATCAACACATAAAAGCAACGTCACCAGTTGCAATACAATACTTCACATCACTCTTACCCCCTGCAACTTCAACTCTAAATTACCAATCCTTTGCACCACTAACTTAATGCCATCAACAACACAACAACACAACCACACCACCATATTTCACTTGAGAGTATCAATCCAACCTCCATAACTCAGCCTCACTATTTCAGAACCACTACCTGTAATTATACCTCCACTAGATACTCGATTTCCATTTCCACCAGCAATAGTTGTCACTCCCATCACTTGCAACTTCAACTGAGACTATTCTCAATCCTAGCATACTTTATTGTTATATCTTAACATAATTCTTCAACACAGTTAACCACCATTTTCAACTCCACCACAAAGCAAACTCTCTAGAGAAATATTCACCCCATACAACAGTTCAACTCATATCATCGCCACTATTATAATTTCCACATTAACAATCCACTGTGATACCTCCTAGTCTATTACAGCAACATCCAACATCTTACTTCACCAAAACTATTATCTTATTCAATTACCAAATCATCCACACAAATAATTCTCTGAAATTAAATACAACAACCAAACTCCATCTCTATCATAGACATTTACGATTCAATTAAAACAAAATCACATGTCTTAGATTCAACATGCTCTCCACCTGCTTCTAAAATTACTCCAATAACAGTTCTATGAATTCTCGTATTCTTCATAATCATGTCTAATTCAATACATACTTAAATTCTAATAACACAACATAATAACTAAAATTCAATCCAATTGGTAGAATAAAAGATTACCTCAGACAAACCCTGATCTCTTAGATCAAACCAGTCTTCAATGCCAGCACAGATCAACTTCAATCAACTTCATCCTGAACTTCCGAATCACTGCTCAAACCCTAACCTTTCAATTCTTAATTAAACTTCTTCTCTGTAACTAATCCCCAAATTGAATACCCAATTCTCCTTCTTTGTTCTCAATACACAAAACCCATCCTCAATTCTTCTTATTCCTCACTTAAATCGAACTCCAAATGAGTTCAGATAAACCCTAGCTCTTTGATTCTTCAATTCATCTTCAGAACAAATTCATATCATCAACACAACGTCAACCCATTCAATCTTCATCCACTATCAACTCAAAATCATCATCATTAGTTCTATAGAAATCTAACTTCAAATCCAGAAACCCTAACTTCGATTAACAGCATCAACCCCATCATCATCTTCCCGTTCTCAATCAACCACAATACCATCACCTTCGTCCCCAATCAATCAAGATAACACGCTTTCTAAGAACTTCTATCAAAATATAACTTGATTCTTTTGAGTCGAATTCAACAGGGAGAAACGAAGAAGAAGAACGGAAGAAGGAAAGAAAAGAGAAAATAAGAAGAAAGAAGAAGAAAAGAAGAAGAAAGAGAATGGTTCTCTCTTCGACACGTCCTGGTGTTAATGCCATCTACCCATCAAAATGGCACCCCAAAAAAGATAATGGCATACCTTCGGTGCTCATAGAAGATAACTCGGCTGCCTTGACAAGTCTGAGTATGAAATGACCAGTTTACCTTCCACACAACTCAGATGATTTCTTCTTCATCTAGTATCTGAATGGCACACTCGAGTATTCCATATTGCATAACTTTTTGAGATCTAACTGATGGTACTAGTATCGTATCTATATCTTTGTTAGATTAATTCCTATTAATTAATGTTCGTATTAAACTAATCGAGTCATTAGTGGATAAGACATCTCTTTACTGGTCTAACAACGTTGACGAGCTTGAGGGTCCTTACATGTATGATTCTGCATACTCTTAAGGAACAACCGGCTGAATTCTCATGGCCGCCATTAATGCTCGGACTGGTGGACGAGACAACATATCTTCCAACTTGTTTGTTACTCCCTTCTTGTACTTAATGAGAATGTTGAAAATCATCAAGTAAGACATCCACTTCATGTGTCGGGCTTGTTGTAGTTTCGTCTGTGCGTATAGATACTCCAATGGTTTGTGATCTGAATGTACCACTACTTCTTTACCTAAGAGATACACTCTACAATGCTTGATACATTGGTATAAAACATAAAATTCTTTGTCATAAGGTACGTAGTTCTTAATAGCACCTGAGAACAATTCTGAATGGTACTCCACTGGTTTATCATCTTGCAACAACACTCCTCCCAATGCATAGTTAGAGGCGTCGGTATCAACTTCAAAAGTATGATGTAAGTTAGGAAATGCCAACACCGGTGCTTCTAAAATCTTCTTTTTTAGTAACTGAAAAGCGTCTTCATGGGTTTGCTGCCATTCAATCTTTGCCTTAGCTCCCATCAAACCATGTAATGGTCCTGCAATAGTCGAAAAATGCCATATAAACTTACGCAAGTATGTGCATGCCCCTAAGAAACTCCTGATTACAGTCACAGTACTAGGTCTATGACACTTAGTAATCACTTCGACCTTCCTTGGATCGATCTTTCGTTATCCACCACCAACAATGAATCCAAGGTACACCAACTCCTCCTTTCCAGACTCACACTTCTTTACGTTCAACTTCAGCTAGCCTTCATGTAACACTTTAAACACCTTCTCAACTTGAATGAGATGCTCTTCCCAAGTTCTGTTGTATATAAGGATATCATCCAGATAAACAATCACAAAATATTCTATAAAAGTCTATAACAAATCATTCATCAAACGCATAAACTTCGCTGGAGCATTACACAAACCAAAAGGCATCACTAACCATTCTAACAAGCCTTGTTTGGTCTTGAAAGCAGTTTTCCATGTATTATATTCTCGAACTCTCTCTTGATAGTATCCAAATTTGAAATCTAACTTTGTAAAGACTCGAGCTTTTTCCAACTGATCCATCATGTCGTATATCCTAGGTAGAGGGTAACGATTCTTGATAGTTATCTTGTTCAATGCTCTATAATCAATACACATACGCCAACCTCCATCTTTATTTGGTACCAAAAATACCTCTGATCCACAAGGTGAATCACTTGGCACTATTATTCCAAATTCTAGGAGTTCTTGGACTTGTTTCTTGATCTCATCTGATTCCTCTATGGACGTGCGATAAAGACCTACATTAGTAAGAGAACTCTCCCCGGTCAACATAATTTTATGCTCCACACTCCTCTTTGGCGATAACCCCGTGACATCAAAAAATAAATTTTTGTATCTGAACTTCAACCTTTCTAGGTCGCCTTCTTGTTGTGCAGTCAAGGATTCCAAACAAACTCTACTCGGCTTCTCCTCAAGAGAACGGATCACAAGGAGAATTAACTTTATGATAACATTCACCAACCGCTTAGCTTGAGTGGTTGTAATCAAGATTACTCCCTCTAGAGGAGAATCTATAGCCCGAATCAGAAAACTTTCTCCATCTTTGGTAAAGGTATATTTTTGTCCCCTCATGTGTAGAGTTGCATCTCTATCCCATAGGTAAGGACTAACTAATACTACCTGACAAACATCCAAAGGAACTACGTCACATATAACTTCGTCAATATATGACTCATCTAGAGCAAATTTGAACGTGCACTGATGTGAAACTTGTAAGCCCCCTTCCTTTTGAATCCATCCTAAAGGGTATGGTTTAGGATGTTTGATAGTATTCAATCCTAAATTTTGCACCAAAGAATTTGAAAGTAAATTCTTCTGACTTCCCGAATCAATAACAACATCAACTAGTGATGTTTTGACTTGCATCTTCACTGTGAAGAGTCGCTCCCTAATATCATCTTTTGAAGGTGTTTTTTTAGCCCCTGTCATAAGAGAGAGCTTTGAATTGGGTTCCGTTAGTCCGTGGACTTCTTTTGGAGTTTGAGCGACTAGTGCTGCCTTCTTGGATTTTTTTCTCTGCAACCCTTTAGGCTTTAGATGAGGGTTCTTAACCCAACACTTGTAGATAACGTGACATGTTTGTTTACAATGGGTGCAAGTCAAACCTTCCTTGTCACTAAACTTCCCTTATTCTTTGCTCCTTTCACCTCATTTTACAGTGGTACCTCCAGATTTCGCCTTAGTATTCCCCTTTGAATCAGATTTCTTAAGCCTGCCTTTAATGGTATTAGCTTTTATACTTGCTTCAGAGATAGAATCCACCGAAAACATCTTCAACTCTTTCTGTATATACTCATGTGATAGGTGTAGAATACACCTAATTTACTATCTAGTAGTTATGCTTTCTTTGTTATTTTTCTTGTAAATTATGTATTTTATGCGTGTTTTTGAGTTATTAGGTACTTGGAGTCGCACTGAGGAAAAGAAGAACAAATGATCCAAATTGAGCAAAAAGGGCAGGATTGTCATTTCCCAGGAAAACACTATCGGGAGACGAGCCCCGGTTAAAGGGAAACTTTCTCAGAGGAGTATTAAAAACAAGCCATCCCATGTTAAGGGGAAGTCAGGTTTGTGGTTAAAGAAAAGTGCTAAAAGCACCAAAGAGCTACTCAGGTCACCCAACTTGGGTGGATTTTATCTAATGGGGTGTCATCATCTTACCCTAATATCTAACCCTAAATCGAGAAAATATATCTCTCAATCATTTTTATACCTGAATTTTAGAGAAAAAGGAGAACAACTTGGCTGCTGTTGTTGTCCGAGAAATTGGAGAGGAAATCAATAACAGGGAGAGTGAGTCGAGAGAAATTATGTTGTTGCTATGGATCGTGATGATTATTGATTCGAAGAAGACATGGAGATGAAATTGATGAAGCTCAACAGTAAAGAAATTAGGGTTTCAATTTGAATAATTAAATCAGGTTAAAGATTAATATGGGTTCACTGGAAGATTAATAGGGTTTCGATTTGAATGATTAAATAGCCGAAATTGAGGGTTCTGTGGTAGCTGGATAAAAGATCGATGGGTTGATGGTGCTATTGAATTAACAACAAATTGAAGATGGGTCTTTGGTTATCATTCAAGTTCTGTAGTTATGAAGGAACTGAAAGTGCTGCTGTGAAGATAAATATTGCTATGAGGTTGTAGTACCAGAATATCGCCACAACGATATTCTCGTAGTAAGAACAACGCTTTCACGAGAAGGTCAAATATTCCTATAAGTATAAATGACATTGTTCACGAGAGTGTCGTAAGGATTCTTCAGCAACATTTGGCGAGCGTCACAGGGAAGCGTCATTATAGCTGACGATTGAAGAGACATGTTATGAGAGTGTTGTTTCACGAGGATTACAAAACTTGGCGAAGATTAATATTGTAAATACCACGATGAGATCGCAGAATATATCCGAAAGAAGGGGAAAACTTAGCTGTCACCCACAATGTAATTTCCTATATAAAGGGTTCAAGTAAGTCCAGATGATGATGATGTATTTTTTAGAGTTGAGAAAATCTTGAGGAGAGAGAAACTCCATAAAAGAAAGTTGTAATTCTGAGTTTGAATATTTTCTGTAAACATTTCTGATATCTAAATAATAAAAGCGTCGTTTAATTCTTTAATCTTCAACTAGTTTCACTTAGATTTTTATAGGATCTTAATAGGGGTGTAGTGTGGGAAATCCTGCTACTACATTTTGGCGCCGACTAAGGGGAATCGAAGATCCAAAATCTCTAATTACAATTTGAAGATTTGGAGAAATTGAAGAAATGGCTGGAAGAAGAGGAAGAAATACATCAGAACCACCAACAACAGTGAGAAGAAGTAAAATACTTGCAGGTGAAGAAACAAGTATATTAGGAGAGTCTTCAAGGATGAGAACTAGGAGGAATAGAATAAGGAATGAAAGGGAAAATTCAATTCAACAACCAAACCAATCGACATCGATACAAAATGGAAGAGTGGATTATGATAGAGTAAGCGTGCATACATGGAGATCAGATTCAATGAGAGAAGAAACAAATCGACAATTAAGAGAAGAAAATGGAGTAGGAAGAAATCAGGAGGTAGAAGAAGGGTCGATTCATAAACATGAAGATGAAACAGCAGAGGAATTAGGGCAAAGAATACAAGAAGAAAGAAGGTTAGAGGCGGTGGAACGTGCAAATTTAACAAGACAAAATCATGAGTTGAGAATGGAGAATTTAAGGTTACAAAGAAGAAGATCAAGAAGTACTACTAGATCAAGTTCAAGATCATTCAGAGAAATACCAAGGAGAAATTCTCCCATAAGAAATAACGGAGAAAATGTACAAGAAGAAACTGAAAATCCAAATAGAGGACAACGTCAGGGAGAAGAGAGAATAAATAATGATTGTAACGATCCACAAGGAGAAACTTTAAATGGAAGACAAAATATTGAAAATCAAAGAAATGAAGGTAATCAATATGGTGAAGAAAATCACGAAGAAGGTAGAAGAGTATTACATGGCCGAGAGCACGTCAGAAATCAAAGAATTATTGAGAATGAAATAGAGAGACATTATGCTGAACAAGCACGCCTAGCTTGCGAGAGAGAAAGACTGAGGGCAGAAATGGAAGAACAGGAGTTCCAAGAAGCAATAAGGAAAAACAATCATGATAATCGAGAAAGAGGACGTACACAAAATTGCGAAAATGGCAATATTCGGGAAGAATATGACAGAATACAGAGAAGGATAGAAAGACAACAAAGAGAATTGGCGAGAAATGAAGAAGTTGGTGGAGAAGAAATTAGGAGACAAAATCAATTGCGAACTTCGGATAGAAATGAGGAGGAAAATCGCAGGAGAAGAGAAAGTGCGTTAAAAATACCAATAGAACAAAGCCCAACTGCAAATGAGCAAATTTTGAGGGAATTAGCAGAAATGAGAGGGATGATAAATAATATAAGAGAAGGTGGAAGAAGGCAACTTGATGAAGCAATCGAAGAAGCAGCTAGAACTCCCTTCACACAGGAAGTACAACTAAGAGGAATTCCTCCAAAATGCAATTTTCCAGCACTAAACAGTATTTTCGATGGGACTACTTGTGCTATTCAACATGTTAAAGCTTATGTTAGGTGTATGCTGCAGTGGGAGAATCATGATGTTGTTTTATGCAAGTACTTTGCATCCAGTTTGACTGGAGAGGCGCTAAAATGGTTTGAGGGATTGCCGAAAAATACTATTACTTCTTTTGATCACTTACAAGCTACATTTTTGGGTGCGTACATAAGCAACAACTCTTCACGACCAGGTATCGAAGATGTGTTTGGATTAAAACATAGAATTGGCGAGAGTCTAAAACATCTAACCATAAGATGGAAGACAATGTGTAGTGATATGGCGGGAAGAGTAGATGAGAGATATCTTATTTTATTTTATCCTTTATTAATGCAATGTTTGCGACCAATTTTCTCTACATACAAATTTTTAGAATAAAAAACACCATCACAATGACTGAACTAAGAGAACTACAAGAAGAGTACATTTCTTTGGAAGAAAAGCAAAACGAAATGGAGTCATACCCAATTGCAAATACCAGTTCTGTAATGGCTAATGGAAGTTTGCTTCCCAAAATGATTAATAACGTGGCGAGCACCTCGCAAGTTCAAGCAGAGAAAGTGGCGAATAATGAAAAACAAAAACTAGTGGCTATGGGAAGTCGTGATCAAGAAGAATTTGAAAGAGAGAAGAATTATTACAATCGTGGAGGAAATAGTCAAATCCAAAGGCTTGACCAACCTCAAGAAACTTATGGTGGACAAAAGCAAAATAATTTCAGAAATCAGGGGAACATGAGAACCATATGGGAGGAGATTAAGATGCCACCCTTGAATGCTAGTGTAGAAAAAATCTGGGAAGCTATCATTTTAATGGAAGATATACCCTCTCCGTGGAACATGGGGAAGGAACCACATCCTAACACTCATAATCAAGAATTCTGTCCTTATCATCATTTTCATGGGCATTAGATAAATAATTGCAGAAATGTAAAAAGAATAATCTTAAGAATGATCGATCAGGGGAAGCTAAATCATTTTCTAAAAGGGCATCAACAATCGCAACAATTGCCACCACCACCAGATGATCGCAGAATGACTAATGTAAAAGGAGCAGAAACTTTTGTTATAGAGGTTGGAACTAAAGCAAAGAATTTATTTTGTAATTCTATTGTGCATTCTTTCAGAACCATCGAAGATTTCCACGATAATGTCTTAAGTAGAGTCTTCGCTAGAGATATGGATGGAAAAGAAATAATGAATATAGCGAGAATCTCGCCATTATAAGAGTGGCAGAAACAAGTCCTTTCTTTTACAGCACAAGAAGTACCAGAGCCTGGCGAGCTGCATGATAACCCATTGGTGGTAAGATTGGAAATAAAACCAGAACAAGCAGAAGAAGAAGAAGAAGGTAAAGAAAACAATAACGAAATGGAGGAGTCTTGGGCCATTGATAGAATCCTAATTGATACTAGCAGTTCCGTAGATATCCTGTTCTACCACACCTACAGAACCATGGGTGGGAAAGATGAAGATTTGATACCATCGACATACATAATCTATGGTTTTAATGGAACTGCCAACAAGCCTAAAGGGGAGATCACAATGAGAATTCCATTATGAGGAATGACTTCCAAGATTTTATTCTATGTTGTCGATATTGAATCACCATATAACTCCTTAATTGGTCGACCTTGGCTACACAGGATATTGGGTGTTGCATCTACCTTTCATCAGTGCATTAAATTCCCTCATCCAAATGGTATGGGAGTAATTAAAGGAGATTGGGGAGAAAGTAAGAAATGTTATGAGATAGATATCAAGTCTTGTGAGGAAAGAGCAGGGAAGAACAACAATTGGAAATACAGAATTAAGCAACAACAGAGAAGTGACAAATTAATGGTTGATTCAATAGAAAAGCATGAAGAAATAACTAACGAGCCTCTCGCAGAAATCAAGCAAAAAATAAAACGCAGCAAAGGTACAGGTATAAAAATCATAAAAGGAGGAAATGACAAGCAACTTGCGGGAAAACACTAAAGAAAAGAACAGATGATAAGGAAGATGAGACGAATGAAGTGATAGAAAGATGAAATATGACGAGCAGATCGCTAGAAGTAGAAAGTTAAAGTTGTTTTTTATGTTTGAGTGAAGAAAATGAAGTTGAAAAGTTAAAGAAAAGAAATTATTGAGATTTGAAGCTCGCAAGAAATTTTAAGAAACGCGAATATAATTTCGCAGAGATTAAGAGAATGGGACAAACCTTTATTGCGTGCACCTTAGTTCGCGAATACAATTTCGTAAGAGGCAAATGTAAGACCTACAAGCACGTCATAAAGGGGGTATCTCTTTATATGATTCAGGGATAAGGTTATACCGCTACTGTAACCTGAGTCATACAGATATAGGGGTTAAAGAAAACCTATCAGGTAGAGAGATCTTGGATTTCCAACTTTATAAGGTTATACCCTGGTTGGACGACTGAGAGTCTCTTCCAAGAAGTGCAGAGTATGACCAAGGCGCCGAGGTACACGGTTTAGCCAAGGGTGCCCGGGACGGACGAACCTACCCTGGCCATCTTTGGTAAGTCTTGGCTACAATGCACTTGGCCTGAAGAAAACCCCACCTAGGGTGCAGTCTTGTAACTATAAACCATATAGGCATAAAGGACAAGAGATTGCGAAAACAACTGGTTGTTGGTAAATCTGGATGGGAGGAGCTAGTCTTGTATGACCGATGTGCCCTCCTTGAAGGGGAAACTAGGGGGAAGATAAGGGTGGCACCCTCCATTAGGGAGCTGATAAGTGTCTTAAGATGGCAATGTCATGGGGCTTTAAGATCGCAAGATCATTTAGGCCTGTCATATTGTCGCGTAAATTATACAGAGGCAAAAAGCCATAAGAGAAAAAAAGTTAAGATGAGGTCAAGGGGTTTTTACATGCAAATGTGAAGACGTCCTGCGATTTCATCGCAAGACGGCAATGTCATGAGGCTTTGTTTTCGCGAGAAAACTTAGGCTTTTCATATTGTCGCAATACAATAAAGAAATGCAGATAAGACAAGATCAATGGGTCAATACATGAGAGTGTAAAGACGTCCTGCGATCTTGTCGTGGAAAGAATACTATGGCAAAGTAAGACCTTTAAGTAGGAAGGCATGATAAGACCATAAGATCGCAAAAATAATATCAAGGTTTGCGACAATATCGCAGAAATTATGAAATTCGCCAAAATATTCGTTTATTAACTTTCTCATATTGCAGATAAATAATAGAGGCAAGCATGGGAATGAATAGAAGGGTAAAGATTATTATTCATCACCATATTAGAAATTTATATGGATATTAAAGTGCAGATAATTAGCAGGTGCAAACTATATTGACCAAGTTATATTTGCAAAAAAGAGGATGTTCTTTCATTCATACAGATAAAGGGGCAAAGAAATTTACACATTAAATTGAAGAAAGTTGCAACAAATTGAAGAAACTCGCGATTGATTACATAAAAGAAAGAAGCCAGACAGATACATTGTTTCATTTATCAACATTGTTATCTTTATCAGATTCTTCTTTTTCACCGGATTTCTCTTCTTTATTATCTTTGATGGGTTCTTCATCATCGCCAAAATTTGTTTCTTCGTCGTTATTTTCTTCTTCACTTTCGTCAAAATCTTCATCAGAGTCAGAGATACCAAGATCTGGAATTATTGATGGTATTTCCTTTGCAAGATCAGGATACAAAGAATGAGGAATTCCATGGTCGTCACAAACCTGCTTGGTGGTATCATTACGAGTAATGAGGAGGGTTCTATTAAAATTTGCAGAAGTAATCCCAAATTGATCTTTTAATCGCGAGTATTTATTGTTGCGAGCAGTAAGATCGTTCGCGAGTTGATGATTAATATCTTCTAATTCTCTCATCCTTACACGGCATCTGTCTTCAGAATATGAGAGAATAAGGCACAGATAAGATAGAAGTTATAAGAAAGAATAATAAAAGAAGCAAAAGGTTAATAGAATAGAGTGGTTAACAACCTTCTTTCTCAGAAATCAAGTCCCTAATTAAGGCCGATTGATCAGCATGAATACTAGCATCTATACCTAAATTATTCCTAGCATTATCAAGAACCTGTGCTGCCCAAGAAAACTCATCATCGCTAGTAATAATAAGGCGAGAACGAACTTGAGTTTCTCTTGCAAGAAGATATTTATTTTCGCAGAGGAGTTTATCTCTTTCCATTTGAACTTCGAGAAGAATTTTATGGAAATCTGCTTGAGTTTCGCTGCCATTTCTAATTGCTTGATCTTTCTCGTCAACAAGATCACTATTTCTACTTCTTAATCCATTGATCACTTCTTTTGATTCATGATAAAGACGCTTAAATTTATTATATAATCCTAAAGTGTGTCTGTGTTCAATGGTTAGGAGATTAAACTTAAATTTAAGTTCCTCTATAGAGATGGATTTAATTTGTTCGTCAGCAAAATTACTTAAGGAGTTATTAAGGCGAGCAAGAAGAGTATTATCATCTACAGGTTTGGGAAAGGTTTAAAGGAATGTAGCTTCGTCATTTAGACCATAAACATCTGCAAAAATGATTGCTTGGATAATCTATATAAAAAAAAAAATCTAAAGAAAGAAAAAGTAAATCATACCATAAAGTTATTTGTTGGCATTGTTAAGATCCAAAATATTCTGTTTATCAACTGAAGCTTCAGTTTCCAACAGTTTATTTTTCTCACGAAGCACAGCAATTTCAGCCTCAAGTTTCTCTTTATCTTGGCGAAGGTTAACAACCTTTTTCTTAAATGAAGCACATTTATTATCTAAATCAGTAGCAGCAGCAAAAGAAGCTCTTCCAACCTGCAACAGAGTTTTATAAGTACAATAAATTTGACGAGAGAAAGCTGGCAATTTAAGAAACAACTAAGAGAACATACCAGAATACCAAGTGTATTTAAGAAGCTTGGAGTTAGAGTTCCAGAAATTCCCCGAAGATAATTATTATCAGATAAGATTGGAGCATCACACACTTTGACGAGCGCTTGAGCTAGCCCATTAAGAGTCTCATCGCCATACTCATTCGCAGTTCCACGAGAAGAATCTCCAAAAAGCATGGACAGCTGTGTCATGGAAGAATCAGAGGAAGAAGAATTTTTCACAGAAGGGACTTCTCTAATATCGTCAAATTCTTCGATAAATTCATCATTAGATTTATTACTAACGATTGAATCCAATTGGGTATGTTGAGAATAAGAATGCTGAGTTTTATTTTTCTTCAAAGGAGGCTCGCTGGGTTCTTTATCACTAGGGGTAGAGCGTCTTCCTTCGCTTGAAGCAGTAGATTTCCCTTTACGATTAGTTGAAGGTTTCTCCTTAGGTTTTGGCTCTAAAGGTGGTAATTCTTCAATTACCTACAAACACAGATAAAGATAAGAAATAGGGGCAACAATATATTGTTAATTAATAAAGGAATATTTCTTACTTCATCTGTGAAAGATCTAAGAGCTAGAAGAGTGTTTGGTTTCCTATATTTCTGGTAATTAAGCTTCATTTTGGAAACCTGCAAGATAATGGAAAAGTTAGTGAGAGTGTGAAGAAATAAATAATAATAGCATAAGAAGATGAGAGAGTATACATCGGAAGACCTATCAGGCCAGTTGAAAGTCCATGGTTCATAGTGAGAGAGATTCGCAGGAAGTTGGAAAGAACCGGATATATAAGGACCTTTAAGGCATAAGGGAAAAATAAACCACTTATCGTCATTAGAATGACGAGGACCATCATTTGTATTGGTATGAAAATCAATATCTTGCATAAGATCATCTTCACCAGTGACCTTCTTTTTATGCAAACGGACACCCCAACAGGTATTATCCCTTACCATGGGGAGTAATTAGTAATTTTGAAATAAGTTATCTACAGTATACTTTGCAGGGATAATCGGAATATGTTTATATTTAAGACTTTTATGTTCTTCGGAATATTGGGATCCTTTGCCAGCACCACGAGAGGCATATTCCAGTAATAATCTAATACAATCCCCTCCAAGTTGATACACCGCTCGTGAAAATCTCTTATCAGAAATTATTTTGTAAAAGAGTGGAAGTTCAAGGTTGTAGAGAGGAAGTGGAAGACCAGCTTCAAGTTGGCCTAACGAAACTATAATTTTTTCACGAGAACACTGAAAATTAGAAAATAATTCAAGAGAAAGAACTGATTTGGGACTTTGATCTGGAATTAAAGATAATTCAAATCCTTGATTTTTAAGTTTTTCTTTCATCGAATTGAAAGCAATAAGATTTTTAGCACCATCAGCAACCATTTTGAGAGAATGGGAATGAAAAAAGATTGAAAAAATGGCGAAAGATATTAGATGCGCAATTTGCGGGAAAGCAATGAAATTTGCAGAGAAGAAGAAGGAAAGAGAATGAGAAGAAAGAAAAAGAGAAGAATGAGAGAAGGTATTTATAGCAGAAGAAGTTTCTCGAGAAAAAAAAAATAGTTAATATAATAAAAGGACGTGAATGGTCAAATAACAGCGGTTTAAGATGACGTGTCGAAAAATATATGGGTGATAAAATTATATGAAGACAGCTGGTGAAAGGTTTAGAGACGTGTCAGAATAAAGGTGGAGGTGAAAAGGTAGGAGATTACGGCAATTTATTCTCACGATCTTCTCTTCTTCGCAGAAAAGACATGAGAAGAGGCAAGATGTAGTACCAGAATATCTCCACAACGATATTCTCGTAGTAAGAACAATGCTTTCACGAGAAGGTCAAATATTCCTATAAGTATAAATGACATTGTTCACGAGAGTGTCGTAAGGATTCTTCAGCAACATTTGGCGAGCGTCACAGGGAAGCGTCATTATAGCTGACGATTGAAGAGACATGTTATGAGAGTGTTGTTTCACGAGGATTACAAAACTTGGCGAAGATTAATATTGTAAATACCACGATGAGATCGCAGAATATATCCGAAAGAAGGGGAAAACTTAGCTGTCACCCACAATGTAATTTCCTATATAAAGGGTTCAAGTAAGTCCAGATGATGATGATGTATTTTTTAGAGTTGAGAAAATCTTGAGGAGAGAGAAACTCCAGAAAAGAAAGTTGTAATTCTGAGTTTGAATATTTTCTGTAAACATTTCTGAGATCTAAATAATAAAAGCGTCATTTAATTCTTTAATCTTCAACTAGTTTCACTTATATTTTTATAGGATCTTAATAGGGGTGTAGTGTGGGAAATCATGCTACTACAGAGGTTGTATTTTAGGGTTTGTGTGGCTGTTGTATATTTCATAGAAATCCTGTCGAAATTAGGTTTGGATCGAATGTGGGTTTCTGATGTTGATGATGGTGATTCTGTTCTTTGGAAGGAATTACAGGGTTTTGATGGAATTGATGATGGGTGATATCAGATGATGCTGCTTTGCTGTGAATAGCTGATGAAGAACTCAGAGATGGGAATGATGGTTTGAGTTAAGATGAGTTGATGATTGAAGTAGAAATTGAATGAATAGCTGTGTTGTATTGAAATGAAACTATTGATGTATGCTTAGGCTTGTCGCAGGTGAAAATTAGAGGCCTGAAATTGGCCGGGAATTTCCTGTAAACAGTCAAAACTCGGTCGGTTTTCCACTCCGGCGAGTTGACTCGGAAGCCGACGATGACCATTACAGAATAAGTCCGATGATCGATCTGACTCAGCTGACTAAGAAGCTAACTCGCCCTTTGACTTGACGTTTTTGACTAACTGAGACTGTTAGTTTGGCTGTTAGTCCTAACAGTGGACTGACGGAATATTCCGTCGCCGGGGGAGAATCTCAGGTGAACGAAGGTGATGAATTCCGGCCAACTTCCGGCCAAAAATCCAGCTTTCCGGCGAGCCAAAATTACATAATTTTGTGTGGACTTCTCTCATGTGTGTGAAGACTTAGAATTGGGAATTGGATGAAAACTTGGAAGTTTTGGAGAATTGGACTAGAAATTGGAATATGGCTCAAATTGGGAAAGTGGTGTTCTTATGGAATGTGGAATCTTTTCCTACAAAGATATGGAGAGTATTGAAGCCTATAAATAAAGGAGTTCTCTATAACTTTTCTACACATCTACTTTGGAGAAGGAGTTAAAGTGCACAAGGATTGGAGGAAGGAGCAACCATCATCTTTTCAATAAGTTTTTCTTTCTTCTTTATTTATTATTATTATTGTGTGAACTCCAAAATATGAGTAGCTAATTTTCTTATTGATTGAGGATGAATTCCTAGTTCTTAATATATGATTTGAGTTTTGTTTCAATTCTACTTTGAAGTTTTTCATATGATTATCGTTTGTTTTTACTAATATGAGTGTTTATGCTTGATGGATAGTTCATTTGGGTGGCCAACTAAATTGATTTGTTAATTGATCTAAAGCTAGTAAAAGTTAGGGGATAAGTAATCGTTTCTTGACTATTTACATAAGTAGAAAACATAAGACCTTGCGGAGGGATTCCGTGGAGCAATTGTGTGTGAAAACAATGTTAGCAAGTGGACCTTGATCTAAGAGTCTAATAGGTGTAGAATACACCGTATTTACTATCTAGTATTTATGCTTTCTTTGCTATTTTTCGTGTGAATTATGTATCTTATGTTCGCTTTTGAGTTTCATAGGTACTTTGGAGTCATTACGAGCAAAAGAAGGAAAAATCATCTATTTGGAGCGAAAAGAACAAGAATCGTCCAATTTTCCAAAAGAGAGACGGAATTATCATTGCGTGCGAAATCACTGTGGTCAGATCTCAACAGTTTACACCACAAGTGGAGTTTGGAGCTAAAGTGTATGCGAGCTGCTTAGCCCATAAGGTGCTAATGGGCTTGAATTTAAGAAGAGCTGGTCTTGAGCTGGTAGTGATCGAGAACAAATCCATAGAGTGCTGGTATTATTCATGCAACGAGAGTTACGGACAGGGACGTGCATGGAAGCTGAAGATTTCAATGGTGAGTAGTAACGAGAATGACTGGGTACTGCTGGTGATAGAGATGCATGGAGGCTTGGCAGTGGATTGATTATGAATGGCGGAGTTTGAGAGCTCAAGGAGGCGAGAAAGGCTGTTGTTGGAGTTGAGAACAAATCAGTGAAGCAATATTTACTGCCATTGATTATCGAGAAGTTGGCATGAAAGGACATATATGTCTATCACTAATGGTGCACTTGTTGTGGTGGACTGTATTGAGGGTGTTTGCGTCCAAACCGAGACTGTCCTTCGACAATATCTTGGAGAAAGGATCAGGCATGTGTTGAAGAGGCTTATCAGACTTTCTTCAGAGTTATTGAGAATGCTAATGTTATTATGGCCACGTAA
The DNA here is from genome assembly GCA_023529315.1 of Papaver bracteatum. NCBI lineage: Eukaryota > Viridiplantae > Streptophyta > Magnoliopsida > Ranunculales > Papaveraceae > Papaver > Papaver bracteatum. The sequence continues at coordinate 155,357 of JAJJWX010003929.1, read as the reverse complement.
GAAGACCCACTCCTCGGTGTTTTACCCTGAAAAAGGAACAGTCGCCTTCTTTGCTGGTTTGCACGGTTGGGCTTTCACTCTAACCAATTTCGCAAACATGTATGCTTCTAAGTTCGGTGTTGAACACAGTAAGATGATGGTGAGCGGTGAACTCGATCGATAACTCGATGGATGGCAGTCGTTGTTAGCCGTTGGACTGACGCTGGAAAGAATGACGAGAGGAAGTATATGCATGGAATGCATGTTGGGTTTGGATGTTGGAGAGTTAACTGTGTACGGGCTAGAGAGTGGAGCTCGAGAGAGTGAGATACTGAACTGTGGCTACAAAGGAACTGCTGTTGATGGCAGTGAGTAGGAGCACTTACCATGATGGAGAGAGCTCGACAGTTTGGCAGCAACGTTGGAACGGGAACGTTGGACGTTGTTGCTGGCAGTTGATGGTGGAGCTCGAGTGACAGGGTGACGAGAAAGAATGGTTATGGTGATGTTGTGGATCGATGCTACTGATGGCTTGGAGTGGAGAATAATGGACAAGCGATGTAAGAAGAGGAGAACAGATGAGCTGTGAGCGGCTGTTGTCGATTGATGGAGACGGAAATGAAGGCTAAGTTGGCTTTGCTCAGAGAAGGCAGTTGGATGAAGAGCGCATGTTGGCTGGCAGTATTTGAGAGAAGTGGGTTTGTTGGACAACCACTGTGAAGGTAATGGCAGTAGACAATGAAATTTGAGCATGGTAGTCGATGGAAATGATGGCATGACTCTGTTAAGAAGAAATAGTCCGAGGTTGTAAAGATGAGAAGAAACTGATGTTGGTTGGCGCTGAGATGAATGAGACGAGGTGATGGGCTTAATTTTGTTTGAGGCATGTCATGACTATGATGGGCCAGTCGTATTGGGACGTGACATGGTATTGGGCTAGGCAACAACAGTCAGAAGAGAGGTGGTTCAGTTTGGCCGCGACCTAGTTTTGGAAGTTGGGATTACAAGAAGCCTATAAAAAGAAACTCTTCTCTACAGGGAAGGATATATCTTTGCTTCTATTACTTGTTTTCTAGGGTTTAGAATATGAGGCTTTATCTTATGCTTTTTGTTATGAACTCCATGAACCCAAGTAGATAATATATTGTTATTGGTTAAAGATGTAGTTGGATTTTGCAAGCATGTTATTTGATTTATGAATTAGTTTTCTCCCAAAATCATCGTTCACTTTCTACGGGTTATAATGATTGCATGATTGATGTATTGCAATATGATTGAATGTTTGTTTGGTTGAGTCTAGAATTGATTGAACATACATCCATATCTATAGCTATTTTAGGGTTTTTATCGAGCGATAACCTTGAATACGAGTAGCATGATATGATTAAGGTTTATAGTGATACACTCTTGTGATCATATGTAGAAATTGACCATTGTCCGAATTGTCATGCGCAACGTATGATAGTTGCATTGATTATCCTATTTCTGAAATTTAATGCTCCCTGGAATTGAACTTGATTAGCGCAAGGCGTTGAGTTATTCTTTAGGTAGAATTCACATATGCAGCTCTAGTGTGTGTGTTGATGAACTTGGAAATTTACGGAGTATTCTTGAAATAAGGTATTCTAGGGCTTTTGATGATAGCGAGATTAAATACGAATTCTAATCATATATTCAAATACTTGTTTACAATTGAAGATGAAATCTGCAACCAATATTCTCATAACCTTGATTTGAGTATTTACTTTTCTTTGCTTTGCTTTTATTTTATTTTAGTATATAAAAATCAGAAAATTACCCGGTGTTTTTATATAGGAAACCAAAACAACGTGACAACCTAGACCTCTCTGTGGGATCGATCCTTTCTTGCCCTTGCTATATTTATATTTTGAGTAGTAAGAAAGTGTAAATTATTTTTGACGCATACGACAGCGATCAGAGTCTAACTACTAATATCAACCTAATAAATTCATAAATCTTAATGCATTTAACTAAATTACATCTTGAGTGATCTACTACTAGGTGGTTTGGTGAATAGAATCTGGTAGTCGAGAACTTCCGTATCTGGTGATATAAGGGATTTAGGGGTTAGCACTGATCTAGCTGCTATCCTACTGTTGGTGATAATCTATGAATAATAAAAAGTAGAAAAGAACATAACTTTAATCTTTGTTTTGCAGCGAAGAAGGATTCCTTGATCTAATCTCTCTTATTGATTTCCTTTATCTTTTTAATTGCTTTATTTACTTTCCTTTGCTTATAAAATCTAAAACCAAAACCCCCCTTTTGTGACATTATAAGACAACTAAAACCTCTTGCTCCTCGTGGGAACGATCTTGACTACCCTATATTACTTGTTAAATAGGTAGTAAAATATTAATTAATTTGTTGTGGTTACGACACGCACCATCATGTAACCCAGAAATATATTTCATAAAGATAACATAATCTCCCAAGTATAAATCCAAAATCATAGCTTGATTCTGAAATTCCGAAGTATATTGTTGCATGGTTTGGTTATAAGTCTGCTACAAGTTGTATCACTTGAACCATCTTTCCTCAAGGTAGCCAACCGGATAAAACTGTTTCCTTACAACTGCCTTGAATCTTCTCCACGACAATACTCCTTTACCTAGGTTTTATCTTTGATAAGATTTCCACCAGGTTAGAGCATACTTTTGTAGATTCAATGCCGCGAAAGCAATCTTTTCCTTTGAACCATATTCAAAGAAATAAAAATACGTCTCTAGACGTTCAATCCAATCATCCAATTTTTCTACATCGACAGTCCCATCGTAAAGTGGAATATCAACACGAAAATCAATTTTCAGATTCTTACCATGAGGTTTAGTTGATGTTGGACTTTTAAGAAACTCACTTTTCTTCTTTTCTTCATCCTCATGTTCTTCCTCTTCTTCTTTTTCTTCTGAATTGTCTTCTTCTGATTCATCTTTTTCCGAAGCTTCAGATGAAGTAGTAATATTTTTCTTCATCTTAGGCTTTGGTGTATGAGAACGAATACATTCAGTCAATTCTTCAAGGGTGGTTTTAATTGACTTCATGTTTGTTTGTAGTGTAGCCACATTTTCTTCCATAGTTTGTGGTTCGCTATGCTTGGGTTCATCATCGACTTTGTCGTCTTTGATCCCCTTGTTGTCCTAACGTCTTCTAACTTCTCGAGTACCTCACCAATCTTTATGTAGAGAGATCTAGTGAAAACCATAAACCACAGGGATTTACCTAAAAACTAACCTTGCTCGTGATGCCAAACTTGATACGTATGATCTCTATACCTTGGTAGCTATTACTATAGAGGCGGAATTCAGAATAATAATAGACGAGAAACTTAGAAAACAAAACACAAATAGTAATTCGAAGAAAAATATCTTCTCTTAGATTATGAACAAGAAAACGATTACAATTCTCTCTTTGTTACGCTCACAATCTTCTCTAAACAGTGGATTAACCTTAAACTGTTTACTAAGCTTGCACAAGTATTGTTCCCAGCTTCCTCTAGGTTTTCTATGCCTAGTTTATGTGTCTTCTCTCTGTGTATAGCTATTAGCCAAAGCTCTCTATTTATAGTCTTCATCGTACTCAGCCGACCAAGGACTTCTATTAGGAATCTATTTCCTAAAATAAGAGTATTGCCTAAAACAAACTCTTCCCTAACTAGGAATTCATCATAAACAAGGATTCTTGTCTAGATTAGGATTTTTCCCTCAACTTAGCTTGAGGTTAACTTAGTTCCCTAAAGGAGTACGGATACACATGTATCGACCAATTTTGGAGGAGTTGGTCCAGGTCCTCACGCGTAATGAAGTTGGATGGCTGGTCCCTTTCCCTCGGATGCTCAGGAGTGGCACGAGCTTCTTCATCCATGTGGGTCTGCGCCATTGAAGCGCCTGCTTCGGGTGTATTGAACGCGTTCCTTATCGGTTCCAGGGGATGTTGTGACTCTTGCGGCAATCGCTCGGTTAAAGTTTTGAGAAAAGTGAGTACCTCTTTCTGAGTTGCTGCCATATTCGTTTGAGCCTTAGCAAGAACTTCCTGCCTTTCCATCAAATCCACCATTGTAATAGGGGGTTGTCCTCCTCTTGTACCTCCATCCCCTCATCCTGATGGGGGAGTGGCATATGCTCTAGTGATGACTGGAGGCGTTACACTTGAAGACATGCCAGGGTTTGCGGATGCTCTGGCTATGGTGATAGGAGGTGTCACTCCTATTGGAATCTCTCTCACTCCGATGGTGTTAGTGGTAGAGGAGGCGGCTCCACGAGATGTATTGATCACATTCTGCATGACAGCTCCGCTGGCAGGGACGTTGGCACCGAGAGTGTTGTTATCGCTAGTTCCATTGGGATTGATTGTTGATCCTAACATAAGTTCTACCATCTCAAAATTAGGATTGAAAAATGAAATTGGAAATTTGGAAATTGATATTGCAACCAAAAGATTAATCTCCCACTGTGGTCGCTAATTGTTTATGGGTGAAAACTGTTTCTATGGTTCTTGGTAAATTTGGGTGTGTGTGTGGATGAGAAATGAATCTAAACCCTAAACAAATACACGGCACGGGAGTGATTTTGATTCGAGAGATCAATCTATACAATTCTGGCCTAAACCAATAAATGGCCTTTTCAGACTTGCTTCGGTCACAAAGTGAAGGAGATAGGGTTGATATTAGGAAGGGAAGCGAAGAAGGTTTTGAGATTATGAAGGTATTGGTTGTTTATGACTTGTATTATAATCTTGAACTGGCTTTCGCAATGTAAGCTATCAGTTCTGGGTGTTTTCTGGATACGTGACCACACTTTGTTTTTTCTGTGTGTTTGGAAATAGGTGATGGACCTATTTATACAAGTCATTGAGCGCAACCCTCATCTCATAGGAAGTGGAGGAGGTGAAGTGATGGAGTAGTGGGGTCGTGTAGGAGTGGTAATTGTTACACGATAACACCTTTGCCCACTCCCTCATCACTGTTAACCGTCTACCTTTTCCTGACACGTTCTTGTAATGGCGCGTTACACGTTGCACGTTGTAAACCGCTAGACCAATACCCCAGTAAGTATACCCCGGTTTGTGACATGCTTGATGTATCGAATGAGCGGATCATGGGACCCACCGCAGGAAATAACATACGGTGCTAAGTTAAATAACTAAGTTATTTAAGGAATTGATATTCATGAAATACCGTGCATACTCAATGCATGTAAAAAAAAAAAAAAAAAAATTGTGTTAAGACCATGGTTTATTATAAAAAAAAACACGTAATTACAGGAATTACAAGATGGGAGGCTCAAGGCCTCCCTACCCCCATATACCAAAGAGGAAGGAAAACTCTAAAAGCTCAAAAATTAAGCTCATAAACACAAATAAATAACATAAAGAGAAAAAATAGGAACATTAAAATCGTTTGCCCCCCTTGTTTCCAACTCTAAAATCCCTCTTCTTGGAATGAAGACCAGCAATTATTTGTGTCAAATCAAGGTCTCCATAAGGTTCTGAAAAGGCGAGGGTAACCCAAATATACCTCAATCTATAACTTTTCCTTCCTATAAGTCTTTTCCCCGAAAGTGATTGTCTATAGACTGAGTCGAGACAATATAAAAAATCGGTTCACACTTTGTGTGATTATCTATGGATACGAGATCGATACAATACAACAACAAAGTGTGTTTACTTGATACAAAGGTTCGGACTTAACCGAACTCAATAGGATTCACGTATCAAGTAAATAGGAATTAACGTTTGTGCAATTTACTTTAATTATAATAAAACAATTATAATGCGTAAATATAAAGTAAATGACACAGCAAGATTTTGTTAACGAGGAAACCGCAAATGCAGAAAAACCCCGAGACCTAGTCCAGAATTGAATACTCTCAGGATTAATCCGTTATACAAAATAAGACAACTTCGTATAGTTGAGACCAAGCAACTAAACCTATAGTTCACCTATTTCCGTCTTTATTCCCATGCCTCCATCATGTAAACAAGTCACGTACTTGGACCAATTCCTTTGGTTCGTATTCCAAACAGTAAAGGAACAACAAATCTGTTTGGTATCAACTCTCTTCAACCAAGTGATATGAATTGCGCAAAGGTTCCCTTGTTTATCTTAACATAAACTCCTTTGCCAGGTTCCAAGATCTATCTTATGTTCAATCACCCTAAGGTAATCACTAATATTAAGCCAACAACACTCTTCAACCAAGTGATATGTATTGATGCCGATCTTCCTCAATTAATCAATCTAATCTACCACAAGGATAAACCGATTATTAACTGGATCCTATTTTTCCCAAACAAGTATTGTGCACACCAAAGATTATAAAAACACCAAGTAAGAAATCTTCAATATCTTCTTTGTCTTCAAATCTTCTTAGATCTTCAATAAACACCTGCACACAATCACTTGAATCTCTTGTGATCAATCACATACAGAACGGAGTCTGTTAACAATGTATTATCACAAGATCATCTTTAGATCTAAAGATCCCTGTTGAAACCTTGAACTAGTTTGAGTGAATCTTATATCAGAAGAGAAGATTTTCAAGCATAAACAAACTAGGTGCAATCTAATTTCCCACAAATGGGTCGCGCTAGAGCTTTTCAATCCCAAAGAAGACTTTAAATTGAGCGGACGTAAGAGATTTCACCTAATTAGATTACTCTCCTCTCCGATAGGTGGCTTCACCAGTAACAAAGACAAAAGAGTAGGTCTAGGTTACGCAAGATTAGTTTGCTAGAAATGCAAACTCAAAGTATTTATAGACTAGGAAGTTTGGACACCAAGGAAATTCCAAAAACGAAAATATTCTCAAGATATTTTCATTACTCCACCAGATTCGGTTTTCATAATTCCTGTGAATGCACTGTCCAAAAATAATGATCGAAATCTCCTTGGAAAATATTTAATTATCATGGAAATAATTGCCCGAAGCAATTTTTCCAACTAGTTTAGAAAACCAAAAATCAACTAAGGAAAAACAGAGATAAGACCGCTTCAGCTAATAATGATTGTATAAATACAACTGCTTCATTCGATAAGACCAAAACAAAGATAAACTCCATTTTTCTCATCAGGTTCTAATTATCCATATAACTTATACCTTTAGATTTCAAACAAGCCAAATACTAGGTTAGTTAACTAGCATTTCCTTGTTTAGGCTTTCGGCTAGACTTGAATAACCGAAACCTCCACTTTGATAAGTCTAACTAAGATCAGAATTAACTTAGGTTACCTTATCCGGAATCGAATTGGACTATAAAACTCGTCCCGTCAACATATTCATTCATTAAGTCATAAATAATTCATACAAACCAATAAATCAACTTGCATAATTATTCACCTCAACCGGATACAATAGAAACAACATATATAAACCACAGTTTCACTATTGCACCGAAATTTTGTAAGCTTAAACAATTCATACTACACAATAAAGCAAAGTACTAATTGTTTTACTTAACTGGAAGCAATTGAATTAACATAGACATTAAAGCACCGCAATTGCATGAAATTTTGTAAGCCTAAACTATTGATATCACACAACAAAGCAAGATAACAAAAGTTTTACTTAACCAGAAACAATTGAATAACACACACATCCATATATTCATAATGGAATAAAAACATCAATACCAACAATTTCTTTTAAACAAAAGAAATATATATATATCAAACAAAAATAGGCTTTTCTTAAAACAGGAAAACAATTAACTAACAAAATTGTTACCTCAATTTCGCATCCAACTTCTCCAAATATGATTCCATCGCTTTCTTCTTCCGGGAGAACTGATATCCAAATACCATCATGTTGTCATTTTCATGCCAAAAACAAAAGAATAACAACAACCAAACTTTACCAGAGAAAGGTTGAAAATTGGTTTTAGCAATTGCAAGCAAAAGTGGAAAACCGTCGAAACATATATGCTTTTATGCTAAACCATAACCGATTCAACATATTGTGACTTTTTCACATATTGTTTCTACAGGAATCCCTCTTGATCCTTTGATAAAGCCTACCAACTTGGGCTAGAACTTAGTCCTGCTAAATCAAAAAGTCACTCAAACCATAAGGGTTCACAACATATTATGAGATCGAATATCAAGGAATAAAACCGAAATCAAACATCTCATAAACATACATAGCATATAAAATAAATCATTAAAGTACCGGCTATGTAAATCAAAAACTATCACAAGAAAAATTATAAATCATATAACTTTATTCATAATAGTTTTATTCAATAGACTTATACAATCAATAAATGCAATCAAAAATTGATGTCTATTTTTCTAGATTAAGTATTACATCATATAACTTAATCTGTAGTGGTGCTCTTGTTGTTCACTGATGTTTCTTCAGTGTTCAAACTGTTAAAGCATGTCTCAAGAGACTTGTCAGCAACCACTTCCCGTTTCTCTAACTCTTCAATAACAACCTTGAGTTTATCAAGAGCTTCTTTTCTTCCTTCGATTCGTTCTTTTAACCAATCCTGATGTCGGACAGTCGTAACTAGATTAGTTTCCATTTTTTCAAAACTTTGGACGTATTGATTCATACTGTTTGAACGAATCCACTTGACTTTGGTTGGGTCCTGTTGATTATAGGCCAACATACATGACTCATCTTGTGATCCAACCGAACCTTCAGAATCATAATCAGACATGATTTTTGATCTGCTTCTTTTCTTCCTCTCAGTATTTATTCCTTGATAATATTTAACCTTTTGAGCCTCCTCCTTATTAGTTTTTGAGACACTGCAAGTTATTGGAGGAATGCTTGGTTATATATATAAGATGATTGACTAGGATATCAATATACTGAAGATAATAGTTTCTCTTTAAACAGAGACAACTTTCGGACCAAAAACTATCAGTAGAATACCAAAATATTAAGAAATATATTTCGTTTCCTTTTGTCTGAACTTTCTTAGTTTTATTCAAAGGTTCTAAATAAAACTTATTGTAGTTGCGGGATTTCCTATACTACACCCTTATCAAGAATCTTTGAAAACTAAGTCATAATTGTGAATGAACAACAACACTTTTATTAATTCACTGTAGGTACTGAATATCGCAAGATAATAGTTCACGAGTATCGTAATAAATAAAGGAGGAAAGAGTTATAAAATGATACGATGATAGAAGTAGTGCGGGGAAATATGAAGTTTTGCGAGGATGAAATAATTTTACGAGGATGAATTGCGATACTTCGCAATTCATATACAGCTGCATAAGTTTTACTATAAATAGGAGTTCAAATGTAAAATTCAGGAGGTTCTTTTAATGAGTGTAAGAAATTATCTTAGGAAAGAGAATAGAAAAAGTTGTAACTATTCTAGTTCCATTTTGATAATTCTATGTAATCAACTAAGAGAATTAATAAGAAAATTATCATTCACCATCAAGAACTTCTTGAGTTTTTACTAATTCTATTGAGGGTGTAGTTGTAGATTATTCTGCAACTACATAATTGGCGCTAGAAACAGGGATTTGAAGAATTCATGTACCAGAAAAATGACTTATCATCGTTACAACATTTCTCTATCTATCGCAAGCATATGATGACCATCACAGGTCGATCTAGTTCTTCTTTACTTCTTCCATCTTCGATTTCTTTTAGTTGTTCACACTTATTTCGAAATGTTGTTGAAGAATCGATCAGTGGTCGCTTCATTAGAATGTTGTTAATATCGCAGGAATAGTTTTGTAGCGATATATTCGGTACTATCTTGCCTCTTCTCATGTCTTTTCCCGAAGAAGAGAAGATCATGAGAACAAATATTCTTTATTATTCTTCGCAACTTCTTCCCCTTTTCTCCTTGACAAGATCCCGTTAATCCATCCTTTCTTACACGTTTTGTGAATCCCTTCATTTACTGACACGTTCCTACTCCATAAGTCCACTCCCATTTGCCTATAAAAGGTTGAACTAATCTTCAAAATTAATTTCATTTTTTCGTTTCTTCATCTTCTTCATCTTCCGTCCGTAACTTTGCTCTTCTTCATATTCTTCTGTGCTACTATTCTAATGGAGTCCTCGAGTTTGTTTCTTGATTTTTAAGCCGTTTTATTTTAATTCTCCAATCTTTCTTATTTCCTTGTTATGTCTTCTTTTTAGCGGGAAAGATTTCTAACAAACAATCTCGGGACTCACAACCCTAATCCTCGCAGTTAAAAGAGGAAAAAAGAAGAGAAATTCGTAAATGATAAGGTAGTAAGAACATCCTTTTATTTTTAATAACAATATTGTTGCCTCTTGTTTCTTATACGGGTTATTATTAAAGCAAATGACGTGAATCTGATAAACCTCCCAAAAGGTCTCGCCATTTTAAGACACTCGGGAAAATATCATTATGCCCCGTTAACATCACTGTAAGATTACTCCTACACCATCGCAATCCAAATCTTTTCTTCTCCTATCCGCGAGAATATCTCTATTCATACCTCTACCCCTTGACATTTGGACAAATCAATCTTCTAAAAGCTGCGGCCCGAGGGGTTCATATAGTCATTTACGGCCTTCCCGTGGTTTTTCCATACTCCTCTCTGATAACTCAACCACCACAAATGATTGCCAACTTACTCTCACTACTACTTCACCTTCCAAATCTTTATCAATAAAAACTTTACGTATGTGTTGATATTGTTTTTAAAGTCTTGTCTAATATTTTAGACAATGCTAGAAAGTCTTCCACTAACCCTCTCCAACAGAAGCTTGGAGACTACATTTAAGTATTTTGGCTCTCAGGTAATGATTCACGAGCGGCTTTAGAATGAGATTGAAGTTAAAGGAAAACTCTTCAAACTAAAAATGCTGAGTGTGATACCTTGAATCACATGCCTGTAAACTCTTCTTCAGATTGAGAATCTTCGTGAGAAAAATGATAATTTGAAGGTATCTTTTCGCCTATGCTCTTTTTTGTTTCATATACATACTTTCCACTTACCCTTCTTAAATTCTTGATTCATATATTAGTTTCAAATCCAGACTCGCTTATTAGAAGACTCAAATCTGAATTTATTCTTGAAGAAGTTCGCGTTGAAAAGAGATTCTTGGATATATCAACATACTAGACTAGACAATATGTACACTTATTCAATTGATCTTATAAATAATCTTACTAATGAGAACAATCAATTATTGCAAAGGCAGAATTTTTGAGTGTTGAGCTTGATCGCCTCTCATATTTGTTTGTATACTAATTGTTAGCTTTAAATCTTTTATCGATGAGAATAAACCATCCCCAAGAAAAACATAGATTTTCAAGCTTTGATGACGATTTATCACAGCAAATAAGTAATCTTCAAAGTACATGTAATAGTCAAGAGCAATCTCTTCATTATTCAGAAGAAGGAGATCAGAGTTAAGCAATCATCTGTTGCCGAAAGGATAAGCTTATCAAGGGTAGATTAACTCTTAGCTTTCAAGAGCCGTGAACTTCAAGACCAATACTCTCGATTCAAAGGAATCTCATTCTTCATTAGTAAAGGAAAATTATATCTTAAGCAACAAAGAAGAAAACATGAAAATCTCGTCGAAGGGTATGGTTGGCGATAAATTCGATGATGCCATGAATCAATGGGAGAACTGTTTATTTGCTTTAATCCAAAACTTAACCTCGCAAAAGAAGGTAGTCAATTGATTGCCTCTCTTGTTGATCTTCTCATAAAATCTTATATTATGTTCCTTGTGAGATTCTTGTCTAACTGATTTTTATTTTGTTGCTCGCAGAATCGAAAGAAATCTTCATTCTACCATCATGATCTGACACTACATTGGATAAAGTTCGCAAAGAAAATAAATCTCTTGCTTCTAATTGCCTTATTGCTCACGACAAAGCGAGAAGAAGACTTGATTATCTTGAATACTTTAAGAATATAGAAATTAGGAATCGTGAAAGAGCTCTTCTTCGCAAGTCCATCTTAGAGTTGAAGTTCTTGTGAACAATATTACGCTTCCCATTCTCTTTCTCTGTTTTGTCCCTCCTCTAGAGGTTGATGATGATGAAATTCCTCTTCCCATGGATGAAGAGTTAGAGTTTACTAATGATGAAGAAAATACCACTCAAGAAGATCAAGAAGGTGGTGAAGAAGAAAAAAGTCCTCCAAGAAGTAATGTTGATGAAGAATCCAGAGAAGAAGAAGCTCGTGATGAGAAGGATCTTGATGATGTTGATGAATCCGACAAGAACAATAAATCTGGCGAGGCTTGAATTTTATCTTTGTTTTCTTTTCTTCTTCTTTCTTGAGTGATGTAATCTTTGAAACTTTTAGAATTTTAACTTTTAATTTAGCTTACTTTGAATATTTTCAAGGAAGATAATGAAATCTTACTTCTCTATTCCCTTCTTGCCCTTCATTATCTTTCTTGAAATGGTGAATATTCATTATCTTCTTTATATAATATGTATTGTGCATTCTTGATAAATATGAATACGATATGTTAGAAAGATTATGAAGAAATCTGACAGATGTTAAAATTTTGCCTCCTTATATATAATTCTGCGATGAATGAATGTTTCTGCAATCTTAAAGTAGAATAGTTAATTGGTAAGATTATTCTTTTGGTCTTATTTTGCCTTCCTAGTTAAAGGTCTTATTTTGCCAAACTTTTTATCTGCGACAAAATCGCAGGATTTCTTAACATTTGCATGTAAAGACCCTTTGATCTTGTCTTATCCATGTTTCTTTCAAAATCTTTGCGACAATATGATAAGCATACATTCTCTCAAGAATTTACCCTTATGACATTGCCGTCTTGCGATGAAATCGCGGGACGTTTTACACTTTCATGTAAAAACCCATTGATCTCATCTTAACATTTCTCTCGTGGCTTGTTGCCTCTGCATTATTTACGTCACGCGACAATATGACAAGCCTAAATGTTCTTGCGATCATAAAGCCCCATGACATTGCCGTCTTAAGACACTTATCAGCTCCCTAATGGAGGGTGCCGCCCTTATCTTCCCCCTGGTTGCCCCTTCAAGGAGGGCACATCGGCCATACAAGACTAGCTCCCCCCATCCGGATTTTCCAACAACCAGTTGTTTTCGCAGCCTCTTGTCCTTTATGCCTATATGGCTTATAGTTACAAGACTGCACCCTAAGTGGGGTTTTATTGAGCCAAGTGCATTGTAGCCAAGACTTACCAAGGATGGCAAGAGAGTTTCGTACGCTCGGGCACCCTTGGCTCAACCGTGTACCTCGGCGCCTTGGTCATACTTTGCACTTCTTGGAAGAGATTCTCGGTCGTCCAACCGGGTATAACCTTATATAGTTGGAAATCCAAGATCTCTCTCCGGATAGGTTTTCTTTAACCCCATCATCTGCATGACTCAGGTTCAGCAGCGGTATAACCTTATCATTGAGTCATGTCAAGAGATACCCCTCATATGACGTGCTATTAGGTCTTACATTTGCCTCTTACGAAATTTTATTCGCGAACTAGGGTGCACGCCATAAAGGTTCGTCCCATTCTTTTAATCTCTGCGAAATTTTATTCGCTATTCTTGCGATGATGCTCGCATAAATTTTGATATGAAAGAAGAATTTTTTAATTGTTTCATCTTACATTTATATTTCTTACTCATAAAACTTCTACTGATAATACCTTTTGAAACAATCTATTCCATGGTCTATCAAGTCTTTGCCAACATCTCTTCCTCTGGATCCATTAATTTGTATGCTCCATTTCCAATTATCTCTTTAATGATGTATGGTCCATCCCATTTCTCGCTAATTTTCCACCACTTTCTTGCTTGATATTTTGGTGTTTCTCGAAAACTAGATCGCCAGGATGGAATTGACGTTTCTTGACTCGTTTGTTGTACTGCTGAGCTAATCTTCGTTGGTAATTTTCCATATGTTGTAGAGTTTTTCTCTCTTTTCTTCTAGTTCATCTAACTCATGTAAAATCATGCCAGCACTTAGATTTTTCTCCCATGCCTCTCTTTTTGTTGTTAGGATAGCAACCTCTGTTGGTAAGACACTTCACTCCATATGTTAAACAAAGGTGACATTCCAGTTGCCTCTCGTCTAGTTGTATTATATGCCCATATTGCATTATGTACTTGCTCTACCATGATTTGTGATAACCTTCAACTTCTTTTCAAGATGTCTGCGATTGTCTTATTAGTTGCCTCAACTTGACCATTTGCTTGTGGATATAAAGGAGTTGACTTTCCACATTTTATCTTAAATGCATTAGAAGCAATTCGATATTCGCCCTTCAAATTGCTTTCCATTATCGGACATCAATTGTCTTGGGATCCCAAATCTGCAAATTATATTTTCAAATATGAATGTAAAAATATCTTTATCGTGATATGTATGTATCTGCTTAACTTCTCCCATTTTGTGAAATAATCTGTAACAACGATTAAATATCTTCTTTGTCCAGAACTAGGCACAAATGGTCCCACAATATCTAATCCCCATTTTCCAAAAGGCCATACACTTGTGAAGATGATAATGGTGCTCCTGGTGCATGTATCTTCTTCCCAAATCGCTGACAATCTTCACAACGCCTTGAAAGTTGTTTTGCATCCTCATGCATATATGGCCAATAATAACCCTGCATCTTTGTTTTATATGCCAAAGATCTACCTCGCTGTGATTACCAGCATCACCACTGTGCAACATTTTTAACACCTTTTGTCCTTCTTATCTCTTCAAACATCTTAGCGATGGTCCATTAAATGATCTGCGATATAATACCCCATCTCTTAGTTCATAATTGGTTGCTCTACTTTTTAATTTATGTGCTTCTAATCGATTTCTTGGATTTCTCCTCTCGCAAATAAGCATGAAGATCTGCTCGCCAATCGTAGCATTATTCCTATTTCTTCCTGCTTGATTCTACCATCATTACATCTACCTCTTCTTCTTCTTTGTTTATCATGAGTTGAAAAGTGTTTGAATTTTTATGCATCTCGCAATGGGTTTGTCATCATACTTGATATGAAAGCAAAAGCATCTGCAAGCCTATTATCTTTCCTTGATATGTGTCTCCATTTTATTTTTGGAATTCTGCAGATAATTCTTCAACAGATTTTTTGTAACAACTTCAAAGATGGTTTCATTTGTGGTATACTCCTTTGTCTGGCGAATAACCAAGTACCATGAATCAGTGATTCTGCTTTTTCTAACCCATTCTATACATAAACTTCAATGCATAGTTAAAACATAATGCATCTCATTATTAGTGGATGCAAATTCCAATCTAAATGAAAAATTTGTTTTTCTCATACAGTGAAATGAAAACAACTCCAATCCCATTCCTTCTCCATTTGGCAAACCACTCAATATTTCCCGAAATGCCTTAGAATCATTAATAGCTCTTTTGGGTCTCTCCACATGTTCTTCGTCTATATCCATCCTCTCTTCTCTGACTTAAATCTTCTTAAAAATTCACTAAAAATCTGCGATAACTTGTGACTTTGTGAAAGACTAAATTTTCATATTGAATATCAAAATGCCACAACTTGCGCATTCCATCTACTCGGCTTCTGCTGATCTTTTTAAATTTTTCATCACGATTCAATTGGCACTCTGTTAACACTTTGATCTTATCGCTTGAAGTAAATTAGAAGCTTAAAGGTTGCATGTACCAATGCTAAATTAGTTTCTCAATCTTTGAATAATTTCTCTACTCGTGAATTAAATGTTTTTTGATATAATAAATTGTTTCTACCCCATGTCTACCCATGATAACCACGGCACTTAGCATGTATGGTGTTGCTTGAGATAAATCAATAATTCTTCCCCAGGTTCAACTTTACGTAATATGATACTCTTGAATGTTCTTTTATTCCTTGAAAATATTTTTCACATTCATCTGTCACTTGAATTTTGCTCCTTCTTGAGTATATCGAAAAAATGTTTACATGCGAAGATCATGAAAATGAACCTTCTAAGCGAGGATAAGTCCATTTAGTTTGCACATCTTTCGAGTAAACGAGTGTTGGCATACTCATGAATTGCTTGTACCTTTTAGGATCAACTTGTTTCCCTCTTTTGACACAATATACTCCCAAAAATTTCCATGAAGTTACTCAAAGTTACACTTATCATGATTCACTTTAATATTGAATTGCCGCATTTGATCGAAAATCTCTCTCAAATCTTGCACATGATTCTCAACTTCTTTGCTTTTGATCAGCATATCATCTACATACACTTCTAATGTTTTGTGGATCCACTTTACCAAACACCTTTTCCACCATTCTTTGATCGTTGCTTTGACATTTTAAGTAAGCCAAATGGCATCCTTGTATAACAATATAATCCTCTTGGAGCAAAAAATCACGATATGTTCTTGATCTTCTTTAGCGAGAGGATTTGATTATATCTTTATACCCAACCAATATGATATTCTTGTGTTTCCTCTTCTTTGATTCAACCATTTTGTGGAATATCGCAATGGAAAACTATCTTTTGGACATGCCTTGTTTAGATCCAAGTAAAATCTATGCAAATTCTTATCCCTTTGTTCTTCTTTGGGACCACCACCATGTTTGCAATCCATTAGGATATTTTGCTTGTTTTATAATTCTAAATGTGCATCTTCGTAATTCTTCTTCTATTTTAAAATGATATGTTGTTGCGATCTTCCTTATTCTCTTGCTTAAATGGTCTTATGTTTTTGTTGATTTCTAATTTATGACATGCTATTGGCCAGATCTATCATCACAGTATCATCCATGTTCCACGCGAATATATTTGCATATTCTGCATGAAAGATTTATAGTTCTTTCTTCTCATCTTGCCTCCATTCTAGTCCCAATTTTGACATTTGAGGTTCTTCTTCACTTCAATATTTATTTCTTTTGTTGGTTTGTGCGATGATGCTTCAGATTGGTTCTCCCATTGGTGTTGACGTTTTCATAACTCCTTGAACTCATCTCCTTCTCGTGAAACTTCACTTGTATCCCTTTTCCTTCTTTTGCCCTTATCATGTAAATTTTAAATTTCTCTTCTTTCTTTGCTTCTCTGTTCAATTTACTGCGACTTTTACCATGACTTTGGACGTTCTTCACAATTTCTTACTTCAATTTGGTAGCATAATCTAAGTGAGAAATTCACATCTCCTCTAATTTCTCCAATTCCACTAGGCATAGGAAATTTAACACATTGATGTAATGTTGGCGCCCACGACCTTGATTAGGTGTATCACAGGTCTTCCAGTATCATATTGTATGCAATGATTCACATCTACCCACAAATGATATTTGTGTTTCAATTTCTCTAGTGGAATTTGTACCATTATCTCTCCTTTAGGTTTTATTATAGACTTTCCCAAGCCATGAACATATCGTTGAATGAGACATTTCTTCATCCTTATATCCCATCTTCTTGAAGGTATGATAAAATATCATGTCTACGAGAACTTCATGTGTCTATTAAAGTTCTATTCATAACCCATTCTTCTTGATTTTATTGATTTCTCCTTTCTCATCGGTATAGTGGTTAGTGACCACCAATGGAGATGTATGACTTGAATCTTCTCACAGTATTTACTGTTTGATGTAAACGTGATTTCTTGTTTTTCCAATCTTTCAATGATGATATCTTCTCCACTTATCATAATCTTCCTTCCTTCAAAATCCCGTTTATGTATCCTTCCCTTGATATTTTCATGAAATCTATCAATCATTTCTTTTGTTATTACATCACCTTTTAATTTTCTACAATCCTTTTTGATTAAGTCATTCTTCCTTTAATTTTCTCACTATTTACTTTATGATTTCCCTAATCTTGAACAATTTTTATCTTCTTCTTCACCTTTTCTTCTATTTTCATTAATTCATTCCCACTGTTTGGGAGCAAAATATAGTTGCGGGATTTCTACACTACACCCTTGTCAAGAATCTATGAAAACTAAGTCATAATTGTGAATGAATAACAACACTTTTATTAATTCACTTTCGGGAAGATTTACAAGAAATCTTAAAGCTTCAGTACAACTTTCTTTACGGAGTTTCTCTCTCCTCAAAATTCTCTCGGCTCTCAAAAATGCATCATCCTTTTTGGATCTATCGTGCTCTTTATATAGGAAAATTCATAGTGGAAGACATCTAAGATTTCCTCCTAATTAGGATTTACTCTGCAATCTTATCGCGATCGTTACAATATTTCTCTATGTAAACATGATGACCATCGAGGATCGATCTGGTTCTTCTTTTACTTCTTCCATCGTCAGTTTCTTTTAGTTATTCTGTAACGCTCGTGAAATATCGTTGAAGAATCGTCAGTGGCGCTCGTAGAAATGTTGTTAATATCGCAGGAATAGTGTTGTAGCGATATTCTGGTACTACACTTATCATGATGAACATGAACGATTCTTGGATTTACAACTATCCATAAAAACCTACAACTCTTTCAGATAATCATACACATGTAACATGTGCTCCAGATTTATTGTGCCAATCCCATCCATAAAAACGATCACAGATTGGGATGAGAATGCTGATACAAATAGTTGTATCGGAATAAGCTTTTTCAAGCTTATATTGACTATCAGAACCATAGTTCATGTTTCTCTTAGGGAATTTATGCCCAATATATTTTCTCCCAAGACGATGATCTTTTCTAACTCTAGAGATATGATCATGTGGAGAAACTGTACCGATGTGAGAATTCTCAGAGACTGATAGATCTCTCTTAATTATTTCAATGAGATTTTCATACAATTGTCTCAATTTAAGGACTTCTTTGTTATTCACATTAGTGTGATTATCTGAAACAATTATTGGGAACTCCTCATTGTTTCTTTTGGTAGAGATTCTTTCTTTCCCTTTCTTCTGGAATTGTTCTTCATTAAAACAAGAATTGTTTCAATATGGATGAGGAGGAATCTTCTTCCAGAATCTATTGTCAACTCTTTCCTATGATCTTGAGTTGATCTTATAAGGTTGTGGCTGATCTATCTTTCTACTGAGGAATGATCTTTCAGTTTTTTAAGACAAGAAACTTTCCTTCAAAATTTTTACCACCGTAGTATGTTGAAGAAGTATAAGTTTCCTGTCAAGTGACTGAAAAAGTAAGCTTGTTTCTCATCCTCTTCTGACTTGATGTAGTTCGGTAAACTACCATCATCTTGATCTATTTCAGATGTGACTAAAACAACAACATCATTTGTCAGAGTCATTGGATCTGTCTATTTATCAAGAGAATTAACAAGAGCTTCTAATTTTACAGTGAGATTCATATTCTCTTCTGTCAGACTATTCAGTTGACTGTCTTTATTTCTGATCTCCTGTTTAAGAAGATTTGACTCTGTCTTTAAAATCAACAATTTAGAAGACAGAGTTTTTATAGGATTTAGGAGTCTTACCAACTCCTTATCAGCATCTTATTTTTCATCAGAAAAAGACACAAATGTTTTCGCAACTCCTGGATCATGAGTCAATGAGGTAGTAACATCTTCAACCTTTGAGTAGTCAAACTCTTGCTTAACGTTAACTGAATCAGACATGGATTCAATTCTTATAGGATGGATCGCACCAAACACATATTGTTAGATCTTTTCGTGTTTGCCTGCTCTGATACCAATTGAAAAGGCGAGGGTACCCCAAATATACCTCAAACTATAACTTTTCCTTCATATAAGTCCTTTCCCAGAAAGTGATTGTCTATAGACTGAGTCGAGACAATACAACAAATCGGTTCACACTTTGTGTGATCATCTATGGATACGAGATCGAGACAATACAACAACAAAGTGTGTTTACTTGATACAAAGGTTCGGACTTAACCAAACTCAATAGGATTCACGATCAAGTAAATAGAATTAACGTTTGTGCAATTTACTTTAATTATAATAAAACAATTATAATGCGAAATATAAAGTAAATGACACAAGAAGATTTTGTGAACGAGAAAACCGCAAATGCATAAAAACCCCGGGACCTAGTCCAGTATTGAATACTCTCAGGATTAAGCCGCTATACAAAATAAGACAACTTCGTATAGTTGAGACCAAACAACTAAACCTATAGTTCACCTAGTTCCATCTGTATTCCCACGCCTCCAACCTGTAAACAAGTCACGTACTTGGACCAATTTCTTTGGTTCGTATTCCAAACAGTAAAGGAACAACAAATCTGTTTGGTATCAACTCTCTTCAACCAAGTGATATGAGTTGTCCAAAGGTTCCATTGTTTATCTAACATAAACTCCTTTGCCAGGTTCCAAGATCTATCTTATGCTCAATCACCCAAAGGTAATCACTAAGATTAAGCTAACAACACTCTTCAACCAAGTGATATGTGTTGATGCCGATCTTCCTCAATTAATCAATACAATCTACCACAAGGATAAACCGATTATTAATTGGATCCTCATTTTCCCAAACAAGTATTGTGCACACCAAAGATTATAAAAACACTCTTTGTCTTCAAATCTTCTTATATCTTCAATAAATACCTGCACACAATCACTTGAATCTCTTGTGATCAATCACACACAGAACGGAGTCTGTTAACAATGGATTATCACAAGATCGTCTTTAGATCTAAAGATCCCTGTCGAAACCTTGAACTAGTTTGAGTGAATATTATATCATAAGAAAAGATTCTCAAGCATAAACAAACTAGGTGCAATCAAGATTCAACCACCGTTAGTCAATTAAATCAATACGAAAACTAAAGATAAACCGCAATATCTAGTTTCCCACCAACGGGTCGCGCTAGAGCTTCTCAATCCCAAAGAGAGTGCATATAATCGAAGAACCAACATGATAAATTGGGATATAAGTGTTGTTACCCAGTTTAACTTGATCAGGACCATTATATTTTGAAGAGATATGTAAGCGAGATAGATCATTGGTGATATGACCAGTTGCTCTAGTGTCTGGAACCTAAGAAGCCGTAGAAGGTACGCTCGAGGCTTGATGTTAGAGTATAGCTCGGTTGAACCCACTAAGTGTTGGTATGTCAAGTTTGGTTGTCATATTTTAGTGATCCAAAACTCATTTAAGTGTCGATTGATTTAAATGTACTAGAGTCAACTTTGTATAGGTTAGATTGAAAGTATTAGGATGAGACATTACAAGTATTGCGAAGACTTGAAGAAGTGAAGAAGTACGGAGCTACAACCACAACATCATCGTTCCACTTGAGGTTAGTGATATTTGAATTGAACTGTTTCATTCCCTAACGTATCTTTCAAGTTGTGCATATTGAAAACAAAAAACTGCGAAGCATGAATACTCTAGATAGACATACTATTAAGGAATACAATATGAGGTTTATTGCTTAACCATTAAACTTTGTATATAAGACATCAACATAATCGTATGAATGCTATTGTGATTATGTATGGGAATGAGGTGAGGATTTCATCCTAGGGAACAATGTTTACATGTGCTCTAAGTAAGTAAGTTCATGATATATGTTGTGAACAGAAAAGGAAATTGCCAGGCGTTATTGGGGTTGTTCTTCATTGCATATCTTATTAACGACCAATATGTGTGATTAGTATAACCTCTCATGATTTGTTTATGTTCTTGGTAAAACTATTCACATGAGGCCTGACTTATGTATTGGTATGACTTTTATTAGTGAAACCGATCTTAAGTAATCACCTGGGGTATGATCGGGTTTGTGTGTGTCTGACCAAATTTGGGAGAGGGGAACCGATCCTAGTAAGAGGTGCAGTACATCACAAGGGGGAAATGATCCTTGTATGAGGTGCAACAAGGTTTATAGAAGAAAGGGGAACCGGTCATATGAACATGTGCAACACGTTTTTAGGAAAAGGGGAACACATACAAGTTAGATACCAAATATATGTAGGGAACCGATCCTAGTACCTAGTCAGCCGTATCTTTGGTAAGCTAGTGTTACTATGCATAGTACTCACATGTAGGTAGAACCGAAACTTGTATTGGTAGAACCGTTACACACATGGTTTGTGATTGAGTATTACTTGATCAACCACATAGTTCTTGAAAGTCATATGAACCAATTCTAAACTTGTTTGGAAGTGTGGTAAATCGGTTTCAAGTGAGCAAATGTGAAAAATGACTTGCAAGAGAAAGATGTCGACACACTTTGAACACACGCATTAATGTGTATCTTTTATTGTTCAAAGATATTCCTTAATAGCTAAGAAGGAAGTAAATCCCAAGATCGAATTTAAATAAGTTAAGAATCTTTTAATTAAGGTCTTTAATTATATATGGAAAATAAGAATTAGTAATGTGTATTTGCTAGTTAAAGATTTTCCAAGGAGATTTCGATCATAAATTTAGACAGTGCATTTACAGGAATTATGAAAACCGAATCTGGGTTAATATGGAAATATCTTAAGAATATTTTCGGTTTTGGAAATTCCTTGGTGTCCAAACTTCCTTATCTATAAATACTTTGAGTTTGCATTTCTAGCAAACTAATCCTTCGTGCCAGTAAACTTCCTATGTTGTACTGTTACTGGTGAAGCCGCCTATTCGAAGAGAAGAGTAACCTAATTAAGCAAAATCTCTTACGGCCGCTCAGTTTAAAGTCTTCTTTGGGATTGAGAAGCTCTAGTGCGTACCGTTGGTAGGAAACTAGATAATTGCGGTTTATCTTTAGTTTTCATATTAATTTTATTGACTAACGATGGTTGAACTTTGATTGCACCTAGTTTGTTTATGCTTGAGAATCTTCTCTTCTGATATAAGATTCACTCAAACTAGTTCAAGGTTTCAACATGGATCTTTAGACTGTTGTTACATCTAAAGACGATCTTGTGATAATCCATTGTTAACAGACTCCTTTTTGTGTGTGATTGATCACAAGAGATTCAAGTAGTTGTGTGCAGGTGTTTATTGAAGATCTAAGAAGATTTGAAGACAAAGAAGAGATAGAAGATTTCTGACTTGTTTTTATAATATTTGGTGTGCACAATACTTGTTTCGGTAATAGAGGATCCAATTAATAATCAGTTTATCCTTGTGGCATATTGGATTGATTAATTGAGAAGATCGGCATCAACACAATTCTTTGGATTAAGAGTGTTGATTGCAAAATCTTAACGATTACTTTTTGGTGATTGAACATAAGATATATCTTGGAAACTGGAAAAAGAGTTTATGTTAAGATAAACAGAAGAGCCTTTGCGCAACTCATATCACTTGGTTGAAGAGAGTTGATACCAAATAGATTTGTTATTCCTTTACTGTTTGGAATATAAACCAAAGGAATTGGTCCAAGTACGTGACTTGTTTACAGTTTGGAGGCGTGGGAATACAGACGGAACTAGGTGAACTATAGATTTATTTGCTTGGTCTCAACTATACGATGTTAGTTTATTTTGTATAGCGGCTTAATACTGTGAGTATTCAATTCTGGACTAGGTCCCAGGGTTTTTCTGCATTTGTGGTTTCCTCGTTAACAAAATCTTGTTGTGTCATTTACTTTATATTTCCGCATTATAATTGTTTTATTATAATTAAAGTAAATTGCAAAAACGTTAATTCCTATTTACTTGATATGCGAATCCTATTGAGTTTGGTTAAGTCCGAACCTTTATATCAAGTAAGTTGTTGTATTGTCTCAATCTCGTATCCATCGATGACCACACGAAGTGTGAACTGATTAGTTGCATTGTCTTGACTTAGTCCATAGACAATCACTTTCGGAGAAATGACTTATAGGAAGGAAAAGTTTAGCTTGAGGTATATTTGGGTACCCTCG
This sequence comes from Papaver bracteatum, assembly GCA_023529315.1. Taxonomy (NCBI): domain Eukaryota; kingdom Viridiplantae; phylum Streptophyta; class Magnoliopsida; order Ranunculales; family Papaveraceae; genus Papaver; species Papaver bracteatum. Next base: position 131,684 of record JAJJWX010003929.1, on the reverse strand, counting down.
CCTTTTCACCTGAGCCATATAGGCACGAGGTGCTGAGGAATATTGAGAAGTTGACGATGGTTGACAATGAGCTGGTTGGGGACGAAAAGTACAGTTGAACCGTTTCCATCAAATATGAGAAGGGTGACCAACTTTATCACACAGTTGACAAGGAAGTAGTTGACGAGTACCTCCATCAGTTTGTTGTCCACTACCAGGTCGCTGTTGAGAAGGACTAAACGTCAAAGACTTTGTAGAAGACGCAACATTATCAACAAGTTGGGAATTCAAAGACCTGTGTTATTATTTCAAACGTAATTCAAAGGTGAGCAGATAGGTGATGAAGTCTTCAATGGTCATAGCTGCCATGGACGTGGTAAGAGACGTAACAATAGGATCATATGACGAATCTAAGCCAGCAAGTATGCAGTGGCGTAACTTAGTAGTTGTAACAGTAGTATCAGAAGCAGCAAGCCTATCAACGATATCACGATCACGAACTATATAGGCTCTCATAGAAAGAGATTCTTTCTTCAAGACACGAAGTTCACATTGGAGATGGTAAATATGAGAAACGGACTTAGACGCAAATAGAGATTCAAGAGAAGTTCAAAATTCACGGGAGGTTGTGAGACAATGAACATGTCTTAACACAACAGGGGTTAAAGAGGAAAAAATCCATCCAAGCAATATACGGTCTTGTTTCTTCTAGGAAAAAAAAATCAGGGTTAGGGTTTGACGTGTTCGGAAGAGTTGCAAGGGGTCAAGGTTTTTAACCATTAACAAAACCATCAAGTTCATAACCTTGAAGATATGGTAATAACTGAGCATGCCAAAGGGAATAATTTGTGTCATCAAGTTTGGCAGTAATGATATGATGAGGTTGAGAGAAAAGTGATGAATCCATAATTGATTGAGAAGAACTGAGAACGGTTGAAACAGTTGAATCTTGAGTAGATGCGGATGACATGGGAATCGAACAAGGATGATACCAAGTCGATATTTGATATTGTTTAAGAATAGAGAAGAATAGAAGAGGTTTATAATAAGTTTTCTATTATTAATCTTTGATGATTAAGAATGTACAATAGAGACAGGTATTTATATACAGACTCTAAAAGTCTTGACTTGCACGTATACATAACTTAGAATACAATACATACTATATATAGTAAACTCTAGAATGTTCTATGTTCTAACACTTGGAAATCAGATGAACCAGTTCTAAACTTGTTTGGAAGTGTGGTATAATCGGTTCCAAGATTGTAAATATGAAAAAGGATTTACAAAGAAATAAGACGTCGACATACTTTGAACTTGTTCAGTAAATCTTATCTTTTATTGTTCAAAGATATTCCTTAATAACTCAAGGAGATCCCGAACCGAAATAAGTTAAGAATCTTTTAATTAAGGTTGTTAATTTTATATGCTCTTAATTACCAGCAATTAAAATGCATATCTCTTGAAAATAAAAATTGGTAATGTGCATTTACTAATTGGAGATTTTCTAGTAGGATTTCGGTTATTTTTGGATAAAGTATTTCTAGGAATTATGAAAACCGATTTGGAAATATATTGCATATCTTGAGAATATTCGGTTTTGGAAATTCCTTGGTGTCCAAACTTCCTTGGTATATAAAAACCCAAGTTCGCATTTCGAGCAAACTATCCTAAGAGCCAGCAAAAATACCTTGTTGTGTTGTTACTGGTAGAGTCTTCTATTCGAAGAGGTAAGTACCCTAATTAGGCAAAATCTCTTACGACCGCTCGTTTAAAGACTTCTGTAGGAACAAGAATCTCTACGAGTACCGTTGGTGGGAAACTAGATAGTTGTAATGTTATTAATTTTCGATTTGATTTGATTGACTAACGGTTGTTGAACTTTGATTGCACCTAATTTATTTATTCTTGAGAATCTTCTTTTCTGATATAAGATTCAATCAAACTAGATCGAAGTGTCGACGAGATATTTAGAATGTTTGTTGATCTAAAGACATCTTATGATAATCCATTGTTAACAGACTCCGTTTTGTGCGTGATTGATCACAAGAGATTCAAATTGTGGTGTGTAGGTGTTTATTGAAGATTTAAGAAGATTTAAAGACGAAGAAGATTTCTTATTTGGTTTCATAATCTTTGGTGTGCACAAAACTTGATCGGCTGGGATCCAACTATAATCGGTTTATCTTTGATAGATTTGATTGATTAGTTGCATATATCGGCATCAATATTTAGTATCTTGGTATATCCTACCATTGATTGCAAAATCTAAACTCCGCAACTTTGGTAGTTTTTAAATATATAGATCTAAAACCTACAAAGAAGTTTATTGGATTAAACATAAGAGCCTTTGTCTAACTCATATCACTGAGATTGAATAGAGTTGTAACCGAACAGATTTGTTGTTCCATTACTGTTTGGAATACGACCCAAAGTAATTGTTCCAGTGCGTGCACTTATTGAATGTCGGAAGCGCAGGGATACTGAATAAACTAGGTGAACTATAGGTTTAGTTGCTTGGTCTCAACTATACGAAGTTGGTGTGATTTTGTATAGCGGCTTATTTCTGAGAGTATTTAATTCTGGATTAGGTCCTGGGGTTTTTCTGCATTTGCGGTTTCCTCGTTAATAAAATATTGATATGTCATTTACTTTTGTTTTTCGCAATTATAATTGTTGTTATTATAATTTAAAGTAAATTACACAAACTTTAACTCCGTATTACTTGATAGTGATCATATAGATTTTGGTTAAGTCCGAACCTATTATCAAGTAATCACACTTTGATTGTTGTATTGTCTCGATCTCGTATCCATAGACAATCACAAAAAGTGTGAATACCGATTCTTTGTATTGTATCGACTCAGTCCAAAGACAATCACTTTCGGTATGAAGACTTATATGTGGAAAAGTTTAAGATTGTGGTATATATGGGTACCTTCGTCTTTTCAATTAGTATCAGAGCATGCAAACACGAAAATATATAACAATCTATGTTTGGTGCGATCCAATATATAAGAAATGAATCTAATGGATGATTCAGTTAATGTTTCAAAGATACTAAACTCTCTTCCAGAAGATTCTGAAAAACATTATTCGATACTTGTCAAGATGTTAGAAGAAAAAATTGAAGAAAACTGGTCACATACTGAGGATATCAGTAATATCATGATTGATAGAGGACTGGTCAATAATACAGAAGACCTTCATGTAAGGAAGTCTAACAAATCTTCAATACTAGCATCTCGATATTTGAAATCGAGTAAGAAGAAGCTATCTAAAGATCTTCTTCAAAAGGGTTGGTATGGTTTAACTCAAAAGATTTGTTATGCAAAAAATCTGATTCAACGTGTTAAGAGATTATATAAGAACTTAACAATGCTGAAAAAGCGGGGGTCTAACAACCACACCCAATATTTCGATTAGCAATCTATATGGACTAAGTCCAATATACTTTCAAGAGAAACAACTAGACTCAATCTTAATAAAGTATATCAAAGAGTTCTAATATCTCTATTTCACAATGTAATCATCAAATCGAACAGATAGAAATCCGTGAGCCTGATTATTATGTGAAATAACTTGAACGGTACGAAAGACCAATGTTTAAGTGTCAATCAATGTAAATCAACAACAAAAGGTCGGATATTCTAATTGATTGATCTTAACGCACTACCTGTGATATTTCAATTTGTAACAAAATATAATACGGAAAATAAATAACACTGACACCAGAATTTTGTTAACTAGGAAGCCGCAAATGCAGAAAAACCCAAGGACCTAGTCCATATTGAACACACACTGTATTAAGCCGCTACATACACTAGCCTACTACAAACTAACTTCGGTCTGGACTGTAGTTGAACCCTAATCAATCTCATAATGATCCAAGGTACAGTTGCGCTCCTTACATCCCTGATCCCATCAGGATACTATGCACTTGATTCCCTTATCTGATCTCACCCACAACTAAGAGTTGCTACGACCCAAAGTCGGAGACTTTAATAAAAAAATCGGTATCACACAGAAAAGTATACGATAATAGATAAATCTGCCTCCCATAGAAATACCTACAAGTTTTGTTCCGTATTTTGATAAATCAAGGTGAACATGAACCAATTCATAACCCGGACTTATATTACCGAAGAACAGCCTAGTATTATCAATTACCTCGCAATAATATTAATCGACACGACGAAAGAAGATATTGTGGAATCACAAACGATGAGACAAAGATGTTTGTGACTACTTTTATACAAGTTGTCTATCGGAGATATTAATCTCAAGACAATAGTTACGATTGAACTCAACACGATAGAATCAGCAAGATCAGATCATACAACTATGATAAAGTAATATCAGCCTGGCTTCACAATCCCAATGAAGTCTTCAAGTCGTTAACCTATAGGGTCTTGAGAAGAAACCTAAGGTTAAAGGAGAATCGACTTTAGATAATACAACTAGTATCACCCAGGAGGTGTGGGGATTAGGTTTCCAGTTGCTAGAGTTCTCCCTTATATAGGATTACAAATCAGGGTTTGCAGTCAATATTAGCTTAGTAACAAAACATTCAATATTCACTGTTAGATGAAAACCTGATTAGATTCAAGCTAGTATCTTTCAAACGTTAGATCCAAAACTTAGCTTGTTACACACAAATTAAATGCACGTTTTAGGTTTGTGTAACCGTACCCAAATTTTTACATTTTTTAGTTCTACAGTAGTTAACCAAAAGGTTAGCCATATGAGTACTTTCATATCAACCTTATTCTTCTTAACCCTAAATAGTTCAAATGACTCAAATGAACTAGTTAGAGAGTTGTTCGATTGCAAGGAAATCTTATAGAAGTATACAAGACACAATTAAAGAAAAAATGATTTGATTCGCTCGAATTGATTCATGAACTTTATATCCACGGTTTACAAATTGCATTCCTTAGTTAATATAAATATAAGTTCACAAAAAATCGTTTTTAGATATAACCAACTAAAGTTCGCGGACTTAAGTTCCTGGAAGGAGTTCACAAACTCCAGCAAATTTTATCGGGAAGAGAACCTCCGTCATTTCTCGGACTGAGTTCTCGGACTGAGCTCACAACTCTTGTTCCGGTTTTCCTGATCAACAAAGTTCGCATACTTTGGTTCAAGGAATAAGGACTTGTACATATATGTGTTACCACATAATGCTTATATCCAACAATGGTTATATAATCTAAACTCTCATTTCAATCATTGAAATATTCTGAGAGGACGTTATATATAGTTGTTATTCACAAACTATTTTTCGTCAAAGCCATTTTCAAAGTGATTGAAACATAACATGACTTTCGTCACTAGGTAAAGATTAACTTGGCCAAAGTGAAAGCTTACCAACACATATTTCGAGAAATAGATAGATGAAATAAACTCGGCTCGAAATAGCAAATGTGTATAATCAAAGTCTATATAGCAAAACAACTTTTGTCTCAAGATATGAGATAGAGTAAATAGGCTTTTGAGTGATATATAAGTTCAAATCTCCACATACCTTTTAGTCGATGAAGTTCTACCAGTTCCTTGAGTAGTTCTTCATCTTGTATGATGATCACCATGGAGTTCTTGAGCACAACTACACTTTTTATCCTAGTTCGAGACATTAGCTATAGTAGACTAGAAATCAAGACTTATAGTTTTGATCACTAACATTGACAAACATGCTTGAGATAGCAACGCATGCGAGTATCACCGAGCAGTGCTCTAACAAAGGCATACTAATCCAGAATCAATACAATCTGGAAAAACTGTTGAACAATGACTATGGGAATTTGCACTCAAAACTACTTCTCCATTCCAATAGTTTCTAGATAGTGGTTTTAGTAGACATATGACATATGATCTTTCTTGGTTCACAAAGACTGAAGACTACAACGGAGGATATGTAACATTTGGGGATGGAAGCAGCTGTCTTATTAGAAAAAAGGGAACTATTAAACTTCTAGGTATTCCTGAAATTCATGATGTAATTTATGTCAAAGGAATAAGAGCCAATCTTCTTTCAGTCAGTCAAATTTGTGATAAGGGTCATAAATATATTTTCAATATGGAAGGATGTGATATTGAAGATAAGTCTGGAAAAATAATTTTTCGTGGATGAATAAGTATGAATAACAGTTATCTCCTTGATATACATTCTAATCTATACTGTAACTTGACCAAGATAGAGTCAACACATTTATGGCATGAATGATTTGGTCATATCAACTACCGAATGCTGGGAAATCTCATTAATCGTGAACTTGTTAGAGGCGTTCCAAAACTAAATACTAAAGTAGAAGGTGTATGTGGTGCTTGTCATAAAGGTAAGCAATGAAAAATTCCACATAAACTTTCTCAAGACATAGCCACTCGTGCTCCTCTCGACCTCATTCATATGGATCTTTTTGGCCATATTCAACAAGCAACTGTTGGAGGAAAGAAATATGCTTTAGTAATGGTAGATGATTACACACGGTTCACATGGGTTGCTTTCCTAAAACACAAAAATGACACGCTTGAGAAATTTAAGATTATTGTAAATAGAATCCAAAATGACCAAGGTCGCAAACTAAAAAGAATAAGGAGCGATCGTGGTACAGAATTCAAAGATATGAAAGTATATGAATACTGCAATCAACTTGGAATTTTTTATCAATTTTTTTCTCCCATTACACCTCAGGCAAATGGTGTGGCTGAGAAAGAATGAAAATATTCAAGAAATGGCAAGAGTAATGCTTTACAATAAAAACTTACCATTAAATTTTTGGGGAGAAGTTAGTGATGTCGATGATAAAGATGATAATGATAGTATTGTTGAACAATCCAATAATACTGAAAAAATTGTCCACAAACCTGCTAGGTGGGTGCATTAAAGATATTCTACTAAAGATATTATAGGAGATGCCAATGCTAGAGTTATGACTCGAAGGGAACTCTGGAATGTCTGTCACTACACTTGCTTCTTTTCTTCAATAGAACCAAAAAATGTTGAAGAATCTCTCAATGATCCTACTTGTGTAAGCTCAATGCATGAGGAAATTAACCAATTCGAAAGGCAAGGAGTATGGGAAATGGTTCCTAAACTAGAAGGAATAAATGTTGTTGGAACAAAGTGGATTTTTAAGAACAAATCAGATGAATTTGGAACAGTTGTCTGAAACAAAGCCAGACTCATTTCATAAGGATATTCGCAAATTGAACGTATTGACTTTGATGAAACTTTTGCTCTTGTTGCTCGTTTAGAATCAATTATACTTTTACTTGCTTATGCCCGTAATCTTTAAATAAAACTTTTTTAAATGGATATTAAATCTGCATTTCTTAATGGGGATTTAAAAGAAGAAGTTTTTGTTGCTCAACCAAAAGGATTTAAATATCCATTATTTCCAGATCATGTCCTCAAACTCAAAAAGGCTTTATATGGCCTAAAACAAGCCTCGAGACCTTGGTATGATAAGTTGACTTCCTTTTTAATTCAAAAAGGATTTTCAAGAGGTGGTGCTGATAAGACACTTTTCACCAAGTGGAGTGGAAATAATGTTCTTGTATCTCAAATTTATGCAGATTATATCATCTATGGATCCACCTCAAAAGGATAATATTTTTAAAATTTATGCAGATGATATCATCTATGGAAAAAATATTTTCAAGAACCAAGAAATTTATGCAGATGATATCATCTATGGATCCACCTCAAAATCTCTAACAGATGAATTCCAAAACCTTATGAGTGGAGAATTCGAAATGAGTAATGTTGGAGAATTATCGTATTTTCTTGGTTTGCAAATACAGCAACAAAAGGACAATATTTTTCTTTCTCAAGAAAAATATACAAGGAATTTGGTTGAAAAATTCGAGCTAGGAGGTGCAACACCTATGGAAACCCCAATGCCAACTACTGGAAAACTTCAGTCTAGTCCAGGAAAAAAATTGGTTGATCAAAAATTATACTGATCTATGATAGGAAGCTTGTTATACTTAACCGCAACAAGGCCAGACATAGCTTTCAGTGTAGGATATTGTGCCAGGTTTCAAGAAATCCAAAAGAATCACATTTAAAAGCGGTAAAACGAATCATAAGATACGTTAATGGTACCCTATATTATGGTTTATCATATTCTATGGATACGAATAACATTCTTGTTGCCTATTCAAATGCTGATTGGGAAGGATGTGTAGAAGATCAAATAAACACTTCGGGTATCTGTTTCTATGTTGGTCAAAACCTTGTGGCTTGGCATAGTAAGAAACAAAACTCACAGTCTTTATCGACATGTGAAGCAGAATATATTGCTTCTGGTACATGTTGTACCCAACTTCTGTGGATAAAACAAATGCTCATTGACTATGGCATAAATATTTCAACTATGAGTATTCTTTGTAATAACTCATTTGCCATTCATCTAACAGAAAATCCCGTAGAACATTCTCGTACTAAACACATGGATATTAGATATCATTTTATCAGGGAATTGTATGAGAATGGAATTATCAAACTAGAATATGTTCCCACTGAACGTCAACTAGCTGATATTCTCACTAAGCCATTAGATAAGGAAACCTTTGAAAATCTAAGGAAATCTATTAGCATTGTTAAGGTACACTAGTATCTTGTGATTCGGGTTTTCAACTTTTGCTATGCATTAGTTAAAACCGATTCAACCTTTCTCTGGTAAAGATTTCTTTTGTTGTTTTTATTTTGTTCTTGCGAGAGGATGACAACACAATGGGGGAGATTTTTAACTTGAACTTGCGCTTAATGATATCTCTTTATGGGGTGTAGAGGATGCGGAATTTGAGGTAACGAATTTGTTAGTTAATCATTTTCCTGTTTAAGAAAAGCTTGAGTTTATTGCATATATATTTTGCTTAACAAAATTCGGTACAATTGATGTTGATTCCATTATGTATGTATGGATGTATGTGTGTGTGTGTGTATGATTCAATTGTTTCTGGTTAATAAAAACTGGTTTGATATATTTTTTTATTGTTTTGTATCAATTGTTTTAGACTTAACGAAATTTCGGTGCAATTGCGGTGCTTTAATGTCTATGTTTGTTTCAATTGCTTCGGGTTAAGAAAAATAATTGTGCAAGTCAATTTATTTGGTTTGTATGTATTTTTTATGTCTTAACAAAATACGGGATCATTTGTTTAGTCCAATTCGATTCCGGATAAGAGAAACTAAGTTAATCTGATCTTAGTTAGACTTATCAAAAGTAAAGGATTCGGTTATTCAAGTCTAATCGAATGCCTTGACAAGAAATATTAGTTGACTAACCTAGTATTTGTCTTGTCTAAAGTGAAAGGTATAAGTTATTTTATGAATAATTAGTGCCTAATGGGAAAAATAAAGTTAATTATGATCTTTATTTTGGTCTTATCGAAATAAACGATTGCATTTGTGAAATCGGTTTTAACAAGGGAACTAAGTTTCTTAGTTAATTTGTTAAACTATTAGGGAAAATTGCTTCAGGCAATTGTTTCCTTGATAACATATTAAAACCAAATTACTTGTAGTTTCGGTTTTAGTATTGGTTATCTAAAGTGGTATGTTTTCGTACTTAACTCTTATAGGTTGTACAATTCTTTTAGATTGTAAGATCCTTTCGGTTTTGGTATTTGCTCGGTTTGTCATTTCGTGACAAAAAGGGGGGGGGGAATATATGGAGTAAACAAGTGATTTTTAATCACTAAGGAAAGAAAAATTGTGCTTAAACGTTATATCTAATGAAAGAGTAAAGCATTGACTAAGGGGGAGAAACATATCATATGTTGATTGTAGTTATTTGGACTACAAATGAGAAATAACAAAGATGTGCGGATTGAAAATTTACATATCTTACCTTTAGGGGGAGTATTAGCTTTGTTATTTAAATGTTAACAATGGCATTTGTGGATTGAATATATGCAGGGTATTGTGCCGTTGAAACTTGGAATCAAGCGTATATATAATGAATTTTTGTAATTTGTTTATCCATATGATTTTAAGAGTTTTCTCACAAAAATTGACAAAGGGGGAGATTGTTAGAGCATAGCTCGATTGAACCCACCAAGCGTTGGTATGTCAAGTTTGGTTGTCATATTTTAGTGAATCAAAACTCAATTTAAGAGTTAATATTCAAAAAGAATCTCATCGGACAAGAAACTAGTCGGGGGTGCCTAGCAACAAGCTGGGCTCCAACCCCTTTTTGTACTACCACACTTAACCTATGAAAAAGGAAATCACCCACACGCATATTAGCATCATGGATAGTCATGTAATTGCGAAGTCGGATGATAAAGTCAGTCGTCTCTACCCCCATATCACCAAGAGTGGTAAAGGCCAAAGCTCCGAACCCATAACCCTGTGATGTGCATTTTTCCAAATATTTGGTATTCTTGTGACTAACAACATCTTTTATAGCTTGTCCCATCTCAAAAGCACGACCATTTCCCCCTGTAAAGGGTGAAACAATCGTCACATCCATATAAACATCACGGCCGTTTTCCCAATTGAGCACCAGAATATCAGCTGGTCTCAAAGAAGTCCCATTATTGGCAAGTAACCCCAAGTCCACCTCCTTACGGGCCAGCACTCCAGCACGATAACATATGTCCGTAATCATATCACGAACCAAGTCGTGACAAAGCTTTAGACCCACCTCATTCGCACAATGCACCGCATGACACCAAACACATCCATCTCTCTCTTACAAAAGGGGCACAAGTTATCCGTCTTAAACAAGGGAATCCCAAGGTGGTAACAGAGGATCGCACTGAACTATCTTGTATCGATTTTTTGATTCAATCCACCAATAAGAATGGCCAATAATAAATCTAGGGCGTGTTTAATTTGGTTACTCTTCCAAAGAAGCATATCACATTAAGACAGCTCGAAATCGGAAGTCAAGGTCTTCTTTACTGCGTCGAAATAAACTACTGCCAAAGTTTTCATTGAATGGGAGGCAGAGTGATCGATACATATAGGAGAAACTGGACTACAAAAAAGCTGCCATACGCTCGAGATGGGGACTAAAACCGTCGTTGCCAGTCTGTCTCAAGATGACGGACTGAAGTTCAAGAGTTTGTAGACACGATGAAAAATAACAATAATGCATGGTATCGTGCATCGTGTAAACCTCCAGACCACCCAATCTAAGTGGCAAGGTGGAAATCCGCTGCTGCAAGGGACAAAAACCAGGACCATCACCCGTGATTATATGACGTAAAAACGTACACAGTCGAGAGTCAAATAAGTCTTGAGCTTCAGATAAGTAGTCCGGTATGGTGGTACGTAAGTGATAGGTGTCTAAAACACCTAATTTTATATCTAGTATTTATGCTTTCTTTGCGAGTTTTCATGTAAATTATGTGTCTTATGCGTGTTTTTGAGTTATTAGGTACTCGGGAGACATACAGAGAAAAAGGAAGAAGAAATAATCCAAAATTGAGCAAGAAGGTCAGAGCCATCATTTTCCATGCAAACACTGTCGGGAGATGAGCCAAGGTTAAGGGGTAACTCTCTTTTGGAGGAGTAATAAACATATACTAGCTGAGGTTAAGGGACAGCCAACTTAGTTATCCCTTATCAAGATTAGCAGGTATTGTATAATGAGCCTTACTTCAGTACCCTAAAATCGAGAGATATCTTACTCTCAATCATTTCATCCCTGAAAGAGAGAAAAAGAGGCAGCAGCTGCTGCTGTAATACCAGATCGAGAAATTAATAAAAGATAGAGATTAATGGCAGAGATGATAATCATCACAGGAGAAGTGGAAGGTTAGGGTTCTGTGGGTATTGGTGTTCTTGAATTTTAAAAGGGGATCTGCGGGTTTTACTTGAAATCAAAGCAGATGGAAGAAATTGAGATAAAGCTACAGTCGTTGAGTGAAGAAATTGGAAGTTCTTTCATGTCACAGAGATGAGAAAAATAGGATCAGTTGTTGATTGTTTTAAGACAAAAAGAATCAATGGGTTTTTGGACTTCTTGTTGCTGATGTAGTTGAAGCTAATGGATGAAAAAATAAATGGGTTCTGATGGAGTGATTCTTGATGGATGTGGTCGATATTGGGAAACGATGTTAACAGAGAGATTGGGTTTGATTTGAAGTTAAAAACAACAAAGAAGAGAATGAATCAGTAAACTGGAATTATGGTTTTGAATGAAGAAACTTAGGGAAGAAGAAGATGCAAAAATTGATCTCATGGAAATGGGTTTGTGCAATTTGTAGACATCAAGGGTTGGTAGTAAACATGGAGATAGAGATGAAATTTGAGGGGTTTTTGGTGTGGCAGGAATGATACAGGGAATGAAGGTGATGTTGTTGGTGTTTGCATTACAAGGTAATAAGCTGGGTGTTGGTTCAGTTGGAAGAAATGGCAGTGGCAGCTGTTGCAGAAGTTGTATAGAGCTGTGATTGGCGATGATAGAATTTGGGTTCGAATTGATGAAAAGAAGAAGAAGTTTGTTTCACTGCCATTAAGGGAGGAGGTTTTTGTCATTGAGTTTTATGGTTGGGTGGTTTGATTTTGAATAAATTGGAGCCTGTGAATGTTTAGAAACATTGGGTTTGTGCTAGAATGCTGCAGGGAAGGAGATAGAGTGATTCGAAAACAACAGCAAGTTCCATATATGCATTACTGGAAAATTGCATGAAAAGTGTTCATAAAAAGGTCTGGTGACCATTAGTTGTTGTGGATTTCCATGGGTGTTGATGAGAGTTGAAGCTGCAGAGAAGATTGAGTGATTTTTGTGCTTGTAGAAGGGTTGTGCAAGCATGAATTGGAATAAATTGCAGCTGTTCAAGCAGGTGGTGGAGGAGTTAAGGTTCTGAGATGGAGAATGGCTAATGGTGCTATGTCGCAGGGTTTGGACTACTGGTGTATATGGGTTGAGTTGCAGCTGGAGTATGGTGTATGGAATAATTACAGATGGTGGCTGTAATCCAGGAAGAGCAAGTTCTGATGATGTTCTTGCAAGTGGAGCTTGTGAAATGAAGATGCTATTGATATTGATGTGAATGTGTGCTTTATAGGGAACGAATCTGAAATGGGTGAGAACAGTTTTGAGAAGGAGATTATGAGTTGCAGCTAGAGAAGTTAGGCCGTTTCGAAGGATTGTTGCAGTTGCAACATTGGCCATGACTGAGTTAGCCGTGTGACAGTGTCATGGCAGGTGGTGTTGGTGCAATAAAGGAAATGGGTTTGAATGTGTGTTGGTGGTAATGGTTTGAGCTGAGAATGACAGGGGATGTGACTAAAGACTCAGGGAGCTGATTGAGCTGAGATTTTAGTTAAGAGGAGGTGCTTGAGCTGCAATGAAGTAAAGGGTATGAGGCAGAAATCGCATTAACTGGTTCTATGAGTTGTGCACAGAGTTGCAGGAGAGGTACAGCCATTATGGCTGGCTGTGAAGTAGTGAAGCGCAACTTTGGCGCAATATCAAGTCTGGCTTGCAACAGCTCATGGTTTTGGCCTAGTAGCCCAATTAGCCCAGAATCAGCTGAGTTATATGGCTGACTCAATCTTAATTCAGTCTTGGCTCAGCTGATTTGGTATGACTCGGTGCTTGACCTGAGTTGGAACATTTGACCGGTAGCCGGCGGTGAATTTCTTGCCGGATTCCGTCCAACTTCCGGCCAAAAACCCAGTTTTCCGGTGAGCGCTTTTTGGGACAGATTTTCTACACGGGTTTTCTCATACACGGGCTTGACGACTTCTATCTATTGGACCTTTGAAGGCTAGACATAATTTTGGAACAAGAAGAGCTATATAAGAGAAGATCTCAAAACCTATGATCTCTTAATATTATCTTCTACTTTGGTGCTTAGGGTTTAGACATCGAAACCCTTCTCTTTATCCTTGTTATATACTCCATGAGCATGAGCTAATTTTATTATTGGTGATGGATTGATTTGATTTCACATAACATGTTTCTTGTTCAATAAATTAGTTTTGTCTCATATTATCGTTTATGATTCACCATTAATATTGTTGCATGATTGAATGTTAGTTTTGTCAAGTTGCAAATTGGTAGAACTCACATGCATATATTTTGCTATATTAGGGTTATTATACGCAAAAGTGATAATTCCTGATTGCAAGTAGCACAAATATGGTTATTGCTTGTAGTGATATATCCTAGTAACCATATGTGAACCATAACCTTTGTTAAATCGGATTAGTGCTTTTACATGTTCGATTGCTTTGATTGGCCTGATTTCATAGAACTTAATGCATCTAGGGAATTAAACTTGATTAGTGCTTTTACACGTTAGGTTGTTCTCTTAGATAGAATTCATATTCGCATCTTTTAATGTGATTGTTGATGACAAGAGGAAATTAGCGGGATATTCTTGCGATCAAGGTATTCTAGGGCCATTGATAAATAGAGATTAAATATCAATTCTACTTATTTTTAAAAAGCATGTTTGTGAATGAAGATGAATCCTTAACCAATATCTTTTATACTTGATTTATTTGTTTATTTTCTTTTATATTTGTTTTAGTTTTAAAAATCAGAAAAAAAACCCCTTGTTACTTTTAGGAAACCGAAACATATTGACAACGAAAGCCTCTCTGTAGATACGAACTATTTCTTATCACTACTACATTTATTTTAGTTAAGTAAGAAAGTGAAATTATATTTGTGTCAGCTGACAACCGATCAAATTTTGGCGTCGTTGCCAGGGAGGTAGCGGTTGTCACTTGTTTTTGGTTTCTTATTTTTTTTAGTTTTGTTTTTGTTTTATTTTCTGGTTTTTAACCTTGTTTTGAGAATCGTGTTTCAGGTACTTATTTCTCATGGATGGAGCATATTGGAACAACAGATACGGTTTCCAACAACCTCAACAACATGACAACTTCCAACCATTCCATGGGTATGATCAAAACCAATTTATTGGCTATGATCAATATACTACGAAATATTGTGGTCCTCATACGTATCAACAACCTTATGGAGGGTATGTGTGTGAACAACCACAAGGATTAGATGATTCTTATGCTCGTGAACAACAAGTCTCTAACTTGTTAGATAACTTTTCCAACTTTGTACGACAGGAGTTTCAAAAAGATAAAGAGGCTACAGACGAGCAGCTCCAAGAACTTCGTGAAGGTATTGCTAACCTACAAAGAGATATTGATCACTACAAAGAAGAAAGGTATGAAGAAAAACTTTGTTTTCAAAACAATAATTATTCTAATGTGCCTGTGGTTTGTGATGAATATTTGATTGATGCTAATGTTGAAAAAGGCCAACCTTTAGGGTCTTTCGTTGATAATTGTGTAGTTAACTCAACTCTTGATCTTAATAATGATCATTCACCTATTCAAAAGGATGAGTTTGAGACTAGCAACACTAAATTCAGTGAGAACCAATCTTATGTTAACTATGAAAGTGATGATGAGTATGAAGATACATCGCTTGAACCAATTCATGGTGATATTTCCCAAAGGTGTACCGCGGAATCTTTTTGGGGTCAAGATGAACATAAAGAGGACTATGATGGCACTTATGTAGATAACTCAAGCATTGATCTTAATAATGATCAAGAGCCTAATCAAAGGGTGGATCCTGAGGATGATGCATTTTTGAGTGTTCTAAAGAAATTCCTCATAGTGAAATTTGGATCTGCAGTAGAGCATGTGCCTAGTAACGAAGAGGAGTATGTTAAGAATGAAACCGATTTGACCAATATTGTGGAAGACCCAACTGAGCATGCAAAAGATTGTAACGAAGATGTTGATGTCGAGACTTTGGTTAAGGCAGAAACGAATGAAGAATTGTTGCAAGTTTCAATAGAGGACCACAATGTGCAAGAGGTAAGTAATTTACTTGAATTTTCTAAGGATGAAGAGGATACTATAATACAAGAGTTGCAAGGTTTGGATAATCCTTTGCCTATTTATCCTTCTCCTTTACCTCTTATTGGCTTGAATATATGTGCTTCGAGAATATTGTTAAATGACTTTGTTTCTCGATATCCACCATTAGAAACTTTTGATTCTCATACTATGAATGTTTGCAAAGAAGAAACCATAGAAGTCCCTGATTTTTATGTTCTTTATACACTTCCAAGTGTAGAAAAGAATAAGTGTGGGGGAAACTTATATGGGGCGATAACTTCAATTCTATTTTCTTGTACTAATATTTGTGTGAAGCTAATATTTGAAAAACAGGTTACATGGAAGGATCCCCAACTTTTCAGATTATTGGTGTATGGGGAATTCGTCTTGCAAGTCGGGCTGACGAATTTAAACCAAGCGCTAATGGGAGGCAACCCACTGGTTTTGTGTATCTATCTCTATCTTTTTATTTATTTTTAAGTCTTTTATCTTTATTTTCTTATTTTGGATATTTGCATATCAAAACTCCAACTTTTAGAGATTTTTGAACAATTTAGAATAAACACTAGCCTTTCTAAGTAAATGGCATTTTTTCTTGGCAGTGAGGTGTATATATTGGCTGAGTTGGGATTAGATGCCAACTAAATAGCTTGTTTAGTGTTTATTCTCCATTGTTCAGAAATAGCTATGAGTTGGAGTAATGAGTTTTTATTATGCATTTGTTTATATATCATGTTATATATTTCCCACCTTGACTTTCTTTGGACGATTCAATTTACATTGAGGACAATGTAAAATTTAAGTGTGGGGGAGCATTTATATGTTTGTATAATTTGTTTGATGCCTTTAGTAAAAAAACAAAAAAAAAAAAATTTCTTTATGAACTTTGAAATCTAGAAACTTGTGCCTTTAGGATGACACTATCAATCTAAATGGACGGAACCATCTTGTCTGGAGGAGTTGAGGAACCCATTAACTAAAAGGACAGAATTATTCAACTGTTAGAAATAATATGATAGTTGTTACCATATCTCGGAATATCACCATATCACATTCTATTTTTATTTTTCCTTATTTATCTATTGTTCTCGAAGTGTTTTGGTGGGTCACTAAACATCGAATTGTTATTACTGCTAGGATGAAATAGAGTGATTGAGTTGCTAAAAAAATAGAAAAAGAGACCGACCAATTAGACCAAACGGAATAAAAATGACACTTGGATAGCAGTATGTGTGAAACGTTGTCCCTGTCTCCGTCGCCTAAACAAGCGTGGAATGCAGGATCCAAGGCAACTATCACATACTTGCCGACAAGAATCATGTGCTTGGATCCAAAAGATCTAATCATGCTGTCAATTCAAAAAAAAGTTAAAAAAAAAAAAATTTATATTATATTTGTTGAATAAAGTCACTCCTGGTTCCCTTGTATATGCCGGTTGAGTTGATGTAGAAATAATATTGTTGACCACTGGTTCCCTTATATATGCCAGTGCGTTGACACTAGAATTCAGACCAGTAGCTCAATCCAATAGGATGCATAGGTTCATCTTTGCGGTGACCTTCAGACAGATATGAGAAACACCAATCACTTGTGAACATTCGCCAACATCTACATCTATATCCATCTTCTTAATCTTTTCATTGTGATTGTGGTTTGTTAGTTTCCCAGTATTATGGCTTGTTCGACTATCTAATTAGAGCTTTATTTGCTAATATATGAATTGAATTTGCACAAGGTACCTCCTCATGTAGTCATTTTGGATTCGTTCATAGATTTGTCACAGGTAGCTGGAGTTAGAAATATAGGTTTTGTAGGTAGACCTCTTATAAACCTTCACGAGACTATAACTCGTTGATAGACGCATTTATGTGTCTATTTTGATCTCAATTTCCTATATTGTTAGTACACATTTTTGTACTTATTTTGGTATTTTATGTCTTTGTAGGTGTTTTTGGAGAAATAAACATGTGTGGAGAAATTGGCTCGAAAAGTTGATAAAGGCACCCGGAGGACAACTACTATTCGGACTCTCATTTTGGATAAGGGGTATCCTAGTGTTAAGGGGCATCCATCTCTATTTGCATCCTGGAGTTACTAATTCCACCCCACGGCTAAGTGCACCCCTACTCTGGTTAGGGGGCGTACCTTCTTCATTTTTAGAAAAACGGATTTTGATGGGAAAAGCTTTGTGTCCATCTGCCGAGTCTCTGGATCGAGGTTGGTGAGAAATTATCTGATTTTTCTCGTCGGTATAGATTGGTTAGGGCCTGGTTCAGTAAAACAGGGAATGTATGGTGATTAGATTCGAGAAAATTGGGATAAATCTTCAGTTTGAACTAAACATGGAAGGATTAATATTACGGGATATTATTGGTTGTATTTTTGGAGAGAATGTGGTGATATTGGGAAGATATATGCGCTGAAAGATTTACTTATATAGTTAGAAGAGTTTGCACCAAAAAGGGGTACGTATGGAGAAGAAAAAGGAAAGTTTCCCTTATGTATTTCACGGTAAAACATGGAGATGGTTTATACTCGGGTTTCTGTCGATTAACTTAGGAAGGTTAGAAGAGTCCTGGGAGAGTTTGGAAAGTTTGGGAGAACTCAGAAGACGTGCAGAGAAAGACAAAATAGAGACAATAATTCTGCAACTTGCCGTGAAAGGAAAGACGAAATATTTTCAAGATTTTATTGAGTTATTTTGGTCATGTGATGTATATAAATAGTGATGGGGTATCACATAAGGAGACGCTTACTCTGGAGAAGAAACCTAGGCTTAGAAATCGAAAAAAATCACAAGTTTTAGAGAAGTTCACCTGCTGCTGCTAATACTCAAGAACACGAAGAACAGACTCGCAGAAACAGTCGCAGAAGAGTATCGTTTTTCAACAGCAGAAGCCTTGTGTCGTTTATCAAAGACAGAAGATGTGTATCGTTTGCAGAATCATTGTAAGCTTATTTATATCTTTTGAATACAATGATTAATGAAATTTTCTCCAATTTTCGATCCATGAGTAGCTAGATTTCATTTCTAGGGTTATGGAAGAAGCTATTTTTGATGAGTAATATTTAGTAATTATTTTCTTTGACAATAAATACTCCAATATTGTGTTTTTAAATTATTAAAAATTCTCTCTTCTTTGTATGCTTCGTAAAAATTGTTTTGGGTAGTTTCTACCGTTCTTTTATAAGTGAAGGAGGATTAGGCCTTAGAATAGTGACGAAAGTCATAAAAAGAGCTTGTATTGTCATATCTTCCAAAGCATGAGATTGGGTTCGAAATTTCTTTGAGTAAACTGGAGTATTTTGTCAACGAAATTGTTATTGAGTTTACTATTATTAGAAGTAGTGGAATCCAAAACCCTAGAATTTTTTCTCTTTGGTAACAAAAATCAATTTTAATTAATTTATCTTAGTATTTTTCTTTATTAATCTGAAATCAAATCTTTAAAAGAGTCCGAGAATCAAACCCTGTACTTATCACTTGTAAAACTACATCACTCGTCCACTAGGGACACCTAGGGGTTTAAAGGCTTGTTATTTATGCTAAAAGTAACCGTAATCTCGACGAGACGGAGTTGTATGTATGTTTTTATTTTGTTTTATTTGATCGACGACTAGCAAAGTGTAAGTGTGGGGTAATCTGATAGGTGTCTAAAACACCTAATTTTATATCTAGTATTTATGCTTTCTTTGCGAGTTTTCATGTAAATTATGTATCTTATGCGTTTTTTGAGTTATTAGGTACTCGGGAGACATACGGAGAAAAAGGAAGAAGAAATAATCCAAAATTGAGCAAGAAGGTCAGAGCCATCATTTTCCAGGCAAACACTGTCGGGAGATGAGCCAAGGTTAAGGGGCAACTCTCTTTTGGATGAGTAATAAACATATACTAGCTGAGGTTAAGGGACAGCCAGCTTAGTTATCCCTTATCAAGATTAGCAGGTGTTGTATAACGAGCCTTACTTCAGTACCCTAAAATCGAGAGATATCTTACTCTCAATCATTTCGTCCCTGAAAGAGAAAAAAAAGAGGTAGCAGCTGCTGCTGTAATACCAGATCAATAAATTAATAAAAGATAGAGATTAATGGCAGAGATGATAATCATCACAGAAGAAGTGGAAGGTTAGGGTTCTGTGGGTATTGGTGTTCTTGAATTTCAAAAGGGGATCTGTGGGTTTTACTTGAAATCAAAGCAGATGAAAGAAATTGAGATAAAGCTACAGTCATTGAGTGAAGAAATTGGGAGTGCTTTAATGTCACAGAGATGAGCAAAATGGGATCGGCTGTTGATTGTTTTAAGACAAAGAATCAATGGGTTTTTGGACTACTTGTTGCTGCTATAGTTGAAGCTAATGGATGAACAAATAAATGGGTTCTGATGGTGTGATTCTTGATAGATGTGGTCGAGATTGGGAAACGCTGTTAACAGATAGATTGGGTTTGATTTGAAGTTAAAAACAGCAGAGAAGAGAATGAATCAGTAAACTGGAATTAGGGTTTTGAATGAAGAAACTTAGGGAAGAAGAAGATGCAGAAATTGAGCTCATGGAAATGGGTTTGTGCAATTTGTAGTCTATCAAGGGTTGGTAGTAAACATGGAGATAGAGATAAAATTTGAGGGGTTTTTTGTGTAGCGGGAATGATACATGGAATGAAGGTGATGTTGTTGGTGTTTGCATTACAAGGTAATAAGCTGGGTGTTGGTTCAGTTGGAAGAAATGGCAGTGGCAGCTATTGCCGAAGCTGTATGGAGTTGTGATGGGCGATGATAGATTTTGGGTTCGAATTGATGAAAAGAAGAAGAAGTTTGTTTCACTGCCATTAAGGGAGGAGGTTGTTGTCATTGAGTTTTATGGTTGGGTGGTTTGATTTTGAAGAAATTGGAGCCTGTGAATGTTTAGAAACATTGGGTTTATGCTAGAATGCTGCAGGGAAGGAGATAGAGTGATTCGAAAACAACAGCAAGTTCCATATATGCATTACTGGAAAATTGCATGAAAAGTGTTCATAAAAAGGTCTGGTGACCATTAGTTGTTGTGGATTTCCATGGGTGTTGATGAGAGTTGAAGCTGCAGAGAAGATTGAGTGATTTTTGTGCTTGTAGAAGGGTTGTGCAAGCATGAATTGGAATAAATTGCAGCTGTTCAAGCAGGTGGTGGAGGAGTTAAGGTTCTGAGATGGAGAATGGCTAATGGTGCTATGTCGCAGGGTTTGGACTACTGGTGTATATGGGTTGAGTTGCAGCTGGAGTATGGTGTATGGAATAATTACAGATGGTGGCTGTAATCCAGGAAGAGCAAGTTCTGATGATGTTCTTGCAAGTGGAGCTTGTGAAATGAAGATGTTATTGATATTGATGTGAATGTGTGATTTACAGGGAACGAATCTGAAATAGGTGAGAACATTTTTGAGAAGGATATTTGGAGTTACAGCTAGAGGAGTTAGGCCGTTTCGAAGGATTGTTGCAGTTGCAGCATTGGTCGTGACTGAGTTAGCCGTGTGACAGTATCATGGTAGGTGGTGTTGGTGCAAGAAAGGAAATGGGCTTGAATGTGTGTTGGTGGTAATGGTTTGAGCTAAGAATGACAAGGGATGTGACTGAAGACTCAGGGAGCTGATTGAGCTGAGATTTTAGTTAAGAGGAGGTGCTTGAGATGCAATGAAGTAAAGGGTATGAGGCAGAAATCGCATTAACTGGTTCTGTGAGTTGTGCACAAAGCTGCAGGAGAGGCACAACCATTATGGCTGGCTGTGAAGTAGTGAAGCGCAAATTTGGCGCAATATCAAGTCTGACCTGCAACAGCTCATGGTTTTGGCCTGGTAGCCCAGTTAGCCATGAATCAGCTGAGTTAGATGGCTGACTCAATCTTAATTCAGTCTTGGCTTAGCTGATTTGGTATGACTCGGTGCTTGACCCGAGTTGGAACATTTGACCGGTGGCCGGCGGTGACTTTTCTTGCCGGATTCCGGCCAAAAACCCAGTTTTTCGGTGAGCCTTTTTTGGGACAGATTTTCTACACGGGTTTTCTCATACATGGGCTTGAGGACTTCTATCTATTGGACCTTTGAAGGCTAGACCTAATTTTGGAACAAGAAGAGCTATAAAAGAGAAGACTCTTCTCAAAACCTAGGATCTCTTAATCTTATCTTCTACTTTGGTGCTTAGGGTTTAGACATGGAAGCCCTTCTCTTTATCCTTGTTATGAACTCCATGAGCATGAGCTAATTTTATTATTGGTGATGGATTGATTTGATTTCACATAACATGTTTCTTGTTCAATAAATTAGTTTTGTCTCATATTATCGTTTATGATTCACCATTAATATTGTTGCATGATTGAATGTTAGTTTTGTCAAGTTGCAAATTGGTAGAACTCACATGCATATCTTTTGCTAGATTAGGGTTATTATACGCAAAAGTGATAATTCCTAATTGCGAGTAGCACAAATATGGTTATTGCTTGTAGTGATATATCCTAGTAACCATATGTGAACCATAACCTTTGTTAAATCGGATTAGTGATTTTACACGTTCGATTACTTTGATTGGCCTGATTTCATAGAACTTAATGCATCTAGGGAATCAAACTTGATTAGTGCTTTTACACGTTAGGTTGTTCTCTTAGATAGAATTCATATTTTCATCTTTTAATGTGATTGTTGATGACAAGAGGAAATTAGCGGGATATTCTTGCGATTAAGGTATTCTAGGGCTATTGATAAATAGAGATTAAATATAAATTCTACTTATTGTTAAAAAGCATGTTTGTGAATGAAGATGAATCCTTAACCAATATCTTTTCTACTTGATTTATTTGTTTATTTGCTTTTATATTTGTTTTAGTTTTAAAAATCAGAAAAATCCCCCTTGTTACTTTTAGGAAACCGAAACATATTGACAACGAAAGCCTCTATGTGGATACAAACTCTTTCTTATCACTACTAAATTTATTTTAGTTAAGTAAGAAAGTGAAATTATATTTGTGTCGGCTGACAACCGATCAGTAAGGAAAAGTATAGACGTGAAACTCCGACACAATTTCGAAACAAAATAAGTTTACACTGTGGATCTTCAAGTTTCTCAGCTGCATCAATAAGTTCTATAATTTTACACACTCTTTTCACAACCAAGTCGGCATTAAATTGAGCATCAATACTGATAGGACCTCCAAGCAATTTAACCCCTTTCACAGGCTTGCTAATATATGATGGGAAAACACCCGCAGTGACAGCCCTAGGGTCAGGAGATGGCCAAAATTGAGAAATTTAAGAGTCGCTTGATTATGTACTAGAGTCAACTTCGTATAGGTTAGGATAGAAAGATTAGGATAATGAGACATACAAGTATTACTCGAAGACTTGAAGAATGTGAAGAAGTAACAAACTATATCGACGACATCATCCTTCCTCTCGAGGTTACTAATATTTTGACTTGAACTGTTTCATTCCCAACGTATCTGAAGGATCAGAATATCGCAACAATAATACTCTTGCGAAATCGTCAACACCAATACACCTGCAAATGTCGCAGGATGATTACATAAATGACGCAAAAGATGACGTTGGCATAAACACGAAAAAGATGTGAAGATTTTGCGAAATCTAAGAATGTTGCGAATAAAACATTTGTATGCTTGCAATAATCTCGCAAGCCAGATCCAAAAATAAAGGACAACTTAGCTGTCATCCACTATGTAATATCCTATACAAAGAGCCGAATGGGCTTAAGGAAGGGAGAGATCTTTTTGGAAGTGGAGAGAAAGTTTTAAGGAGAGAGAAAGTCTAGAACAGTGATTGTATTCTTGATTTCATTTCTTTCTTGTAAAATTTCTGGATTCAATTAATAAAAAGTGTCATTGTTGATCTTAAATATGTGTTGATTATCATGAATTCTTGTGAGTGATGTATTGTGGGATTTCCTGCAAATACATAATGGCGCTAGAAACATGGATTGAAGGATTGTTTTAGAGCAAAGATTGACATTGTGATTTGAGAGAATTTGAAATAATTGGTAAAGAATTTTATATAAATTTCAACTATTCATTAAGATTGAAAAAATGGCCAGAAGAAGGAATGCTTCAAAAAAACCAACGACAGTAAGAAGGAGTAAGAGGCTTGCTAGTGGAGGGAGAAATGAAATTGAGGAACCTTCAAGATTGAACGCAAGAAACAATGGAGAAAATCAAATTCAACAACCAATTCAACGTACGCCAGTACAAAATAAAACTATGGATTATGACATAGTAAGTATACACACTTGGAAATCGGATTCAACAGATGAGATGGAATAAGAGCAGCAATTAAGAAACGATAGACGAGAAGGGAGAGACCGAGAAGAAGTTGGAGGATGTAGATGGTGGATTTTCGACAAAGGGTAAAATTGTAAAACTATACTCCAGATTTGGAAACCGGATGAGTATTGAGGCTCATGTCTCTCATTAAAGCATGAAAGCTCATGCCATAAATCTCTGACTGAGAAGGCTGTCTCTCAAAGTGCGTGTAGATGTGTAGTCTCTCAGCTGAGACCACAACACATCTCATGAATACTGAGCAATTTCAGTAATTACTCCAGATCCGGCAATCAGATGAATATTGAGACTCATGTCTCTAAGCATGAAAGCTCATTCCATAAACCTATGATGGACAAAGTCTCCTAGCTGAGAGCACATCTCATACTATATATAATCGAAAGATTGGGCGGCTCCTAGACAACATGCATGCTAGTATAGTGTGACAACATCTTCGGGATGCAACCAAGTTTTCCCCGACTATACAAGAGGAATATGACACTCCAGCAAGTTCATATTCCTCAACCCGCAGATGATTAATGCTCCTAGACATGAAGCCCTTCTAGTATAGAGCCCTCAATTAATCATCTTAAATCGTCTGAATATCCGGAAATATTCTACGAGCCATCGTTTGAATATCCAGCAATATTCTACGAATTATCAATCAATTAATCATCTGAATATCCAACAATATTCTCCAATTCTCTGTTGTATTTCGTCAATTCAATTAGTGGTTCTTCCCAGCAGAATTCCACGGGTTAATGATAAATATTTAACGAAACAGGCATCTGAGCATCGAATAAGCCCTGACACAAAAATGGTGCAAGTGTAATTAGCAGATAATGCACAGACCAGCATTTTGAATGCACGAACCAGCATTTCAAAAAATACGAATGAACGAGGAACCTATGCAAAATAGGAAGGAAAATAATAATAAAAAAATATTAGCAAAAGCACCATGGGACTAGGCTCACCAGCCGGCCAGTCATGCCGTGACCAGTCCCGTGCCCAATTTTATATTTTATCATACTTTTACTATTTTCCTGATCTCATGAAAATCCTCTCGTTCGAGCAAATTTTCTTTATTTCAAAGAAATTATCTAAATCGCATGATTTTATCAAAAATAATAAAATTAGGGAAAGGTGTCATGGGACCGCCGGCCTGCCGGTCATGCCTTGGCCGTGGCCTATCCCACACCTCACGTCTCCATTATTTTATTATTTCTCTCAAATTCTGAAAATTCCTTGATTTTATGAATTTTCCCTAAAATCATGAAAATTACCTAATTTCATGTATTTTTATCTAAATCACATGATTTTATCAAAAAATGATAAAATTAGGGAAAGGTGTCATGGGACCGCCGGCCGGCCGGTCATGCCTTGGCCGTGGATGGTCCCACACCTCACGTCCCATTATTTTATTATTTCTTCTCAAATTATGAGAATTCCTTGATTTTATGAATTTTACCTAAAATTACCTAATTTCATGTATTTTCTCTAAAATTATAGAAAATATTAAAAAATTAGGGAAAACTTGTGGGACCGGGCTCTAGCCGGCTGGCCATGCCCTAGCCGGCGGTACCACACGCCTTTTATTTTATTATTATTTGGTGTTTTGTTTCCTGATTTCATGAAAACTCCCTGATTTCAACAAAATATCTTGGTTTTCAACAAATCCCTTTGATTTTATGAAAATTCTCTAAAATCATCAAAATTTGGTAAAATTGGGAAGAGTGGCTTGGCACCCGCGCCCATTGGCCGGCCGGCCATGCCTCGGCCATTTCCGGTCCCACACTCCCATTCCTATTTTATTATTAATTTATTTCTCTCATCTCATGGAAGTTCCCTAATTTTATCAAACTCTCTTGTTTCATGGAACTTCCCTCAAATCATAGAGAATACATAAAATTACATAAAACTGGGAAAGCATGTGGGACCATGTTTGTCAACCGGCCGTCCATGCCCTAGTCGTGGCCGGTCTCACACCTTTTAATTCCCTGTTTTATTTATTATTTTCATCATTTCATGTATTTCTCCCAGTTTCAGCAAAACCATGGATTTTGCATTTTTTTCCAAATGTTGCCCAAACGTGCACCAGAAAATATCAAAATTCTCCGGACTGAAGCGCGAACACCATGGTGACACATACATATCCCCTTGACCGACCAAGGCTAACCCTGAGGTTTGCAAACAGCTGGTCCCGCATGTTTTAACGATTTTAACCTAATTTTCTCAATTGCTCATATTAGGTTCAAACTCTTTCCTAACATTTGAAAGTTTTCTCAAACGACCATCCACTAGTCCCATGTCCACCAAGTTCTGGTCTCATGACCTCTTGGTCGGTCCTTTATATTTCCATAACACCAAGTTTTATTATTTGTCGCTCACACGAGCATTATTTCAGTGATTAAACCAGCATTTAATCATTCTTTCACCAACTGGTCCCGGGAGACTTTGGTATTTTGATCATTCGAGCATTTGGGCGATATATGGTGAACCTGTCATCCCATGTATCCGGTCCCTGTGTAACTCTGTATTGATTTGCAATAAATCACCATTTCGGTAAAATCAGGGTTTTAAATCCATAGCTCTGCAGAAACGTGATTCTGAGAAGATTCAAACACTCTGATAATTTTATGATGATTTCATAATCAACACTTTATTTATTTTTACTTGACCCAGCAGTCAGTAACTTAAATTAATATTTTATTTGGTCTTGCTACCAACGATTCATCAAAAAGCAGTATTTGCTCAAACTAGCAATATTCGCTCAAACCGGCAATGTTTATTCAAATTAGGAAATTCGCTCAAACTAGCAATATTTTCTCAGATCAAAGAATATTGGTTCAACTATCAATATTCAACAGTTCAGCAATACAGTTTGCTCATCTTAGGTTATAATGATACCTCGTCTCAGCAGACACGTTAAATTCATGAGTTTCAGAACATTTGCTAATCATGTTCAACTCAGCATTACATGGACTCATCGTCCCATAAAGTCAGCAACTGACTTCACAATCACGAGATTTCAATCGTGTCACATGGGGGGATATTAACTAGGGTTTTGGTCTGGCGGTCTATGGCACGTGTGTTCACCCATGATAAGAATGTGAGCAAGTCGTGCAATCATTTGGAAGAGTCAGCAAAGTAGTGGGTAGAAAATTAACCAAGTCTCCGCACGATGAGTAATTGGTTTAACACGATTTCCCACTTCCCCACTCTCTGATTCCAACAATTGTCACACTTCATGGGATCATGGTGTTTTCAACTCCAGCATTATAAAATGTCTCTAAATCCTGATTGAAAAAACAAGATTTGAACTCTCGAACATTAGCCTCAAAGAGAAATTTCTCATCAAAATTCATACAGATCAATCTTTCGTCTACACGAATTCAGAGAAACCACTCTCAATTGAGAAAAATTCAATCATTCAGAGTGTTCTTACGCTGAATTCACAATACACCTACAATCTCAGATCACTATTGATCTCACGCATTTCTCAGCTTCCCTCCTACAGATCAACCCATCCTCTCTTGTGACTGAATTGACTATGGAACGGCCATTGTTCTTGGTTTAGGCCGAAGTCCTACAGATTGATCTCTCGAACTTAAAGCACTACCTTCTTGCAGTGCATCTGCACTAGTACAAATCTTCACATTGGCCACACTTAATTACCGTGTCCATAGGCTTTTGGTCACGGATTTTTTTCACTCCAAAAATGTGGCATCAGGTGCCGTGACAAAGAGGTACCTTTATGGAAACATAAACTCTGAGTGGCTATAAAATATGATTTACCATGGCCATAACTCTAAAACCGTGTCTATATAGTACTCATTAATTTTTTTTGTAGTTAAGCAATTTCACTATCACCATGGCCATATGATCCTTATAGATACACAATTTGATTAT
The DNA here is from genome assembly GCA_023529315.1 of Papaver bracteatum. Taxonomy (NCBI): domain Eukaryota; kingdom Viridiplantae; phylum Streptophyta; class Magnoliopsida; order Ranunculales; family Papaveraceae; genus Papaver; species Papaver bracteatum. The sequence continues at coordinate 103,661 of JAJJWX010003929.1, read as the reverse complement.
ATGTGACTAAATTTTACCTTAAAGTCACGTGAATTTGATCTTAGCCATGGCCTTTGTCATCAATTGGACACGCAATATTCATTTTATCATGGTCAATTCATGAGTTGCAGTCACTAATTTTTCTGAACCATGGCCATCTGTATCATTTGGACACATGGATAATAATTTAGCATGGCCAATACATGACTTGTAGTCACGTTTAATCTATAGTACCATGGCCATCCATATTTTAGGACACGTGATAAACATTTTACGTGGCTAATTAATAAGTTATGGCTACTAAGAATTTGTAGCACCATGGCTAAAAAAATTCTAGAGATACATCAAGTGTTTTCAATGTAGCTATTATTCACCTTTTGGACACATAGGATACCACAAACCATGGCGATAACCTTTATAAAATGACACAAAACGTATTCACCATGGAAAATATTAGCTTCTAGCCACTCGAAAATTGCAATTTTTATAGCTCAAATTATTCTTTGGCCATGGTTTAAGATCTAAATGGTGGCCGTATTTTATTTTCAACCACGTGAATGCAGTAATTTATCTTGTATAGCAAAACTCACCGAAATAACCATCCATAAAAATTAGACTACAATTAGAATTGAACAAAATTATTTTTATTAAAAATATGATAAACATCTCAATATTTGATCAATTGTGCAATAACCTTAAGATAACAAAATTTCAAAGAGAGATTTAAAAGTTTAAACATCCAAATTCTACAGTCCACGACTATTTCTTTTAATAACTAGGTTGCAGTCTTGAGTCTCTTGCTAGATCTCTGGTACTTCAATTCCACATTCTTTGTGTCCGTAGGTTTCTTATTCTTTCTCTTCTTAGTCTTGGGGTTGGCATCGATCATGTTCATCAGGGTCTGAAAGTGGCTGCATCTGCATCAAGAGTACTTCAGTTCCGCATTCTTCGTATTTGTTGGTTTATTCTTCTCTCTCTTCTTAGTCTTGAGGTTGGCACCATGCATTCATCTGGGTCTTAAAGTGGATGTGTAAGGCAACAAAGATACTGATAAGGATGCATAAGGTATTTAACAGTTCAAAGATCAGAGTTATTTAGCTTGGAACTCCAAATTTATACGTCATATGTATCAAGTAAGCCCGACAATAGATATGTTCTCCTTTAAATGCCTGAAAAATGTAAATAGTTTTCACAGCCTAAAGAGCTTAAATACATCAATGTGAATGCTCATAGTTATATGCTTACATGCAAATTGTGTCAAATATGTGTAACCAGGAAAAAATATAGTTATCTCATATTTTCTAGTGTTGGTTTTGAGACAGAGTTTGATTTTTTAAGGATGCAGATAAATTAATAATTTTACTCAAGTATCATACATCACACAGCACTATACCTTTCGTCTACATCACAAGACATAACATCCAGGTGAGTCAAGCATGATCTGAGCTGAAGACATAGCTACACAAGAAAGTATGTTCATATTAAGTTACTAGCACTACCATGTTACATCATCACATACTACCAAATGGCCACTAGGTGATCATCTGAAAAGAAAAAAAGAAGAAAAAAATAAAATTTACACTTAGAAATGACAAACTCTACCATAAATGAAGTATCAATCTTGAAAATCTTCTAGAACACAACTTTACATACTTAGGTAGAATATATATACCTTCATAAATGGCAATCAAACCTCTAGGATAGAGCTCTTTGACAACTAGGTTCAATATGTTGGATATTTTCAATAATATAGAAAATAAAATGGTTTTCATTTTTGGTTAGCCACTACGATGGGGAGCGTCCTAAGCCTAATAGATGCAATGGATGTTAGTTGGAGATGAAAAGGCATCTCCAAAGGGTGTGATGGTTCACAAGAGACACATCCATTCCCATTAGATACTATTGGTGTCCTTTGGAAGTAAAAAGGCAACCCCAATGGGCATGAATTCCCTATAAGTAGTGATGATTTGTTTCATTCAAATAATGAAAAAACACAATAAAAATATTTAATTTCTTTTGTCTCTAAGCATCATCAGAATCTAAATACTATATGTTCTTGGTTGGGTCAAGGGAGTACAACTCTTGAACCCAACAACGTTGTTAGGGCTTCATTGTATCCTAAAGGCAATATTTCGCTGACCAATTGTACTCGCCAATTATTTGGGAATGGTCTAAATAATTGCTGAAAAGAATCGTAAGGCCTTGAAGCTTGTGATACAACATTCTTTTCTTTCTCTATTTTCTTCATCCTCCGTTTTAGCCTAAATTTTCCAACAGTTTTCAACAATTATGTTTCGTCGATGGAGGGTGGAATATGACTGATGTTTAGAGAACGTATGCTGGGTTTTTTTTTTTTTGAAACTCAAGAAATGCATACTTCTATTAATAGCAACGACATGAATGGACTGCATGTTATGGAAGACTTCAACATGGGTGTGATCTTTGAACCAAACAGATAAGTTTATCTCTCTCACTTTGGATACAATATATGCTTCCTCTTTTGGTGTAGTGAGATTAGTATTCTCATCATGTTCGCTGCAAAATAGCATGTATATATGTTACTGTTGATGCATGACACACCCATATTCGGGTATATGCTTTTCATGAATATAGGATCTTATTAATTAACTATATATGTCTGGTGCATCCAAACTCACAGTAGATGAATAAGATCATTTTGTTTATATTTTCTTGATTGGGTGAATTAAGGAAAGTAGAATGATAGATGAGTGGGTATCATTTCTGTTCATAGAGTGAATATTTAATTTTGATGTTAGTGCCGTAATTAAAAGAAAAATTGCTTCTTTGATCTCTAGTAATCGTTTGGGATTAATTAGGTACATGGACATGATCTTTGAAATCTTACGTTATTGAACGGACACAACTGTTCATATTTCATTTCAAAGGTCAAGAGATGCAATGTCAACGCTTTCCATGATAACTGTTTGGATTAGTGTATGCATGGTGTTTCTCTGCCTGTAGTGTTAGTGATTCTGAAATGCCTTTTCACCAAAGATAGAAACAGAAACAATTATTCATTAGGTGGGCATGTCCTAAATATTGCAGACCAGATGTAATCCTTATGAATAGAGTTTTCTATTTTTTTGTTTCGGGGGTCTTCACCACTTCCCTGTAAAGATGCATCAAAAGTTTCTAAATGAAAGCATGTTTCATGACATTTAGTTGCATTTATGCATTTGAGAATTGTCATGAAATGGAGGATAAGTTATATGAAAATGTCATATAAAATTTTCTAGTTGGTAGGTTATTTTATAACCAAGATCATCAATAATTGTTTAGATAACAAATTATATGATATGAGCATAATTCTTGCAATAAGAATTATATGGTTCCAAAATTTGGAAATGGGCATGTCTTAAATGACATCGAAAGGGGTAGAATACCGGCTAATATTTAACATATTAGAAAATTGGGCGGCCGACCAAATATCCAACGATGAGGTGTTACGATATTACCGATGCATAAATTATGAACATTTTTGCATTCCATAATGTAAAATGTTAAATAGACATTGTCTATGTTTTTGGGTATAAATTTGTAGAAGATTGGACATGAGTAGAGGATTTACTCATCAAGATAATGTGCTTGTTGAAATATTAAGTAAGTTGCCTACAAATTTCTATGCATCTAGTGTATGCAAGTCTGTAATGACTTCTTGTGAATTAACCGTTAATGTTAATTAGGATCACTAGAGAAGTTACAATTATTTTGTAAAATCAAATAGGAACATTTTTAATAATGTTTTCAGAATTGATTGCATGAGTAGATGCAATTAATGAGGAGGAATGGCTTAGAACCTAACTTGTAGAGATCCCATTTTGGGAAGAAGCCATCTAAAGCACTCTTGATTAATTGTGAATCAGACTATGATCTATAACGTCTCTAACAAAGACTTATAATGAAAAGTGAAGAATTCAAGTCTTGTACATTGAACGGTAAGTCAATTACTCAAGAAATGAGTAATTGCAGTTAGCCATTGAAACGGAGAAAATCTTGGTAGACCCACTTATGAAGAGTCTCCCAAAGGAAATATTTTCAATGAAGTATACAGAAATGAGACTAAGGTATGTGAATGAAGTTCCATCACCCATAGCAGAAACCCAACCTATGTTTTGAAAAAGATAAGCAAGGTTCAATGTGGTACCAACAAGTTATGGAAGTGATTATGGTGCACTAAGTAAAAACTTCTCATTTCTGTTTAGTGCAGGCTCTGCAAGAAAAAAAGGGATGGATGAAAATCCTTAATAAGTCTAACTTTTATCACAAGGTGTCTCACAGAAACACCTTCGAGACTTACCTATATGAGTATGGAAATCAGGCTGTTTCCTAAGAGAAAAAGACCGTTCTCTGAGAGACTCATGAATACAGGATAAACACATGGACATTAATGTGCTGGATACAGAACACACAATCCCTGAAAATCATTATGCGTTGAGATTCCGGTTTTATCACATGGGGTACTTGGTTCAAGACTGGTTTCACCACTGAACCCCGATAAGGCTTAAAATTTCTTGCACTAAGTGAAGGTTCAAATCCAAAAGATACCTATCATTTATGTATTGATTTCAATGATGATGCTTATTTCCCAACTAAGCTTGAACTACATTGGCTTGATCCCACTCGGGTACGTAGGTAGTCACTTGAGTGATGCAACCACTTCAGTTTTGTAAGTTTTACTTTGTTTTATTTTCATAGTTTTTGGTTATTGAAAATAGGGGGAGATTGTTGGATATTTTCAATAATATAGAAAATAAAATGGTTTTCATTTTTGGTTAGCCACTACGATGGGGAGCGTCCTAAGCCTAATAGATGCAATGGATGTTAGTTGGAGATGAAAAGGCATCTCCAAAGGGTGTGATGGTTCACAAGAAACACATCCATTCCCATTAGATACTATTGGTGTCTTTTGGAAGTGAAAAGGCATCCCCAATGGGCATGAATTCCCTATAAGTAGTGATGATTTGTTTTCATTCAAATAATGAAAAAACACAATAAAAATCTCTGATTTCTTTTCTCTCTAAGCATCATCAAAATCTAAATACTGTGTGTTCTTAGTTGGGTAAAGGGAGTACAACTCTTGAACCCAACAACGTTGTTAGGGCTTCATTGTATCATGAAGGCAATATTTCGTTGACCAATTGTACTCGCCAATTATTTGGGAATGGTCGAAATAATTGCTGAAAAGAATCGTAAGGCCTTGAAGCTTGTGATACAACATTCTTTTCTTTCTCTGTTTTCTTCATCCTCCGTTTTAGCCTCAATTTTCCAACACAATAAACCTCGAGGTATTGCTATCAGTTTTGGAGGAACATAATGTAACATTAATGACGGCTCTCTAAAATTCAGGCCTTTATGAATCCAATGAAAAAATCATCAGAAAATACAGATCGGCATTTATGAATTCAGGCCTTTATGAATCCAATGACAAAATCTTCAGAAAATACAAACATGAATATGTTATAAAAAATGGTATTGAAGTGGGGTAAATGCATGTTATCCTACTCTTTTTTCCTTACCAGTTTTCTGATCATACATGGATTTCCACCCTCCAGTTGGCAAAAAAATCTTATTCCTACAATAAAATGACACAACGAAAATATTTGGTGTGAATGGATGTGGATAGTAACCGTACAAATATGCACAGATTTTAATATGCTTATAGATTTTATTTTTTTTCACAGAATAAAGACATTAGATCCCGAGGTTACGAAGTTGGATATATTTTAGAAATATAAGGTGAAATCAGGACCTAAGACTATCTAGGATAAGATATTGCCAGGGGTTTCTGGTTATTTAGGCGAGACGGTCTTGTATGAGAAGGAATTTCAACATTTCTAGGTTTCAGTTTATGTTACTAATGGTCACACAAGTTGATATAAGGAAGGTCTGATCCGATAAAATGTGTAACCTCTTTACGATAATGCAATATCTATGAGATACAATGTCTTGTTTGTTCTACATCGTTCTGCTTTCTTGTTGATGTCCTTTTTTATGTGGGTTATTGATCTAATGGATATTGGTTATGATTGTTGCAAACTTTTATGTTACTCTTGAAGCAAAGGATGAGAGTTACATTTAAAATCTACTTTTGTACTTTCTTCCTTCTTTTGGTTGAAATAAGACCATGTTTCTTTGTGAATATTCAATAATCTTACGATGTTTTTGTTGTAGGTGTGGGAGTAGTTCATACCATTTATACATGAGAATATATAATTGCAAAAAGTCACTCTCCAGAAATGATGCAAAAATAAGCTGCAATTGTTTGGCAGTTTCACTTGTGCTTTATTTTCAATGACTTTTATTTCATGGTCATCACATAGAGGATATGCCTCATGTTTTCGATGACCTCAAGAGCTGCTGTGTTAAAAATTTCTCATCTAAAGAATGTTAAAAGGGTATACTTCTCAAATTATAGAAGTGGCGGCTGAAACATTTGCACAACGACCAGGAGACTAGGAGACTAGATGGAGGCTCATACTGTGCTGGAAGACCTGTACTATAGATCACTTCGAGTACATTTTATCTCACACCTATCTAATGTACTCTTCTTGCAACTGGATACATCTACGGTCTTTGTCTACCTTGGTATCTTTCGCTTTATATACTATGTTAAGGGATGGGTTATTGATTGTGTGGAGAATCATAGCAGATGCACTACTGTCTCTTCTTAGACAATTTGTTACAGCTGTGAGCCTTTTAATGTTGTATTTTACTCTCATAGTTTATCCTAACTGTGCTTGTTATCAGGAATAAATATAGCTCATCTTTTACGTGAATTATAGTCTGGTTGGTGTCATTTTACTTGTTTCTATTTAAAAATAAGCTGCTGCATGGTGACAAGCTGAAAAATCAGTGTCCAGTCAGTATATTTCTACCAAGCCATTCACACTGACAGTTATGTCAAACTCAGAATCACTGCTTGAGCCTCCAATATAACTTGTGCACCTACTCTGAGAGTACCATTTGAATACAATTGTTACATGACAGAAATACCTACTCTGAGAGTACCATTCGAATACAGTTGTTACATGAAAAGCTAGTCTCACGGTTTTCTGATCATTGAAGTCCTTAACAAATTTTAACTTGACGCATATATATACACCTGACCCTAGTCGAGATTCAACAAAACCCAAACACAAACCCAAACACAAACCCAAACATGGAGGATGGCTATCTCGGTCACAAGATGTGTCTAATGAACCCAACTCTTTGGATACATAAACAAATTAAAGTGGCTTAATCAGATTCCTTTCTGCCACGAGTTAATAGGCGTGTCTAAATCCAACCTTTAAACATGCCACATAAATAATTGCTTAATGTGGCCATATTATCACCTATGGCTACAGGTGATGGGTTTATACTTAAACTCATGACCAAAAGGTGTTTATGGATACCGTTTAAGGGTTTACATTTATACCCATGACCAAAATGGTGCACTATGGTTACAGGGTAATACAAAACGTGGCTATAGTTATACCTTTGACCAAAAACCACGCAAATAATCCAAAACATGGCTAGGTTGTAAACCAAAAAACGTGGCCAGGTTTTTACTAGTGTTGTGTGAGGTTCAACATTTCGCTCGGTTCAAGGAGTCTCCACACGGTCGACTCTTCAATTTCGTAAAAACTAGCAAATCGTTTTTCCCCATCTACAGAGGAATAATTCATGGAAATGAATAGGTTGAAGCATTAGAGGCGTTAAGATAAAGAATACACGAAGAAATGAGACTAGAGGCAGAAGAACGTGCGAATATGACAAGGCAAAATCATGAGTTGAAGATGGAAAACATGAGATTACAGAATAGAAGGTCAAGAAGCACTACAAGATCAAGTTCAAGATCAATTAAAGGAGAAATAAGACGAAATTCGCTTGTAGAAAATGATAATGAAGATACTTGAGAGGAAGTACAAAATCCAAACAAAGAACGTCGTGAAAGAAGATAAATAACTGAAGATCGTTACATTCCACATGGCAAAATTCTCCAAAATGGACAAAACAACATAGATTGGGGGAATAGGCAACGTCGGGAACGAAATAACCAAGATGGCGGAGAAAATCAGGAAGAAGGAAGAAGATTATTACATGGGAGAGGAATTCAAAGAATTCAACAAGTAATTGAAGATGAAATCGAGAGACATTATGTTGAACAAGCACGTCTAGCTTACGAAAGGGAAAGACTGAGAGTAGAAGTGGAAGAACAAGAGCTCCAAGAGGAAATTCGCCAGAATAATTATGAAAATCGAGAAAGAAGGCGTGAACAAAACCGCAATAATGGTAATATCAATGAAGAATATGATAGAGTATAAAGAAGAGCTGAAAGGCGACAAAGAGAATTGAGGAGGAATGAAAAAAATCGCAGAGAAGAAAATGAGAGGTATAATCAAGTGTGAATTCATGAGAGAGATGAAAGAGGAGATCGCAGGGAAAGACAAGGAGAAAATAATGAAGAAGAAAATCAAAATAGGCATGAATGCAGGAGAAGAGAAGCAGAATTAAAAAGACCAATGGAATTAGCTCCTGGTGTAAATGAACAAATCTTAAGAGAACTGGCGGAAATGAGAGGAATGCTAAATAATAAAAGAGAAGGAGGCAGGAGACAGTTGGAAGAAGCCATAGAAGAAGCTGCGAAAACTCCATTCACATAAGAAGTACAATTGGGAGGAATACCCCCAAAGTGCAATCTGTCCGCGTTAACTAGCATCTTTGACGGAACAACTTGTGCAATTCAACACATCAAAGCTTATGTGAGATGTATGCTACAATGGGAAAACCATGATGCTGTGTTGTGCAAGTATTTCGCATCAAGTCTAACGGGAGAGGAATTAAAGTGGTTCGAAGGCTTACCAAGGAATACTATAACATCTTTCAACCATTTGCAGACTACGTTCTTAGGGGCGTATATAACTAAAAATTCCTCGCGACCTGGCATTGAAGATGTATTTGGTTTAAAACAAAGTATTGGCGAAAGTTTGAAGAATTTAACCGTAAGGTGGAAGAAAATGTGTAGCGAAATATCTGGTTGTGTGGATGAGAGATATCTTATTCTATCATTCAGTTTTCGCAACCAATTTGCTATATATCCAAATTTTTAGAATCAAGAATATAATCACAATGACTTAGTTTCGAGAGCTTCAAGAAGAGTATATTGATCTGGAGGAAAAAAAATGAGAATAGAATCATACCCAATTGCAAACACAAGTTCAAATGCAGTGAATGCAAGTTTATTGCCTAAATTGATAAACACAATGGCGAGCACTTCGCAAGTACAACAAGAAAAGATGAAGGGTGATAATAAACAGAAGTTGGTATCTATGGGAAGTCGCGATCAAGAAGAATTCGAAAGAGAAAGAAATTTCTATAATCTTGGTGGGAATAACAAGATTCAAAGACTCGACCAACAGCAAGAAACTTATGGGGGTCAAAAGAAAAACTATTATAGAGGACAGGGAAGTCATAAGATAATATGGGAAGAAATCAAAATGCCACCTCTGAATACTAGTGTAGAAAAAATATGGGAAGCCATAATCTTGATGGAAAACATACCAGCACCATGGAATATGGGGAGTGAACCACCTCCAAGCCACAGAAGTCACGAATTTTGTTCTTATAACCATTTTCATGGACATTCAACAAATGATTGCAGAAATATAAAGAGAATCATCATCAGAATGATAGATCAAGGAAAACTAAATCATTTTTTAAAAGACCAACCTCAGTCTCAACCATTACCACCTCCACCAGAAACTCGCAGAATAAACACAACAAAAGAAAGAGAAACATTTGTAATAGAAGTAGGGGCGAAGGCAAAAAAATTGTTTTGTCACTCTATTGTACATTCGTATAAAATGATTGAAGACTTTCACGATAACATTCTGAGAAGAGTCTTTGCAAGAGATGATGATGGAAGATAAATAATGAACATTGCGAAGATTTCGCCGCTAAAAGATTGGAAAAAGCAAATTATTTCTTTCACTGCAGAAGAAGTACCTTAGGGTGAAGAAACGCACGATAATCCATTAGTGGTAAGATTGGAGATTAACCCAAAACCTAGTGATGATGAAGCTGAGGACTCATGGGCAATCAACCGAGTTTTAATTGATACTGGAAGCTCCATGGATATCATGTTCTATCATGCTTATAAAACTATGGGATGGAAAGATGAGGATTTAATACCTTCAACCTATAAAATCTATGGTTTTAATGGTACTGCCAATAAGCCTAAAGGGGAGGTCACTATGCGAATTCCATTGAAAGGACTATCTTCTGAAATTCTGTTCTATGTTGTCGACGTGGAGTCACCATATAATTCTTTAATTGGCCGACCTTGGTTACAAGGGATTCTAGGCGTAGCATCGACATTTCATCAGTGCATCAAGTTGCCTCATCCCAGTGGAGTTGGAATCACTAAAGGAGATTGGATTTAAAGAAAGAAGTGTTATGAAATTGATGTAGAATCATGCGAAGAGCGAACTGCAAAGAAGGTGAATTGGAAGTATAACGTCAAAGAAAGACAAAGAAGTGAAAGGTTAATGGTAGATGCAAATAGAGAGAAGAAGAAACTCTGCGAAGACAATGCTTGATGAAAATAAGAAGTGGAAAAAATGTCGCAGAAGGTAAGAAAGTAGCAAAAAACAACAAAAATACAGAGGCAGAAAGCAGCAAAGGTAAAAAATTTAAGCTGTAAAATGAAAGAAATATTGAGAAAAGAAAAAGAGATGCATGATTGATTTGTTGCAAAAAAATTCAAAAATATATTTTACTTAATGAGAAAGATGAGATTGAGAAATTACAACAGAGCTGAAATGCAAAAGAAGAAATAGAATAATCATCAGAAAGGGGCGAACTTACTATGGCGTACACCCTAGTTCGTGAAATCAAAATTTCGCAAGAGGAAAATGTAAGACCTAAAGTGCGTCATAGAAGGGGTACATGTTGCATGACTCATCGAAAAGGTTATACCGCCCCTGGAACCTGAGTCATGGAGATTTGAGGTCAATAAATCCCATCTAGAAGAGATACCTTGGATTTTAAACTTAAACTTATGATTTAGGTTGGACGACTGAGGATCTCTTCTAAGGAGTGCAGAGTATGATCAAGGCGCCGAGGTACACGGTTGAGACAAGAGTGCCTGGGGAGTCTGGAACGTACCTGGCCATTCTTGGCAAGTCTTGACTATGATGCACTCGGCCCGAAGAAAACCCCACTTAGGGTGCAGTATTGTAACCATAAGCCATATATGCAAAAGGGATAAGAGGCTGCGAAAACAACTGGTTGTTGTTAAGACCAGATGGGAGGAGCCAACCTTGTATGTAGAGGTACGTCTCCTTGAAGGGGAAACCAGGGGGAGGATAAGGGCGGCACCCTCCATTAGGGAGTTGATAAGTGTCTTAAGACTCAGATGTCATGAGGATTTTTACTCATGGGAGTATTAAGGTTTGTCATATTTGTGCAACAATCCTAAAGAGGCAATAATACAAAAGAGAAAGATAAGACGAGATCAATGGGTCACTACATAAAAGTGTAAGGACGTCCTGCGATTTCGTCGCATGACGGCAATGTCATGTGGCTTTATTTTCGCAAGAATATTTAGGCTTGTAACATTGTCGCAACAAAAATGATAAGAGAAAAAAGTTAAGTCAAGATCAAAGGGTTTTTGCACGAAAATGCAAAGATGTCCTGCAATTTTTTCGCAATGACAAGAGGTGTCATAATAAGACCTTTACTAAGGAAGGAAAAATAAGACCACATTAGAGAACAAGAATGAATAAAATTCAGAAAAATATCAAGGATTATCTCCCAAAATATGTGATTGCGAGATTATGCAGAAACGACTGCGAAATTGAGAACATGAAGATTTTGCACAAGCTTACTGTTAGAAAATGACTGGCTTAATCTTTCATTTGGACACAAATAACAGAGGCAAGTATGGGAATGAATAGAATGAGAACATGTTATTTTTCTCCATATGATAGATTTATACATAAAATGAAAAGATTAATAATTTTATATTGATTAACCATATTGCAAAAAGAGTTGCTTTTCTAACATATACAGGAAGAAATAAAAGTCATGGAATTTGTATTAAAATTCGAAGAAGTTCACAACAAAAGATTACAAGAACTGAAGATTAAAGAGCGAATGTATAGATATTATAAAAAGTTAAAGAAGGAAGGAGAACTATTTTTTGCTTGATTATTCTTCTTCTTCTTCTTCATCAGATTCTATTTCTTCTTCATCTTCTTTGCTAGCATCACTGTCAGAGATGTCCAAAGGAGGTACATTCTTTGGAATTTCTTCTAAGAGGCAAGGATATGTAGAATGAAGAATGTTATTGTCATCGCAAACCTTCTTAATAGTCTGGTTGCGAAAAAGAATAATATCATTTTTAAAGTTCGCAACAATGATCTTTAATTGACTCTTCAGTCTAGAAAATTTATCATTGCGAGAAGAAAGATATTTAGCGAGCTGTTATTTTTCAGCCTCAAGTTCTTCGATTCTTCTGCGAAATCTCTTCTCAGCTCCTGCGAACATATAACAATGAATCAGTAACTTGGTGAGAATTTATAAAAGATAAATGATTAATAAGGAAGTACAGTTAACAACCTTCTCTGTCAGAAATCATATCCCTAATCAAGGTTGTGTGCTCAGTTTGGAGACTAACATTTACACCTAGATTATTTCTGGCGTCATCTAAAATTTTCGCAGCCTAAGCGAATTCATCATCATTATTTATGAGAAGACGGGGGCGAATTTGATTTTCCCTTTCGAAAAGCATAGCATTTTTGCAATTAGCCTCATCTCGATCAATTTAAACCCCAAGAAGAGTTTCTTGAAATTTCGCTAAAGTTTGAGCGCCTTGGTTAGCGATGCGATATTTATCATCTATAAGATCACTGTTCTTGGCTCTTAAATTATTGATTTCCTCTTTAGAATTAAGATAGAAACGCTTAAATTTATTGGCTAAACCCAATCTGGATCTATGGTCAATTTCTAAGAGGCGAAGTTTGGATCTGAGTTCATTTGTGGAAAGAAATTTAATCTTGTCATTTGAAAAACTATTTAAAGAGTTATTAAGGAGTTCAAGGAGGGTATCATTATCCATAGAGTCGGGAAAATAACGAAGAATGGTAGCTTCATCAGAAAGACCATAAACATCTGCGAAAATGATAAATTAAGATAAGGGAAAAATAATGAGAAAACAAGATAAAGGAAAATAGGAAAAACCCCTTACCATAGAGTTGATGGTTGGCACTTTGAAGACTAGATATTTGATTCTTTTGATCAGAAGAATCAATTTCTAATTATCTATTCTTTTCACGAAGATCAACAGCTTCAGCCTCCAGTTCTTCGCTTCTCTTGAGAAGTTGAAGATTCTTCTTTTCAAGAACCACACGTCTTCTTTCCAAATCTGAGGCAACAACGAAAGAAGCCTTTCCAGTCTGCGAAAGAGGATGAAAAATTGTCAAGATAGAATACAATTGTAAATCGTAATTATGAAGAAATACAGAAATGAAGGCATACCAAAATACCAAGCGAATTCAGAAAGCTAGGGGTCACTGATCTGGAGACTCCGCGAAGATAAGCATTACCCTCCAATAAAGGAGTGTCATAGATGTTTGCAAGAGCCTTGCATGTGTTGGTAAGAGGGACATTTCCAATCCCTTGCAAGGAGTCAGAGAAAATACTGGACAGTTGTGCCATAAAAGATTCATGTGAAAAATCTTCCTTTGCGAAATAAGTATTAATACCATCATTATCATCATCACCAGAACTTTCGCCAGATTGAGAATTCGAAGAAGAAGGAAGATGAACTTTTATTTTCTTTGAAGGCGAGGCAGCTGATTTCTATTTGCGAAGAACACCTTTTACCTTTGCCTTTGGTTTTCTCAATCTTAGATCCTTCTTCTTCAACAACTACAACACCAATCTTCGCATACGAATGAAGATAAGAAACAAAGGCAACAATATTGTTAAAAATAACAAAAGAAAATATTTCTTACTTCATCCGTGATTGAACGAAGCGCCGCCAGGGTGCTTGCCTTATTAGTCCTGTTGTAGCTTGTTCTCAGCTTTTCAATCTAAAATTTTCGCAAGAGTTAGAAAACAAGAAAGTAACAGTAAATGAAAGATTATGAAGTGAGTAATACTTGAAGACATACCTCTTTCTCTTTCTCGGGACAATTAAATACCCAAGGTTGACAAGTTGCGAGATTCGCAGGAAGCACATTTGAACCAGAAATATAAGGCCACTTCAAAACCAGTGGAAAGACACACCATCTGTCATCTTTAGATTTTCGAGGAGTATTATTCTTACCAGAATTCCAGTCGATATCTTGCATGAGTATTTTATCATCAACGATATTATCTTTTCTCTTCAAGCGAATTCCCCAGCGAGTGCTATCTTTCTTCATGGGTATTAGTTCATAATTTTCAAAGAAGCCTTCTACTGTGTATTTTTCAGCGAGTATTACTAAATTTTGAAGTTTAAGAACTCTAACTTCTTTTGGATAAAAAGATCCTTTACCAGCACCATGGTTGGAGAATTCAAGAATTAAACGAATGCAATCCCCACTTAATTGGTAGATGCTCGCGAGAAGTTCGCATGAGCAATAATTTCATAAAACAAAGGAAGGTTAGGATCATAAAGGGGAATCGGAAGGCCAGCGAGAATCTGACCAAGTAAAACTATGATTTCTTTATCATCACAACAATGATGATCAGAAAATAGTTTAGCAGAAAGAATGGATTTGACTCCTTGACCGAGAATAGTGGATAATGTAAAACCTCTTTCTTTGAGACCTTTCTGAATTCCTTCAAAAGAAGTTTCAAATTTACGACCGACTGGAGGCATTGTAAGTATGGGAATGAAGAAGAAACTAAAGATCAAAAGAAAGAGAAGAATGGAAAATTACAGTAACAGAAGTGGAATTTACGGAGGAACAATAAAATTGCAGAGAAGTTGAAAGAAAAGTAAAAAGAAGGGTAGAGAAGAATGAGAAGAATATATATAGAGAGAAGAAATCTAGAGAAGATAAACGCATTTAATGCGAAGAGTAGACATGAACGGTTGAGAAATAGCGGTTGAAAGAGACGTGTCAAGAAATGGATGGAGGAAGAGATAAGTGTAATAAATTATGCGTAAAATACAGAATCGTGTCAATATGGAAAGATGAATAGCTGCGGCATTTTGAAGAATAATTTCTCATGACATTCTCCTCTTCGCAGAGAATACATGAGAAGAGGCAAGATATAGGATCATAATATCGCAACAATAATACTCTTGTGAAATCGTCAACAACAATACACCTGCGAATGTCGCAGGAAGATTACAGAAATGACGCAAAAGATGACGTTGGCATAAACACCAGAAAGAAGTGAAGATTTTGCGAAATCTAAGAATATTTCGAATAAAACATTTGTACGCTTGCGATAATCTCGCAAGACAGATCCGAAAATAAAGGACAACTTAGCTGTCATTGATAGGTATCTAAAACATCTTGATATTTATCTATTGTTCATTCTTTCTTCACTAAGTTTTCTTGTAAAATATGTATATTATGTTTGCTTTTGAGTATTTAGGTACTTTGGAGTCATTTGGAACAAAATAAGAAGAAACATCGCAAAAGTCTCATCTCATGTGCAACTGCTGTTGGAGGCGGATTACTTCTCATTATTTTCTTTTATTTCTTCATCTCTGTCTGAAAAGCATGCTGGATTTAGTGATGCAATTTCTGTCTGAATCTTATTAGCAGATGTTTTTGGCGGGAGGACGAAAGGAGAAAGCGTCATTTCAATATGCAAGCACTGCTGGGAGCAAAGTGGAGGATAAAGGATTGTCACTGTTGGTGGATTGAATCTTATTGCTAGGTGCCTACACTCTGGGGTTCTCAGAGATGGTGTGGTTAAATCCAACCTCAATTCCTACGGAAGACCTTAACTTCAGAGAAAAATCATCATTGGCTCTTCTTTCTTTCACTCCACCTGAAACCGAGAGGGCATGGAAACACTAAAAGTCAGTGGAAGGAGATCGAGAAGGAACTTTTGATTGTTGAATGAAAATTTCAGAGAACAAGAGCTTGCTACTATTGAGAGATGATGAACACATAAGAAGGGTTTGTTTGGGTTTGTCTCTAAGTAACAAATCAAAGAAGAACTGCATTTAGGGTTTCTGAATTAGATCGATAAATTGAAGATAAAAAGATACAAATGATGTTGTTGCTGTTAATGAGTTGTGGGAGAAATGGGTTTATGCAGCTGAAGGGTTTGGTTAAATTTGGGCCATAATTACATGGAAGATTGGAGTTGCAGTTCAACTATGTTGCAGTTATGAGCTGAATTGAAGGTTTTGCTGATGGTGATAATTTGTGATTGAGGAGGAGGTTGCATAAGCAATGGATGAATAGGTTGTGTTAGTTACAGTGAAGTCATGAAATCATTGCAGTGATGACATCTCAAGTGGTGTTGTTGATAAGAAAGGAAGAAGAAGTGTTATGTGGTGCTATGGCTTGGGATTGTTGTGTATTGAGTTAGATTGCAATAGCCGAGTTGGTTATGGTGCAGATACATCTCAAATGGAGGTGCTTGAACTGAAGAGATGGTGGAGAATGAAGTGAATGTATGGTTCAATCTGTGATGGTAGCTATAGCTATGTTGAGTTTGTGATGGGTTTGTGCAGCAGTGGTTGAGATGTGAACAAGGAGGCAATGGAACATAAATGGGAGTCTAAGATGTTTCGTCGCTGAAATTGATTGTGTGAAGGTTTGTAGTGGATTTTGGCATCGATGGTTTGAAGTTCTGGTGGAATAGCTGATTGAAGATAGATGGTGGTGGAAACTGATTGGAGTGACAGGTGCAGTTTGGGTGGAATAGCTGCTAGTATCAAGGTGTTGAACTGAGATGGTTGTGATGGCAAGAGAAAAGTATATTGTGTGCACAGTTCAGTGATAGCAGGTGCAACTGAGTTCAGGGAAAGAATGCATGAACTGCGGTGAAGCGTAGGCTGGATTGGAGTAATTGTAGGTGCTGTTGTGCCGAGAATGATGGTAACACAATGGTTTTGATGGAGCTGTGAGATTGCAGTTCAAATGGTGATGGGTGCACTGTGTTGGTGTTTAACTGGTGGTTTCAGTGGTTCGTGTGGTTATTTGCCGAGTTCTGGAGGCTGAATTGGGTATATTGAGCTGAGTTTTAATAGTAAGGAAGAGCTAGGTATAGACATGTCTTGATTCTTGGTAGTTTTGGATCGAGCATGGAGGTGATATGGCGAGTTATTGAGATAAATTGCAGCTGTGATATGTTGCTGCTACAACCAGGTTTGTTCGACAGGGGTTCGTATAGACAGCAGGAGTGTGCAAGACTGTGGTGATTTGGTTGAATCCTGGCAGTAAATGGGGAGTTGGGTGCAGTTTTGGCAGTGATATTTCAGTGGAGACATAAATAGTGCTTCCTCGGTCTTTTACTGTTGTAGCCATGACTCGATGGTTGTATAGGAAGGGTTTTGGCAATGGTTCAATGGGCTATTTCCAGGGAAGTAGGAAGCTGGTTAGCCATGGCTCAAATGGATGTGTATGAAGAGTAACCGACAGTCCATAATGAATGTTTTCAACACCAACAAGGGGCATAGAAAGTGGTGAAAATCTGTAAATGATTTATGGCATTGCAGGTGGTGGATTGACTTGGTGGTTTTGCTGGCTCGAGTTCGGGGGTGGACTAGTTCGAATTGGAGGAGAATGGGTCAAGTTCTGAGCTTAGTTGTAGCTGAAATATAGTGCATCTATAGATGGCAATGAATGATGATTTTGTGTTGCATCTAAGGACGCAGGGAAAGACATGCATGATGGTTTGCAACTCTGGTCTATAACCAAGTCAGCTAAGTTAGCATCCTTGACTCAGATCTGACTTAGCTGACATCACTATTCCAAATCGGTCTCAACTCACATGACTCGTACACTGACTCAGTTTATTTGACTGAGTTGACTCGATGATTGACCGACGACTTTCCCAGCCAAGTTCCGGCAACTTTTATAGACTTCCGGCGACAACTTTCTATGCATAGTTGCTACATGGGTCTTTATACACTTGGGCTTGGTGAACATATTAGACCTTTGAAGAATTGACCTAATGATAGACATAAAAGGGAGGATTTCTTCTACAAATTCATTATCACGTATTCTACTTGGATTTTTGGAGAGAGCCGAGCTAGGGTTTGCTTTCTTTTATATATTTTCATCTTCTTTCATTTATTATTATGATGATGAACTCCATACATATGAGTAACTAAAACTATTTTTGATTAAGGGTGATTTCAAATCCCGGATTATGAACCCATAATTGATATGCAATAACTCGTTTTCTCGCAATTATTTCTGTTATTGTTTGATTTCTACTATGCTAATATTGTTTATGGATTATTTGTTAATGGTTTAAGTTCGAAATTGAATCGTTAGCTCTTAATTCTATTACTAGTATATATTTTATTCGACCCGTAATTTTCTAGAACTATAAACGCAAGTAGCAATATATGGGTATTGATGATGGGACTTTGAATTACCTATTGTCTAGTAGGTTATTCAAGCCTTTGATTTTATCACTAGGAACAATCTTATCTCATAAAACTTAAAGCATTTGTTTAAGTCACACCTAGTAAGCGTACCTCTAGTGATTGATCAAATATCACTTTCGGTTGTTTACAATCTTGGAACCGATTATACCACACTTCCAAACAAGTTTAGAAATGGTTCATCTGATTTCCAAGAACTATGTGATTGATCAAATATCAATACACTAATCATGGGTTTACGATTCTACCAAACACTTGGATCAGTTATACCTTAATATGGTTACTGGGACCGAATACATTAGTTACCAGGATCGGTTACATCAATTACCAGGACCGGTTACCATATTCTCATGGTATTACTTGTGATCGATTACACCAGTTACCAGGATCGGTTACACCAATTAACATGACCGGTTACATCAGTTACCTTAATATGGTTCCAATATTGTAAAAAAATGGTTCATCTGATTTTACGGTACTCATAAAACTTTGAATTACAAAGGGTGAATACCGATTTGTTGTATTGTCTCGACTCAGTCCATAGACAATCACTTTCGGTAAGAGGACTTATATGTGGAAAAGTTTAAGATTGTAGTATATTTGGGTACCCTCATCTTTTCATAACAGCGAAGCTGTATATATTTTACATATTATATAATACTCTAGTAATGTGACATGATCATAATAATATGATCATAGTATTAGGGAATTAGACTATGAAGTATGCCGCTTATCTTTTGAACTTCGTAGATATGACATTGACATAATCTTGTATATATTGTTATGATTATGTGAATGGGTTATAGTGAAGATTTCATCCTATGAAACAATGTTTTACATTTGTTTAAAGGAAGTACATTCATGAACTTTTTTTATGAATCGAAAGGGAAATTATGAGGCTTATTGGTTCGGCTATTCATTGCAAATCTTTGGATGACCAATATGCGTGAGATGGTAGAACCGATCGTAACTATGTTATGTATCTTGGTATAACTAATCGCAATGCCTGAATTATGGTATGGTATGACAGGTTTTTATTAATTGGTGTAAACGATCCTAAGTAATAACCATGAGATGGTATGATCGATATTTGCAATTGGTGTAACCGATCCTAGTAATTGGTGTGACAAATCACAGAGTGTTGTATAATCGATCCTTGTAATTGGTAACCGGTCCTGGTAATTGGTTTAACCTATCCTGGTAACTGGTGTGACCGATCACAAGCAATACCATGGGAATATGGTAACCGGTCCTGGTAACTGATGTAACCGAACCTAGTAACTTGTGTGACCGATCACAAGTATTTCCATATTGAGGTATAACCGATCCTAGTGATTGGTAGAACCGATTGAACCCATGTATGTGATTTCACATTTGATCAATCACATAGTTATCTTGGAATATAGGTCAACCAATTCTAAACTTGTTTGGAAGTGTGGTACAACTGATTCCAAGAATGTGAATCCATGTAAATATGAATAAGGATTTACCTCTAGATGTCAACATACTTTGAACACGTACAATAACTCTTATCATTTATTGTTCAAAGATATTCCTTAGTACTCAAGGAGATCATGTGCCGAAATAAATTGAGAATCTTTTAATTAAGGTTTTTGGTTTTATATGCTTTAATTACCAGCAATTAAATGCATATCCCTAGAGAATAAAAATTAGTAATGTTAATTTACTAATTGGAGGTTTTCTATTGAGAGATTTCAAAAAATTTGGACAAGCATTTATTGGAATTAGGAAAACCGAATTTCGCTATTCATTGCATATCTTGAGAATATTTTCAGTTTTGGAAATTCTTTGGTGTCCAAACATCCTTGGTCTATAAATACCTAAGTTTGCATTTCTATCAAACTGTCATAAGAGCCGCGCAAACTTTATTTCTTGTTGTTTCTGGTGAATTAGTCTATTCGGAGAGGAACATATCCTAATTAGGTGAAATCTCTTATGACCGCTCATTTAAAGACTTTTGTGGAATCAATAAGATCTACGAGTATCGTTGGTAGGTAACTAGATAATTGCAGTGTTATTAGTTTTCGATTGATTTGATTGACTAACGGTTGTTAAAACTTTGATTGCACCTAGTTTGTTTATTTTTGAGAATCTTCTCTTCTAATATAATATTCACTCAAGATCAAAGTATCGACGGGATCTTTAGAACTGTTTGTAGATCTAAAGATATCTTGTGATAATCCATTATGAACAAACTCTGTTCTGTATGTGATTGATCACAAGAGATTCAAGTGGTGTTGTGCAGGTTATTATTGAAGATTAAAGAAGATTTTAAGACGAAGAAGATTTTTTTATTAGTTCTCATATCTTTGTATGTGCACAAACCTTGATCGGCTGGGATACAACTAGAATCGGATTTATTCGATTGATTAGTTGCGTGAGATCGGAATTACTTTATAGCTTCTCGTTGAGATCTATATTGATTGATTGTGAATCTAAACTTAACTTATTTTGTAGTTATTTGATAGATTGATCTAACCAGGTAAAGGAGTTTATTAGATTAAACAGAAGAGCCTTTGTGTATGACTTGAGATATCTTTATCTTGAAAGAATCAAAAGAGTTGTTACCAAACAGATTTTTTGTTCCTTTAATGTTTGGAATACGATCCAAAGGAATTATACCAGTTCGTGACCTTCGAAGTCGGAAGCACATGGATACTGAGGAAACTAAGTGAACTAGGGGTAGTTGCTTGGTCTCAACTATATGAAGTTGGTGTAGATTTTTTATGGCGACTTAATTCTAAGAGTTTTCAATTCTGTACTAGGTCCCGGGGTTTTTCAGCACTTGCAGTTTTCCTCGTTAACAAAATCTTGTTGTGTGATTTACTTTTTATCCCGCAATTATATTTGTTTATATAATTTAAAGTAAATTGCACTTTACGTTAACTCCGATATAATTGATAGTGATCCTATAGAGTTTGGTTAAGTCCGAACATATTATCAAGTATCAAAATTTGGTAGTCGTATTGTCTCGATCTTGTATCCATAGAAAATCACACAAAGCGTGAATACCGATCTATTGTATGTCTCGACTCTTTCCATAGACGATCACTTTCGGAAAGAGGACCTATAGGTAGAAACAAAAATATTGTGGTGTATTTGGGTACCCTTGTATTTTCAATATAAATATCATCTTTGATCAGTTAGTGAAATCAGGCGGCCTCCATTTCAATAAGAATGATAGTGCTTACTATAAAAATATCCTACAATCTGCTGGTCTCTTAGACATGGGTTTTTCAGGTTATGATTACACTTGGAATAGTCATAGGAAAGGATCATATAATATTTAAGAAGGACTAGATAGATCTGTCTCAAATACTGAGTGTAATTTTAAATTTCCTCAAGCCATCTTAACTCACTTAGTAGCAGTAGGCTCAGATCACTGCCCTGTTTCCCTGACTCTGAATAGCAAATTTGAAAAATTAGAATGGACCTTTAAGTTTTACGACACATGGAAAAAGGAGGCTTCTTGTGTACAAATTATACAAGAATCTTGGAATCATACTATTAGGGACAACCTAGATAGTGCTTTAGATAGAAACTTAACAAAATTAGGAATCCAGATGCAGGACCGGAAAAAGAACATTTTTGGCCTTCCTTCTAAACAAATATAAAAACTTCTCAAACAAATAGAAAACCTAAGCTTAACAAATTTTATGCATAAAAAAGAATCTCTGATACATGATAAATTATGCACCCTAGAGAAATTATATTACACACAGGAGACTATAGCCAAACCACAATCTAGAGACAATTTAGTCAGACTAGGAGAAAGGAACACCAAATATTTTCATACAATAACTCTTAAAAGAAGAAAATGGAACACAATTGAATCCTTTAGGAATAGCAATAATGTACTTACATTTGACATACAAGAAATACATGACACACTAACTGATTACTTCAATAATCTCTTCTACGAAAACACTTCTGCTGATAATTCTAACAATGACATTTTCAATAATATAACAACCTCTATTTTTGAGGAGGATAATATAAGTTATTAATGACTCCCTCTAAAGACGAAATATTCAGAGTACTAAAGAATATGAAACCTAATAAGGCTCCAGGACCGGATGGTTTTCCGACTAGTTTCTTCAAACAGAATTGAGACACATTATGAGAACAAGTTTGTCAAGCTATTCAACAATTCTTCTGAATAGGCATTCTTCACCCTGATTTCAATAAAACCTTCCTTTTTCTCATTCCTAAGGCTAGACATCCAAAAGACCCAAGTCAATTAAGACCAATATGACTTTGCAACACTGTTTATAAAATTATATCTAAAATTATAGCAAATAGAATGAAACCTTTATCAGAAAATACCATTTTTCCTTTTGAAGCCGCCTTTCTGTCCAAAAGACAAATCTCTGATAACATAGTAATAACACATGAAATAATTCACTCATTTAAAAAAAAAAAAAACTAGAACTGGTGGTCTAGGGATTAAAATAGACATGTCTAAGGCATTTGATAGGGTAAAATGGGATTTCTTATTTAAGGCTCTCCAATCTTTTGGTTTCAATCCTTCCTTTCGCAATTTAATTCAGCAATGCATCTCATCTTCTTCTATTGGTGTCCTTCTCAATAGTAACCCAAGAGAGTATTTTAAACCCACTAGAGGCCTCAGACAGGGAGATCCTTTATCTCCCTATCTATTCATTATCTGCGTAGAGATCTTTTCAAGGCACCTTCTCACTAAAAAAAATGAGAAACACTTCCATGGAGTCAAAATAATACCCAAAAATAGTCCAATCTCGCATCTTTTTTTTTTGCTGATGACTGCCTCCTTTTTATCAAAGTAGAATTAAAAGAATGTCAGAATATCCTCAAAATCATTAAAACCTTTAGTGTTGCCTCAGGACAGTTAATTAACTTTGAAAAATCGGGTGTTTTCTTTAGCAAGAAAGTACATCCAAAACATTAAAGAATGATATCTAAAAATCTGAAAATCAAGAAAATCAATCTAAAAGACTCTTACTTAGGTGCTTCTTTATTCATTAACAGGTCAAAAATAAAAGTCTTTGAAAATATAATAGAAAATATGGAACATAAGTCTCAAGGATGGAAAGGAAATGTAATAAACCAACCCAGTAAAATGGTCTTAAACAAATCAGTCTTGCCTAGTATGGAAAACTATCAAATGGGTTACTTCATACTGCCCAAGAAAATAACAAACAATATAGATGCAATCCAGAGAGATTTTGGTGAGGTAATGAAACCAACTTCAAAGGGTATTACCCTAAATCCTATACTTGTCTTTGTAAACTAGCCTGGAGACTATTAACTGAGCCAAACTCCATTTGGTCTTCTTAACTTAAACCAAAATACTTCAGGGCTAAATATTTTACCTCAAGTTATAGGCTATAAGAATGTTTAAGTAAAGGCAAAAAGGTAGTAGAACAATACACCATATGGGAAGTAAGGGATGGATCAACCATAAATATTTGGGATGATAACTGGATACCAGATCTAGGGTCTAAGCTCAGTCAGTTTAGGAACTCGAACAACACACATTTAACACTAGTGATGGATCTCATAGATACAATATGTTAGAGCACTGCTCGTTCAAACTCGCAAGCATTGCTATCTCAAGCTTGTTGTCAAGTTTAGTTATCAAAACTATAAGTCTTGATTTATAGTCTACTTATACCTGCGTCTCGGATTAGGATAAAAAGTGCAGTTGAGTATTAGACTTCACGGTGTTCATCAAATGATGACGAAGAACTACTAAGGAGAGTGTCATGTACCCGGTGTGGTATTGGAGTGCCCATATCCTGTTAAGTGTCGATGTCTAGTATAAGTTGTGGGTGGTAGTATTTAACTTAAAGAGTGGGTGCATTTATCAATTGTAAGGATGGCTTAGATGTAACCATCTGGTAGGATTATAGCCGTTAGATATTAGGAAGGTTGTTCTAGCTTTATAAGCAGATGAATCTGTAATGAAACTCTTAATCTAATTTTAATAAAGCCAATCGTTATTCGGTTAAGATGTGTTCATCACTGAATTAGTAGGCTTGATTCGTGTGAATCAAGAGATTATCCTTCCAACCTTGTTATTGTACATCTAGGTACATAATAATTGGTATCAGACTCGTTTCGATCCATGGGGGATTTGTTGTATCGAGCTAGGGGGAAATGTGCAGCCTATTGCCATTTACTTGATTTGAAGAGAAAGTATCAAGATCTGCTTTATGAGGTACCTTCATTCAATCGAAATTATACTCTTTGGGAACTAGAGTCTCAAATCAACTTCACCAGGCTTCGGTGGGAATCAATTCACCTACCACCATCCTTTGTGAAGCATCTAGAATCAATCTGTGGGGCTATTGCAGCTCAACAGATTCAGGAAGAAAATCACTTTGCGGAAAAAACATAGGAAGAAGCTGGGGTTCCAGAAGACACACAGACTGAAGAGATGTGTGTGGATAAAGAATTGATTGTTGATTCTCTCGATTCGCTTGATGAGTTGATTCCATTAGGGTTTCTTTGATGAAAAAGAGGATTCAATCACTGATTTAGACGAATACTTGATTCCTTTATTTTTCTTCGACGAAGATAAAGAAGATTCAATAGTTAAATCAACTCCAACAAAGGCTATGAACACTGCCGTGAATGAGTTCGATAGGAAGAATCAGATGTTTAGTTTTCACAAACCACTAATTGGTGAGAGTTTTTCCACTATTTTTAATTCATCTCATAACATATTTGATCCAGGAAAGGATTTCAAACTCATTAATAAATTGGGTTCTGATACAATTACTTCACATCATCTTACATTATATGCTTGTTCAATTTTAATGAATGAAAGTGATGGAAATTCTGTATATGAGATGCTCCATAAGAATGGGTACTGGTCAGATTCATGGTCTGGTGCTTCAATTATTGGTATACCAACTAATGGGAGTGTTATTAGTACTGCTGAAGTATTGTTTGATAAAATATCTGGGAGTAATGATGTGAATTTGAGTGATACTGGAGTTAAAATGGATAGAGTTTTTGACCACGGAAAAGAGAAATTTCATGTTGATTCTAAGTTGGGATACTTCCGAGATTTTTTTTTTACTGCTTTAATTGCTGGATCACCAGCTAAGAATGGGGTTATTCTAATTGCTAGGAGTTTGCAGGTCATTGTTTATTTCTATATTGATGATACTTGCTCATTATTTGATCGAGGTAAGTGCGCCATTTTCTCCTCGTTATCTTACTGGTACTTATATATTCGATTGCTTGTTAACTTTGGGTACAAATCAATTTGGGTTGTAAATTCGATGACTCTTGTATGTGTTGTTCATCATGTGGATATTAAAGTTGATAGTACGTTGTTTATTCACATGCCTGCGAGCGATGGATTTTGCATACTCTTGTTTGCTAGAGAAGGGGATACTAGGCAGGATGGTCGGTGGTTGGTTCAAATGCTTTATATGAAAGAAGAAGCTTTTATTCTTTCACTGCTGCAGATAATTTGGGTCCCTTGCCATCGAAATTTTAGCTCAAATTATATACCAATTGAAGTGATATCTTCGCACCTGACGCATTCTCTAGGTGCAGCTGATGTTTTTGTTGGATTTTATGGTTCTCATCTTAAAATATTTCTCATTCTTGTTCGCAGCTGTATTGGACAGTTGAGCAGTTATTGTTTCTTATAGGAACTATTAGTGTTTCAGATTATAAATGTGTTGCTCTGGGTAGGGTACCTGAAGTGGAAGTTCAGAATAGTTCCACTTGGTTTTGCTTCTGATTTGTACCTTGCCACCAGCTGGGTTTTGCGACCTACTACATTACAGGAAACTCACGCTTCTCAGCCCCTTTCAGACAATTGCATGACAGAACAAAGTTGTTGCTTGAGCACTTCCATTAAAGTTTTTGCTCGCTGGATATCTGATAGAGGCAAGTTGTTCGCAAGTCAAGGGTATTTTTCTTTTCCTTCTACTTATGATTATTCTGTGGTTAAGATCAATTCTGGGATCATTGTGTTTCTTATGCCACAATGGATGGCTGAATATGGTTCTGAAAATGTGTATGAGCTGAAATTGGAATTTGGGTACCATTTGATTGGGTTTTCAAATGTTTATTCGTTGGCTACAAATGGAGACACCCGTAGTGTTTGCGAGCCTTATGATGAAGTTCCCATGAAGAATGTCAGCAGCACTATGTTCCTGATAAGAAAAGGGCAAACCTGTTATTTTTATGATGACATTTTTAATCCCATGGATAGATCCGTCGAGCCACTTCCATTCACTACTCCAACTGTGTGCTCTCATGGGTTTTATAAAGTGCCTTTTCATGATACAGTTCCTCCATTATCGCAGCCTTGGCCTGGTGATGGTGACCCTGTGGAGTTTGCTGCGGAAGTTGCAATGATTCTTACTCTAATGCTGCAGGTAGGGTACTTGCGCTGGAAATTCAACTTGGTTTCACCTGATTTATAGAGTAGAGGTAATGGTACTGGTATTAGGGGTTGTAGTCGATTTGTGTTTGATAGAGGAAAGGTGGAACCCACTGAGAAGGCACCCGATCTGTTTAGTAACCTTCATTCTATGATGACAAAAGACTGTCATCGGAAACTTATATAAAATGGTGATATTAATCTCAACCGTGTAGTGAAGAAATGTATCCAAGTGCAGGGGGTGATGCTATGTCTGCATATCAAGCTAGAAGTTGTGGGGATTATGGATCTGTTTTCTTTTGGGAAGCAAACCAAAGCAGGTTTAGCTCCGTGGTTACATTTTACAGGAGGAACTACTACCTTCTTTAATCACTGTAACTTGCAGTCACGTGGTAAGTGGTTTCCGGACCAGAATTGGATTTTTAGTCAGAGGAACACATATTCAGTACAGACTGGGGTTGAGACTTCAACGTTTCTCATAGTAATCAACTATGTGGTCAGGCTCCGAGATGAAGTTTTCGAGCACCTAAAGGTTCACTCTAGGTTTCATGCCATATGTGTTGTTCCTTGTCAATTTAGTGAAGCTACACAGATGACGGGACATATATACTTTTCCCTGGTATATACACTCAAGATTACTGCAAGTGGTACTCCTATTGGTACCCCCTCAACAAAAATTTATGACGATAAAGGACCAGTTTACCTGGGGAAAAGGATTACTCAAGAGTTCACTCTACTGGTTCATTTTGAGCGTCTAATTACAACCTTGAGACTCATATATAGTCTACAAAAAGGGCAGTCGACGGCTGGGCTTGGTATGAAGGTGTTTATGGGCCTCACATGGATTTCAGTGGCATTATGAGTCCTTGTCTTCTGATGAGCGCCTTTCCAACTGTCGAGCAATTCACTTACATCCTTGTCCTCAAGGATGTTTTGAAGGGGAAGGGAATGTCATGTACCCGGTGTGGTATTGGAGTGCCCATATCCTATTAAGTGTCGATGTCTAGTATAAGTTGTGGGTGGTAGTATTTAACTTAAAGAGTGGGTGCATTTATCAATTGTAAGGATGGCTTAGATGTAACCATCTGGTAGGATTGTAGCCATTAGATATTATGAAGGTTATTCTAGATTTATAAGCAGCTGAATCTGTAATGAAACTCTTAATCCAATTTTAATGAAACCAATCGTTATTCGGTTAAGTTGTGTTCATCACTGAATCAGTAGGCTTGATTCGTGAGAATCAAGAGATTATCCTTCCAACCTTGTTATTGTACATCTAGGTACATAACAGAGAGCTTGTGAAACTTTATCAACAAAAGGTATGTGGAGACTTGAACTCATCTATCACTCAAAAGTCTATCTACTCTATCTCCTATTTGAGACAAAAGTCGTATAGCTATATAGACTTCAATTACACACATTCGATATTTCGAGCTGAGTTTAACTCACTTACATATTTATCGAAATATGTGTTGGTAAGCTTTCGCTTTAACCAAGTTCATCTTATATTCTTAGCGAAAGTCAAAATATGATCATGTGAAAATCGCCTGGTAACATCTTACATGATTTGTGTGAGGCAGTCATTTGATGTAGACTCGGAATGTTTCGTATTGATCATTCGATCAATTGAAAATTGCTTTGAAGCTAATAGTTTGTGTGAGACAGCTATTGTCGTCTTCCGAGAATGTTTCAATGATTGAAATGAGAGTTTAGAAAAATTTGATATAAGCATAGTATGCGTACTTTCATATATGTAATCCAAGTCCGGGAACCATGGTATACATACCCGTATGCGTACTTTCATATATGTAATCCAAGTCCGGGAACCATGGTATGCATACTGCTTGGTTTGGTGAAGTCTAGGAACCTTGTACGCATACCGGTATGCGTACTAGCATGAGGTTCAGGTCCGGAAATTGCTACTGAGTTTGGAAGGTATGCGTACCAGTTCGCGTACTGGCGAACCCAGACTTAGTCCGGCCATTTAGGTATGCGTACCCCATTTGCATACCTAAGTGGATAATGTTCTAAAATCGATTTGTTCATGAATTAATATATTTATATTTATATAATAAGGAATGCAATCTTTTGAAAACCGTGGCTATAATGTTCATGACTTGATTCGAGTGAATCAAAATCGATTTTTCTTCAATTGTGTCTTGTATACTTCTATGAGAATATAAACAATTGAACAACTCTATAACTAGTTTCATTTGAGTCATTTGATCTAGTTATAGTTAAGATGAATAAGGTTGATATGAGATTGTTCATATGGCTAACCTCGGTTAACGATTGTTGAGCCAACAAAGGTGCACACATTTAGGTAAGGTTTCATATCTAAATGAAGTCAATTTCATATGTGTGTAACAAGCTAAGTTCGATCTAACGGTTGAAATATATTCACTTGAGTCTAATCAGGTTTTTATCTAACGGTGAATATTGAATGCTTTGTTACCAAGGTAACACTGATTGCAAACCCTGATTTGAAAACTATATAAAGGAGAACTATAGCAACTTGGAAACCTAATCCCACACCTTCTGTGTGATACTAGTTGCGACTAGAGTCGATTCTTCTTTAACCTTAGGTTTTTCACGAAACCTTCTAGGTTAACGACTTGAAGACTTCATTGGGATTATAAAGCCATACCAAACTATTTTCTCTGTAGTTGCGTTTTCTGATCTTGTTGTTTTCTATCATGATTGATTACTATCTTTCTCTAAGATTTTCTCGAGATTTAATCTCCGATAGGAAAGATAAAAAGTAGTGACAAACATCTTCGTCTTATCGTTTGTGATTCCACAATATCTTGTTTCGCTACCATACGATTAAGATTATTGTGAGGTGATTGATATTTCAAGGCTTTTTTTCGAGAATATAAGTCTGGTATATCAATTGGTTCTTGTTCACCTTGGTTTATCAAAAGACGGAACAAAACTCATAGTTTTATCTGTGGGAGACAGATTTATCTATTCAATATGAATTTTTTGTGTGAGACAGATTGGTTTATCAAATCTTTAACTTTGGGTCGTAGCAACTCTTAGTTTTGGGTGAGATCATCTAAGGGAGTCAAGTGCGTAGAGTCCTGATGGGATTCAGAGATGTAAGGAGCGCAACTGTACCTTGATTAGTGTGAGATTGGTTAGGGCTCAACTATATTCCAGTCCGAAGTTAACTTGGAGTAGGCTAGTGTCTGTAGCAGCTTAATACAGTGTGGTGTTCAAATATGGACTAGGTCCCAAGGTTTTTCTGCATTTGTGGTTTCCTCGTTAACAAAATTTTTGTTGTCTGCGTTATTTATTTTTCGCATTATATTTGTTTATATAATTGAAATATCACAGGTTATGCGTAAGTTCAATCAATTGTGAATCCAACCTTTGGTTGTTGATTAAATTGATTGACACTTGGATATTGGTTTTTTATACCGTCAAAGTTATTTCTTATATTCAATCGGGCTCGCAAATTCCTATTTGTTTGATTGCGGATTGAAATGAGAAATTGAGATATAACTCTTTGATATACTTTTCTTAAGATTGAGTCTGACTGTCTAGTTGATTCTCTTAAAATCATATCGGAGTTAGTCCATACAGATTGCTAAGCGAAATATTGGGTGTGGTTGTTAGACCCCAGCTTTTTCACAATCACCAAAAAGTGGAACTCAACCTTAATTTTCTCGATTTTCCCCTCTAATATCGCTGAAAAAATTTGTAGGATAAGACTCACTCAGCATGTACAATCTAACAATAACTAATAAGCTAAGATGGCTTCTTACTCCTTTTGGAGAATTCTCTGTGAAATCCCTGTATAGGAAATTGAATGAACATACAGAAACGCTAACAATCTAAATATGCCTGATTCCCTTTGGAAACTAAATTTACCACAAAGAATAAAACTCTTTGCTTGGAAATGTTTATTAAATGTAATGTCCACTAACGCCAAATTAGCTAGATTTATGAGAGATTTTTCTCCAAAATTTCCTTTTGGCTGTGATTCTGATGAAACTATTGAACATCTTCTATTTCAGCGTACCTTTGCAAAATCTGTATGGGAAACCAATCCTAATCCAGTACAAGTAAATTTTGTCATATCTGTCACATTTTTAGATATTTTTAGAACTTGGTTAGAGAACCCAAATATAGCCATTTCATTGGAGATAATCCTGACAAAATCTGGTTCATTTGGAAAGACAGATGTAATTGGGTTTTTGTAAAAAAATAATAATAGAAAACAAGTTCTCAATTAGCTTTAGAAATTCAGAGACATTTGACCTTCTGACACTTAGAGAAACAAGTTAATTTACAGGCACAACATAACTCAAAAAAGAAGAAGAAAGAACCATGGAAATTTCCTTTACCTTCTCAGCTAAAAATAAATGTGGATGCAGCATGAATTTTTAAAACTAACTGTGCAGGCATTTCTAATTCTAAGAAATGACACATGAGAGTTTAAACAAGGAAGAGCAGGACCTATCTCAGCCTCATCCCCAAAAGAAGCAGAAGCATTATGACTACTACAAGCATCATAATGGGTAAAGGAGATGAATCTCACCAACTTCAGCATAGAAGGAGACTGCAGGAATCTTTTTGTCTATATGAATGGGATCTCTACACCCATTACTTGGCAGAATCAAGACATTATGATGGAAGTTAAGCAACAAGTTGGCTTATGTTCAAATTTTTTAGGTTTCTTTTCAGTTTCTAGATCAGCAAAATAATGCTGCGGATATCTTAGCTAAGGAGGCAAAACATTTTACTCATTTTCTGAATTGATGGAACTCTCCACCATTTTGTATAATCAAATCCTTACAAGTACATTAATCAATTGCCAGGAATCTTACTTCCCAAGCAATAGATGACTCTACTTCTTTTGTACCACGGGTTTCCAACACCCAAAGTTAGTCTCTCTTAATGAAACCAATTTGTAAAAAAAAAAAAAAAAAAAAAAATCCTAAACATTAGTGATGTAATCTAATTATTGACAGATGGAGGAAATAAATACTATTATGGGTCCATTATTATTACTCTTTTTTTTATTATTCGCGAGAAAAATAGTTTCATATTATACTATTTATTACAAGTTTAAAATCAAAGGATCATAAGAGAGTTTAGAAAAATAGTTCCATATTATACCATTTGTTACAAGTTTAAAATTATATAATCTTAAGAGAATTTTTTTATTCACTCAGGTTGAATCTATTACGGTTGTAACACATTTAGCCTTAATACTTAGGTGCCAAACTATTTTCTTGGAAGATCCTTATTTTTGTTTTCTGTTGATTCTCTGATTTTCACTCATCATATATCATAAGAGCTCCCAGTAACAGATTTTGTTATGAACTGAAATAATGTACTTATACAAAAGTGTCTCTACATCCACACATGATTTGTTTTTTGATCGACAATTAAAATGCTCATAAGCCGTGCGCATGCAATTAAAACTTAAAAAGAGTAACAAAGCCCTGAAAAAAAGAGGAGAAGAAATAGAAAACTAAAGAAAAAGAAGTTCAAAGTAAACAAAAAGAATAATCATCTTTGATTACCAAGAATTAATAATTGAAACTTGCAAACCAGGAAGGTTATCACATGATAAAAAAACATTGTTTTCATTCCAAATATTTTGCACTTAAAAATCAATTTCGATTCTTAGGATTCTTATTCTGGTTGGATAATTTTTCGTTACTTGTTTCGTTGTTTCATGTATTTGTACCTATTGCTCAATGCTTTTGATTTATTTTTTTTATTTTTCTTTCGAAAATAAAATTTATAATCGAGGCTAGCTGGGGGTGGTAGACTCGTCGAAGGCTTCTCTAGGAAAAGATATTTCTTCAGTCAGTTTTTTAATAGGACATTACAATGGTCCCTAGACTACATCCAAACTCCTTTAATTGAAACATACATAACAAGGTTTTTACATGAAAAAAAAAACAATTTGTTTTTTATAGTGAATAGTAAAACCAATGATGTCCTTAGAAGAAGAGACATAATATAGTGTGGGACACGTATATGTTTCCTCGTTAAAACCTTACCTAGGAAAACCCCTAGGGAAAAAAACCTTGATGAAGCAAAAAGATTACAACACGATACTTCCTAAAGAAGAGTCCACATATAAAAGTGCAAGGATAACCAAAACGTTTATAATTATTCGGTAGCCTAGAAATTATTCGTCTCCATCGGTACCCACTGAGCTATCTTGTAATGCTGGCAATATGTATGTGTCTACAAGCAGTGTGAGCTATCATTATTCGTGATAAAACTATGAAATTAGGTTCCTAAACCCTTATATCAACACCAAGACTGATAAAAGGGTCACGATGGCCTATCCAGGAAAAAAAAAGGGGGAGGTCATGCTAATGATTGAAGATGACGGTTGAGTCATTGCCACGATCGAGAATTTATTTGGTGAGAATTTGGTGAGGTTGTATCTTCAATCACCAGCCCTTGAGCTTAAACTACTTAAAAAAAGAAACTAGTATAACATAGTTAATATAATGTTGTTTCACATGAACCTTTATTTTCCTATTAAAAGAAAAATTACAAATGTTGATTAAATTTTGACCAACCTTACACAATACATATTTTGTGGCGGACTAAAAAATTACGCCTCCGGAACCATGCCTAGCAGACCAAAACTCCCCGGCGCCACTGCTAACACATTGACCAGGCCATAAAACTCCACTTCTTATCAAGCAAATGCATATCGATTTGCATTTCCCAGTATAATGCCTTAAATGTCGTTTCCAACTTACGCTTGTTCTGCTAAGGGTGAAATGTCTTAAAGGCTACCATTGATGCATTTTGCATGCATCACTGACTTCCGAGTTCTATCCAGGCATAGGGAATGCCTTGTATAGGCCATTATAATCCTATTTGACGCGGGTCGTTTATACAAAAATTTAATTCCCTAACTGGTAATAAATTCGTCCAGAAGATAAGCGGGGAGTTTTTAGTTATTAAAAATATAGGGGGGGGGTATTTGGGTTGTAGACTAAAATAAATACTAAATCAAAAATACTAAATATTGATTCAGTCAAGAGTTCGCAAGACTAATGGTCTAATGGATGCAGTGAAAAAGTTAGATGATCCTCAATGTGAGCTTCACTTGTTGAGGAGTTGCGCGGGGGTTTCGAAGCTTTACTTTTCTATGAGAACTACTTCACCAGAATACCTGAAGGAGGCACAAGATGTTTTCGACTCCCACCTTGCTTTGCATCTACGTCACATTGTAGCGAATGATGGACCATGTATGGGACCGTTACAACTTCGTCTAGCCTCGCTTCCACTTAGGAATGGGGTCATGGGCTTGTATTTTATGGTTGATGCTTTGCATTATTGTTATTTGGCATCTGTTATCCAAACCCATCCTCTCCAATCTGTTATCTTGCGAAACTCTTGTCTGCAAGGTTTGGATCTTGGTTTGCAATGAGCCATTGATTTGTTTTCCAGTGTGTGCCCTGATACCAACGTTGATTTTACCGCCCCCCGATCCTATGAAATTACTGGCGGTTAAATATTTTGAGATTATTATGAAGGACATGCCTATGAAATTCTCAATGTCTCAGTGTGATTGTGATCTTTGGCAATGCAACAAGTCCACAAAATCTCAAGACTACCTTAAATCTCTTCCCATCGAGGGCCTTAATCAGAGAGTGGGTGTGCGACAATTTAGTGCTGTCCTATGCTACTGGTTGGTTATTTACCTATTTTCTGTAGGCAGACAGTGTGCATTCTGCAACCGTGACATGGATTGCTATGGATACCATGCCTTGCATTGTGCCCATGATGTGGGGCTTAAATTCTGGCATGACCTTGTACATGATGGCATTGCTGATATGTGTTTTCATGCTGGTGTTCCCGTTAGGAAAGAAGTCTCTTTGGGTCTTATTTATAATGAGGGTACTGATTTACGACCAGCTGATATTTTTGTCTATAATTGGGATATTGGTCGTGATATGTGTTTTGATATAACTGGGGTATCCCACTTTACGGGTGGTGGAGTTCGTGCTTTCCATCCAGGTCTTGCCTTAAGTAATGCCATTATGCGCAAAAATAAAAATATCTTGATAAATTTGTATCTCAAGGTTATGGGTTTGGTGCGTTGGCTTTTTCCACATTTGGTGAACTTGCGGATGATATGGTTGAATTTTTAAAAAGACTGCATAATCACCTGTCTAGGTTCGATGTCAATACTACTTTTTTCATAGACCAGAGATTGTGTTTTAGAAGGGGGTAGGAGCCCAGCTTGTTGCTCTGATTCCAACTAGTTTCATTCAGTCCTTCAATATTGATTTAAAGCAATAAGAAGAAAGAGGATCAAGGATTCCTTCACAGTCACTAAACTTGATCAAAATACACATTTATTTCATGTTAAATTTCTATTGTCACTAAACGTAGAATAACAATAAACTCTGTTATCCCTGAAATTCTGGTTTAAATTGAATATGGAAGTTATCGATTATCATAATATATCCAACTAACCCATCAAGAATAGGCTCTCAAGGGGTATATTAATTCAAGGATTTAAAATTTGTGAATTAGATTGATCCTAGCATTAGACACATATGATCGGTATGTTTACTAGTGTCATCTCTATACCCAATCACTTAAGAGAATCCCTTTATTAAATTTTGCAACGTACTACTTGTGTAAAGAATTAACTGACAATTACACGTATCACACAACCCTATACTAGTAGAAGAATTATTATTAGGTTAGTTTAAATGCCAATGAAATAATCCAATAATAGTTCTTAAGTATCCAATCACTTAAGAGAATCCCTCTATCAAATTTTGCAATGTACTACTTGTAGAAAGAATTAAATGACAATTACACGTATCACACAACCCTATACTAGTAGAAGAATTATTATTAGGTTAGTTTAAATGGCCAATTAATAACCCAATAATAGTTCTTAAGCAACAAAAACAATAAAAATAATTGACAATTGTTAAAATTTCATTATTCAAGACTTTGAAATCATTCCTAATAAAAAAATTAATTAACTAGACATAATAGAAAGAAATAAGAAGAAGAAATTATAGAGAAAATTGAATATAAAAGTTGTATCTAGGTTCCTCTTTATGTAGGCATTTGTAACCTCCTGTTGATGTATATCTAACGAGCAAACTTGGTAACCATAAAATATTTCCACATCCACTTGATTCTTATCAAATTAGGATACTAAATCTCCTCAAATACTAACACCTCCTCCTACTCCTTATCTAATTAGAATACTTAATCTCTTCAAAGTAAAAAAAAAACCCTTATTTTCACGTCCTCGATAGGACCAAAAAGAATCCCTCAAAATCCATAAGCTACTTTCCCTTCCGAAACGGTCATACTTACCTTTTTGCAAACCAGTATTATTGCGTGTTCGTTTCATGGGTATGGAATTGTATTTCTAGGGATATGATTCCATACCATTTTTTTGGATGTATAAAACTAAAGGATTCCATACCATTGTTTGGGTTGTAGAATAAAATAAATACTAAGTCGAAAATAATAAATATTGATTTAAAGCAATAAGAAGAAAGACGATCAAGGGTTCCTTCACCGTCACTAAACTAGATCAAAATACACATTTATTTATTGTTAAATTTATATTGTCACTAAATGTATAATAGCAATAAACTCTGCTATCCCTGCAATTCTGGTTTAAATTTAATATGGAAGTTATCGATTATTAGAATATATCCAACTAACCCAGCAAGAATAGGCTCTCAAGGGGTAAATTAATTGAATGCTTTAAACTTTGTGATTTAGATTGATCCTAGCATCAGACAAATATGATCGGTATGTTTACTAGTGTCATCTCTATACCCAATCACTTAAGAGAATCCCTTTATTAAATTTTGCAATGTACTACTTGTGTAAAGAATTAAGTGACAATTACACGTATCACACAACCCTATACTAGTAGAAGCATTATTATTAGGTTAGTTTAAATGACCAATTAAATAATCCAATAATAGTTCTTAAGTATCCAATCACTTAAGAGAATCCCTCTATCAAATTTTGCAATGTACTACTTGTAGAAAGAATTAAGTGACAATTACACGTATCACACAACCCTATACTAGTAGAAGAATTATTATTAGGTTAGTTTAAATGGCCAATTGAATAACCCAATAATAGTTCTTAAGCAACAAAAATAATAAAAATAATCGAAAATTGTTAAAATTTCATTATTCAGGACTTTGAAATCATTCCTAATCAAAAAAACTAATTAACTAGACAAATAGAAAGAAATAAAAAGAAGAAATTGTAGAGAAAGTTGAATGTAAAAGTTGTATCTAGGTTCCCATTTATGCAGAAATTTGTAACCTCATGTTAATGTCTATCTGTAGATGGTGGATTTTCGACAAAGGATAAAATCGTAAAAACATAATTGTACATACACTTGATCCAACAATCAGACGAGTATTGAGGCTCATGTATCTCATTGAAGCATGAAAGCTCATGACGCAAGAATATCTGACTGAGAATACTGTCTCTCAGTGTATATGTAGATGTGTAGTCACTAAGCTAAGGAAACGACATATCTCATGAATACTAAGTAATTTCAGTAATTACTTCTATATAGAATCAAAAGATTGGATGGCTCCTAGACAGCTTGCCTGCTAGTATAAAGCAATAATGTCTTCATGATGTAACAATGTTTTTCCTGACCATATAAAAGAAATATGACGCTTCAACAAGCTCATATCACTCAATTCCTGAATAATTAATGCTCCTAGACGATCGTACTACTATAGAGCCATCGATTAATAATTATTCTTAAAATTATTAGATTCACTAACTAAATCCCTGGAAAATATTCAAAGTTTTTCATAATATTTCGTTACTTCAATTTATGGTTCTTCCCAGCAGAATTCCATGGGTTATTAATAAATATTCAACACACGGGCATTTGAGCTACCTTTGAGTAAGCCCCGACCAAAATGATGCAAGTGTTCTTAGCAATAATGCACTAACGAGCATCTGAATGCACGAATGAGTATTTAAAAATATGACGAGACGATGAACCTATGCAAAATAAGAAAGAAAATAATAAATAATAAAATATTAACCAAGGCGCTGAGGGACTGGGCCTACTGGCCGGCCAGTCATGCCGTGGCCAGTCCCACGTCCAAATTCTATATTTTATCATATTTTTATTATTTTCCTTGATCTCATGAAAATCCTTTCATTTGAACAAATATCCTTCGTTTTAAGTAAACTCCTCAGTTTCATGGTGTTTCCTTCGCATCAAGGAAATAATATAAAATTGGGAAAGGTGTCATGGACCGTGTCTACTAGCCGGCCGGCTATGCCCTAGTCATGTCCAGTCCCACACATCATGATTCCTTATTATTTTATTATTATTTCCCTAATCTCATGAAAACTCCTTAATCTCATGATATTTCCTTCAAGTCATGGA
This sequence comes from Papaver bracteatum, assembly GCA_023529315.1. Classification (NCBI taxonomy): domain Eukaryota; kingdom Viridiplantae; phylum Streptophyta; class Magnoliopsida; order Ranunculales; family Papaveraceae; genus Papaver; species Papaver bracteatum. The sequence goes on along the minus strand of JAJJWX010003929.1, from coordinate 65,279 downwards.
AATAATATAAAATTAGGAAAAACTCGTGGGACCGGGACCTAGCCAGCCGGTCATGCCCTAGCCAGTCCCACACACCCCTTATTTTATCAATATTATTTTTATGTTTCCTTGATCCCATGAAATTCCTTGATTTCATGATATTTCCTTCAACTTATGAAAATTCCTTCAAACCATAAAATAATACATAAAATTAGGGAAAACTCACGGGACCGGGCCCTAGCCGGCCGACCATGCCCAAGACGGTCCCACACACCCTTATTTTATTTATTATTAATGTTATTTGTTTCCTTCATCTAATGGAAACTCCTTCACTTCAAGGAAACTCCTTGATTTCAACAAAACTCCTTGGTTTTATGATATTTCCCTAAAGTCATGAAAAATATTATAAAATTAGGAAAAATGCCGTGGGACCTGGCTCTTTGGCCGGCCGGCCATACCTTGGCCATAGACGGTTCCACACTTCACGATTCCTTCATTTTTTATTATTATTTTCCTTCATCTCATGAAGTTTTCACGGTTTCAGCAAAAATCCCTGATTTCTTCATATTTTCTCAAAATGTTGCTCAAACGCACATCAGAAAATATCAAAATTCTCAGAACTGAGACAGGACACTTTGGTGACGCGGGAATGTTACCGTAAATGACCAAGGTTGGATTTTTGTCTTGCAAGGAGCCGGTCCCACGTATTTTCACAATTTGACCTAATTTGCGCAATTGCACGTATTAGGTCCTAAACTCTTCCAAACAATTTGGACCTTCATGAAACGATCGTTATTTGTCCCATGACCACCCAGGGTAGGTTTCATGACCCCTTGGTCGATCCCTCATCTCTCCATAATTAATTAGGGTTTATCACCTAAGGCTTAGACGAGCATTATTTTAATGATGAAACTAGCATTTAATCGTATTTTCATCAACAAATCAACAAGTCTTCAAGAGACCTTGATATTTTGCTCAGGTGAGCATCTGGGTGCTACATGGTCGACCCATAATCCCATGTAGCTGGTCCCTCCTTAACTCTGTGGTTTATATTCAATAAATCATCAATTGATCAAATTAGGGTTTTGAGTCCCAGATTCATAATTCCAGATTCAAATGCTAACAATTTTACGTTGATCTCATGGTCAACAATTTATTAATTATACTCGGTTCAGTTGCTAGTATTCTGATTTAATACTTTATTTGGTCACGTAACTAATAATTCATCAAACGAACAATATTTTCTTAGCTGAGCAATATTTTCTCAAACCAAAGAATATTGGTTCAACTATCAATATTCAACAATTCATCGAATGAGCAATATTTTCTCACCTTAATTATTAATGTTTACTTGAGAATCATACCTCTGTCTCAACAGACACGTTCAATTCATGAATCTTAGAATATTTTCAAATCTCGTTCGACTCAACAATACAAGGACTCATCGTCCGATGAAGTCATGAAGTCAGCAACTGACTAACTAAATACACGTCTGCCTTGTAGACTCCACGAGACATCAATCGCGTTATATGGGGGGATATTAACTAGGGTTTTGGAATGGAGGTCTACGACACATATATTCATACACTTGGTGAGAATGTGATCAAGTCGTGCAATCAGTTGAAGGAGTTAACAAAGTAGTGTATGGAAAATCAACCAAGTCTTCGCACGTTGAGCAACTAGTTTTAACACGATTTCCATTTCTCCACTCTTTGAATCCATCAACTGTCACACTTCATGGGATCATGGTATTTACAATTCTAGAAATACAAATAAGTCTCTGAATCATGATTGAGGAGAGGACAATCTCACGTTAAACAGGCAAAACGATATCAACAACTCAACGTTTAAGAAATTACTCTCAACAGAGTAAAATTCAATCATTCAGAACTTATCTTATTTTCAGAATATACAAAACACCTACGATCTTCGATTACCATTGATCCCACACATTTATCATCTTCCTTCCTACAGATCGACTCATCCTCTCTTGTGACCAAATTTACTCTGGAATAACCATTGTCTTGGTTTAGGCCGGAGTACTACAAATTGATCTCTCAAATTCAAAGCACTCCCTTCTTGCAGTGCATTTGTGTGAGTGTTTATGGGTAAAAACTATTTGTGCTGGTTTTGGTAATTTTGGGGTGTGTGGATGAGAAATGAATCTAAACCCTAAACAAATGCACTGCATGGGAGTGCTTTTGATTCGAGATATCAATCTATACAATTCTGGCCTAAACCAAGAAATGGCCGTTCCAGACTTGCTTCGGTCACAAAGTGATGGAGATGGGGTTGATCTTAGAGAGGGGAACGAAGAAGGTGTTGAGATTGTGAAGGTGTTGGCTGTTTATGACTTGTATCAAAATATCAAACTGGCCTACAATAATGTAAGCAATCAGCTCTAGCGTTTTCTGAATGACAACATTTAGTTTTCCGTGCTTGTCTGTCTTGTTTGGAAAATAGGCAAAGGACCTATTTATAACAAGTCATAGGGCGCAAACCCTCATCTCGTAGGAAGTGGAGGAAGTTGAGTGATGGAGTAGTGGGGTCATGTGAGTGATTTCACGATCACGTCTTGTCCCACTTCTCCCATCATCGCTAACCGTCCATGCCTCCTAACACGTTCTTGTGATATCACGTTTCACACTGCACGTTGTAAACCGCCAGACCAATACCCCAGTAAATATCCCCCAGTTTGTGACATTCTTGATGTCTTGATTGTGTGGATCATGGGACCCACAGAAGGTAGCATACTGTATGATCAGAATATCGCAGGAAAGACATATTTGCGAAGTTGGGTTAATAACACATTGCGAGCGTCGCAGAGTAATTTGAAGAATGACGTAACAGATGACGATGGCAGAAACATGAGAAATGTGTGACGATTCTGCGATAATTAGAGTGCTTGCGAAGATGTGACAATATAACTCTTGCGAGAATTTCGCAATTCAGATCCGAAATTAAAGGACAAATTAGCTGTCATCCACTATGTAAATCCCTATATAAAGAGTTGAACAGGCGCAAGGGAGGAAGGGATCTTTTACGAGTGTTGAGCAAGTCATTTAGGAGAGAGAAAGTTTAGAGAGCGATTGTATTCTTGTTTTCTCCCATTTATTGTAACATTTCTCTGAATCAATTAATAAAAGGGCTGTTCTTAATCTTTAAAAGATGTGTTGATTATTATGAATTCTTATGAGGGTTGTAGTGTGGGATTTCATGCTACTACATATTGGCGCTAGAAACAGGGAACAAAATCGGTTGTTTAAAGATTGTGGAAATTATTGTGAAAGCTGTCTAAATCAAGAAAATGATAGAAGAAAACAACAAATCAGTTGGAGAAAGGATAGTTAAGATCAATAAGGATGAAAGAAGGTTGGAGTGCAACGTAATCACAAAAACGATGGTTAATGAATTTCAAGAGAACATTAGAGGGAGAATACATAAACGAGATTTTGAAGGAAAGAAGATTATGACGGTTGAAAAAATATCTCCGTTGAAGGATTGGGAAAAGCAGAAAATTACGTTCACAGCAGCAGAGATACCAAAAGAAAATTTGAGCCACACACCTCCTTTGGTAATCACAGTAACAATTGCGCAAAAAGAAAAAGAAGAATCAACGAAATCTATGGAAGAATGGGCGGTGAGTAGAACTCTAGTGGATACACGGAGTTCAATGGATATAATGTTTTATCATGCGTACAAAGGAATGGGATACAAAGATGAAGAAATTTCTCATTCAACATATCATATTCATGGTTTCGGAAAATCTACAACTAAACCAAAAGGGGAAATAGTAGTAAGAATTTCGTTGGGGGAAATTGAAACACAAATAACGCTCTGTGTGGTGGATATGGAATCTCCATATAACATGATGCTGGGAAGACCGTGGATACACGCAATTAAAGCCGTAGGATCAACGTTACATCCGTGCATCAAATTTCTAATGTCAAGAGGAATTTATGAAATAAGGGGAGATATTGATAGTGCAAAATCATGTTATCAAATTGAAGTAAAACATCATGAAGAACGTCCAAGAATGCGAAAGCTTCGCATAAAATTGGCGAAAGAAGCAAAGAAAGAAGAAGAGTTTAAGATTTACATGATTAGAGCAAAAGAAGGGAAAGGAATACCCAGCGATATTTCATAAGAAGGAAACGAGCTTGCGAAAATGATAAAAGAACCAACACCAATGGAAGAACCTAAGGCTAGCTACACTGCAGTAGAACCAACAAAGGAAGTGAATATTGGAACTAATGAAGAACCCAAAATACTAAGAATTGGGACTAAGATGGAGGCATATGAAGAAGAAAGAACTATTAATCTCTTGCGAGAATATAGAGATATTTTCGCATGGAACATGGATGAAATGCCGGTAATAGATCCATCTGTGGCGTGTCATAAACTGGAAATTGACAAAAGTGCAAGACCATTTAAACAAAGGATAAGAAAAATCGCAACAACATATCATTCCCAAATAGAAGAAGAGTTGCAGAAAATGCTTAATGCAGGAATTATAAGACAAGCCAAGTACCCGGAGTGGATAGCAAACATGGTTGTAGTCCCAAAGAAGAACAAGGGGATAAGGATTTATATAGACTTTACTGGTCTAAATAAAGCTTGTCCGAGAGATAGTTTTCCATTACCAGATATCCCACAATTGGTTGAATCAGCAGCAGGGAATGATATGATATCTTCCTTAGATGGGTACAAAGGTTATAATCAGATTCTTCTCGCTGAGGAAGATCAAGAACATACTTCCTTTTTCGCACCAAGGGGATTATATTGTTATACAAAAATGCCATTTCGTCTGCGAAATTCTAGAGCAACATATCAAAGAATGGTGGAGAAAGTGTTCGCAAAATGGATACATAAAACACTAGAGGTGTATGTAGATGATATGTTAATAAAAACTAAAGAAGCAAAGAATCATGTACAAGATCTGAAGGAAATATTTGAACAGATGCGACAATTTAATATTAAGGTGAATCCTGAAATGCGTTTTTGGAGTTGCTTCAGGGAAATTTTTAGGTTACATTGTATCCAAGGAAAGAATACAAGTTGATCCAGAGAAAGCGCAAGCAGTTCGCGACATGCCAAAACCAGCGACATGCCAAAACCAGCGACGGTAAAGGATGTACATAAATTAAATGGACTTTTAGCCTCGCTGGGGAGGTTCATCTCGCGATCATCTGATAAATGTAAACATTTCTTCAGCATACTAAAAAAGGGAACGAAATTTAGATGGACGGATGAATGTGAGAAAGTTTTCTAAGGCATAAAAGAACATATAATGAATATATATATTTTACAAAAGGCAGAACCAGGAGAAGAGTTGTTGATTTACCTTGCGACAACTTTGCATGCATTAAGCGATGTGCTATTGCGAATGGATGCATGGGTTTAAAAACCAATTTATTACATCAGCAAAACATTCAATGCTGCAGAAAGAAATCATTCAAAGATTGAAAAGATAATTCTAGCTTTGGTATATGCAATATTTAAGCTTCGCATATATTTTCAAGCACACAAAGTCAAAGTATTAAAAAAAGTACCAATTAAATCGGTAATGAAGCACTCAAAAAGGTCAGGCAGAGTTGAGAGGTGGAATGCACAAGTAGGGAATTTTTAAGTTAAATATGAAGTGTTATCTTCGCCAAAGTCACAATTTATCGCAGACTTTTTAGAAGAATTTCCTTTAGAAGACGATGAAGTTGTGGAGGAGATGATGGATATAGAAGAAGAGCATGGATATTCAAAAGACTTGTTAACAGAACCAAATATATGGGAAATATTGGTAGATGGATCCTCTAATGGAGAATCTAATGTAATTGGAATTTTCTTAATCTCGCCAGAGGGAATAAAGATGGATTTTTCATTTAGATTGGAGTTTGCATCTACTAATAATGAAACGAAATATGAAGCTGTGATACATTTCTTAAAATTCGCAGTAGAAATGAAATTAAAAAATGAAAGAATTACCAGCGACTTGCAGCTAGTAATTCGCCAAATAAAAGGAGAATACACAACAAATGAACCATCTTTGAAGAAATACAAAAATCTTGTTGAAGAATTGTCAGCGAAGATCCCAAAAATAAAATGGAGGCATATATCAAGGAAAGATAATAGGCTCGCAGATGCTTATGCTTTCATTTCAAGTATGATGACAGATCCAACTGCGAGATGCATAAAAATCCAGACACTCATATCTCCATCAGTCAATAAAGAAGAGGAAGAGGAGGTGGAAGTAATGATAATAGAAGGTGGAGAAGAAGACCCAAAAGCCAATATCACAGACTGGAGAACAGAACTTCAGGCATATTTAGCAAGAGGGGAAACCCCAAGAAATAGATTGGAGGCACACAAATTAAAGAGTCGTGCAACAAATTATGAACTGAGAGATGGAATAATGTATCGAAAATCATTTAATGGGCCATCACTTAGGTGTCTAACACGAGAAGAAGGAGAAAAGGTGTTAAAAATGCTACACAGTGGAGACGCTGGTAATCACAGTGGGGGAAGATCTTTGGCATACAGAACAAAAATGCAAGGCTATTACTGGCCGTACATGCATGAAGATATTTGATTGTCGCTACAGATTATTTCACAAAGTGGGGAGAAGTAAAGGCCGTACAACATATTCGTGATAAAGATATTTTTACATTCATATTTGAAAATATAATTTGCAGATTTGGAATTCCTGCACAGTTGGTATCTGATAAGGAAAGCAATTTGAAGGACATAACATAGAAATGTTACTTAATGCATTTAAGATCAAATGTGGAAAATCAACACCTCTTTATCCACATGCCAATGGGAAGGCAGAAGCAACCAATAAGACAATCGCATATATACTGAAGAAGAAATTATAGGGATACCACAGGGCATGGTGTGAACAAGTGCATAATGTAATATGGGCCTACAATACAACTAGGCGGGAATATACTGGAATGTCACCTTTCTGTTTGACATATGGAGTTGAAGCTATGCTACCAACAGAAGTTGCTATTCCAACAACAAAAAGAGAAGCTTGGGAGAAAAACCTCAGTGCAGGAATGATATTGACCAAACTAGATGAATTGGAAGAAAATAGAGAAAAACCACTACAACATATGGAGAATTATCAGCGAAGATTAGCCCGAGAATACAATAAGCGTGTTAAAAAGCGTGAATTTCAACCAGGTGATCTAGTGCTGCGAGAAACATCAATATACCAGCAAGAGAATGGGGGGAAGTTAACGAGAAAATGGGATGGGCATTATATTATTAAAGAGATAATTATAAACGGGGCGTATAAATTGATGGATCCTGAAGCTAGATATATGGGTCAAAGGCTTGGTAGACCATGGAATAGATTATACCTAAAAAGATATTACCCATAAGAGATTTTGCGAAGAAGTGAATTGCGAAATAATGTATGATTAAAATGGAATGAATGAATACAAAGTTTTATGAAAAAGAAGATGCGAGATTGCAAATTATCAAAAGCAGAATGAAAATATACGAATATTTCGCAAGAAATGATCATTTAAGACCCAGAATGGGACGAACCTTTATGGCGTACACCCTAGTTCGCGAATAAAATTTTGCAAGAGGCAAATGGAAGACTTAAAGTACGTCATAGAATGGGGTACCTGTAACATGACTCAGCGATAAGGTTACACCGCTGCTGGAACCTGAGTCATGGAGATTTGGGGTCAACGAAAGGATATCCAGGAGAGACACCTTGGATTCTCAACTTGCGCATATGACTTGAGTTGGGTGACTAAGGTAATAAAAGCTATCCTAAGGGGTGCAGAGTATGACCAAGGCACCGAGGTACACGGTTGAGCCAAGAGTGCTCGGGGCGTATGAAACTACCCTGACCATTCTTGGTAAGTATTGCCTATGATGCACTCGGCCCGAAGAAAACCCCACTTAGGGTGCATTCTCGTAACCATAATCCATATAGGCAAAAGGGATAAGAGGCTGCGAACACAACTGGTTGTTGTTAAGACTGGATGGGAGGAGCTAGTATTGTATGGCCGATGTACGTCTCCTTGAAAGGGAAACCATGGGGAAGATAAGGGAGGCACCCTCCATTAGGGAGATGATAAGTGTCTTAAGACGCAAATGTCATGAGACTTTTTACTCACGGGAGTATTAAGACTTGTCATATTTGTGCAACATTCCTGAAGAGGCAATTATACAAAAGAGAAGATAAGACGAGATCAGTGGGTCATTGCATGCAAGTGTAAATACGTCCTACGATTTCTTCGCAAGACGAAAATGTCATGGGGCTTTAGTTTCGCAAGAAAATTTAGGCCTGTCATATTGTCGCAGAAAAACTACAAAAGAACAAAAATCTAAAGACGAGATCAATGGGTTTCTACATGAAAGTGTAGAGGCATCCTGCGATTTTGTCGCAAAATAGAAAAGATGGCAAAATGAGACCTTTAACTAGGAAGGAAAAATAAGACCACAAAATATTTATAAATACTAACTATATTTTATGCAGATCATTCATTGCTAGAAAGATAATGAGAGGCAAGTATGGGAATTAATAAACAAAATGACATTATCTATCTCGCAACTTTCTCTCAAGTTCTTTCTCCAAAAGAAAAATTGATTCCAAAAGAGGTTCGAAGTACATTGTTCGCAAGAGAAGAAGGAGTAATTCAATAAAATAAAATCAAAACTCAGACTTCAATATCCTCTTCGCCAGCTTTATTATTAGTGTCCTCGCCATCCTTATCATCTCTAACAGCTTTATCGTCTTTGTCAATGTTCTCCTCATTCTGATCGATTCTGGTTTCTTCCACATTTGGCTTATCACCAACAATTATTTCATCACCAGCATCTCCTTCTTTATTAGGGACTTCTTCTTCTTCTTCTTCCTCTTCTTCTTCTATATCTTCTTGGGAAATATTATCTTCATCGTTTCCATAATCAAGATCACTATCAATAGCCCGAGGAATTTTATCTTCATCTACTTCCAAAGGTTTGAGTGATACAGGAGAAAGATATTTTGAAAGCAGAACCTCATTTACAAGAACTTCAGCACTGAGATGAACCTGGCGAAGGAAAGCTCTGTCACGGTTTCTAATCTCCATATCTTTGAAATATTCAAGATAGTCATACTTTGTTTCTACTTGATCGCGAGAGAGGGCAAGGTGAGTAGTAAGTAATCCATTTTCTTTGCGAAGCTTCGCAATTTTAGAGTCCAAGGAAGTAACTGAAGATTGAATCTTTCTTTCAGATTCTGCGAAAAAAAAATAATTATTCAGACGAGCACTTCGCAAGGAAAATATTGCAAAAAAGTTTAACAAAAGAAAGATATTTGAGGCAGTCAAAATGACTACCTTCCTTTTTAGATATTAGATTTTGAATTAATGCCAAGCAAGCATTATCCCAATGATTCATGGCATCATCAAATCTATCTCCATCTAGACCTTTTAGACGAGATTTTAGTTTCTTTTCTTTAGAAATGAGATAAGTGTTTTCCTTCGCAAGTGAAGAGTGAGATTATTCTAATTTGGAATATTGTTCTTGAAGCTGATTGGCCTTTACACTTAAAGTGATTCTACCTTGAATGAGTGTATTTTTATCAGCAATGGATGATTCTGTTACTTCTTTAAGTTCATTTTTCAGCGAACGAAGAGATTGTTCTTGACTATCACACACTTTTTGAAGAACACTCAATTTTTACGAGGAGATCCCCACCATATTTAAAAGAGTTCTCTTTTCCTAAGATAGAGTTCTGTTTTTATCTGATAAATTTTCCATCTCAAGGTCATCCTTAGTCAAAGAATAAGAGAGGCGAGATATTTCTCTACTTAATGAGTTTTGCTCCTGAACTAATTGAGTATTTTCTTTGGTAAGATTATCTATTTGATCAACAGAATATGTGTGAAAATTATCTAATCGGTTATATTGATCCATCCAACTATCTCTATCGATGCGAATTTCTTCAGCGGCAGATTCAGACTAAAATCTCTCCATTATTCGTTTCTGGTTTAAAGCTTAACAAGCAAAAAAAGAATTTAAGAATGAACAACATGGAAAGAACAAATTTGTTAAGAGGAAAGCTAAAAACGGAGATAAGAAATTCATACCTTTTAATTCATTATTTTTCTTGCGAAGAAGTTCGCAGTACAAAGAAACATTCTGAAACTTCTGTTGTTCAAGACGAAGATTCTCCTTCAAAACTTCAACTTATTTCTTTAAGAGTGTTTGCAAAGCTGTCCTATCAGAACTAAGATATCTACCTAAAATTTTGCAGACACCAGATTCGATAGGGTCCACAGATGACTTCTTAGCACCAATTAAGAGATCAGATAAAACCTTGAAGGAAAGATCCACTCCATCCGCAGTTTCCTTAGAAAAAGGGAGAGACTCAGATGTAGTAGTAGTAGTAGTGATAACATAAAGTTGATGGTCATCACTTTTTTTAAAGAGATGTCATCTAAATGTGAAATTTTAGGAAGATCGGTGGGTGGGATTATGGTAGGAGTAATTTGAGGAGTGTTGGTCACAGGAGAAGAAAATTTTTTATAGAAGGATTTGAGCTTATTGCGAGGTTTGAGATTGCTGCGAAATTTTCGTAAATAGGAAGTGGAGGATCAGCTTGCGAAGAAGAAGCTGAAAGGCTAAGTTTGGGAAAGAAAACAAAAAAGTCAACAGCTTTAGGTGGGCGAGGTTTCTTGATAGGTTTAGTGGCATCTCCATCACCCTGCGAATCACAAATCAGATAAGAAACAGATGCAACAATATTATTATTAAAAAGATCCATATTTCTTACTACCTTGTCATTCACAGACTTTCTCTTTCTTGCAAGAACATTGGGATGCGATCCTTTGGGAGCATTATGGTTTTGAACTGTAAATTTAGTACTGGAGGTGCTTTTGCTGAAACAGAAACAGTATGGGAATTACATAAAGAACAAACAAGATGAATTTAGTAAAACAAAATCAGTTTCAGCAAAAGAAGGAGAACTAACCTTGGAGATTCCATGAAAGCGGAGAAGAACAGTAGCAGGAAGATGAATTTAATAAAGAAAAATAAAATTGCAGATGATGAAGATTTGCAGAGGGTATGAAGATGAAGAAGACGAAGACGAAACAAAAGAAAGAAATTATCTTTCCTCCAGATCTCTCTTTAAATAGACAAAAGAAGATGATCGGTTAATACCAAACTTGTCGGTAATTATGAGAATAGTAAACACGTGTAAATAGTTATGCTTAATTTACGGGACCTTTTCGATAGGAAAAGATGAAGAAGGAGAAGATGAACAATTGCGGCAAATAATTTCTCATGGCATTCTCTCCTTCGCAGAGAAGACATGAGAAGAGGCAAGATGTAGGATCAGAATATCGCAGGAAAGACATATTTGCAAAGTTGGGTTAATAACACATTGCTAGCGTCGCAGAGTAATTTGAAGAATGATGTAACAGATGACGATGGCAGAAACATGAGAAATGTGTGACGATTCTACGATAATTAGAGTGCTTGCGAAGATGTGACAATATAACTCTTGCGAAAATATCACAAGTCAGATCCGAAATTAAAGGACAAATTAGCCGTCATCCACTATGTAAATCCCTATATAAAGAGTTGAACATGCATAAGGGAGGAAGGGATCTTTTTCGAGTGTTGAGCAAGTCGTTTAGGTGAGAGAAAGTTTAGAGAGCGATTGTATTCTTGTTTTCTCCCATTTCTTGTAACATTTCTGTGAATCAATTAATAAAAGGGTTTTTCTTAATCTTTAAAAGATGTGTTGATTATTATGAATTTTTGTGAGGGGTGTAGTGTAGGATTTCCTACTACTACACATACGGTGTTGGGTTGAATAACTAAGTTACTTGGGAAATCGATATTTATGAAATATTGTGTGTATTCTATACCTGTAATGCATCAAATATATTTAGCATGTATGAAGCAGCGCTTGTTTTAAGGCTTAACAGAGTAAGTCACGGATAAGCGTCTTAAAATAGCATCAGATCCAACCATCTTCGAGTGATCATTTGGAGACTGCATGGTCGAGCCATGCTTTGGCCGATCACTCTATGTGGAAGAGTGGAGTACGATGATTATGGTGATGCTTCATTAGTCGCTTAATTCCTAGCCAGGGTTGACCAACCAAGCTGGTAGAGTTGTACGAAGGAGATGATCTTATGACGCTCATCTGCGACCGTTGATAGAGTTTAGGGTTTTGAAGAGGTGCGCAAGCATCAATCTTCATCTTGGTAGAAACCAAGCATGTGAGGTGTTTTAGGCATGACCGATCGGGCATGCGTGTAGACGGCTTGCCGGTGTACACGTCCGTACCTCACTATCCCATGAAGGTGCGATCTATGCCACTCAATTTGACCGGCAAAGAGGAGCGGTTGAGATCGATTTGCAACAGAAATCCCATGCCGCAAAGGAGTTGGAAACCGCGCGTCATGCTTACTTCGGGCATGCGTTTCGAGACGTCCGACCATGGTTGTCCTTGGTCGATCGGTCATGCATGTAGATGGGCCCACGATGATCATGTTGACATGCTCAGGACCTTTTAAGTCTACATCTGCACCCTCCATCCAAGCTTGTGAATATGGACGCTCATGATCGATTAGCGACACATGTAATATGCCGCAAACCAGTAATTAGGGTTTTGTATGGTTCACGCCCATGCAACTTAAGCCGATCGGTTTTGCATGTTATGCTCCTCTCTTGGGGAGGCTGATCATGTGGGGCCTACATTGGGTTAGCAGTGAGCATGTGTGTACTTGTTCCACGGTCTTAGGTGTGATATAAGCTATCCAACCATGCTTGCGATGTTGGATGGGTGTGATCAATTTTAATACTAATATAATTTCGTGGTTTTTTTTAAAGCATCACGCCAGCTATGTTTCGAGCAATCGTTCATTGCTCCATGGCTTGGTCGTGAGATAACCGATAAGGTAGGTGGAAAGTGGGTTTGCCAATGTGCGTGCCAACACTTCACCGATCGATCGTGAGATGAACCAAGACGTCCAACTTTTCTTGCGAAGTTGGATGGTCGCGACTTCTCTGAGACTGTTTTTGACAGCCTTGCGGATACGATCCACTCCATACCAGCTCGAACATCCTTCTCCAAGGATGGCGTTTGGTGGTTTTTTGAGGGCATAGTACATGTCCGAAAGTCCAGGGCATAAACGGGCCCGCTAGTGGTCATTGCGGTGATAGCCTTCTCCTACTGAGGATCGTCTAGGATGGTTAAATCATGCGGCCAACTTGCGTGGTCGTGATCATCTCTGAGACTGATATGGATAGTCCAGATTTCCCTTAGGAAATTAAATATACTCAATCGGGCTAGTATAACACACCGAGAGATGTATGCTCAATCGGGCTAGTATAGCACACCGAGAGATGTATGCTCAATCGGGCTAGTATAACACACCGAGAGATATAGCCCGTTAGGGTATTTCATGCATGCCTCATTATTGATACTTGGATATTCATGTTACTCTGCTGAGAGCAACAATCAGTCATCATGCCGCACCAATAATGAGAGTCCTGCTGAGAACATCACATGAAATACAAGGCTAGTCATGCATTAATTAATAATGCTATATGTAGTTGCATGAAATCCTACAACACACCCCTTATCATATCTTGATATCAATTTCTAGATCTACATATAAAAATGGTAGTAAAAGTGCTAAAATTATAAACGGACACCAAGATTTTTTACATGGTTCGATCAATATGATCTACATCCATGGTTCTTCACTATGATTATTTGAATTTACATTTGATTTACATGGAGACTCCATTAATGAGTATTTGGAGCTCTAGCTTTAATTTTAGGGGAAGAAGATGATAAAGAAAATAAAGTCTCTCTGAAAAGTCTCTCTCTCTCTCTTAACAATTACCCCCCCCCCCTTTTCTCTCTTGTTCTCCTCTTTATATAGATATTTACATAGTGGATGACAGCTCATAAACAACTAACCTAACCTTTAATTTCAGTTTTTTCTTGTGATATTATCGCAGGTATACAAATGTTAAATTCGCAACATTCCTAAATCTCGCTCAATCTTTACATTTTTCTCATATTTAAATTATCGCCATTTGTCACGTCGTTTTCATAGTCAATCTGCGACGCTCGCAAAGTGTGTTCTTGCTACGATATTCGGATCCTACATCTTGCCTTTTTTTTCTTGAATATTGCTTGAAGAGCGATCTTTAAGAAAAAAATTGTTATTGTAGAAGTCTTTGATTTTTATTGATGAAGGAATAAGCGAAAGAATACTTTTTCTGAAATGTACGTACTTGCCTCTATTCTTTTGCGAAGTTCCAAAGCATTGAGAAGTAATTAGAAGCATTCTCCTGAAGTATAAGAAGTACTCAATCCTCGAAATATAAGAAGTATTTGTCCTTGAATGAGAGTAATAAGTATTTCCCCTATTCATGCGAAATTATTACTCCATTTTTGGTGAGGATTCTTGCCGAGAAGATGAAAAGCATAAAATATTTTCTTGGTAATCCATATTGCCTCTGTTCTTTATCTGTGAAGGTAGAATCCTTGTGAAAATGTTGAATGAGAGAGTTGTTTCTTCATTCTTATCTTTCCTTTGTCTCATGCGATAGTATAATCTCTTTAATTTGCTTACAATTGTGCGAGATAATCATATTCTGCGAAATAATCACATCTCCTACGAAATTCTGTATGAGTCTGCGAAATTATGAATGATCTTGCTAATTTCTGAATATTCCTGCTAGTTTCTGAATACTTCTGTGAGATTCTGACACATTCCTTAAAATTCTGAGTAATTCTGCGAATTTCTAAAGTACTCTGCGAAATTATGAATAGTGCTATTGAAATAGTACTGCGAATAGTACTGTGAATAGTACAACGAATAGTGCTTATGTAATGATTATGTCATGAAATGTATTATGCGATGTTTATGTCATGAAATGCTTATGCAATGCTTTTATGATGCGAGTATGATGCTTGTATGATGAGAATGCTTATCTATTGCAATGTATTATGCTAAAATTGATGTAGCTTTGAATTGCCTCCATTCTTCATTTCTCTATTTTTGTCTCTAGTATATGCATTCCTCTTTGCATATTTATTGTTCTCGCAAGTTCATTTGATTGTGCCTCATCTTTCTTGCTCATTGCATCTCATTGTTTTATTGTCTCCACTGTTTTTTCCTGCACTATTAGTCTCGCATAATATAATATAATTAAAATATCAAAGGTGCATCATTTCAATTTCATTTCAGTATATATATTCGCAAGCTTATTTGTTTACTTTCTTATGTGGTCTTATTTTGCCTTCCTAGTTAAAGGTCTTATTTCGCCATATTTTTTTTTCTTTCTTTGCGACAAAATCGCAGGACGTCTTTACACTTTCATGTATTGACCCATTGATCTTGTCTTATCTCTTGTATTATTGCCTCATCAGGATATTTTTCACGCGACAATATGACAGGCCTAAATATTCTTTCGAATATAAAGTCCTATGACATTGCCGTCTTGCGATGAAATCGCAGGACGTCTTTACATTTTCATGCAATGACCCATTGATCTCATCTTATCTTTTCTATTGGCTTTTTGCCTCTTTTTATATTTGTTGCACAAATATGACAAGCCTTGATACTCTTGCGAGTAAAAAGCCTCATGACATTTGCGTCTTAAGACACTTATCAGCTCCCTAATGGAGGGTTCCGACCTTATCACCCCCTGGTTTCCCCTTCAAGGAGGCGTACATCGGCCATACAAGACTAGCTCCTCCCATCAGGATTTACCAACAACCAGTTGTTTTCGCAGCCTCTTATCCTTTTTGCCTATATGGATTATAGTTACGAGACTGCACCCTAATGAAGCGTGTTGTATGCGTCAAAAATAATTTCACTTCCTCACTCAACTAAATATAAATATAGTATTCGATAAGAAAGAGTTCGTATCCACAGAGAGGCGATTGTTGTTATGCAATTTTCAGATTCTTAAGTAACCAAGTACCCCAGGGTGTGTTTTTGTTTTTATCAAAGTAATAATACTAAATAAAGCAAAGCAAATAATTGGAGTAATCAATAAGGAGAAGATATTGGTCACGGGATAGTATCATTCACAAACATGTATTTTTCATCAATGATTAGAATTGGTAATATATCTTGATCGCAAGAGTATCCCGTTTATTTCCTGATTTTATCATAAACAACATTAAAAGATGCTATTGTGAAATCTACATAAAAAGTAACTTAAAGTGTAAAAGCACAATTAGGTTTAACTCCCTAAGATAAATAAGTTCTATGAAATAAGACTAATCGATGCAAACAAACGTGTAAAAGCACTAATTCGTTTTAACAAAAGGTTATGATTCATATGCGATTAAAAAGATGTATCACTACAAGTATTAACCACAAGATTCTACTAGAAATCAGGGATAAACAACTTTTACGTATTGAAAACCCTAATATAGCTATATAGATGAAAACAAATCCAATTGATTCCGGACTCAACCAAACTAACATTCAAATCATATGATAATATAAATAATGAATCATAAACGATAGAATTCAGACAAAACTAATTCATAGAATCAAATAACATGCTTGAAGAAGTCAACTTTTATCCCATAACCAATAGTTGTATTTAGCTACACATATTAATGGAGTTCATCATCATAATATTCAAAGGAAGAAGATGAAACATAAAAGAAAGCAAACCCTAGAAGTAGTTCTCTGCAAAAGCTCCAAGAATACAATAAAATGTGATCTCCCAAAAAAAGTAGAAGTCTTCCCTTTTGTAGCTTTTCTCCAAAATTAGGTTCAACTCTTCAAAGTCCATTAGATAGAAATCCACCAAGCCCACAAGTGAGAGAAACTCGTGTAGAAAATATGTCCCAAAAACGCTCGCCGTAAAACTGGTTTTTTGGCCGGAATCCATCGCCGCCGATCACCTGAAAATTATTTTCTGTCAACGGAATATTCTGTCACGGTGCCGTTAAAGTTAACCGTTGACCTAACGGTCATCGTTAGTCAACCTGGTCAAGTTCTGAGTGAGTACTGAGTCAGAATCAGAGTCAGCTCTGACTCAATTGAGTAGGCTGACTTTCCAGGCCAAAGACATTTGCTGCTGCATAATCATTGTTGCAAAATAGCTCCTTGGCCAGCCATCTTGGCTGTGCATAATTTCGCGACCATCTTGGTTCTTCACTACCAACTTCTCATCTTTCAACATGGCTTCACCATAGACAAAATGGTACTAGTTTCATAACCTTTTCACCACCACCGCCTTCTCTACTGTAGCTTATAAAACTCACCACCTCAATCCACATACAACTTTAACAGCAACATCATCAAACTGCGACTGCAACCCATTCAAGATCAATTCCACCTGCAATTGCTATATTCTAATCAGTCAAGGCCACAACATCAGCTTCAATCCTCACAGCAACACAAACACAAACACTAACAACATAACCACAAACTGTAGCTGCTAAGCCGTATCAACTGCATTCTCATTTTGCAGTTCAACTTCCAGCCACCCATTATCTCATATTCCTACGGATATTAATCACTTCAGTGCATCAGTTCAGAACCCATAATACCATTACAACAACAAGCCATTCCCATTGGTTCCATTGAACTAATCACCACCATCTTTTATGCCACAGCTGTTTCAATATTAGTATACCACTTGCAATATCCAATTCAAACCCCAGCTATTTCCAACTGCTGATGCAACTCCATGTCCTACCATTCATCTAACCCTTCATGAGCTCAAGATGCCTTCATCTGAGTCTCCAACTGTAAACTTCACCACAGCAGCATCACTTCTTGTTCACTGCATCACCAAGTTCTACATCTGAAACTCCAAAACCTGAAACCCATTCATTTCATTCACTGTCACAGCCATGTCCCCTGCCAACTTTGACACTGCCTTGCATCTAACCCTTGTTCACCAGTACCAGCTACCACTGCAATCTTCCCAGATCCAAAGTAACATCACCTGCAACCCTTAACAAACCACAGCCTACACCATTCCATACACAAATCAACAGTGGTACTTGCACATAACCATTCCAACAGTTCTAGTGCTTTCATTCACCTTCCCTGTAAACCATAGTACTACCATTGATTTAGTCAACACCAAACCAGCAATCCCATCTCAACCACCGGAACCCATTGAATCTCTTGCTAATCTCCATTTTTATCTCTCAATTCAGACTCATGTCTTCAATTTCTGAGATTTGAAACTCAAATCCATTATTTAATCTTCACTGATTCATCATTACAGTGACCATCACCTGATTACATCTCATACCCACTCTCGATCTCCTGCAGTTCCATCAGAAACCCATTCTTTCATGTTCAACATCAAACCCTAGATTCAATTTGTGGAATTCACCAACTGTGACTCAAACTCTGCCCAATTTATTCCTTTTCTCAACTCGGACATACCCATCAATAAGAAACAACTTATGTTCTCTGATTCAAGCTCTACCTTCTTCAATTTCATCTCAATCTCATCTCATATTGGCAGCAGCCACAGAACCTCCATTTTTGCCTCTCTTTCTGGTGTTGTGTAGGAATGAGAGAAAACTCATGATTTTACTGTAAGAAATGATTGGGTGGTTCTTGACACTCCAATACATAGGCTAAGGGACACTCCAATGGGTACCCTATAACAGCTAGCCACCCCTTAACATCAGCGGTCTTTAGTGCTCCTTGTTCAATTGGTCGACCCTTAACCATGACCAGGCTCCAGATAGTATTCTTCGTGAAATGCCAGCTTTGCCCCTTTATGCTCCAAATGAATGCTCTTCAACCAGCTGCAGCCGCCTCTTGCATCTCAAGTCCACTTCTTCTCTTCAATGTCTTAACATCATTAAAGCCTCCATGCTTTTCAGATATAATTTGCATCACTAAAGCTAGCATACTTTTCAGACAGAGATGAAGAAATAAAAGCAAATAATGAGACACACTCCGTCTCAAACGCTTTTTCCATGTTTTCTCCTCTTTTGATCCAAATGACTCCAAAGTACCTAAATACTCAAAAACAAAACATAAGATACATAATTTACAAGAAAACTAGCAGAGAAAGCATAAACAATAGATAAATAATAAGGTGTTTTAGACACCTATCAGATTCCCCCACACTTAGACTTTGTTAGTCCTCGAGCAAATCAAACAAAATAATTATAAAACATGCATACAACTCCGTCTAGTCGAGGCTACGATTACTCTAAGCATAAATAACAAGCCTTTAAACCCCTAGGTGTCCCTAGTGGACGAGTTTTAGTCTCGTGAAGGTTTACAAGAGGTCTGCCTACAAAACCTATATTTCCAACTCCGTCTATTTGTGACAAATCAATGAACGAATCCAAAATAACTACAGGAGGAGGTACCTTGCACAAATTCAATTCATATATTAGTAAATAAATCTGTAATTAGATAGTCAAACAATCCACAATACTCGGAAACTAACAAACCACAATCACAATGAAAAGATTAAGAAGATGGATATAGATGTAGATGTTGGCGAATGTTCACAAGTGATCGATGTTTCCCATATTTGTCTGAAGGTCACTTCCAAGATGAACCGATGCATCCTATTGGATTGAGCTACTGGTTTGAATTCTACATCAACTCATTGGCATATACAAGGGAACCAGGAGTGACTTTATTCAACCAATATAATACTTTCGTTTTCTTTTTCTTTTCTTTTTCACTCTTTTTTTTTCTCTTTTTTTTTAGACAACATGATTAAATCTTTTGGATCCAAGCGCATGCTTCTTGTCAGCAAGTATGTGATAGTTGCTTTGGATCATGTATTCCACGCTTGTTTAGGTGACGGAGACAGGGACTACGTTTCACACATACTGCTATCCAAGTGTCATTTTTATTCCGTTTGGTCTAATTGGTCGGTTTTTTTTTTTGTCTTTATTTTTCTTCATAGTAACTCAATCAATCTATTTCATCCTAGCAGTAATAACAAGTCGATGTTTAGTGACCCACCAAAGCACTTAGAGAACAATAGATAAATATGAAAAAATAAAAATAGAATGTGATATGGTGATATTCTGAGATATGGTAACAACTATCATGTTATTTGTGATTTCTGAGCTATGTTTGTCCCCTTTAGTTAATTGGTTCCTCAACTCCTGCAATCAAAATGGTTCAATCCACTAATGGTGTTATCCTAAAGGCACAAGTTTCTAGATTTCGGAGTTCAAAAAGCACAAATTTTTTCTTGGTTCTATTTTTCTGATTTTTTTTTTAACTAAAGGCATAAAACACACTAAAATAAACTATACAAATATATAAATGCTCCCCCACACTTAAACTTTACATTGTCCTCAATGTAAAATTGAATCGTCCAAAGAAAGTTCAAGGTGGGAAATTTCGCAAATGATATGCAAAAACAAGAAAATAAAGATAAAAGCAAATGCTTAAAAAAATAAAATAAAATAAAAAGATAAAGATAAAGATAAAGATAAAGATACAAAACCGGTGGGTTGCCTCCCAATTAGCGCTTGGTTTAAATTCGTCATCCCGACGTGCTCCTCGTTTACTAAGACTCCTCCAGAGGGAGTGCCTCCACAAAGTTCACACCTTCCACAACTTCGGAAGTAAAGTTCTCATAATATGGTTTCAGCCGGTGTCCATTCACTTTAAACTCCTTCCCTGTAGCAATACTACGAATTTCTACTGCACCGTGAGAAAACACATTAGTAACAACAAAAGGTCCAATCCAACGTGACCTTAATTTACCCGAAAATAATTGCAAGCGAGAATTAAACAAAAGCACTTTCTGCCCAACACAAAATTGTTTTCTAGAAATCATAGTATCATGAAATGCCTTAGTTTTCTCCTTGTAAATGCGCGAGCTTTCAAATGCATCATTGCGAAGCTCCTCTAGCTCTTGGAGTTGCAACTTTCTTTGTTTTCCAGCACCATCCAACTCCATATTGCATTGCTTAATAGCCCAAAACGCCTTATGTTCAATCTCAATGGGTAAGTGACAAGGTTTACCGTACAAAATCCTAAAGGGAGACATCCCAATAGGTGTCTTGTATGTGGTTCTATAAGCCCACAAAGCATAATTAAGTCGCATGCTCCAATCCTTCCTTGTTGGATTCACCATTTTCTCTAGTATGGATTTCACCTCTCGGTTAGACACCTCGGCTTGTCCATTGGTTTGGGGATGATAAGGTGTTGCAATCTTGTGCGACATGTTGTACTTCTTCAATAATCCTTGTAAGAACTTGTTTTTGAAGTGAGAACCCCATCGCTAATTATGGCTCTTGGAATTCCAAACCTTGCAAAAATGTTAGCTTGCACAAAATCTGAAACCACTTTAGAATCATTAGTTGGGGTGGCCTTAGCTTCCACCCATTTCGAGACATAATCAACAGCAAGTAAGATATAAAAATTCCCATGGGAGTTGACAAAAGGACCCATAAAATCAATACCCCATACATCAAAAACTTCAATAAATTGATTAAAAGTTTGTGGCATTTGATTTCGAGCACCTAGATTGCCTGTCCTTTGGCACCTATCACAAGTTGTGAAAAATATATGTGCATCCTTAAACAAGGTTGTCCAATAGAAACCGCTTTCAGGTACCTTGTAAGCTGTTCTTTTACTCCCAAAATGTCCTCCGCAAGCATAGGAATGACAAAAAGACAAGATAGAGTTAAATTCATATTCGGGAACGCACCTTCGTATGACTTGGTCGCTGCCATGTTTCCATAAGTATGGATCATCCCATATATATTGGTTCCCTAACCTATTAAGTTTGTCCCACTCAGCACGAGACAAGTTCGTTGGGATTTGTTTAAACACCAAGTAATTCACAATATCCGCATACCATGGTTCTCCAAATGCAATTGAGAATAGTTGCTCATCCGGGAAACTTTCACGCAATGGGATAGCTTCCTTGTCTACAACAAGACGGCTCAAATGATCCGCAACGGTGTTATCAATTCCTTTCTTGTCTTTGATTTCAATATCAAACTCTTGCAAGAGTAAAATCCATCGTATGAGCCTCGGTTTCGCCTCTTTCTTTGTAAGCAAGTACCTAAGTGCTGCATGATCTGAAAAGACAACAACTTTTGTACCAATTAGATAATAGAAAAACTTTTCCAAAGCAAAAACAATAGCTAATAACTATTTTTCAGTGGTAGTGTAGTTTTGTTGGGCTTCATTTAATGTTTTAGAAGCATAATAAATAGCATGAGGTATCTTCCCCACACGCTGCCCAAGCACCGCACCAAACGCATAGTCACTTGCATCACACATGAGCTCAAAAGGCTTGCTCCAATCCGGTGGTTTAATGATAGGGGCTGAAATCAAAAGTTCTTTCAAACGATTGAATGCCGCCACACACTTTTCGTCAAAGTTAAAAACCACATCTTTTTGCAATAAGGTACAAAGTGGTGATGCTATCTTGGAGAAATCCTTGATGAATCTACGATAAAAACCTTCATGACCAAGGAAAGAGCGCATCTCCCTCACCGTAGTTGGAGGGTTTAGAGCACGAATAAGGTCTATCTTAGATTATATGGCCTAAAACTATGCCATGAGTTACCATAAAATGGCACTTCTCCCAATTAAGCACAAGATTTGTTTCAACACATCATTCAAGGATTAGTGACAAATTGTTCAAACAAAGGTCAAATGAATCACCAAAGACACTAAAGTCGTCCATGAACACTTCGATTATGTTTTCAACATATTCTGAAAATATACTTACCATATACCTTTGAAAGGTAGCTGGAGCATTGCACAAGCCAAAAGGCATCCTTCTATAAGCAAAAGTACCAAAAGGACAAGTGAAAGTGGTTTTCTCTTGATCCTCCGGCGCTATCACAATCTGATTATAACTTGAATATCCATCAAGAAATCAATAATAAGAGTGTCCAATTAAACGTTCAAGCATTTTATCAATAAAAGGTAATGGAAAGTGATCTTTTCTAGTAGTGGCATTCAATTTCCTATAATCAATACAAACCCTCCAACCGGTTTGCACCCGAGTTGGGACAAGTTCATTCTCATCATTCTCCACCACGGTCACCCCTGATTTCTTTGGTACAACTTGTACCGTGCTCACCCACTTGCTATCGGATATGGGGTAGATAACACCCACTTCCAAAAGCTTGAGTATATTATTTTTCACAACTTCCATCATTGGGGGGGTTCAAACGACGCCGCACTTCCCTTGTAGGCTTTGCATCGTCCTCCAAACGTATCTTGTGCATACAAACGGCAGGGCTTATACCCTTGATATCGGAAATTGTCCATCCTATGGCCGTCTTGTGCTTCCTTAACACCCTTAGAAGTTTTTGCTCCTGTAATTCACTAAGATCGTTAGAAACAATCACAGGTAACTCTTCATTGTCACCCAAGTACAAGTACTTTAAGTGACTAGGAAGAGGTTTCAATTCTAACTTTGGAGATTTAACAATAGAAGGTAAAAGTTTTTCATCACTGCATGGTAAAGAAATAAAAGAGATATTATGAGTTTCCGGGCATCCTTGTAGTGAGTTGAGATCACCAAGGGCTTCTTTGACTTCATTACCATAATCTACACCATTATCAATGGATGTAGTTAAAACGGTTTCCAGAGCATCATCACCATTCAATTCAAATATTTGTTGTGCCAATGTATCCATCACATCAACGGAGAAGCAAGAGTGGACATCACTAGGATATCTCATCGTCTCGAAAATGTTGAAACGTATTACTTCTCCATCAAACTCCATAGTTAGCGTTCCCTTGTCCACATCAATAATGGTCTTCGCCGTTTTCATGAAGGGACGCCCAAGTAGCAATGGAAGATACGAGTCCGGTGAACCTTCATCCATCTCTAAGACACAAAAATCTGCTGGAAATACTAGTTGATTAACCTGCACAAGAACATCCTCAACAATACCCATAGGGTAGATATTAGAATGATCGGCTAATTGCAACACAATTTCAGCCTTTTTGAGAGGACCTAAATAAAGTGAATTATACATAGATGCAGGCATAACATTAACGGATGCACCTAAGTCTAACATTGCTTTATTAAATGTAGTGTTACCAATTTTGACGGGAATGTCAAAGCTACCCGGGTCTTTTCATTTCAGTGGGAGTTTGTGTTGTAAGATTGCTGAAGCATTCTCCCCCACACTAAGCACTTCATTACCTTTGAGCCTTTGCTTATTGGTACACAAGTCCTTCAACACTTTTGCATACTTTGGAACTTTCTTAATAGCATCAATGAGTGGTATGTTCACATGAATCTTCTAAAGAACGTCTAAAATCTCCTTTTCTAGTGCCTCCTTCTTAGAATTTGCAAATCTGTGAGGAAAAGGTAAAGGAGGAACATAAGTAGGAATAGGAGTTTTAGAGTTAGGAATAGGTACCTCAGAAGTTTGGGGAGAATCCTCATTTTTATCCTCCAAAACAGGTTCCTATGGTGTTTCCACCTTGCCCGAATCAGCAACTTCGAGTGGCACAAGTTGTGTACTACTTCTCAACGTAATTGCATTCACATCTCCTTTTGGGTTGATAGGTTGAGAAGGGAGTTTCCCACTATTTTGTGCCTTCATTTGGTTCAACTCAAGAGCCATAGAACCAACTTGGGTTTGCAACTCTTTCATCGTGCTCTCCATTTTTTGCATAAAATATTTCATCAACTCTTCCATACTTGACCCCTGATTTTGAGGTTGTTGTTGAAATTGTTGACGCGGATGGAATTGTTGTTGTTGAGGTTGAAATCCACCCGAATTGTTGAAATTAGGTTGTTGAACCGCTCCTTGCTTGTTCGCATAGCTAAAATTGGGGTGATCTCTCCATCCAGGATTGTAAGTGTTGGAATAAGGATCATACCGTCTTTGCTGATTTGGAAAGACTGCATTAGCTTTCTCATTGACGTCTTCATACCCATGAGAACTTGGTATCACCGCGGCTGCAAATTATTGCATCATTGATGATATGTTACCCATTTGTTGACGAAGTTCCTCCACCTCGCTCACTTCATTGACTCTCCTAAGAAGCACATCCGAACCACGACTCAAGAATTGTTGGGAGTTTGCTTCCATGTTTTCAATCAACTCTCTAGCTTGTGCCACCATCTTGCTTACTAGTGCACCACCACCCGCTGTGTCAAAAAGATTCCTATCACTTGATTGGAGTCCTTCATAGAAGTATTGGATGATCATAGCGTCACTAAATTGGTGATGAGGATAGCTTGCCACCAACCTCTTGTATCGTTCCCAACAATCATATAAGGATTCTCCGACATTTTGCTTCATCCCGCAAATCTCCTTGCGAATTTGAGTAGCCTTAGATGCAGGAAAATATCTTTCTAAGAAGAGTTTCTTCAACCCATTCCAAGTTGTGACACTTCCGGGAGGCAAATAATATAACCAATCCTTAGCACTATCCGCTAAAGAGAATCGAAAAACTTTCAACATAGCACCATCGGCCTCCATATTCGCTGGAAGCATAGCCGTGAGAATAGTGTGAAAGTCCATAAGATGTTTGTTTGGATCTTCATTCACCATGCCATGGAACTTTGGTAATTATCTAAGAAATCCCGGCTTTATCTCAAAAGTAGAGTCGGTTTGAATACAACCTCGCTGTGTATCCAACTTGTGCGAAGCCAAGTCCTTGAGTGTACGATTTGCAACTGTTGATGGTGGATTTCTATTTAAAGGTTAAAATTGTAAAAATCCAATTCTTGTAAGCTGACGTCCTGCAAAGGATAAAGCCTTCAGGCGATGAATACTTCTCGCCATATTAATTCATTGAAGCATGTGCAACCATCCCTGAGAATTAAAACCTACCCAGAACGGAGTATGTAGCAACCATCCCGACGGAGCATGTGGCAACCATCCCGGTTTTCTATAGGTATACAACATTACTATTAATGATTTAATTAAAGCCTTGTGTTCGACATGCAAACACCCGTAGGCTACCTGACGGCAGGTTATACTAGCCCCGTTGAACACATGCAAGACTACCCATGTTAGTCTCACTTGCTGAAAACAAACCCAAAAATATATCTCTTCCATCCAACTTCGCAAGCATAGATGGAGGGTGTAGATATAGATTCAGTGGGTCCTGAGCATGCTACCATGATCACCTCGGACCCACCTTCATACATGACCGAACGGTCAAGACCAAATACAGTTGGTCCTTCCAAAACGTGCGCTCAAAGTGAGCATGACGCACGGCTAGGGTCCCTTTTAATCGTGAACGTCCAACTTCGCAGGCATAGTTGGACGGCTTAGATTATACCCTAAAACAAATAGTGAAGTGATGGTACACCATTGGCGGGCCCACTTTCTACCTACATGACCGACTACCTCATAGGCAAGCCGTGGTGCAAGAAACGATTGCCCAAACAAGGCTAGATTAACGCCTTATGCAGGTTGAGAAGATCCAAAACGATCACGACCATCCGACTTCGCAGGCATAGTTGGATGGATTAGATTGCACCTAGTGTCATAGAGCAAGCATGTACATGTTCACTGTCGACCCAAGATGTTGCATACATGGTCGGTCTCACCAAAGGAGGCGCACGCAACCCAAAACCGATCGCCCAAAGTGGCCGGTCCAAAACCCTAATTAGGGTTTGCGGCGCAAAAACATCTAGAGCGTCCATCTTCGCAGGCTTGGATGAAAGGCAAAGATGGAGACTTAGAAGGAACCGAGCATGCTAGCATGACCATCATGGGCCCGACTTCACGCCTAGCTGATCGGACAAGACCGGCAGTGGTCAAGTTCCTCGGTACGCGCGCCCAAAGGTGACATGTCATGGCCCCTCCATAAGTTCTAATCTCGACCACTCGTCTTTGCCACCTGAGTCGAGTGGCTTAGATTAAATCTTTGCGAGTCAAGTATGCATGGGCGTGAACACCATTGTACCACCTCCATGCAGGGCCAATCGGTTCCTCCATAGAAACTCCCTTAGCATGCAAACGTTTGGGTTGAAAGAGGCAGCATGCGCGCCTCCCATCCAATGGTCGCAGGTAGGGTTGCAAACCATCTCGTCCGTCCAACTTTGCAATCTTGGACGAATGACTTAGGGTACGAATCAACCAGCAAACAAGGTATCACCATGATCACCATCCGTCACTCTTCTTCACAGGATGACCGACCAAAGTGTGGTCTGCCCATACAGTCTCCAAACGGTCAGCTGAAGATGGCTGCATGCGATGTCATACCAAGTTCACGATTCACCCTGCACTATTTTATGTGGGTCCCACGATCCACACACTCGAGACATCAATCATGTCACAAACTGGGGGATACAAACTGGGGTATTGGTCTAGCGGTTTACAGCATGAAGCGTGCAACACGCCATCACAAGATCGTGTCAGGGAAACATGGGCGGTTAGCGATGATAGGAGAAGTGGGCAAGCAACCGTGTGACACTAACACACAACTCCATTTCCTCCATCACTCCACTTCCTCCAATTTCCCACGAGAGACGTAATGAAGGATTATCGACTTGTATAAATAGGTTCTCCTCCCTATTTCCAAAGGACAGAAGTTCGAACACAGAAAAACCAAGTGTTAATACCATCGTATTCAACACCCAGAGCCTGCCTGCAATATTTGCTAGCCTGCTCAACCTTCTGTTAACAAGTCATAAAATAGCCTTCACCTTCATACTCTCAACACTTTATTTGCTTCCCTCCCTAAGATCAACCTCACATCCTTCACCTGTGACCGAAACAAATCTGGAACGGCCATGTCTTCGTTTTAGGCCAGATTTGTATAGATTATCTCTCGAATCAAAGTGCTCATCATGCAACACATTTGTTGAAGGTTTAAACTCACTTCTCATCCACACACACCCAAAATTACCTAAACCGGCAGAAGTAGTTTTCTCCCACAAATAATTGGCGACCATAGTGGGAGGTTAATCTCTCGGTTGTGAAGTAGATTTCTTCGATACCTAGTCCTATTTAGTTGATTTCAAGATGGTCGGTCTTAGGAGTACCTCGACAGTCTCAGGTCATGATCAATTTCCCTCCGACGGCACACCTAATGGTCTGGCTGGAAGAATCCCGATGTTGATCGAGTTAGCACGAGTACAGGAGGTTCACATGAGAAACATGGGCCTGATCAAATAAGAGATCAACAACATACTCGACCTCCTCATCAAGATGACGTCAGATATGGGCGGCCCTGTCATGGAGGTCCCGGCACTGGGGACTGAACGCCCTCAAATCAACAGTTTTACTACAGGGTAAAGACCTGTGGATCAAGAAGCCACTTCTTTGGTGGGAAGCTTATGCGAACTCCTATACCTCTCAAAAGAACAGCGAACAGATACGTTTGCAGCCGTCAACCGGATAGCCTTGGATGTACAGTTAACTCCCTTGCACCCAAAAGTTTCAAGCGCGATGGAGGCATCTGTAAACAATGTTACCTTTACAGAGGAAGACATGATGGCAGAAGAGGGCCACAATCGAGCCCTGCATGTAACCGCACGCATCAAAGATTCAGAATTCAGGCGGTCCCTCATCGACACAGGAGCATCCTCAAATGTGATTACCCTCAAGACACTCAAGGAGGCTAAGGTTCGCCCAAACAAGATTGTGCGGCGGTCTACCACAATGACGGACTTTGAAGGGAACCAAACCAACACATATGGGTATGTCAATCTGAACTTATCCGTAGGCCCTATTTAATCAAAAGTGAAATTGAAAGTCATAGAGAAGGAACCAGACTACCAAATGATACTGGTTTGCCATGGCTCCACGAGTATAGGATTGTTCCTTCAACCTATCACTAGTGCCTGAAAACTACGCTGAACAAGGAAGTCATTCGTATACCTGCATCGTTGTCTCCATATGCACCCATATGCGGAGTAGAATTGTTCAAACCGAAGGAAGCTCTGCAGGAATAGCCAGGCGAAGTACATTGTACCACACTTCCCACGTGGGCATCAATTCATGAGGAGGATCGGCTTCATTAAAACTCAGACGTGATGCATCTCAGATGACGAGGAACTCTCCTTCACCCAGCGGGGCGGAAAACCATGTTACCAAGAGAGGACGAACCTTTGTGGCAACTCAAGATCAGAAAGGAAAGACTGTGTCTACCGCCGCCGCTGTTAGCAATTAGCAGGAGAGACTAATGCTCGGTCTCTCCGCCTAATAGAATGTTGTCAAAACGGAAACCCACAAGAAGAGGTGTTGGACGCCCCCAGACAGCTGCAAGACAGTACCACCTCTACAACTTACGAACTCGAAACTATTAACATCGGAAGTGAAGAGTCTCCCAGGACCATTTCCATTAGTACCACTCTGTCCACAGAGGAGCGGATGAATCTTGTGCAACTCCTCAAAGAATACCAAGATATATTCGCCTGGACGTATGATGAAATGCCTGGTCTGGATGAAAAGTTAGTTACTCATCACCTGCACATCAAGCCTGGATCCAATCCTATCAAACAGTCTCCAAGACAATTCATACATGAGATGGAAGATCATATTAAATATGAAATCCAGAAATTGCTAGCTGCCGGCTTCATCAAGCCCATTCACCATCCAACCTGGCTGGCTAACGTGGTTCTGGTAAAGAAAAAGAATGGGCAGATCCGATGCTGTGTAGATTTCAGAGATTTACACAAGTGCTACCCCAAGGACGACTTTCCTCTACCTAACATCGACATTTTGGTAGACGCTACGAGAGGGCATGGCATGTTCTCCTTCATGGATTGATACAGCGGCTACAACCAGATAAGGATGTACGAGCGTGATCCAAGTAAGACTGCTTTTCGAACTCCTCTCAGAAATTTTTACTATACAGTTATGCCTTTCGGTTTGAAAAATGCCGGCGCGACATATCAACGCGCCATGACATCAATTTTTCACGACATGATGCATAAACAAGTTGAAGATTACGTAGATGACATAGTAGTCAAATCGAAAACCCGGACGGAACACACAGAAGTCTTGCGACAAGTATTCGAGAGGTGCCGTGAGTACAAATTGAGGATGAATCCCTTGAAGTGTGCCTTTGGTGTCTCCTCTGGAAAGTTTCTGGGATTTCAAGTGACTGCTGAGAGAATCAAGGTGGACCCATCTAAAACTCAAGCCATCCTCACTATGCCGCCACCTCGAACCATGAAGGAACTGCAAAGTTTTATGGGAAATGTGAATTACATTCGACGTTTTATACCTGGTATGGCTCAACTCGTCGCTTCCTTCACCCCCCTGCTGAAGAAAGGAGCGGATTTTAACTGGACCAGCATCCAACATGAAGCGTTTCGGAAAATTTAGCACATACTATTGTCTCCAGCCATCATGAAGTCTAATGTTCAAGGGAGACCGTTATATCTCTACACCGCCTTCAGTGACACTGTTGTTGGAGCCTTGCTGGCTCAAGAGGATGATGAGGGAGTCGAACGTCCTATATACTACTTCAGTCGGATATTGAGGGACGCTGAACTCAGATACCCGAGAGCAGAGAAAGCATGCCTAGCATTGATACATTCAATCCAGAAGTTCAGGCATTACCTACTATCCAACAAGGTAACGCTCATATCCAAATAACACCCAGCGAAGTTCTTACTGTCGAAACCAGTTCTAATGGGAAGGGCTGCCAAGTGGCTCCTCCAAATGTCAGAGATAGAAATAACGTGTACTCCGCCCAGAGCTGTTAAGGGTCAGGCTGTCGCGGATTTACTAGTATATTTCCCTGGAGAAGGTACCACATCATTGCATGAAGACCTGCATGGAGAGTTTCCGGACATCTCTGTTGTCGAAGAGGAAGCTTGGCTGTTATATTTTGACGAATCCACTACTCCCAGCAACAACACTAGAGGAGCAGGCATCGTCCTAGTATCTCCAATTGGCGAAGTCTTTTCACACTCCTTCAAGTTAGATTTTCAGTGCACTAACAACTCAGCGGAGTATGAAGCCTTCCTTATAGGGATGCTATTAGCCAAGCAGGCAGGAGCCACACATTTGGAAATAAGAGGCGATTCCAAATTATTGGTTAATCTGATGAACAGGGTGTATGCACTAAAAGAGATAACTCTAGCTCCGTACCGGTCTGAATCTCAGAGACTGCTGAACTACTTCGCTGACGCAACCATAACTCATGTCAGCCGCAACAACAATAGGCATGCTGATTGCCTGGCAACATTAGCTTCTAAATTGCAGTTCGAAGGCATAGAAGAAACCCTGACGGTGAAAAGAAGGACAGGGGAATCAACATGGCTCTCACGATGTAAGGATGCTGAAACCTGTGACTGGCGGACTACGATCATTCAGGAGATTAGCAGTTCACTTTCTCAAAAAAAGGTCAGCCTTAAAGACTTACAGAACTTCTTTATGCTCCACGACATGTTATACCACCAAAACCCGGATAGTTCCTTAAAAAGATGTCTCGGAGAGGAAGAATCACAGCTGCAACTTGACCGTTTTCACAACGAGATTTGTGGAGAAACATTGGTGGTGACACTCTATCGACGCCTCCAACGTTTAGGATATTACTGGACAGAAATGGAGACACAGTCTCGAGCGCTCCAACAGTCTTGCGCAAACTTCCAGGCACCACCTCATCAACTAGAAGTACTCAACATAAATCACACCGGGGATTGGAGGCAGCCATATGTTAACTACCTTCGTGATGGCACAGTTCCTTCTAACCCAAAAGAGGCAGTCAAAATGAAACAGAGAGCGAAGCGTTTCGTGTTCCACGAGGGGATTCTGTACCGAAAAAGCTTTGGAGGTGATCTGCTACGGTGCCTGGCTGGAGGAGAAATATCAACAATATTGAAAGAGATGCATGAAGGAGAACATCAAGGAAAAAAGAAATTATTTCTCCAGATACACGAGAAATATTACTGGTCGTCCATGGAAGATGATGCAGCTGCCTTCGTTCAAAGCTTCCACAAATGCCAGATTCACGGGAACCTCGTCCATGCACCATCCACTCCCCTACATTCGATAAGCAGCCCGTTGCCATTCTATAGCTGGGGACTTGATATTGTTGGAAAGATCAACCCTCCATCATCAAAGAAGCATGAATATATTATAACCGCAACTGAATACTTCACAAAATGGGTCGAAGCTATTCCTCTACGTGGAACTACAGGAGCAACGATTGCATCGTTCATTAAAGAGCATATCATCTTCCGCTTTGGAGTACCTAAACATATCATTACTGATAACGGTACTCCCTTCGACAACAAGCAAG
Source organism: Papaver bracteatum (assembly GCA_023529315.1). Lineage (NCBI taxonomy): Eukaryota > Viridiplantae > Streptophyta > Magnoliopsida > Ranunculales > Papaveraceae > Papaver > Papaver bracteatum. Next base: position 33,135 of record JAJJWX010003929.1, on the reverse strand, counting down.
TACGAGAGTTGCTTGAAGGATATGGAATTAAACAAGTCTTCTCCACCATCTACTACCCTCAAGGGAATGGGAAGGCTGAGAGCACCAACAAAACATTAATCCGTATTCTCAGTCGGACAGTACATGACAATCCCATAGAGTGGCATGAACAACTACCGATAGCACTATGGAAATACCAAACGTCACATAGGAGCTCCATTGGAGTTTCTCCATACTCACTCATTTACGGGGCTGATGCTGTCCTCCCGGCAGAAATCAAAATCCCATCAGCCAGGATTGCAGCAGCAAGTGGAGTCCACTGGAACGAAACTGAGGCGTCTAACTACAGGATCGCTGAGCTCGATACTCTAGACTACATAAGAAGCAAGGCAGAGGAACGCGCTCAGGTGTACAGAAACAGAGTCTACAGGGCGTATGACAAATCTGTAAGGCCACAAAGTTTTAAAGTAGGAGACCTAGTTTTGAAGACAGCCAAACACATCCAACAAGACATGTCTGCACCAAAGTTCTCTCCAAAATGGGAAAGACCTTACGTGATTACCAGGGCTTACAACACTGGATACTACAAAATCATTAAGGTGGATGAAGGCAAGTTGGAAGCAGTCATCAATGGAAAATGGCTCAAGACATATCACGCCTGATCATTGTCCCGTACTTGTCCCATGACATGACAATACATGCATTCTCGTTTCATGTCTAACTTGTTAATTTATTCAGAAAAAATTAATGAATTTTTCTCCATCCATCTACACAAAAGAAAAAAAAATCTCGCATCTCTCGATGGTGTGCAAAAGAAAAAGAAGGAAGGAAATCTCTCAACGCAGCTCAGAAGAGGTCGTCCAACAGGTTGTAATCCCTGGAAAGCATCATCTTCAACCTAGCCTGGTACCTCTCTTTCCGGGCCTTCAAGCTTTGGATCGCCTGCTCCACCTTCTCTGACTCATCAGCCAGAGCCTTCTCTTTCTCCAAGATAGCCTTCGCAGCAGGGACTACGTTCACCAGGACACCAGCTCGATCGACCTTGATGATGTCAAGACGCTGCCGCAGCAAACTCACGTTGAACTCCATGGACTCGCAGGTAGAGAGCATATTTTCCCACTTCTCGAAATTTGATTCAGCTACCTTGCGGATAGAAACACCTTCCATCTCAGCAATCATGGGAAGCAAGCAGTTTACCACAGTAACCAAAGCATACGAGCAATGCCGAATTACGTTCCTGGTCACGATGTGGCCATACTTTCTCCATATCTTTGTGTACATGGAGACGAACTCCTTTCGTACTAAAAAACCACCGACAGTCTTGTAGCTAGAAGACAAGCATTTCATACCAATATCAAACGAAAGACCGGCATTGGGGTATTCATAGCATGAAATACCCAGGTCAGCATTCTCGAGGTCGTCCGGTGAAGGTGTAGCTGAATTCAAATAAAGTGGACTATCCAAGTCATCGTCATCAATGACTGTTACACATGTTCCAGGTGGACATCTCTGCAAAGGAGGAGATTATTCACCTGATCAGGAAATAAGGGTGACTACTCGTAAAAGAAAAGGGAAAAGAACAAACCGGTATGACCCTCTTGACTCTACGCACACGATCTGGAGGATTGTCACGAGTTTCAGAAGCGCACTGAGATGCAGAGCGGGTACGCTTGACATACGAACCTGGGTGATATGAAGAAGACGATTTGCTGTTGCCTGACATGATGGAACTCTGCAGAAAAGAAATTCTATCCCAAGATGTATAAGAGGATTCATGTGCATACGTATATATACACGCCAAGGGAAACCCTAGAAGCAGCTATCTCGGATTACGTCCGGCCGGCAAGGGATCAGCACCAACCAAGTCGCGCTAGCTTCAGAAACCTAGATGAAATCGGAGGAAAATTCGTCGAAGGGGAACAACTCCACCAGCGCTACAGGGAATTCGGCACGAGCACCCTCCCCATGTGGTAAAAGTACGTTTACCCTAGCCTTAGTTATTTTTGTGCGAACTGTCACCATCTCATGCCTACCCTACAATAGTGTAACCATTGCATGCTAGGCAGGGGACTTAATGTTGATGGTGGATTTCTATTTAAAGGGTAAAATTGTAAAAAGCCAATTCTTGTAAGCTGACGTCCTGCAAAGGATAAAGCCTTTAGGAGATGAATACTTCTCGCCATATTAATTCATTGGAGCATGTGCAACCATCCCTGAGAATTAAAACCTACCCAGAACGGAGCATGTAGCAACCATCCCGACGGAGCATGTGACAACCATCCCGGTTTTCTGTAGGTATACAACATTACTATTAATGCTTTAATTAAAGCCTTGTGTTCGACATGCAAGCACCCATAGTCTACCTGAAGGCAGGTTATACTATCCCCGTTGAACGCATGCAAGACTACCCATGTTAGTCTCACTTGCTGAAAACAAACCCAAAAATATATCTCTTCCGTCCAACTTCGCAAGCATAGATGGAGGGTGTAGATATAGATTCATGGGGTCCTGAGCATGCTACCATGATCACCTCGGACCCACCTTCATACATGACTGAACGGTCAAGACCAACTACAGTTGGTCCTTCCAAAACGTGCGCTCAAAGTGAGCATGACGCACGGCTATGGTTCCTTTTAATCGTGAACGTCCAACTTCGCAGGCATAGTTGGACGGCTTAGATTATACCCTAAAACAAATAGTAAAGTGATGGTACACCATTGGCGGGCCCACTTTCTACCTACATGACTGACTACCTCATAGGCAAGCCGTGGTGCAAGAAACGATTGCCCAAACAAGGCTAGATTAACGCCTTATGCAGGTTGAGAAGATCCAAAACGATCACGACCATCCGACTTCGCAGGCATAGTTGGATGGCTTAGATTGCGCCTAGGGTCATAGAGCAAGCATGTACATGTTCACTATCAACCCAAGATGTTGCATACATGGTCGGTCTCCCCAAAGGAGGCGCACGCAACCCAAAAATGATCGCCCAAAGTGGCCGGTCCAAAACCCTAATTAGGGTTTGCGGCGCAGAAACATCTCGAGCGTCCATCTTCGCATGCTTGGATGAAAGGAAAAGATGGAGACTTAGAAGGAACCGAGCATGCTAGCATGACCGTCGTGGGCCCGACTTCACGCCTAGATGATCGGCCAAGACCGGCAGTGGTCAAGTTCCTCGGTACGCGTGCCCAAAGGTGACATGTCATGGCCCCTCCATAAGTTCTAATCTCGACCACTCTGTCTTTGCCACCTGATTCGAGTGGCTTAGATTAAATCTTTGCGAGTCAAGTAGGCATGGGCGTGAACACCATTGTACCACCTCCATGAAGGGCCAATCGGTTCCTCCATAGAAACTCCCTTAGCATGCAAACGTTTGGGTTGAAAGAGGCAGCACGCGCGCCTCCCATCCAACGGTCGCAGGTAGGGTTGCAAACCATCTCGTCCGTCCAACTTTTCAAGCTTGGACGAATGATTAGGGTACGAATCAACCAGAAAACAAGGTATCACCATGATCACCATCCGTCACTCTTCTTCACAGGATGACCGACCAAAGTGTGGTCTGCCCATACAGTCTCCAAACGGTCAGCTGAAGATGGATGCATGCGATGTCATACCAAGTTCACGATTCACCCTGCACTATTTTATGTGGGTCCCACGATCCACACACTCGAGACATCAATCATGTCACAAAATGGGGGATACAAACTGGGGTATTGGTCTGGCGGTTTACAGCGTGCAACACGCCATCACAAGATCGTGTCAGGGAAACATGGGAGGTTAGCGATGATAGGAGAAGTGGGCAAGCAACCTTGTGACACTAACACACAACACCACTTCCTCCATCACTCCACTTCCTCCAATTTCCCACGAGAGACGTAATGAAGGCTTATCTACTTGTATAAATAGGTTCTCCTCCCTATTTCCAAAGGACAGAAGTTCGAACACAGAAAAACCAAGTGTTAATACCATCGCATTCAACACCCAGAGCCTGCTTGCAATATTTGCTAGCCTGCTCAACCTTCTGTTAACAAGTCATCAAATAGCCTTCACCTTCATACTCTCAACACTTTCTTTGCTTCCCTCCCTAAGATCAACCTCACATCCTTCACCTGTGACCGAAACAAATCTGGAACGGCCATGTCTTCGGTTTAGGCCAGAATTGTATAGATTATCTCTCGAATCAAAGTTCTCATCGCGCAGCACATTTGTTGAAGGTTTAAACTCACTTCTCATCCACACACACCCAAAATTACCTAAATCGGCAGAAATAGTTTTCTCCCACAAACAATTGGCGACCACAGTGGGAGGTTAATCTCTCGGTTGTGAATTCGATTTCTTCGATACCAAGTACTATTTAGTTGATTTCAAGATGGTCGGTCTTAGGATTACCTCGATAGTCTCAGGTCATGATTAATTTCCCTCCGACGGCACACCTAATGGTCTGGCTGGAAGAATCCCGACGTTGATCGAGTTAGCACGAGTACAGGAGGTTCACATGAGAAACATTGGCCTGATCAAAGAAGCGATCAACAACATACTCGACCTCCTCATCAAGATGACGTCAGAGATGGGCGGCCCTGTCATGGAGGTCCCGGCACTGGGGACTGAACGCCCCCAAATCAACATTTTCACTACAGGCCAAAGACCTGTGGATCAGGAAGCCGCTTCTTTGGTGGGAAGCTTATGCGAACCCCTACACCTCCCAAAAGAAAAGCTAACAGAGACGTTTGCAGCCGTCAACCGGATATCCTTGGATGTACAGTTAACTTTCTTACACCCAGAAGTTTCAAGCGCGATGGAGGCATCTATAAACAATGTTACCTTTATAGAGGAAGACATGATGGAAGAAGAGGGCCACAATCGAGCCCTGCATGTAACCGCACGCATCAAAGATTCGGAATTCAGGCGGTCCCTCATCGACTCAGGAGCATCCTCAAATGTGATTACCCTCAAGACACTCAAGGAGGCTAAGGTTCGCCCAAACAAGATTGTGCGGCGGTCTACCACAATGACGGACTTTGAAGGGAACCAAACCAACACATATGGGTTTGTCAATCTGAACTTATCCGTAGGCCCTATTCAATCAAAAGTGAAATTCAAAGTCATAGAGAAGGAACCATACTACCACATGATACTGGGTAGGCCATGGCTCCACGAGAATAGGATTGTTCCTTCAACCTATCACCAGTGCCTGAAAACTACGCTGAACAAGGAAGTCATTCGTATACCTTCATCGTTGTCTCCATATGCACCCATATGCGTAGTAGAATTGTTCAAACCGAATGAAGCTCTACAGGAAGAGCCAGGAGAAGTACATTGTACCACACTTCCCACGTGGGCGTCAATCCAGGAGGAGGATGAGCGTGCGTCATTAAAACTCAGACGTGATGCATCTCAGCTGACGAGGAACTCTCCTTCACCTAGCGGGGCGGAAAACCATGTTACCAAGAGAGGACGAACCTTTGTGGCAACTCAAGATCAGAAAGGAAAGACTGTCTACCGCCTTCGCTGTTAGCAATTAGCAGGAGATACTGATGCTCGGTCTCTCCGCCAAATAGAATATTGTCAAAACGGAAACCCATAAGAAGAGGTGTTGGACGCCCCCAGACAGCTGCAAGACGGTACCACCTCTATAACTGACGAACTCGAAACTATTAACATCGGAAGTGAAGAGTCTCCCAGGCCCATTTCCATTAGTTCCACTCTATCCACATAGGAGCGGACGAATCTTGTGCAACTCCTCAAAGAATACCAAGATATATTCGCCTGGACGTACGATGAAATGCCTGGTTTGGATGAAAAGTTAGTTACTCATCACCTGCACATCAAGCCTGGATCCAAGCCTATCAAACAGTCTACAAGAAAATTCATACATGAGGTGGAAGATCAGATTAAATATAAAATCCAAAAATTGCTAGCTGCCGGCTTCATCAAGCCCATCCACCATCCAACCTGGATGGCTAACGTGGTTCCGGTAAAGAAAAAGAATGGGCAGATCCGATGCTGTGTAGATTTCAGAGATTTAAACAAGTGCTACCCCAAGGACGACTTTCCTCTACCTAACATCGACATTTTGGTAGACGCTACGAGCGGGCATGGCATGTTCTCCTTCATGGATGGATACAGCGGCTACAACCAGATAAGGATGTACGAGCGTGATGCAAGTAAGACTGCTTTTCGAACTCCTCTCGGAAATTTTTACTATATAGTTATGCCTTTCGGTTTGAAAAATGCCGGCGCGACATATCAACGCGCCATGATAGCAATTTTTCACAACATGATGCATAAACAAGTTGAAGATTACGTAGATGACATAGTAGTCAAATCGAAAACCGGGACGGAACACACAGAAGTCATGCGACAAGTATTCGAGAGGTGCCGTGAGTACAAATTGAGGATGAATCCCTTGAAGTGTGCCTTTGGTGTCTCCTCTGGAAAGTTTCTGGGATTTCAAGTGACTGCTGAGAGAATCAAGGTGGACCCATCTAAAACTCAAGCCATCCTCACTATGCCGCCACCTCGAACCGTGAAGGAACTGCAAAGTTTTATGGGAAAGGTGAATTACATTCGACGTTTTATACCTGGTCTGGCTCAACTCGTTGCTTCCTTCACCCCCCTGCTGAAGAAAGGAGCGGATTTTAACTGGACCAGCATCCAACATGAAGCGTTTCAGAAAATTCAGCACATACTGTTGTATCCAGCCATCATGAAGTCTCATGTTCAAGGGAGACCGTTATATCTCTACACCGCCTTCAGTGACACTGCTGTTGGAGCCTTGCTGGCTCAAGAGGATGATGAGGGAGTCGAACGTCCTATATACTACTTCAATCGGATATTGAGGGACGCTGAACTCAGATACCCGAGAGCAGAGAAAGCATGCCTAGCATTGATACATTCCATCCAGAAGTTCAGGCATTACCTACTATCCAACAAGGTAACGCTCATATCCAAATAAGACCCAGCGAAGTTCTTACTGTCGAAACCAGTTCTAATGGGAAGGGCTGCCAAGGGGCTCCTCCAAATGTCAGAGCTAGAAATAACGTGTACTCCGCCCAGAGCTGTTAAGGGTCAGGCTGTCATGGATTTACTAGTAGCTTTCCCTGGAGAAGGTACCACAGCATTGCATGAAGACTTGCCTGGAGAGTTTCCGGACATCTCTGTTGTCGAAGAGGAAGCTTGGCTGTTATATTTTGATGGATCCGCTACTCCCAGCAACAACACTGGAGGAGCAGGCATCGTCCTAGTATCTCCAACTGGCGAAGTGTTTTCACACTCCTTCAAGTTAGATTTTCAGTGCACTAACAACTCAGCGGAGTATGAAGCCTTCCTTATAAGGATGCTATTAGCCAAGCAGGCGGGAGCCACACGTTTGGAAATAAGAGGAGATTCCAAATTATTGGTTAATCAGATGAACGGGGTGTATGCACTAAAAGAGATAACTCTAGCTCCGTACCGGTCTGAAGCTCAGAGACTGCTGAACTACTTCGCTGACGCAACCATAACTCATGTCAGCCGCATCAACAACAGGCATGCTGATTGCCTGGAAACATTAGCTTCTAAATTGCAGTTCGAAGGCATAGAAGAAACCCTGACGGTGAAAAGAAGGACAGCGGAATCAACATGGCTCTCACGATGCAAGGATGCTGAAACCTGTGAATGGCGGACTACGATCATTCAGGAGCTTAGCAGTTCACTTTCTCAAAAAAAAGGTCATCCTTAAAGCCTTACAGAACTTCTTTATGCTCCACGGCATGTTATACCACCGAAACCCGAATAGTTCCTTAAAAAGATGTCTCGGAGAGGAAGAAGCACAGCTATAACTTGACCGTGTTCACAACGATATTTGTGGAGAAACATTGGTGGTGACACTCTATCGACGCCTCCAACGTTTAGGCTATTAATGCCCAGAAATGGAGACACAGTATCGAGCGCTCCAACAGTCTTGCGCAAACTGCCAGGCACCACCTCATCAACTAGAAGTACTCAACATAAATCACACCGGGGATTGGAGGCAGCCATATGTTAACTACCTTCGTGATGGCACAGTTTCTGCTAACCTAAAAGAGGCAGTCAAAATGAAACAGAGAGCGAAGCGTTTCGTGTTCCACATGGGGATTCTGTACCGAAAAAGCTTTGGAGGTGATCTGCTACGGTGCCTGGCTGGAGGAGAAATCTCAACAATATTGAAAGAGATTCATGAAGGAGAACATCAAGGAAATAAGAAATTGTTTCTCCAGATACACGAGAAATATTACTGGTCGTCCATGGAAGATGATGCAGCTGCCTTCGTTCAAAGCTTCCACAAATGCCAGATTCACGGGAACCTCGTCCATGCACCATCCACTCCCCTACATTTGATAAGCATCCCGTTGCCATTCTATAGCTGGGGACTTGATATTGTTGGAAAGATCAACCCTCCATCATCAAAGCAGCATGAATATATTATAACCACAACTGAATACTTCACAAAATGGGTCGAAGCTATTCCTCTGCGTGGAACTACAGGATCAACGATTGCAGCGTTCATTAAAGAGCATATCATCTTCCGCTTTGGAGTACCTAAACATATCATTACTGATAACGGTACTCCCTTCGCCAACAAGAAAGTACGAGAGTTTCTTGAAGGATATGGAATTAAACAAGTCTTCTCCACCATCTACTACCCTCAAGGGAATGGGCAGGCTGAGAGCACCAACAAAACATTAATCCGGATTCTCAGTCGGACAGTACATGACAATCCCATAGAGTGGCATGAACAACTACCGATTGCACTATGGAAATACCGAACGTCACCTAGGAGCTCCATTGGAGTTTCTCCATACTCACTCGTTTAAGGGGCTGATGCTGTCCTCCCGGCAGAAATCAAAATACCATCAGCCAGGATTGCAGCAGCAAGTGGAGTCCACTGGAACGAAACCGAGGCGTCTAACTGCAGGATCGCTGAGCTCGATACTCTAGACTACATAAGAAGCAAGGCAGAGGAACGCGCTCAGGTGTACAGAAACAGAGTCTCCAGGGCGTATGACAAATCTGTAAGGCCACAAAGTTTTAAAGTGGGAGACCTAGTTTTGAAGACAGCCAAACACATCCAACAAGATATGTCTGCACCAAAGTTCTCTCCAAAATGGGAAGGACCTTACGTGATTACCAGGGCTTACAACACTGGATACTACAAAATCATTAAGGTGGATGAAGGCAAGTTGGAAGCAGTCATCAATGGAAAATGGCTCAAGACATATCACGCCTGATCATTGTCCCGTACTTGTCCCATGACATGACAATACAGGCATTCTCGTTTCATGTCTAACTTGTTAATTTATTCAGAAAAAATTAATGAATTTTTCTCCATCCATCTACACAAAAGAAAAAAAAAATCTCGCATCTCTCGATGGTGTGCAAAAGAAAAAGAAGGAAGGAAATCTCTAAACGCAGCTCAGAAGAGGTCGTCCAACAGGTTGTAATCCCTGGAAAGCATCATCTTCAACATAGCCTGGTACCTCTCTTTCCGGGCCTTCAAGCTTTGGATCACCTGCTCCACCTTCTCTGACTCATCAGCCAGAGCCTTCTCTTCCTCCAAGATAGCCTTCGCAGCAGGGACTACGTTCACCAGGATACCAGCTCGATCGACCTTGATGATGTCAAGACACTGCCGCAGCCAACTCACGTTGAACTCCATGGACTCGCAGGTAGAGAGCATATTTTCCCACTTCCCGAGATTTGATTCAGCTACCTTGCGGATAGAAACACCTTCCATCTCAGCAATCATGGGAAGCAAGCAGTTTACCACAGTAACCAAAGCAGAAGAGCAATGCCGAATTACGTTCCTGGTCACGATGTGGCCATACTTTCTCCATATCTTTGTGTACATGGAGACGAACTCCTTTCGTACTAAAAAACCACCGACAGTCTTGTATCTAGAAGACAAGCATTTCATACCAATATCAAACGAAAGATCGGCATTGGGGTATTCATAGCATGAAATACCCATGTCAGCATTCTCGAGGTCGTCCGGTGAAGGTGTAGCTGAATTCGAATAAAGTGGACTATCCAAGTCATCGTCATCAATGACTGTTACACATGTTCCAGGTGGACATCTCTGCAAAGGAGGAGATTATTCACCTGATCAGGAAATAAGGGTGACTACTCGTAAAAGAAAAGGGAAAAGAACAAACCGGTATGACCCTCTTGACTCTACGCACACGAGCTGGAGGATTGTCACGAGTTTCAGAAGCGCACTGAGATGCAGAGCGGGTACGCTTGACATACGAACCTGGGTGATATGAAGAAGACGATTTGTTGTTGCCTGACATGATGGAACTCTGCAGAAAAGAAATTCTATCCCAAGATGTATAAGAGGATTCATGTGCATACGTATATATACACGCCAAGGGAAACCCTAGAAGCAGCTATCTCGGATTACGTCCGGCCGGCAAGGGATCAACACCAACCAAGTCGCGCTAGCTTCAGAAACCTAGCTGAAATCGGAGGAAAATTCGTCGAAGGGGAACAACTCCACCAGCGCTACAGGGCATTCGGCACGAGCACCCTCCCCATGTGGTAAAAGTACGTTTACCCTAGCCTTAGTTATTTTTGTGCAAACTGTCACCATCTCATGCCTACCCTACAATAGTGTAACCATTGCATGCTAGGCAGGGGACTTAATGTTGATGGTGGATTTCTATTTAAAGGGTAAAATTGTAAAAAGCCAATTCTTGTAAGCCGACGTCCTGCAATGGATAAAGCCTTCAGGCGATGAATACTTCTCGCCATATTAATTCATTGGAGCATGTGCAACCATCCCTGAGAATTAAAACTTACCCAGAACGGAGCATGTAGCAACCATCCCGACGGAGCATGTGGCAACCATCCCGGTTTTCTGTAGGTATACAACATTACTATTAATGCTTTAATTAAAGCCTTGTGTTCGACATGCAAACACCCATAGGCTACCTGAAGGAAGTTTATATTAGCCCCGTTGAACGCATGCAAGACTACCCATGTTAGTCTCACTTGCTGAAAACAAACCCAAAAATATATCTCTTCCGTCCAACTTCGCAAGCATAGATGGAGGGTGTAGATATAGATTCAGGGGGTCCTGAGCATGCTACCATGATCACCTCGGACCCACCTTCATACATGACTGAACGGTCAAGACCAACTACAGTTGGTCCTTCCAAAACGTGCGCTCAAAGTGAGCATGACGCACGGCTAGGGTTCCTTTTAATCGTGAACGTCCAACTTCGCAGGCATAGTTGGACGGCTTAGATTATACCCTAAAACAAATAGTAAAGTGATGGTACACCATTGGCGGGCCCACTTTATACCTACATGACCGACTACCTCATAGGCAAGCCGTGGTGCAAGAAACGATTGCCCAAACAAGGCTAGATTAACGCCTTATGCAGGTTGAGAAGATCCAAAACGATCACGACCATCCGACTTCGCAGGCATAGTTGGATGGCTTAGATTGCGCCTAGGGTCATAGAGCAAGCATGTACATGTTCACTGTCGACCCAAGATGTTGCATACATGGTCGGTCTCCCCAAAGGAGGCGCACGCAACCCAAAACCGATCGCCCAAAGTGGCCGGTCCAAAACCCTAATTAGGGTTTGCGGCGCAGAAACATCTCGAGCGTCCATCTTCGCAGGCTTGGATGAAAGGAAAAGATGGAGACTTAGAAGGAACCGAGCATGCTAGCATGACCGTCGTGGGCCCGACTTCACGCCTAGATGATCGGCCAAGACCGACAGTGGTCAAGTTCCTCGGTACGCGCGCCCAAAGGTGACATGTCATGGCCCCTCCATAAGTTCTAATCTCGACCACTCATCTTTGCCACCTGAGTCGAGTGGCTTAGATTAAATCTTTGCGAGTCAAGTAGGCATGGGCGTGAACACCATTGTACCACCTCCATGCAGGGCCAATCGGTTCCTCCATAGAAACTCCCTTAGCATGCAAACGTTTGGGTTGAAAGAGGCAGCATGCGCGCCTCCCATCCAACGGTCGCATGTAGGGTTGCAAACCATCTCGTCCGTCCAACTTTGCAAGCTTGGACGAATGACTTAGGGTACGAATCAACCAGCAAACAAGGTATCACCATGATCACCATCCGTCACTCTTCTTCACAGGATGACCGACCAAAGTGTGGTCTGCCCATACAGTCTCCAAACGGTCAGCTGAAGATGGCTGCATGCGATGTCATACCAAGTTCACGATTCACCCTGCACTATTTTATGTGGGTCCCACGATCCACACACTCGAGACATCAATCATGTCACAAACTGGGGGATACAAACTGGGGTATTGGTCTGGTGGTTTACAGCGTGCAGCGTGCAACACGCCATCACAAGATCGTGTCAGGGAAACATGGGCGGTTAGCGATGATAGGAGAAGTGGGCAAGCAACCTTGTGACACTAACACATAACTCCACTTCCTCCATCACTCCACTTCCTCCAATTTCCCACGAGAGACGTAATGAAGGCTTATCTACTTGTATAAATAGGTTCTCCTCCCTATTTCCAAAGGACAGAAGTTCGAACACAGAAAAACCAAGTGTTAATACCATCGTATTCAACACCCAGAGCCTGCCTGCAATATTTGCTATCCTGCTCAACCTTCTGTTAACAAGTCATCAAATAGAGTTCACCTTCATACTCTCAACACTTTCTTTGCTTCCCTCCCTAAGATCAACCTCACATCCTTCACATGTGACCGAAACAAATCTGGAACGGCCGTGTCTTCGGTTTAGGCCAGAATTGTATAGATTATCTCTCAAATCAAAGTGCTCATCGTGCAACACATTTGTTGAAAGTTTAAACTCACTTCTCATCCACACACACCCAAAATTACCTAAATCGGCAGAAGTAGTTTTCTCCCACAAACAATTGGCGACCACAGTGGGAGGTTAATCTCTCGGTTGTGAAGTCGATTTCTTCGATACCTAGTCCTATTTAGTTGATTTCAAGATGGTCGGTCTTAGGAGTACCTCGAAAGTCTCAGTTCATGATCAATTTCCCTCCGACGGCACACCTAATGGTCTGGCTGGAAGAATCCCGACGTTGATCGAGTTAGCACGAGTACAGGAGGTTCACATGAGAAACATTGGCCTGATCAAAGAAGCGATCAACAACATACTCGACCTCCTCATCAAGATGACGTCAGAGATGGGCGGCCCTGTCATGGAGGTCCCGGCATTGGGGACTGAACTCCCCCAAATCAACAGTTTCACTATAGGCCAAAGACATGTGGATCAGGAAGCCGCTTCTTTGGTGGGAAGCTTATGAGAACCCCTACACCTCCCAAAAGAACAGCGAACAGAGACGTTTGCAGCCGTCAATCGGATAGCCTTGGATGTACAGTTAACTTCCTTTCACCCAGAAGTTTCAAGCGCGATGGAGGCATCTGTAAACAATGTTACCTTTACAGAGGAAGACATGATGGCAGAAGAGGGCCACAATCGAGCCATGCATGTAACCGCACGCATCAAAGATTCAGAATTCAGGCGGTCCCTCATCGACACAGGAGCATCCTCAAATGTGATTACCCTCAAGACACTCAAGGAGGCTAAGGTTCGCCCAAACAAGATTGTGCGGCGGTCTACCACAATGACGGACTTTGAAGGGAACCAAACCAACACATATGGGTATGTCAATCTGAACTTATCGGTAGGCCCTATTCAATCAAAAGTGAAATTCAAAGTCATAGAGAAGGAACCAGACTACCACATGATACTGGGTAGGCCATGGCTCCACGAGAATAGGATTGTTCCTTCAACCTATCACCAGTGCCTGAAAACTACGATGAACAAGGAAGTCATTCGTATACCTTCATCGTTGTCTCCATATGCACCCATATGCGTAGTAGAATTGTTCAAACCGAATGAAGCTCTGCAGGAAGAGCCAGGCGAAGTACATTGTACCACACTTCCCACGTGGGCGTCAATCCAGGAGGAGGATCAGCTTGCATCATTAAAACTCAGACGTGATGCATCTCAGCTGACGAGGAACTCTCCTTCACCTAGCGGGGCGGAAAACCATGTTACCAAGAGAGGACGAACCTTTGTGGCAACTCAAGATCAGAAAGGAAAGACTGTCTACCTCCACCGCTGTTAGCAATTTGCAGGAGAGACTGATGCTCGGTCTCTCCTCCTAATAGAATATTGTCAAAACGGAAACCCACAAGAAGAGGTGTTGGACGCCCCCAGACAGCTGCAAGACGGTACCACCTCTACAACTGACGAACTCGAAACTATTAACATCGGAAGTGAAGAGTCTCTCAGGCCCATTTCCATTAGTTCCACTCTATCCACATAGGAGCGGATGAATCTTGTTCAACTCCTCAAAGAATACCAAGATATATTCGCCTGGACGTACGATGAAATGCCTGGTCTGGATGAAAAGTTAGTTACTCATCACCTGCACATCAAGCCTGGATCCAAGCCTATCAAACAGTCTACAAGACAATTCATACATGAGGTGGAAGATCATATTAAATATGAAATCCAAAAATTGCTAGATGCCGGCTTCATCAAGACCATCCACCATCCAACCTGGCTGGCTAACGTGGTTCCGGTAAAGAAAAAGAATGGGCAGATCCGATGTTGTGTAGATTTCAGAGATTTAAACAAGTGCTACCCCAAGGACGATTTTCCTCTACCTAACATCGACATTTTGGTAGATGCTACGAGCGGGCATGGCATGTTCTCCTTCATGGATGGATACAGTGGATACAACCAGATAAGGATGTACGAGCGTGATGCAAGTAAGACTACTTTTCGAACTCCTCTCGGAAATTTTTACTATAAAGTTATGCCTTTCGGTTTGAAAAATGCCGGCGCGACATATCAACGCGCCATGACAGCAATTTTTCACGACATGATGCATAAACAAGTTGAAGATTACGTAGATGACATAGTAGTCAAATCGAAAACCGGGACGGAACACACAGAAGTCTTGCGACAAGTATTCGAGAGGTGCCGTGAGTACAAATTGAGGATGAATCCCTTGAAGTGTGCCTTTGGTGTCTCCTCTGGAAAGTTTCTGGGATTTCAAGTGACTGCTGAGAGAATCAAGGTGGACCCATCTAAAACTCAAGCCATCCTCACTATGCCGCCACCTCGAACCGTGAAGGAACTGCAAAGTTTTATGGGAAAGGTGAATTACATTCGACGTTTTATACCTGGTCTGGCTCAACTTGTTGCTTCCTTCACCCCCTGCTGAAGAAAGGAGCGGATTTTAACTGGACCAGCATCCAACATTAAGCGTTTCAGAAAATTCAGCACATACTGTTGTCTCCAGCCATCATGAAGTCTCATGTTCAAGGGAGACCGTTATATCTCTACACCGCCTTCAGTGACACTGCTGTTGGAGCCTTGCTGGCTCAAGAGGATGATGAGGGAGTCGAACGTCCTATATACTACTTCAATCGGATATTGAGGGACGCTGAACTCAGATACCCGAGAGCAGAGAAAGCATGCCTAGCATTGATACATTCCATCCAGAATTTCAGGCATTACCTACTATCCAACAAGGTAACGCTCATATCCAAATAAGACCCAGCGAAGTTCTTAATGTCAAAACCAGTTCTAATGGGAAGGGCTGCCAAGGGGCTCCTCCAAATGTCAGAGCTAGAAATAACGTGTACTCCGCCCAGAGCTGTTAAGGGTCAGGCTGTCGCGGATTTACTAGTAGCTTTCCCTGGAGAAGGTACCACATCATTGCATGAATACCTGCCTGGAGAGTTTCCGGACATCTCTGTTGTTGAAGAGGAAGCTTGGCTGTTATATTTTGACGGATCCGCTACTCCCAGCAACAATACTGGAGGAGCAGGCATCGTCCTAGTATCTCCAACTGGCGAAGTCTTTTCACACTCCTTCAAGTTAGATTTTCAGTGCACTAACAACTCAGCGGAGTATGAAGCCTTCCTTATAAGGATGCTATTAGCCAAGTAGGCGGGAGCCACACGTTTGGAAATAAGAGAAGATTCCAAATTATTGGTTAATCAGATGAACGGGTTGTATGCACTAAAAGAGATAACTCTAGCTCCGTACCGGTCTGAAGCTCCGAGACTGCTGAACTACTTCGCTGACGCAACCATAACTCATTTCAACCGCATCAACAACAGGCATGCTGATTTCCTAGCAACATTAGCTTCTAAATTGCAGTTTGAAGGCATAGAAGAAACCCTGACGGTGAAAAGAAGGACATCGGAATCAACATGGCTCTCACGATGCAAGGATGCTGAAACCTGTGACTGGCGGACTACGATCATTCAGGAGCTTAGCAGTTCACTTTCTCAAAAAAAGGTCAGCCTTAAAGCCTTACAGAACTTCTTTATGCTCCACGGCATGTTATACCACCGAAACCCGGATAGTTCCTTAAAAAGATGTCTCGGAGAGGAAGAAGCACAGCTACAACTTGACCGTGTTCACAACGAGATTTGTGGAGAAACATTGGTGGTGACACTCTATCGACGCCTCCAACGTTTAGGCTATTACTGGCCAAAAATGGAGACACAGTCTCGAGCGCTCCAACAGTCTTGCTCAAACTACCAGGCACCACCTCATCAACTAGAATTACTCAACATAAATCACACAGGGGATTGGAGGAAGCCATATGTTAACTACCTTCATGATGGCACAGTTCCTGCTAACCCAAAAGAGGCAGTCAGAATGAAACAGAGAGCGAAGAGTTTCGTGTTCCACGAGGGGATTCTGTACCGAAAAAGCTTTGGAGGTGATCTACTACGGTGCCTGGCTGGAGGAGAAATCTCAACAATATTGAAAGAGATGCATGAAGGAGAACATCAAGGAAAGAAGAAATTGTTTCTCCAGATACACGAGAAATATTACTGGTCGTCCATGGAAGATGATGCAGCTGCCTTCGTTCAAAGCTGCCACAAATGCCAGATTCACGGGAACCTCGTCCATGCACCATCCACTCCCCTACATTCGATAAGCAGCCTGTTGCCATTCTATAGCTGGGGACTTGATATTGTTGGAAAGATCAACCCGCCATCATCAAAGAAACATGAATATATTATAACCACAACTGAATACTTCACAAAATGGGTCGAAGCTATTCCTCTGCGTGGAACTACAGGAGCAACAATTGCAGCGTTCATTAAAGAGCATATCATCTTCCGCTTTGGAGTACCTAAACATATCATTACTGATAATGGTACTCCCTTCGCCAACAAGAAAGTACGAGAGTTTCTTGAAGGATATGGAATTAAACAAGTCTTCTTCACCATCTACTACCCTCAAGGGAATGGGCAGGCTGAGATCACCAACAAAACATTAATCCGGATTCTCATTCGGACAGTACATGATAATCCCAGAGAGTGGCATGAACAACTACCGATGGCACTTTGGAAATATCGAACGGCACCTAGGAGCTCCATTGGAGTTTCTCCATACTCACTCGTTTACGGGGCTGATGCTGTCCTCCCGTCAGAAATCAAAATCCCATCAGCCAGGATTGCAGCAGCAAGTGGAGTCCACTGGAACGAAACTGAGGCATCTAACTACAGGATCGCTGAGCTCGATACTTTAGACTACAGAAGAAGCAAGGCAGAGGAATGCGCTCAGGTGTACAGAAACAGAGTCTCCAGGGCGTATGACAAATCTGTAAGGCCACAAAGTTTTAAAGTGGGAGACCTAGTTTTGAAGACAGCCAAACACATCCAACAAGACATGTCTGCACCAAAGTTCTCTCCAAAATGGGAAGGACCTTACGTGATTACCAGGGATTACAACACTGGATACTACAAAATCATTAAGGTGGATGAAGGCAAGTTGGAAGCAGTCATCAATGGAAAATGGCTCAAGACATTTCACGCCTGATCATTGTCCCGTACTTGTCCCATGACATGACAATATAGGCATTCTCGTTTCATGTCTAACTTGTTAATTTATTCAGAAAAAATTAATGAATTTTTCTCCATCCATATACACAAAAGAAAAAAAAAAATATCGCATCTCTCGATGGTGTGCAAAAGAAAAATAAGGAAGGAAATCTCTCAACGCAGCTCAGAAGAGGTCGTCCAACAGGTTGTAATCCCTGGAAAGCATCATCTTCAACCTAGCCTGGTAACTCTCTTTCCGGGCCTTCAAGATTTGGATCGCCTGCTCCACCTTCTCTGACTCAGCATCCAGAGCCTTCTCTTCCTCCAAGATAGCCTTCGCAGCAGGGACTACGTTCACCAGGATACCAGCTCGATCGACCTTGATGATGTCAAGACGCTGCCGCAGCCAAATCACATTGAACTCCATGGACTCGTAGGTAGAGAGCATATTTTCCCATTTCCCAAGATTTGATTCAGCTACCTTGCGGATAGAAATAGCTTCCATCTCAGCAATCATGGGAAGAAAGCAGTTTACCAAAGTAACCAAAGCAGACGAGCAATGCCGAATTACGTTCCTGGTCACGATGTGGCCATACTTTCTCCATATCTTTGTGTACATGGAGACGAACTCCTTTCGTACTAAAAAACCACCGACAGTCTTGTAGCTAGAAGACAAGCATTTCATACCAATATCGAACGAAAGACCTGCATTGGGGTATTCATAGGATGAAATACCCAGGTCAGCATTCTCGAGGTCGTCCGGTGAAGGTGTAGCTGAATTCGAAGAAAGTGGACTATCCAAGTCATCGTCATCAATGACTGTTACACATGTTCCAGGTGGACATCTCTGCAAAGGAGGAGATTATTCACCTGATCAGGAAATAAGGGTGACTACTCGTAAAAGAAAATGGAAAAGAACAAACCGGTATGACCCTCTTGACTCTACGCACACGAGATGGAGGATTGTCACGAGTTTCAGAAGCGCACTGAGATGCAGAGCGGGTACGCTTGACAGACGAACTTGGGTGATATGAAGAAGACGATTTGTTGTTGCCTGACATGATGGAACTCTGCAGAAAATAAATTCTATCCCAAGATGTATAAGAGGATTCCTGTGCATACGTATATATACACGCCAAGGGAAACCCTAGAAGCAGCTATCTCGGATTACGTCCGGAAACAAGGGATCAAAGACCAACCAAGTCGCGCTAGCTTCAGAAACCTAGCTGAAATCGGAGGAAAATTCGTCGAAGGGGAACAACTCCACCAGCGCTACAGGGCATTCGGCACGAGCACCCTCCCCATGTGGTAAAAGTACGTTTACCCTAGCCTTAGTTATTTTTGTGCGAACTGTCACCATCTCATGCCTACCCTACAATAGTGTAACCATTGCATGCTAGGCAGGGGACTTAATGTTGATGGTGGATTTCTATTTAAAGGGTAAAATTGTAAAAAGCCAATTCTTGTAAGCTGACGTCCTGCAAAGGATAAAGCCTTCAGGCGATGAATACTTCTCGCCATATTAATTTATTGGAGCATGTGCAACCATCCCTGAGAATTAAAACCTACCCAGAACGGAGCATGTAGCAACCATCCCGACGGAGCATGTGGCAACCATCCCGGTTTTCTGTAGGTATACAACATTACTATTAATGCTTTAATTAAAGCCTTGTGTTCGACATGCAAACACCCGTAGGATACCTGAAGGCAGGTTATACTAGCCCCGTTGAACGCATGCAAGACTACCCATGTTAGTCTCACTTGCTGAAAACAAACCCAAAAATATATCTCTTCCGTCCAACTTCGCAAGCATAGATGGAGGGTGTAGATATAGATTCAGGGGGTCCTGAGCATGCTACCATGATCACCTCGGACCCACCTTCATACATGACTGAACGGTCAAGACCAACTACAGTTGGTCCTTCCAAAACGTGCGCTCAAAGTGAGCATGACGCACGGCTAGGGTTCCTTTTAATCGTGAACGTCCAACTTCGCAGTCATAGTTGGACGGCTTAGATTATACCCTAAAACAAATAGTAAAGTGATGGTACACCATTGGCGGGCCCACTTTCTACCTACATGACCGACTACCTCATAGGCAAGCCGTGGTGCAAGAAACGATTGCCCAAACAAGGCTAGATTAACGCCTTATGCAGGTTGAGAAGATCCAAAACGATCACGACCATCCGACTTCGCAGGCATAGTTGGATGGATTAGATTGCGCCTAGGGTCATAGATCAAGCATGTACATGTTCACTGTCGACTTAAGATGTTGCATACATGGTCGGTCTCCCCAAGGGAGGCGCACGCAACCCAAAACCCATCGCCCAAAGTGGCCGGTCCAAAACCCTAATTAGGGTTTGCGGCGCAGAAACATCTCGAGCGTCCATCTTCGCAGGCTTGGATGAAAGGCAAAGATGGAGACTTAGAAGGAACCGAGCATGCTAGCATGACCGTCGTGGGCCCGACTTCATGCCTAGCTGATCGGCCAAGACCTGCAGTGGTCAAGTTCCTCGGTACGCGCGCCCAAAGGTGACATGTCATGGCCCCTCCATAAGTTCTAATCTCGACCACTCGTCTTTGCCACCTGAGTCGAGTGGCTTAGATTAAATCTTTGCGAGTCAAGTAGGCATGGGCGTGAACACCATTGTACCACCTCCATGCAGGGCCAATCGGTTCCTCCATAGAAACTCCCTTAGCATGCAAACATTTGGGTTGAAAGAGGCAGCATGCGCGCCTCCCATCCAACGGTCGCAGGTAGGGTTGCAAACCATCTCGTCCGTCCAACTTTGCAAGCTTGGACGAATGACTTAGGGTACGAATCAACCAGCAAACAAGGTATCACCATGATCACCATCCGTCACTCTTCTTCACAGGATGACCGACCAAAGTGTGGTCTGCCTATACAGTCTCCAAATGGTCATCTGAAGATGGCTGCATGCGATGTCATACCAAGTTCACGATTCACCCTGCACTATTTTATGTGGGTCCCACGATCCACACACTCGAGACATCAATCATGTCACAAACTGTGGTATTGGTCTGGCGGTTTACAGTGTGCAGCGTGCAACACGCCATCACAAGATCGTGTCAGGGAAACATGGGCGGTTAGCGATGATAGGAGAAGTGGGCAAGCAACCGTGTGACACTAACACACAACTCCACTTCCTCCATCACTCCACTTCCTCCAATTTCCCACGAGAGACGTAATGAAGGCTTATCGACTTGTATAAATAGGTTCTCCTCCCTATTTCCAAAGGACAGAAGTTCGAACACAGAAAAACCAAGTGTTAATACCATCGTATTCAACACCTAGAGCCTTCCTGCAATATTTTCTAGCCTTCTCAACCTTCTGTTAACAAGTCATCAAATAGCCTTCACCTTCATACTCTCAACACTTTCTTCGCTTCTCTCCCTAAGATCAACCTCACATCCTTCACCTGTGACCGAAACAAATCTGGAACGGCCGTGTATTCGGTTTAGGCCAGAATTGTATAGATTATCTCTCGAACCAAAGTGCTCATCGTGCAACACATTTGTTGAAGGTTTAAACTCACTTTACTATCCATATACACCCAAAATTACCTAAACCGGCAGAAGTAGTTTTCTCCCACAAACAGCAGCGTCACCCATTGCTTCTTCTTCTTCTTCAAAAGGAATCTCGTGTTCTACTCCTTCTCCTTCTTGCTGAAGAGCTTCGTGTTCTACTTCCAAGTTGTGTTCTTCCGTTATGCCTTGCCTTGGTTGGAGTATTATGCCTTTTCGAGTAGCTATCCCGTACCTTGGATAATTCCAATCTTTAGAAGCCAGAGATTAGGTACCTGAAAAACAATTCTCGCAAACAAGTGAGAAACAAGACAAGAAACGAAACACAAGTATGCAAGCAGAAATAATAAAAAGAAACTAAAAACTTTATAACAAGCCGAATGCCTCCCCGACAACAGCGCCAAAATTTGAAGTGTGTCGTATGCGTCAAAAATAATTTCACTTCCTCACTCAACTAAATATAAATATAGTATTCGATAAGAAAGAGTTCGTATCCACAGAGAGGCGATTGTTGTTATGCAATTTTCAGATTCTTAAGTAACCAAGTACCCCAGGGTATATTTTTGTTTTTATCAAAGTAATAATACTAAATAAAGCAAAGCAAATAATTGGAGTAATCAATAAGGAGAAGATATTGGTCACGGGATAGTATCATTCACAAACATGTATTTTTCATCAATGATTAGAATTGGTAATTTAATCTCGCAATTATCAAAAGTCCTAGGATATCTTGATCGCAAGAGTATCCCGTTTATTTCCTGATTTTATCACAAACAACATTAAAAGATGCTATTGTGAAATCTACTTAAAAACCAACCTAAAATGTAAAAGCACAATTAGGTTTAACTCCCTAAGAGCAATAAGTTCTATGAAATAAGACTAATCGATGCAAACAAACGTGTAAAAGAACTAATTTGTTTTAACAAAGGTTATGATTCATATGCGATTAAAAAGATGTATCACTACAAGTATTAACCACAAGATGCTACTAGAAATCAGGGATAAACAACTTTTACGTATTGAAAACCCTAATATAGCTATAGATATGAAAACAAATCCAATTGATTCTGGACTCAACCAAACTAGCATTCAAATCATATGATAATATAAATAATGAATCATAAACGATAGAATTGAGACAAATCTAATTCATAGAATCAAATAACATGCTTGAAGAAGTCAACTTTTATCCCATAACCAATAGTTGTATTTAGCTACACATATTAATTGAGTTCATCATCATAATATTCAAAGGAAGAAGATGAAACATAAAAGAAAGCAAACCCTAGAAGTAGTTCTCTGCAAAAGCTCCAAGAATAAAATAAAATGTGATCTCCCAAAAAAAGTAGAAGTCTTCCCTTTTGTAGATTTTCTCCAAAATTAGGTCCAACTCTTCAAAGTCCATTAGATAGAAATCCACCAAGCCCACAAGTGAGAGAAACCCGTGTAAAAAATATGTCCCAAAAATGCTCGCCGGAAAGCTGGGTTTTTCGCCGGAATCCATCGCCGTCGGTTACCTGAAAATTCTTCTCCGTCGACGGAATATTCCGTCACGGTGCCGTTAAAGTTAACCGTTGACCTAACAGTCATCGTTAGTCAACCGGGTCAAGTTCTGAGTGAGTACCGAGTCAGAATCAGAGTCAGATCTGACTCAATTGAGTAGGCTGACTTTCCAGGCCAAAGCCATTTGCTTCTGCACAATCATTGTTGCAAAATAACTCCTTGGCCAGCCATCTTGGCTGTGCATAATTTCGCGGCCATCTTGGTTATTCACTACCAGCTTCTCATCTTTCAACATGGCTTCACCGTAGACAAAATGGTACCAGTTTCATAACCTTTTCCCCACCACCACCTTCTCTCATCAGAGCTTCTGAAACTCACCACCTCAATCCACACACAACATTAACAACAACATCATCAAACTGCGACTGCATCCCATTCAAGCTCAATTCCACCTGCAATTCTTATATTCTAATCAGTCAAGGCCACAACATCAGCTTCAATCATCACAGCAACACAAACACTAATAACATAACCAGAAACTGTAGTTGCTAAGCCGTATCAACTGCATTCTCATTCTGCAGTTCAACTTTCAGCCACCCATTAGCTAATATTCATGCGGCTATTAATCACTTCAGTGCATCAGTTCATAACCCATAACACCATTACAGCAACAAGCCATTCCCATTAGTTGCATTAAACTAATCACCACCATCTTTTCTGCCACAGCTATTCCAATATCAGTATACCACCTGCAATATCCAATTCAAACCCTAGATATTTCCAACTGCTCCTGCAACTCCATGTCCTACCATTCATCTAACCCTTCATGATCTCAAGATGCCTGCATATGAGTCTCCAACTGCAAACTTCATCACAACAGCATCACTTCTTGTTCACTGCAGCACCAAGTTCTACAGCTGCAACTCCAAAACCTGAAACCCATTTATTTCATTCACTGTCACAGCCATGTCCCCTGCCAACTTTGACACTGCCTTGCATCTAACCCTTGTTCACCAGTACCAGCTACCACTGCAATCTTCCCAGCTCCAAAGTAACATCACCTGCAACCCTTAACAAACCACAGCCTACACCATTCCATACACAAATCAACAGTGCACTTGCACATAGCCATTCCAACAGCTCTAGTGATTTCATTCACCTTCCATGTAAACCATAGTACTACCATTGCTTCATTCAATACCAAACCACTAATCCCAGCTCAACCACCAGAACCCATTGAATCTCTTGCTAATCTCCATTTTCATCTCTCAATTCAGACTCATGTCTTCAATTTCTGAGATTTGAAACTCAAACCCATCATTAAATCTTCATTGGTTCATCATTACAGTGACCATCACCTGATTACAGCTCATACCCACTCTCGATCTCCTGCAGTTCCATCAGAAACCCATTCTTTCATGTTCAACATCAAACCCTAGATTCAATTTGTGGAATTCACCAATTGTGACTCAAACTATGCCCAATTTATTCCTTGTCTCAACTCGGACAGACCCATCAATAAGAAACAACTGTCGTTCTCTGATTCAAGATCTACCTTCTTCAATTTTATCTCAATCTCATCTCATATTGGCAGCAGCCACATAACCTCCATTTTTTCCTCTCTTTCTGGTGTTGTGTAGGAATGAGAGAAACCTCTTGATTTTAGGGTAAGAAATGATTGGGTGGTTATTGACACTCCAATACATAGGCTAAGGGACACTCCAATGGGTACCCTATAACAGATAGCCACCCCTTAACATCAGCGGTCTTTAGTTCTCCTTGTTCAATTGGTCGACCCTTAACCATGACCAGGCTCCAGATAGTATTCTTTGTGAAATGCCAGCTTTGCCCCTTTATGCTCCAAATGAATACTCTTCCACCAGCTGCAGCCGCCTCTTACATCTCAAGTCCACTTCTTCTCTTCAATGTCTTAACATCATTAAAGCCGCCATGCTTTTCAGACATAATTTGCATCACTAAAGATGGCATACTTTTCAGAAAGAGATGAAAAAATAAAAGCAAATAATGAGACACACTCCGTCTCTAACGCTTTTGCCATGTTTTCTCCTCTTTTGATCCAAATGACTCCAAAGTACCTAAATACTCAAAAACAAAACATAAGATACATAATTTACAAGAAAACTAGCAGAGAAAGCATAAACAATACATAAATAATAAGGTGTTTTAGACACCTATTACCTAAGTGGGGTTTTCTTCAGGCCTAGTGCATCATAGTCAAGACTTTCCAAGAATGGCCAGAGTAGGTTCATCCGCCCCAGGCACCCCTGGCTCAACCGTGTACCGCGACGCCTTGATCATATTCTGCACTCCTTAGAAGAGATCCTCGGTCGTCCAACCAGGGTATAACCTTATATATATAGTTGGAAATCCAAGGTACCTCTCCCGGATAGGCTTTCTTGAGACCCACATATCCATGACTCATGATCCAGTAGCGGTATAACCTTACCCCTGAGCCATGCAATCAGATACCCCCTTATATGACGTACTTTAGGTCTTACATTTTCCTCTTGCGAAATTTTATTTGTGAACTAGGGTGTACGCCATAAAGGTTCGTCCCATTCTTATGTCTCTACGAAATTTTATTCGCGTTTCTGCGAAATTTTCGCGTTTCTTTATTCTCTTATTCATTCTTTCATTTCTGTCATTTCTTTCATTATCATAATATCATATCATTTAAGCAAAGTAAATATTCAAGAGAAATTCTAATACATTGTAAATCTGAAATCTTTGTAATTCTGCGATTGTATCGTTCTTTGTAAATCAAATCAATTTTTTTTGAAATCTTAGAAATCTTTGCAATAATTTCGCTTTCTGTAATCTTTGAAATCTTCGAATTTTTTTGAAATCTTTAAATTTTCGCGATAATTCGCAGTTATTTTTTATGATCTTTTGAAATCTTTGAAATCTTGCGAATTGTTAATCAAATAAAAAATCTTAGAAATCTTAGAAATTTTAGAAATCTTGCGATTATATCATTTTTGGTAAATTAAATCAAAACCTCTAGGAAAGTGGTACATAGCTTTCATGTGATTTTCTGTTTCCATCGTCTCTTGCGAAGTATATGATTTGCTTGCGAAATTTCCATTCTTGATGCAAATGTTCGCAAGGTAAATGTCACTTGTTGCATGCGAAGAAACCCACAATGCCGCAACTTTATTCCATTTCTTCGCCTTTAAAAGTTCAAAAATATTCGAGAAATTTTGTGCGGCTGTGAATTTGAACACATGACCTCAGGTTTGTACTATGCCGTCTTGACCATCTATACTAGAGCTGGTGTGCGAATTTAATAAACTTGATCACTTAATTATACTAGAAACTCGCAACTATACTAGAAATTCGCATAATTAATTCGCAAGAATGGTTGATGATGTGAGTTTCGGAAAAATTTTGGAATTGGATTTTCTTGCTTGGTATAACAAGTTATTTGGTGTAAGCTGATGATAGAGTTTTGACCATAGTTTATTCTTCTTTCTTTTCCCTAATTATTTGTATTATCTCTTTCCTTCGTTGTTCATGAATTGTCCCAGCTCCTTCTTCACCACTTATTATGGATTGATAGTTGGATGTGGTGCTTCGTCTACAAATGCATATTGATTTTTCCAACCGTCATCATTCTCGCTTAATTATTACTCTTCTCGCAAGTCAGTTTATTTGCGAAGTGACCAAAGGATTATCTTCTACTACTACGGTCCTCAATGGTCCCACATCTACTGGCTGCTCATCGTTGGTATGCTAATTAATAATAGTTATCTTATTATTCCATGTACGTTGCGAAGTACAACTCTTGATCTTATTAATAGTTGCGAAGTATGCAACTTACTACTAATTCCTTACACTGGTTATACAGACGGGTAGTTACTGCAAGGTGAAGAGACTTTACTTGGCCTGTGAACCTGCTAGCTCTCTTGTTATTCCCCATCTTTAAAATTGCACTTCACTGGAGCAATTTTGAGTATGCGAATTCCTGTTCCTTCTGCGAATATGGCTGTTATGATCCTTTTTTTTGTCAGTTTTTTTTATTGTTCATTGTTGAGGATTCTGGATACTTTCACTTTGTTGATGATTTTCTTCTTTTGATTTCACGAATAAAACTTTCATTTTGAATCAATTTCTCATTTAATCTCTCCAAACTTCCAATATCACCTGTTGTCTACTGATAGAATTCTTTCACTGGAATTTCCATTTTCGCTCTTCAAATTTAAAGATCCACTGAGATATAATTCCAACTACATCTAATTTGATGTTACCTATTCTTAATTTGAAGATGAAGATCCTTCGTTGGAATTTCCGTTTTCACCCCTGAACTTTATAGATCCAGATCCACAATAATTAATTTATTTGAATCTTCTTGGAACCAATCAGCAGTAGGTAGTGTTTCTCCAATTTACGGATGACGATGTAATGCCAGATCTTCCAATTTCGCCCCTAAAACATGAAAGAGAGAAATTGATGATGATGTTTACTCACTGAAAGTGTAATTTCTTCCAAGAAATTTCCATTTTTTTCCCCGAAATTTTGTAGATCTAAAAATAAATATGAACAGTAATTGATCTTCGTGGAAGCTTCTCGAATCAACAAATTACAGGAAGGATAAATCCTTTATTCGGTCCCTGTTTCTAGCGCCAAAATGTAGTTGCAGGAAATCCTACAACACACCCCTTATCATATCTTGATATCAATTTCTAGATCTACATATAAAAATGGTAGTAAAAGTGCTAAAATTATAAACGGACACCAAGATTTTTTACATGGTTCGATCAATATGATCTACATCTGTAGGATCAGAATATCGCTACAACGATATCCCTGCGAGATTTACAATAACATTTTTGCGAGCTTCTCAACAACACTCTGCGAGCGTCGTAGAATAATTCAAAGAATGACGTAACGGATGACGGTAGCAGAAACACGAAAAGAGTGTGACGATTCTGCGAAGAATACAACGTCTGCGAGAGTTAGCATTACAATTACCGTGAGAGCATTGCGAGCTAGATCCGAAATTAAAGGATAACTTAGTTGTCATCCACTATGTACTTACCCTATATAAAGCGAACCAATAGATTGAGAAAAGGGGATCAATTTTTAGAGTGTTGAGAAAGTCTTGAGGAGAGAGAAAGTTCTTGTGAGCGGTTGTATTCTTGATTCCTTTCATTTCTTGTAACATTTCTGAGAATTAATCAATAAAACTGTTGTTCTTAATCTTCAAATATATGTTGATAATGGTGAATTCTTGTATGGGGTGTAGTGTAGGAATTCCTGCAACTACATAATGGCGCTAGAAACATGGATTATTATAAGAATAAAGGATTTACAGTGATAATTTGAAAGAATTTGAATAAATTGGAAAAGATTTTTATGTGATTTACAGCAATATCTCAAAATTGAAGGAATGGATAGTAGAAGAAACACGTCAGAACAACCAACAACCGTAAGGAGGAGTAGGAGAATTGCTGGGGAAGAGATAAGTGAAATAGGAGAATCTTCAAGATTGAGAAAAAGGAGCAATAGAACAAGGAATAATGAAGGAAATCAAATTCAACAACCAAATCAGCAAACACCGATACAAAATAGAGTTGTGGATTATGATAGAGTGAGCGTGCATACTTGGCGATCGGATTCAATGGAAGAAGCGGAAGATCAACAATTAAGAAATGAAAGGCAAGAGGAAAGAAATCAAGAAGTGGTTGAAGGATTAATTCATGGAGAAGGCGAAAATAAAGTAGTAGATGATTTAAGACAAAGAATACAAGAGGAAAGAAGATTAGAAGCGGAAGAACGTGCGAATCTAATAAGGCAGAATCACGAGTTAAGAATGGAGAATTTGAGATTACAAAGTAGGAGATCAAGAATTACTTCTAGATCAAGTTCAAGATCATTTAGAGAAGAACCAAGGCAAAATTCCCCTATGATAAATGCTGGAGCAAATATCCGAGAGGAAATGCAAAATCCAAATGAAGAGCAGCAACATAGAGAATAAGAGATGATTAATGATCGCTACATTCCACGCGGTGAAACTGTGAATGGTAGACGTAATAATAGAAATCAAGAGGGTGGAAATAACCAAGATGGTGAAGAAAATCGAGAAGAAGGTATAAGAATATTACATGGGCGAGAAATCCAAAGAAATCAAAGAATAATTGAGGACGAAATTTAGAGGAATTATGCTGAACAAGCACGTCTAGATTGCGAAAGAGAAAGATTAAGAGTAGAAGTGGAAGAACAATAGTTTCAAGAAGCAATACGGCAGAATAATCATGATAATTGAGAAAGGAGACGCACACAAAATCGCCATAACAATAATATCAATGAGGAATATGATAGAATACAAAGGAGAATAGAAAGACAGCGAAAAGAAACGATGAGAAATGAAGAAATTCGTAGAGAAGAAATTGGAAGGCATAATCAGTTGCGAATTCAAGAAGGAGGTAAAGAGGAAAATCACAGAAGAAGGCAGAATGAAGATACACAAAATCTCTCAAGATAAGAAAGACATGAACGCAGAAGAAGAGAGCTGCACTGAAAAGACCAATGGAGCAAAATTCATCTGGGAATGAACACATTTTAAGAGAGTTAGCATAAATTAGGGGAATGTTGAATAACAGAAGAGAAGGAGGAAGAAGGAAACTTGATGAAGACATTAAAGAAGATGCGATAACTCCATTCACTCAAGAAGTACAATTAGGAGGAATACCCCCAAAATGCAATTTACCAACGTTAACCAGTATTTTTTATGGAACCACTTATGTTGTTCAGCATGTCAAGGCTTATGTTAGGTGTATGCTACAATGGTAAAACCATGATGCTGTATTATGCAAATATTTTGCGTCCAGCTTAACTGGCGAGGCGCTAAAATGGTTCGAAGGCTTTCCCAAAAATACTATAACTTCTTTCGACCATTTGCAAGCTACATTTCTGGGAGCATATATAAGCAACAATTCTTCGTGGCCCGGTATTAAAGATGTATTTGGGTTAAAACAGAGGATTGGCGAGAGTCTGAAACACCTAACCATAAGATGGAAGACAATGTGCAGTGAAATGGTAGGAAGGGTGGATGAGAAATACCTCATTTTATCTTTCATTAATGCAATGTTTGCAACCAATCTGTTGTACATACAAATTTTCAGAATCAAAAATACAATCACCATGACGGTTTTGCGAGAATTACAAGAGGAATACATTGCATTGGAGGAGAGGCAAAACGAGATGGAATCATATCCCATCGCGAACACCAGTTCAGTTGCAGCAAACGCAAGTCTACTTCCAAGGTTAATAAATACAGTGGCAAGCACTTCGCAGGTGAAGCAAGAAAAGTATGGGAATGATAATCAACAAAAATTAGTAGCTATGGGAAGCAGAGATCAAGAAGAGTTTGAAAGGGAAAGAAATTTCTTCAGTAGAGGTGGAAATAATAAGGTTCAGAGACTTGATCAGCCATAGGAGACTTGTGGTGGTCAAAGGCAAAATCATTATAGAGGAAAAGGAAGTCAGAAGATAATATGGGAAGAAATTAAGACACCACCTCTAAATGCTAGCATAGAGAAAATTTGGGAGGCTGTAATTCTGATGGAAGACATACCTATACCATGGAATATGGGAATAGAGCCACACCCAAATAATCGAAGTTCAGAATTTTTCACTTATCATCAGTTTCATGGTCATTCAATAAATGAATGCAGGAATGTAAAAAGAATTATCTTGAAGATGATAGATCAGGGAAAATTAAACCATTTTTTAATAAGACATCCACAACCTCAGCAACTACCCGCAGCTCTAGATATTCGCAGAGTGAATACAATTAAGGAAGGCGAAACGTTTGTGATAGAAGTGGGAGCAAAAGTAAATAATATGTTATATAAGTCCATCATACATTCGTAAAAGACTATAGAGGATTTCCACGATAATGTTCTAAGTAGATTTTTCGCTAGAGATATAATGAATATTGCGAAAGCTTCGCCATTAGAAGAGTGGCAAAAGCAGACTATTTATTTCACTGCATAAGAAGTACCTGAACCTGGAGAGATGCATGATAATCCACTTGTGGTAAGATTAGAAATAAATCCAAAGCAAATAGAAGAAGAAGATGAAGAAAATGAGGATGATGGAGGTGAAGATTCTTAGGAAATTAACAGGGTTCTAATTGACACTGGAAGTTCATTGGATATCTTATTTTATCATGCCTACAAGACCATGTGATAGGTGTAGAATACACCTAATTTACTATCTAAGAGTTTATGCTTTCTTTGCTATTTTTCTAGTAAATTATGTATTTTACGCGTGTTTTTGAGCTATTAGGTAATCTGGAGTCACACGGAAGAAAAGAAGGAGAAATCACCCAAATTGGGAAAAAAGGGAAAAATTGTCATTTCATAGGGCGAGCACTATCTGGAGCCCGGTAATGGTTAAGGGGAAACTCTTCTTGGAGGTGTACTAAACACAAACCAGCTACGGTTAAGGGATTGTCATATAGGGTACCCCTTATCATTATTAGAGGTTGTAATTATCAATGGGTGGTCCTTATCTTGGGCGCAAATAACACCCCAACCCTAAATCGAGATAAACTCATCTCTCATTCTTCATTTCATTACATCTCTGAAATTGAGAAGGAGAAAGGTTGCGCTGTTTATTATCCGAGAGAGAGATCGAACTCAGGGAAATCGAGATGAATAAAGCGGCTGTTTCAGACAGAGAGAAGAAATTGACGATTAGGTTAAAAGATTGAGAAGCTAGGGTTCGAAAAACAAAGGGGATCTGTGGGTCTTCTGAAGTCAACAGGGAGAAAAAAATTGAATACGGTGATGAACAGATTTGAGTTTTGGAAGTGGATCTGATGGTTGATGCCAAAGATGGAAATTGGGTTTTAGTTCTTAATGGAAGAATTTGAACTTAGGGGAATCAAGATGATGGAAGTGGTGCTGTTGTTGGATGGGTTCGAGTTGGTAATACAGGACAAAGGAAGAATGGTTTCGTCTATTATTGGTTTCAACAAGAGAGGAATCGAGCTCGTTATGATACACAGGTGATGAGAATTGTTGGTTGTTGTTGAATCAAGGTGTTGTTGAATTCAGAACAATGGATTTGTTTGAATTGGTTGTTGAGATGGGTTTCCGGAATTGAATTCAGGGAAGGGAATGGTGGTGATGTTTGAGGCCCTATTGCAGAAAGATTGAATTGATTAGATGTATGCTTAGGCTTGTCGCAGGTGAAAAATTGAGGCCTGAAATTGGCCGGGAAGTCCTGTAATTAAACGAAACTCGGTCAAATCATCCCTCCGGCGAGTCAACTTGGTGCCGGCGATAACCGATCCAGATCGATTCCGATGGGCCGATCCAGCGCAGTGACTCAGACGATTAAGACAACTCAGCCTAGAATTAGAAAGCTAACTCGCCAGCTGACACCTATCCCTTGACTTTTGACTAACTTTTGACTGACGATTTGATCTTTGACCGTTAGTCCTAATGGTTGACTGGACGGAATATTCCGTCGACGGAGAGAATTTTCAGGTGGCCGGAGGCGACAAATTCCGTCCAACTTCCGGCCAAAACACAGTTTTTCGGCGAGCAAAATTACAGAATTTTGGGTGGACTTCTCTCATGTGTGTGAAGACTTAGAATTGGGAATTGGATGAAAACTTTGAAGTTTTGGAGAATTGGACTAGAAATTGGAATATGGCTCAAATTGGGAAAGTGGTGTTCTTATGGAATGAGGAATCTTTTCCTACAAAGATATGGAGTGTATTGAAGCCTATAAATAAAGGAGTTCTCTACAACTTTTTACACACATCTACTTTGGAGAAGGAGTTAAAGTTCACAAGGATTGGAGGAAGGAGCAACCATCATCTTTTCAATAAGTTTTCTTTCTTCCTTAAATTATTATTATTATTGTGTGAACTCCAAACTATGAGTAGCTAATTTTCTTATTGATTGAGGATGAATTCCTAGTTCTTAATATATGGTTTGAGTTTTTTTCAATTCTACTTTGAAGTTTTTCATATGATCATCGATTGTTTTTGCTAATATTAATATTTATGTTTGATTGATAGGTCGTTTGGGTGGCCAACTAAATTGATTTGTTAATTGATCTAAAGCTAGTGAAAGTTAGGGGATAAGTAATCGTTTCTTGACTATTTACATACGTAGAAAACACAAGACCTTGCGGAGGGATTCCGTGGAACAATTTTGTGTAAAAACAACGTTAGCAAGTGGACCTTGATCTAAGAGTTTGACTACTAATATCAACCTAATAAA